>CM074737.1:125495822-126695822 GCA_037367245.1 Phrynocephalus guinanensis
GGCGGGAAGGGCCTCGCGCAGCCGCGCAGGACGGGGGCGGAGACTAACGAACTTTCCTATGCTAGGGAAGGCCGGCCTCCGGCGCAAGGGCGCCTGGGAAACCCATCTGTGTGGCTTCACGAAGGTCCACTCGAAGAACCACCTTTACAGGTAAGTAACTGGTTCTTTTTTAGACACAGATACAAGACACAACAAACCAAAAGGACATCCCAACACCTCCATGACCAAAAGAAGACCACCAAGGAACAACTCCTCCATCAGAACCAGGAGAAGAGCACGGTAGTGAACCTTTCTCATAGAACTCTCAACGATACAGAATGTGAGGTATTAAATAAAGGTCTATCTTTTGTTCCCACTCCCAAACATGACCCCACCACCATTAGGCTTGATCTTTTTCGTTTTCCAGAAACATAAGATTACGCCAGCATTTTGGCACATCTGAATCCTTCCCCCGTTCATGTCATTTTTTTAACGGTAAATCCTCATTTATGCCCTCTGATCATCCAGATCCTTCCATTATCACTTTTGAAAGACTAGTTTTACAAGATTTAGACAGATTAGAAAAATCCCACAGGAACCCTTGGCACAATATGAGTAAAATAGAAATGGACACTTTAAGGTCCCTCTCCCAAGATCCCACTATTATCATAAAACGAGCAGATAAGGGTGGAGCCATTGTAATTCAAATACTTTAAACTACAAACAGGAAGTCCCTCAGACAACTGCAGATACCGCCACATATACAATGTGCTCCAAAGATCCCACTCAAGACATCCTTAAAGGAGATTAATTCATATTAGGAAGAAGGACTAGACTCTAGGATATAATACCAAAACTGAATAATTTCCTACTCAACAAACACCCCAGAATACCGGTCTTTATACACTCTTCCTAAAATCCATAAACAACAATATCCAGTTAAAGGCAGACCCATTTGTTTTCACGAGGCTCAATTCAGTTATTAGAGAGAGCCGTTTCAAAAATTCATTGATTATTTTTTAAAACCCATCATACCCATAATCCCCTCTTATATTCAAATTCTAGGGATTTCATTAATAAAATTGAACCCATACAGATAAAAGAACAAATGACCTCCTGATTACTATGGACGTCTAACTCTCTTTACACCAGCATACCTATAGAAGAAGCTTTTATCCATTAATACTTTGACACTTTGGCAGAAAAGAACAGAAGAACACCCCCCTCATTCTTTTTACATGATTTAGCTGAACTATCTCTTACAAAAAAAAATTACTTCAAGTTTGACAATAAAATTTTATTGGCAAATTAAAGGGGTTTGCCATGGGTTGTCCTATGGCCCCTGAAATAAGCCAACTTATTATAATGGAAATTTTTTGAAAGACACATCTATTCCCCCACCAATCCCTTCTTTAAACATATTTGTCAAATGGTTCCGATACACTTGATGGGACATTTTTATTATTTGGAGAGGAATGAGACAAGCTCATAAAGTCCTTTTCTGGAATGGATAAATTCTCTCCTAGATACTAATCTGAAATTTGATTTAGAATACAACCATTCCGAAATCCGACTTTTTAGGATCTTACCGTCCAAAATACACTCCGGACGATTGAACACCAGCTATATAGAAAAACCTACAGACTGCAACTCTCTCCTCAGGACTTTGACAGTTTACATTTCCACGAATCCCTCAGAGAAAATTTAACCATATGGACATAGCAATCCTTTAGAATCAGAAGAAACTGTACCAACACAGATGATTTTCTATCTGAATATCATCTCCTAAAAAAACAATTGTCCAATAGAGGCTATCCAAATCGACAAACATTGAAAGAAAATCTTCTATAAAGGCAATTAACCTCTAGCAAGAAAAGATCTACTTTTAAGTCCAACAGAGAGATACCCATAACCGGCATTTAGTTTGTGGTGTTGACATAATAAGCATATCAACCAACAAACTACATAATAGCATTAGGAACACATTGGCACATCCTCAATAACATACCTGGGTGCTCAGAAAAACCATTTACTTAAATTACTTTTAAAAGAACAAAAAAACCTAGCTGACTTTTTAATCAGGAGTGAATTCAAAGAAGAAAAAAATCAGATAAAAGGATAACATTCTCAAGACCAAAAAGCCACCCTACTGGCCATCACCCATGTGGGCATTGTATTTATTGTAAACATACCACACAAAAATGACTGATTTTTACAGTATACAAAATAGGAAATATACTTTAATGCAATTCACAAACTGCAATACTCAGGGTGTCGTATATGTCATCAGCGGTCCTTGCACATAAACTGTATGTAGGGAAGACTTCCAGACCCTTGAAAAAACGGATAGGGGAAACATATTAGCAACATCAGAAAATAAAAGGATAGCGTACACCTTTAGTAAACCACTTCATATAGAATACAAGCATTCAGAAAAAGATCTTAAATTTTATGGGCAATAGAAACTTCTGAAAAACATTGAAAAAATCCTTCTAAAAAAAGAAAATAGACTGGATCATTAGGCTGAAACACCTTATCCCCTATGGGTTTTGAATGAAGAAATAGACTTTTTAAACCATTATTATAAGTTTTGGTCAAGGCTACAGCTACAAAATGGATTTCACATTGAATGCTACACCAGCTGGGTAATCTCCCATCAATTATAAAAGTCCTCAGCAGTAGCTAGCAACAGACTGAGAAGCAAGACATATTAACGTCTCCAGAGTTTCTTATTGAGCACAGGTTAGTGGAGTGTATTGTATAGTATATTATTGCAGTTATGTTGAATAAAAACAGTTCTTTTACCCTACTAAACAAATGAAATGATAATTACTAAGAAAGATAAGAGTATGTTTGCCAACAAGTGGAACACAGAGATAAATGCCCGCAAATTCCACTTCAGATAAGATGTTTGGAAATAGTTGTAGACAACACCCACATACATGCAAGCAGATGAATGATACCCTATATATGGAAATAGTGGGGTAAACAGTAAAATACCCATGTAATCTGCTATCATCACTTCTCTTTTGAAGCTATATATTTTTGAGACTGTATACACATGCATACCACGCTTATATGGTTGTTCTCCAGAATGATTATTATGTAAGCTAGTTAGGAGTTTGAGACAGCAGGCCAGACTGCTTTTAAAGTATACCTGTAACACTTAAGTGAGTACCCTACAAAACTTACTGTTTCAGCATTTTAAGTGTTTATCATGCATTTGATTATTAGTGCTTCTGTTTTTGCTCATATGTAAAATTCTCTGACTCTATGTCTTTTAAATGTCACCTTTTTTATAGTGAAAAAGTCCCTGAAGAAGGCCATTTGGGCCGAAAAACGCGTTGGGCTATATTAATAAGGGCTATTTTAATAAACTTTTAATAAACTTCCTATCAGCATCCTGAGAAGTGTTCTCTCCCACACTGCTATTGTCTGTGGATGCTCCAGTCCTTTCACCTTTATACAGAGGCTGCCAGCAACTGTAACCACCATACAACATTCTGAGGCATTTCAGAAAATACATAACGTGCATTCTTCCAACATGTTTTTTACAAAGAAGGTTTTCCCCAACCACTGGGTCCCGCGAGAATGGCTGAAAAAGGATGTTTTCCACAGAGTGCTCCTCTTAGTATCCATAAGGGACCGTTTTAAAATCCGTCCCGTAATCACTCTTTTGTCATACACTACTTTTTGTGTTTTTTTGTACTTAAGGTTTTAGTGTGGATGAGCCACTGTCGTTTATCTCTCACAATGCCCGGCTGTTCTACAACTAATTTCACGAGGAGGGTTATCTTTTCTTTGTCTGAAACATAGGCAAACACGAGGTCTTGAAGAGTGTCAAAATTAATTTTCTCACTGTTTGCCACATTCAGTGTGATCCCTTTGACTTTCACACAGGCACTGCCCCCCGACAATGTGTAAGCGTAACTCTTAGGGCCTGTTGAAACAAAACGAGTAATGTGCTCTCCCCCTCTGGTATCTCACTGGTTAAATCACCCAGATAATCCCCTAGAGGGGGATTCCAATCGCCCTCCCTGTGAACAAAAATAACAGAGTCTGTATCATGGTACAGGACCCTGTCCTGCAGCCGGTCCAACAGTTTTATAAAGTTCCAAACGGCATATGCAGTTTATGAAACAGGCTATGAAGGGATTTTTCATACCTGAGGTTGTCATTCTGTCTGTGTTATGCTTCCAGGTTACGCAGGGCCGCATCATCATCAAGAAACTCACACATGGAAACTGAAAATGTGTTTCTGAGAACAAGAGATTGAAAAACCTGTCTGGGTCCCCTTACTACCTCTATGTTTAGGGAGGTTTGTCCTCTGGCCAAATTTTCCCCCACAGTGAGTTTAAAAACAACTTAGCAATCTGCCTCTTTGCAGGATTCGGCTCTATTTTTTTGCGGGCGTAGCAACAACACCCCCCAATCTTTTTCGAGGTAATCTGCTATATATTTATCTTATCAGCCTCTGTGACACACCAGTGGGGAAAACCTGACGCCGTCCTGTTTTCTGCCGCAGTGTTGTCTTCATATAATCAGAAAACAAAATCACCCGATCTCTGAAAAAAATGCCACACTTCAAAGATTTTTCCAACCCTGTACCCCCTTCTCTATAGCAACATTCATCTCTATAGTGCACCAGGTCCCCTGTTAAAGCCCGCTCCATCATCTGAATGATTGCATGGTTCTTGCTGGCGGAGTTCTGCACATGTAGAGCACAGCACGAACATGAGCTTTCCACCTACCCTCCGACGGTAACACTGGGAAGAAAGAGACCTCTTGGTGGGTAAACTTTGGCTTTTATCAACCCGAAGTAAGCTGTAGGAGAATCAAAGTTCTCATGGACTATTATCGGATGTCCAAGGGGGTACTCCCTTGTTTTTTTTGTACATGGGGATAAAGGGACGTGAAATCTGAACAGGATTGAACAGGTGCACCGGTGTTTGGATTTTTCTAATCTTCTTGACAAAGCTGACTACCATAGTATCACCGTTAAAGGCCTAGACATAAAGATTCATGGATTCACTCAGCCATTTGCCCATCGGGCTCTCTAAGCTTCCCGAAACTATCAGCAAAGTGCATTTATGAAAACTTTGCCAGCAGCGCCACCTCATGCCCAAAATGTGGTTACAACAAGCCTGTTTTCACAAATGATGGAAATTTTTCTCAGAATAAAACGAAAGAATTTCTATTTAATACAGAACAAAAGGCTTCTCTTTTCCACAAATATTAAAACTTGGTCTCTAAAAGGTTCGCCCATCACTCGTCTATGAGGATTTTATAATATTTTTGTTAATTACTTTTAGCTCTACATTCTCAATGCCAAATAATCAAAGGGAATATTTTGAAAGCACAAGGCAGAACACAACATCATACATTTTGTGTGTGTGTGTGTGTGTGTGTGTGTGTGTGTGTGTGTGTTGTGTGTGTGTGTGTAGGAGAAGAGACAAGAATGCTTATACTATATTATTGTATATAATTCTTCAAGGTTTGAAATATTGATGACAATAAATCCTTGTATGGCTATAAATTAAACATCATTTGGAGAAGTCTGCTAAAGATATCAAAAATATTACAAATGGGCACGGGGAAATTAAAGGAATTTAATTATAAAAGAGTTTTGAAAGCTGAAGAAATACCATGAATTTATTAAATAAGATATGTTCATGTACACAAGCAACGGCTCAATGTCTCTTGAAAAATACAGGAACCCCCTCTTTTCAGCTTACACAAATGTTTGGTGTTCTGAGGCCGAAACTCTGATTACAAAGGCTGGGCCAGTATCAGTGTTAATATTAAAGCCACCTGCAAACAGAGCGCATCTCTTGCCCATAGTGGGGCCCTCTTTAAAGATTAACCCTGTAATACAGAATTTTGTACAAATATCACCCCTGCTTGTCATTGCAAAGTGTACATACCTTTGGAGAATCAGGTTTATCCAGCATATTCAACTGGCGAAGCCGTGAGAAGGGTGAGTTTTTCACATTTCCTTTATGGGAATTATTTTTGAAAATCTTGTGTAGAAGGCATTAATTTTGGATCATGGGAATTTAAATTGGGTATATTTCCAAATCTAGGTAGTTTTTTAAATGTTTAAAAATCTTGGACCAGTTGAAATGATGTCTTAACATTAATGAGACTACAAGCGTTTTCATATGGTTCAAAACTTTTAATTCTGTGATTATAAGCTTACAGCATTTAGAGCTTTGTTAAAATACTTTATATAAAGAGGTTGATCCAAAGTTTTCTCAGAAAATTAGTCGCTGGAGGTCTCCTGTTGTGGGCATCTAATATTGCTGCCAGCCCATTTTTCTGCATGAGAAAAGGGGGGGGGAGAGTGTGTCAAAATACTATTTCAATACTTGTGTAAGAAAATCATGGGGGGTGGGGTAAATTTTATCTCAAATATGCTTACCCAAGACTCCAGATTCCAAAGAGCCAGGTTTTATGGGTTGTTAAAAAATTCAGTCACGCATTGTACCATTTGGTCTGACATCGTTTGTAGACAAAACTCCGTGGGTTTGTTGAAATTGTTTTAACAAGCAGGCAGCGTACATTATTAATGCTAATATGCGCCCCCAATTCATCTGATTATCAGAAACTGTGACGTGCAGCAGTCTTCATAAACAGGCTGCATGTTTCACTAATATTGCACAGCTGTAACTCCTGCAAATAACTGTAAATCTGCATTCAAAGTTGGGCTGTATAGAGGCAACAATTCTTTCTAAAAATATTATTCAGGCTTTCGGTCAGCGGATGCTTTGATGTTGGGGTGTCTGTTTCTCATTTTCTGATAAATAGCTGCAACAAGCATGCATTAGATATTTGCTGAGTACAGAATGGGTGATGCCTGCCATCCTGTGTCTTAAGCGTGTGCACAGACATGTTGTAACTTGCAAACCTTTTTCAGATCGCCCCCCCCCCGCCTGTTCTGCCAATGAAACCCTAAAATTGGGACTCGCACCACCCCCTGGAAAAGATTTAGGTCAGTTATGCCTCTCACAAAAATGGTTTTAAAGAAAAATGTCAATGCAATATATTTGGGGGGGGGAGATCATGTGTTGTTTGCATATTAAATGGGACCTGTGATTTTTAGTGGCATACTTTTTATGTTTTAGATAAATATTTAGCGGATGACTTTGTTGATGCCTCTCCAATGAAGGTATCCTTTAAAAAAGGTACATATTTCACAGCCTGCTTATAAATTCTGCATTGGCAATAAGCTTAGGGTGGGGGGGGGGGTATTTCTGACACCACCCTGTAAAATTATTTGTAATATTTCAGGCAATGATCCCCATTCGAGCTCAACAAAAAGAGATTTTAGGAAAATGCCCTCACCACAGCCCTTGACAATGTCCTCAAAAGGTGTGTAATTCCCCTTTAATATTCTGGTATGGCATATTAAATGGGACCTGTGATTTTTAGTGGCATACTTTTATGTTTTAGATAAATATTTAGCGGATGACTTTGCTGATGCCTCTCCAATGAAGGTATCCTCAAAAAAAAGGTTCATATTTCACAACCTGCTTATAAATTCTGCTTTGGCAATAAGCTTAGGGTGGGTGGGGGTATTTCTGACACAGCCCTGTAAAATTATTTGTAATATTTCAGGCAATGATCCCCATTCGAGCTCAACAAAAGAAGATTTTAGGAAAATGCCCTCGCCTCAGCCCTTGACAATGTCCTCAAAAGGTGTGTAGTTCCCCCTTTAATATTATGGTATGGCAGTAAATACAAGAGGGCACAAAATCCTTTGTTATACTACAGACTACAACAATAAATTTCATTGTTATATTTCAGACAACAATGAAACTGTTTCATCCTCATCCTGCGGTGGAGAACCCAGGCAGCATGAAACGGAAAAGTTCAGGGGTGATGTGTGTGTGTGTGTGTGTGTGTGTGTGTGTGTTGTGTGTGTGTGTGTGTGTGTGTGTGTGTGTGTGTGTGTGGTGTGTGTGTGTGTGAAGAAGAGTCTCAGAAGCACGATTAGTGGGTTGAGAAAACTAGAGATATTGATTATTGCTGTCTTATCATTTATTTTAGGAAGTATAAAAGAACCAGCATACAAAAGGGCATGCAAATCCCATTTTTCCTGAGCCACCAATACCGGATGTCCCCTGTGGAAAGGAGCAACTCTCCAGGCAGCTCTACGATGGTTGCTCCCATTTCATCCAGCTAACAGCAGCCATGACACTGATTCAACAAAAACCATTATAAGGTTTTAGAAAGTATGCTTGGCTTTGTTAAATACACTTCATATTCTCTCATGGAGCTTACAAGATACGCTAGAAGTCTTGAGCAACGCATGTCAGGCTTGCATGATTGTGATACTATTAAAACCATGGAAGGTTATCATGTTGAATCTGTATGCATGTATTATCAAAGAGGGCGGGGTTATAGCTATTTTAAGAAAAGAACCCTGAAAAAGAAAAAAGTCTTGGCCAGAGGGATCAGTCTTGTAGGGTTATAGCTAGCAAACTGCTGAGAAATGCTAAAAAGTTTCTTTCACGTCGCAAAAAGCGTTCCAGGCCTGCTACACACCATAACCCCAGCAGCCCTGTTCTCTAGAGACCTCACAGCACCCAGAGGTAAATGTTGGTGAATCTTCACAGCACAGCCTGTTCTCTAGAGACCTCACAGCATCCAGAGGTTGAGGTTGGTGAATCTCCAGATTCTGTAAATGACAATGCATCATCTGGTCAGCAAGCTCCCCCTGTTTATGCTGAAATTTTGAGAACATGGACCTGGGTGCAGGAACAGTATAATGCTATGCGTAGGGGTATTATTTTCCGCTTTGTTAATCTGGAGCATATTGGTTCCTATGCTGATGCAATGTCAGCACTTTATAATGCAATACAGCAGGTGCTTAACGATATCAACCAGAACATTGACCCTGAAGATTTTGTTCAGATGCGGCTTGAGGGTGGTAACATGAGAGATGCTTTATATTCAGTAAAACAGTCAAAAAGAAGCCTTGGACCCCGAGGCATTCCTAACAAATATGAGTAATTTGTTACAGAGCAACATGGAACTTTGTACAGAGGGTGCTTTACGTTTAGTTGTTACAAGTGTTAAACCGCCAAGAGGAGGCGGTAGGCCAAACAGACGCTTGAAAACTATACCATACAGCAACATCATTGCTAAAAAGAGGCAACACCTGGTAGATTTTAAGAGTGTGGATGGCATGTTCTGTTTCGCAGGAAGTTTGTCTGCTGTCATAGCTCATGCTGATTGTGGTGCAATACCTACAGACTCTGAGCTGGTGCAAGCTGCTAAACAGCTCTGTCAGAAGGTTGGGTGGCCTGAGCAGAAACAGGTGTCTTTGAATGACATTGGTCTTTTTGAACACCATCTACAGCGGAATATCCAAATTGCTCTTTATAATAAGGATGGCTGGGGCTTATTTAAGTCGGGGACTCAGCGCTATGCCCAAACACATACCCTCTTCCTGTATAATAGTCATTACTATGGTGTTCTTAATGTAAAGGGGGCTTTTTGGTTCAAAAAATTACTGCTCCTATTGTAACACCCTCTATCAACATACACATCGCTGCCTATTTTTCTGTAGGATGTGTTTGAAAGAGGATTGTACCCCTAAAATAGATGAACAGCAGAGATGTGGATGTTTGCAAACTGCTCTGCCAATCAGCTGACTGTTTAAAAGCTCATGACAAACTGGCCTCAGAAGGTAAAGTGCCCTGTGTGCTTAAGATATATTGTAAACAATGTAGGCATTATCAAAAGTATGATCATAGCACCGCCAGTTGCCGAGGGCGTCAATGCACAATATGTTGGGATATCTTAAAAGAGGATGATGAAAAACATCTATGCATTATGCAAACCTGTTAAATACCCTGAAATTTCAACGCAATATATATTTTATGACATCGAGGCACAACAAGACACAGGCGTACATGTAGCTAATTACTGCTTTGCTGAGACTTTTGGTGGAGGAAACTGTGGAATGTTTTCAGGATGAAATGAATGTGCTCCCTGAAAAAAATGCTGCTACTGGGGAGGTGGAGGAGATTGAGACGGATGAGGAGGAGGAGGTGGAGGAGGAGAAGATCCTTGGTGTAAGGAGTGCTAAGAAAAAGGTGAGACGTTGGCCTTATGGTCGGACTTGGGAGTTCAAAGGAGAGTCATGCATAGCAGACTTTATATTGACATTCACTAAAGATAATCGTTTTAGCGGTACTACTTTCATAGCCCATAATTCCAAAGGTTATGACTGTTATTTCATGCTTAACCAGCTGGTTAAAGAAAAAACTGGATGTAGATATCATAGCTCAAGGTGGGAAACTCCTCTGTGTCACCGTTAAAGGCCTAGGCATAAAATTCATGGATTCACTCAGCCATTTGCCCATCGGCTCTCTAAGCTTCCAAAAGCGCTCGGTTTTTTGGGGTGCAAAGGATATTTCCCACACTATTTTAACAGGCCTGAAAATAATAATTATGTAGGGCCTTTGCCCCCGCCAGAAGACTATGGGCTGCAGTACATGATGCCTGCTGAGCAGAAAGCTTTTTTAGAATGGTATGAAGAGAATAAAATGCAGACATTCAACATGCAAAATGAGCTAGCACATTATTGCAAGCAGGACGTACATATCCTGGTGCAGGCTTGTACAAAATATCGCCACGAAATCATGACGCTGACCTTAAAAAGATTGTGAAAAAAAAAGAAACTGAATATTATGCCATAGACCCCCTCCAATACCTAACTCTGGCCAGCGTGAGCCTAGCCATGTACAGGTTCAAATTTATGCCTGAAGATTCCATAGCGATACCACCTGCAGATAATTCTCACCACCAGGTCAAAAGATACTCAACACCTGCCATCCAATGGTTGCTGTACCTTAAACATAAAGAAAACCTAGAGATCCAGCATGCCTTAAATGGTGGCGAGGTTCAGGTGGGTCAATATTTTGTTGATGGCTATGCTGTAGTAAATGGTCAGCCAGTGTGTCTGGAATTTCTGGGTTGTTTTTATCACGGGTGCCCCCTTTGCTACCCTGCAGAGGACTGAAACCCCTTGATTGGTAAAACTTACAGGCAGCTTCATAATGCTACTGAGGAGCGGACAGCAATCCTGAAAAGCATGGGTTATGAAGTGAGATCAATTTGGGAGCATGAGTGGAAAAACATGATAAAAACTGACAAAGAAGTCCAAAACTTCCTTGCCACCGCACAGTTTCCAGAGCCCTTAGAACTGAGGGATGCCCTCTTTGGTGGACGTACAAATGCAGTGTGTTTGTACTACAAGCCGGCGAAGGGGGAGGAGATTCGTTATTATGATTTCACGTCCCTTTATCCCCATGTACAAAAAAACAGGGAGTACCCCCTTGGACATCCGATAATAGTCCATGAGAACTTTGATTCTCCTACAGCTTACTTCGGGTTGATAAAAGCCAAAGTTTACCCGCCAAGAGGTCTCTTCTTCCCAGTGTTACCGTCGAGGGTAGGTGGAAAGCTCATGTTCGTGCTGTGCTCTACATGTGCAGAACTCCGCCAGCAAGAACCATGCAATCATTCAGATGATGAGCGGGCTTTAACAGGGACCTGGTGCACTATAGAGATGAATGTTGCTATAGAGAAGGGGTACAGGGTTGGAAAAATCTTTGAAGTGTGGCATTTTTTTTCAGAGATCGGGTGATTTGTTTTCTGATTATATGAAGACACACCTGCGGCAGAAACAGGAGGCGTCAGGTTTTCCCCACTGGTGTGTCACAGAGGCTGATAAAGATAAATATATAGCAGATTACCTCGAAAAAGAGGGGGTGTTGCTACGCCGCAAAAAAATAGAGCCGAATCCTGCAAAGAGGCAGATTGCTAAGTTGTTTTTTAAACTCACTGTGGGGAAAATTTGGCCAGAGGACAAACCTCCCTAACACAGAGGTAGTAAGGGACCCAGACAGGTTTTTCAATCTCTTGTTCTCAGAAACATTTTCAGTTTCCATGTGTGAGTTTCTTGATGATGATGCGGCCTGCGTAACCTGGAAGCATAACACAGACAGAATGACAACCTCAGGTATGAAAAGTCCCTTCATAGCCTGTTTCACAACTGCATATGCCCGTTTGGAACTTTATAAACTGTTGGACCGGCTGCAGGACAGGTTCCTGTACCATGATACAGACTCTGTTATTTTTTGTTCACAGGGAGGGCGATTGGAATCCCCCTCTGGGGGATTATCTGGGTGATTTAACCAGTGAGATACCAGAGGGGGAGCACATTACTCGTTTTGTTTCAACAGGCCCTAAGAGCTACGCTTACACATTGTCGGGGGGCAGTGCCTGTGTGAAAGTCAAAGGGATCACACTGAATGTGGCAAACAGTGAGAAAATTAATTTTGACACTCTTCAAGACCTCGTGTTTGCCTATGTTTCAGACAAGAAAGATAACCCTCCTCGTGAAATAGTTGTAGAACAGCCGGGCATTGTGAGAGATAAACGACAGTGGCTCATCCACACTAAAACTTTAAGAAAAACACAAAAAGTAGTGTATGACAAAAGAGTGATTACGGACGGATTTAAAACGGTCCCTTATGGATACTAAGAGGAGCACTCTGTGGAACCATCCTTTTTCAGCCATTCTCGCGGGACCCAGTGGTTGTGGGAAAACCTTCTTTGTAAAAAACATGTTGGAGAATGCACGTTATGTATTTTCTGAAATGCCTGAGAATGTTGTATGGTGTTACAGTTGCTGGCAGCCTCTGTATAAAGACCTATTGTGTAAATATTCCTTTATTAAGTTTGTAGAAGGATTGCCTGAAAACTTTGCTGATAATGTCTTGTTACCCCCCGATAAAATAAACTTCTTAATTTTAGACGATTTGATGAATTGTGCTGCTGAATAATAAGGAGGTTGAAAAACTATTCACGCAATATGTGCACCACAGAAATGTGAGTGTATTTTTTCTTACACAGAATATTTTCTGCCGTGGTAAAAGCAACAGAACCATCAGCTTAAATGCTAAATATATGGTGCTTTTTAAAAAACCCAGAGATAAATTACAAATTGCTACTTTAGCACGGCAAATGTACCCCCAAAATGTTTCCGTTTTTCATGGAGGCTTTTGCAGATGCTACCAAAAAAACCCATGGCTATCTGCTGGTGGATTTAAACCCAAATACCCCTGAGTCTTGCAGACTGAGAACGGGTCTATTCCCACCTGACTGGCCTGCTGTGTATACAGTGAAAAAGAACAAAAAGGGTTCCCGATGATTCTTTTTTATTTATTGGTCACAGCGCCTCTCCGCACCAACATGTCAGCATGTATACGGCGAAATCTTCCCCTCTTAAAAATCCTTATTAAGACGCCCCTGCGCCAGAGAAAAGCCATTTTATGCGGTGCCTCAGATGATTTGGTAACAGCCATTTCAGAAATTGCTCTGAATACTTTAAAGGGTAATCTTGCCCTAACACCCAAGCAGGTGGGGGTCTTAAGGAAAAAACGTGCTCTGATTAAAAGCCTAGGTAACAAGAGGCTCTCCCTGAAAAGGAGAAAATACATTGTCAAGCAAAACGGCGGTTTTCTGAGTCCCCTGCTAAGCATTGCGGTCCCCCTAATAACGGGTCTTTTAACTAACAAGTAATGGAATATGCTGAAAAGTTATATCTAGTGCCCAGCGCTCAGCTAGATCAGCTTCGGGGTGTCCCAGAAAATATTAGAACCACAACCATGAGACGTCTTGACAGCGAGATGAGGGAGATTCTCTTAAGGACTGACCTGTCAGAGTATGAAAAAATAAAACTCTACACAGGGGTTCTACAGTGCTACTTAGCACTAAACAAACAAGATGATGATGTGGGAAAAATGTCTGCACCCCCCCAAACCCCAACCTCACAACCTGTCCCCTCCACATCCCCACAGCCTGAGAGTGATACAATTGTTCCAGAAGTTTTAGAAGGGATCCCCAGAAGGTTTAAGAAAAATGCTGAAATTTTGCTGAACAAGATAAAGCAGCATCAGGATATTTCTAGCTGGGATCAGCGAGGCACCTTTGTGTATCACGGGAACGCCTTACCAGGGTCTCACATTCTCGACCTGATTAAAGGGGCCACCCAATCTAATGTTATTTCTGAGAAGAAGCGCCCAAAAGGCTGGGATGTATTTCTTAAAGCATTGGCAGAACTAAATGTGCCCACATCTGTTGTGGGTAATTCATCTGTTAGAGCGCAGTTAGAAAACCTGAAAGTCAGCCCACTACAAACAGAGACCTCTAAACACCCAGCTATTCCAGGGTCTGATGCTGCACGCAAGAAACAATTCAAGAGACCAGCCTGGCTGCATGTGGAATCCTCACCGTCGACACCATCCAGAGAGCTTGTCAAAGAACCCGCATGGCTAACTTTTTAAAAGTAATGCAATAAAAAACGAAAGAAAATAATATGTGTAAGAGCATTTTATTTAATAAACTCACTGACATTTCTAGCAGTGACCACAGAGTAAATATTTTGAAATAGCAAGGGGTCAGTCTGTCTTAACATTTTTTTGAGGACTGAATATGGTTTTTCTGCCTTGGAAATTTTAGATACAAGCGTCAATATCTCATTAATATTTTCAGCTGTCAATATCAGGCTATTGCAACAATATGCAATTAAGATGACGGTATGGATGACAGTCTTGTAACATATTTTGGCACAAAGAGAACGAAGTAGTCTTGATATGGACGCAACGGTTGAGGTTATACACGAGTGCGCTTCCTGGTTTTCCAAATTATTTTGACAACCATTGCAAGATTGTTTCTGATATGCTGATATATAATATTTAATAATCACAGCTACTGTTGTATGCACAATGTTCTTCATATATTGCTTCTTTCTCCCCTTAATTTCTGGCAGGTCTATATGGAGCAATCTGCTCAATGTTTTATGGGGGTAATTCCTGCAAATAGCAAATAAAAATTAATTATCAAAGCAAGCTACAAAGTAATGAAATGCCTAACACACTCCCAGCCTCTAAAACACCACCAGCCAGCTCCTTACCGTGTTTGAAGATTCTTCTGACTCGGGGGCAGCATTGTCCTTGTTAGAGTCACTTGCAAGGTCGCTGTCAGAATCTAAGCTAACATAACGCCTTAAAGCCCTTCTCTTGCGTCGCGGGGATTTCGGGGTTACCTTTGGGGGCACATCTTTGGCCTGTAAAACATAAATATTGGCTGGTTTTAATTATAAAAGGAAACTTCAACGTAATTAGATACATAGCACACCCCAAACTCTAAAGCCGCACAACACCTGCAGCCTTGCCACAAGACACAGTATCACAATATGAACTTAGATTTAAAACAGGGCCTTACCGTGTTTAGAAATTCCTCCGTATCAGGGGCAGCATTCTCCTTGTTAGAGCCGCTTGTAAGGTCGCTGTCAGAATCTGAGCTAACATAACGCTTTAAGGCCCTTCTCTTCGGTGGTGGACTTCCATGGTCATAACCATCATCTGAATCGGACCAAAACAGGGGCTCCTCAGCATGAAGGGCAGGCTTGGGTGGCTTTTTGGGCGCAGAGCTGGGCTTCCGCGATGGGGTGTTTAGGGGGCAGAGGGGCATGGAAAATCCCATAGGCCCGTGGAGCATGTGGGGGTGCAGACGCCTTTTCGGTTTCAACCGCTGCCTGTCTATCTTCGGGGTCCAGGATTTTGGCGGGGAGTCCGGGCTCTCGGGCTTCGGAGGGGAGTCCACGCTCTCTGCTTTCGGCGGTGAGTCCGGGGTGTCCTTCGGCAAGCTGGAGGAAAACCCGATCTTGCTTGAAGACGCCATCTTTCTCCACATAAACGGGACGGCGGGGACCATGGGCCAGTCGGTTTCAGGAACAGCGGAAAAGGCGGGCAGCGGGCACCGCAGAACACTCCCCTCTTCTTATAAGGCCTCTCAGGCATGCGCACTCGCAGCAAGACAGGCCCAGGCAACACACAGCCAGCGGCAGCGCCCTAGGGGAAGGCATGCCCAGGCATGCCTGTGGGTGGGGTAGGGGGACCCCGTGACGTGCCGGGGGGGGGAGGGGGCAAGGCTCCCCATCCGGGTCAGGCGGAAGAGGACGTCACTTCCAGGTCAAAGGGCCCAGGAAGGTTCGGTTCCGGGTAAGGGGGCGGGGCGGAAGGTAGGGACTTCCGGTAAGGGGGTAGGGCTTCCGGTAAGGGGCGGGACTTCCGGTAAGGGGGCAGGACTTCCGGTGTTTGATGGTTTTATTGCCCCTTTGACAGGAGCACCCCTTCCCCTACTACTCAGGGCTGTCCAACTTTGAACAACCGGCCTACCTGACATTTCTGAATGTCTGCCGTGGTTGACTCTTGGGGTGTGTGCGTGCAAGCGTATGCACGCGCAAATCTCGGGTGCATATGCGCGATCACGTATGTGCAATCATGGGCGCATATGCAAGATCGCCTACGTGTACACTTAATCGCGGGTGCGCGCACACAAATCTGGTGCTCGGGGGTGGGGGCTCCAGGACTCCTGGGAGGTCTTCCTTTCGCCCGAGTTCGTTACACACCAAATTCAAAAGGACCAAGGGAAGGCTTGGCCCTTTTGAATTTGGCACCACGTGAGCATCCTCCATGCTGCTTCTTCACCTGGCGTGGCCACTAAGGCACTTATCTGGCTGGGGAGGTAGGGGAATGGGGGACTTCACCACCGCCCCCCACCCTCCCGCTATCCCCCCTGCCGCTTCTCCACCCGGCTCTTGTCCCCGCCCCGCCCCCAAGGTCCCCGATACCCGCTGCGGGCAGCAGAGCCCAGACAGCTCACTTGACCGCCAAGGTTCCCCTCGCATGCTGCTGCTGCTGCCATTGCCACTGCTAGCACAGGTACAGGGCCCTGCACGCACTCTCTCCCCCTCCATCACTCCTAAGGTCCATGGCGCACGTTGCTGGTGGTGGCGGCAGCGAAGGTCCCTGGGGTTGCACGCGTGCTCTCCCCACCCCGCCCCTCCACCCCCCAAGGTCCTGGTGGCGACAGAGGTCCCTCAGCTGCACACACATCCGCCCCGCCTCTCCACCCCCCCAAGGACTATGGCACTCGCTGCTGGCGGGCGGCAGCGGACTTCCTGGTGTTGCACGCACACTTTCGCTGCCCTGTCCCTCCACCCCACCCCCACCCCAAGGTACATGGTGTGTTGCTGGTGGAGGCAGCGGAGCCTCAGCCACCCGCCCACCCACCCACAAAGTGATGAAAAAAAATTCCCTCCCCCCCCCAAAATGGCGGTGGGTCGGGAGATGGGCAGGGACCTGCTGGGCGACCTACCAGGGCCCCACGGTCGCCCAGTCGCCCACAGTCGACGGGTTGGACAGGCCTGACCTATATTGTATTTTGTAGTTTTAAGTGTCATGTTGTTTAGTTTTAATATATTGTTGTATGCTGCCCGCAGACCAAGAGGTAGTGGGGTGGCTAAAGACTAGATGGGACTACCCTGATCCCTTGGAGCAAAGGCCAATGCTTAACGTGGGACGCCACGTGTCCAAACACATTTGCCACATCCCACGTACAAAATACCAGCATTGAAGTCAGATCCGAAGCAGCAGAGGCAGAACGAATAAAAAGACAGAAATACGAAGACATTACGACAGGAATTGACTTTGTCCCAGTAGCTATTGAAACATCTGAAGTATGGGGAGAATCGGCCTTGAGCCTAGTCCAGGAAATAAGTCGTAGGATCACCACTATATTTCAAGACAATTGAGCACCAATGTTCCTGACACAACAGCTTTCAGTCACTGTCCAAAGAGGGAACGCCTGCTGTGTGCTCACGCATCTTGGCCAGCCGACCAAACAATGACGTTTGTCAGCAAGGGCCGTTCCGGCACTGGCCTGTCCAGAGCCAGGGCTGCATTGCCGCCCCTGGGAGGAGGGGCGAGACAGGACAGGGGCCTCGCAAGGCCTGGGCCGCGGGGGCGGGGTGTGGGACCCCCTTTTTATACCTGGCACCCACGCCCTCACCCCCTCTTTCACTGGGGTCAGCATCACTTGCAGATCCTGCGCACGCAGGGGCCTGGAGCGCCGCCATCTTGGTAGGCCCCTGCCACCAAGACCCAGGGACGTGGAAGAGGAGCAGCACGGGCTGTATCTGCACCCTGCTTGGCGCAAGGGACCCCGGGGTGGGGAGGAGTCCAACCGGGCACAGAATAACACCGCACACTCTCCCCCTCTGGAGCGAGCTAGGCTGTGGGGCCCGGGCAGCCATTGCCACCCCCTCCCATATGCATAGAATAAATACAAAAAAAAAACCCACCAAAGGGCACTGAAGGCTGGGGAAGGGGGTGTCCCCACTGAGCCCAGCAAGCCCGTCTCGATGCTGCGCCGCCCGAGGTGCTCCCTTTGTCTCTCCTGCCCCACCCTCCCAATCATCCCTGGCTTCAAAATAAATTAACAAATACTTATTGGAAGCAGGCAAGAGAGGGGTGGGGGGTAGCTCTGAAGCTGCGCAGCCCGAGGCGCTCCCCGCACGTTTGGTGGCTGCGGCTCGCCTCCTCCCCCCGCCTGAACACAAGAAGGCACCTACCCCCCCCAAGTCCCTACCTGCGGTCTGGGTCAGGTGGGGGGTTGCAGGAGGACGAGGGGCTTGTCCGGATGGTCAGGACAAACCTGTGGCAGCGGGGTGATGGGTGAGGAGGTGCAGCCCAGCTGGCAAGCGTGTCCCCTCTCACTTCTGGGTCTGGCCTCCGGCCTTGCGGGAGGAGCGCTTCCGGGAGTGGGCATTCGTGTCGGCGGTGTGAGGGGGCAGTGTGATTGGCTGCTCGGAGGACCCAGCCTCCATGGCCATAGCCCCCCTCTGGAACGTTGGCCGGCAGAGCGGGCGTGGCTTGCTGCCCAGAGCACCATTTCGCCGGCAGCTTCCCCTTCTGATGCACGACTTGGGAGTCGGGCCGGCCAGCTTGTTGAGGTGAGCGCCCGGGCGGCAGCTAGGCCTGCGGCCCTCAGTTGGTCTTTCACGGCTGGTGCGGGGGAGGCACGGTCCGCCACCCGGAGTGCCATCTTGCGGGTTGCTTCTCCTCCCGGTGGGGCACTAGGGAGTCGGGCCCACTGGCCCTCGCTGGCACGCACCGCTGACGCCCTTCCCACGTCATATGACATAAGACATAAGAAGAGCCATGCTGGATCAGGCCAAAGGCCCATCTAGTCCAGCTTCCTGTATCTCACAGTGGCCCCACCAGATGCCTCTGGGAGCGCACGAGACTAGATACCTGTTTCCTATTATCACTCTCCTGCATCTGGCCCTTGAAGTACCCTGGTTTCTCCATCATGGTTTGTAACCTGTGATGGACTTTTCCTCCAGGAATCTGTCCAATCCCCTTTTGAAGGCATCCAGGCCAGATGCCATCACCACATCCTGTGGCAGGGAGTTCCATAGACTAACAACGCGCTGGGTGAAAAAAATATTTTCTTTTCTCTGTTCTTACTCTCCCAGCCCTCAATTTGAGTGTATGTCCCCTAGTTCTGGTATTTTGTGAGAGGGAGAAGAGCTTCCCTCTATCCACTTTACTCATGCCCTGCATTATTTTGTACGTCTCAATCATATCCCCCCTCAGGCGCCCCCCGCCCCTTTAAGAGATCTGAATGCAGTGCCGGGACAGCAGAACGGAGGTGAGCGGCATTCTTTTCTTCCTTTTTTTCTCCCTCCCCTCACGCAGCCAGCAGCCAGGAGTGCGGAGAGGGTTGGGAATGCAGGAACAGTGACAAACCCCTAAGATCTCTGGTCCAAATTTAAGTCGCCAGCGGATCTTAGGGGTCGTGTGAAAAGGCCCTTTAATAATGGTGAGAGTTCAAAACCACTGTTTTTGCTGTTTAGCACAAACGGATGTAACATCTTCCAACAGTTAACAGAATCACCAAAAAACAACATGCCCTAAGGAGTAACATTGGATAAAATTTGATGCACCTTGCCTTCTCTTGAAAGCTGAAAGCACTCCACAGGATTACTCCCTATGCCCTTTAATAGAGGCTTATTATGTACAAAAACTAGGCATACTCTCTTCTGCTGCCTTAAAGGAACATGTTGTTCCATTTGGTTAGAGTGCTCAATGTCTCTCATTTCTAAAAATTTCTTTTTAGTACACCCTAGCGAACTGCTCTTCCACGGTGTAGCCCAACGTACATTGCTTTCTTTCCTGTCTGTGTAACGTACATGTCTTAAAAGAAATTAAATAGACTTGGAATTACGGTTATCAGTGCCTCATAGGCCTAAGTGTCTTCTATCTGATTTTTACTACTATATACTGTTTGCAATGATATTGGTCAGCAAATACATATAAATTCTGTATAGAATATCATTGTTCAGTTCTGGATATTAGTAATAGCTTGGATTAATAAGCAGAGTGGATTACCAACAGTTGCGTGGACCCTCAAGGCAAACCTAATCTCCCCATAATTGATTTGGTTAGCTGTGTGTGTGTGGGGGGGACACGAAAATAAATGATTTGGAGACCACCATGGGCAAATTGTTGTTGTTCAGTCGTTCAGTCGTGTCCGACTCTTCATGACCCCATGGACCAGAGCTCGCCAGGACTTCCTATCCTCCACTGCCTCCCGGAGTTTTGTCAAATTCATATTGGTTGCATCGATGACACCGTCCAACCATCTCATTCTCTGCCGTCCTCTTTTCCTTTTGCCTTCAATCTTTCCCAACATCAGGGACTTTTCCAAGGAGTCTTCTCTTCTCATGAGGTGGCCAAAGTACTGGAGCCTCAGCTTCAAAATCTGTCCTTCCAGTGAACATTCAGGGTTGATTTCTTTCAGAAACCATGGGCGAATACTCCCTCCGATATCTTTTAAGTTTATCTTCAGTCAATTTAATAATCTGCAGGGCCTATCATGTGTTTTCCTGTGGTATGACCAGCGTCCAATCACTATGACGAACTGCAATTTCTTTAATGCCTAAATACTGATTGATCATTTCTTCTCTCTCAGATGATCCACCACCACCTGTGGATGTGATGAATATGTACGTCCAGCGGAATGAAATTGAAGCATTCGTGGCAATCATTCAAGATTTTGGGGAGAGATGTGAGCGATTTCTATAACCTTTTTCTATTACAAAATAGGTAGCATTACTCTTCAAAGGAATACTGCAGTTCCATTTCTAAACGATCTCAATAAATTAGAATTGCATGGTTTAATAAAATCCTTTGAACTGCTACCATCAATACATCTTTTACAATCCGTACTATTATATTACATCGAATGGCAGGGTTAGTGGAGTAGTACCAAAAATTATTACTCCAATATCCATATTATGCCCGAGATTTAGAGGAAACCTACATCTCTCCTCTGCAGTACACAACATGTAATGTTACTATACTAATTTGTTTTCTTCTACTTTGTGATGTCACTAATCAATTACAGGACACATGCCTTTATCTATCTAATATTAGTTTCTATTTATAGTGGCAGCCCTGGAGGAAGAGTTTTGCCAGCAGCGCTTGGCAAGAAACAGACGACGCAGAAGGCGTTAAGTGTTCCTCAATAATATATCTTAATTTCTTTTATATGTTTTTAAAGCAATTTCATAGGGCTGAGTGTTTATGTTTAATATTTACATGTTTTGGTATTGCTTTTAAAAAGAAGTTCTGATTATCATTTTTTTAAAAAGATTCATTTTATAACGAGTAAAAAATTGTCTTCTTTATATCATTACCAAATCCAATCCTTTCTTTATTATTATTTTTTACAAATACACTTTCTATTATTAACACTGGATTCTTATTCTGTATACATTTACTTTGTTAATGTTATCCTTTCGTGAAGCATGTTGATATGTGGGTACTGTTCTACTAACTATCACTTTATATGTATGTTTTTGTAATAAATATTATATTTTAACACACTTCTACAACTTTATTAACCTATCAGATGAGTCTGCAGTAGCCAAAGTACATCAATGAAATGGGAGAAAGAGGTGCTTGCAATGCCCACCAAATGACAAATGTTATTAGCTGTAGACAGGAACCATATAAAATAATCTCCCACTTGGAAATGCTGGGTTACATAACTGAAATATATTTATAAATAGTCATCTGGTGTTGGTGCTTCCTTTATACAGGAAAATAATTTTATGCAAAGGTCAGCTTTTTACTCAATATACATTTTCCTGCTATCTCCCTCTCTCTGTGTGTGTGAATACTCACCCCCCCCCGTGTGTGTGTGTTAGTGTTTGTGCTTGCTTGTGTGGCTTATTAAATGCCTTGATACCATAAAACTGGAACAAAATCAGTTGCATACACACGTAACACATAACACATATTTGAAAATGGTGGTTGTGGGTTAACAATTGCCAACTACACACAGTGGTGAGCAAATGGGGAGAAAGTAAATCTAAAACAATGCCTCTAAAGAAATCCACTATAGGCAATTCTTTTGAAGCACCATTTGGGGATGTCTAATAAACCGGATCTTCCAGGCTGTGACCTTTGGATAACCTATGAATGGTTTACTATGTTTGGACAGGTGCCTTTAAAGTTGATATTGCTCAGGTTTGGGTTGGAAGAGTACTGTATGGTAGCCTTAACCTGGTCAGATGACATGACCACATCCTGTGGCTGGTTGTTCCATAGGCTTACAACACATTTTGTGAATCAATGTCTTCGCTTACCTTTTTACATCTCAAATACCACAACTATATCTTTGAGGACCCCCTCCATGTGCTTACCTGACACATGTGTTCAAGATTAGTAAATTCACTGATTGTTGGAGTTTCTGGTTTTTATTTTGGTCTATACAGGTGGATTTTAAATTTCAGTTACTATGAATATATAAATGTGACTCTTCTTTTGTTTCCAGCTTTTTCCTTTTCAAATTTACAAGGTCAATCTCTCCTGTATTCTTTGCCTTAGGAAACTGAGCTTGTAGATATAAAACAATTTTTTTAACCTCAACAATGTCACTCTAGTCTTCTAGGATGCAAAAGAGTCAGGTTTTGGATTGCTCCATGAATGACCCCCGGAAATGCATCTCCATTTTAACAAAAGGCAAATTTTAAGAGCAGGCAGCACAAGTACCTGATATAGAAATGCAGATTACTGTAACCCTCTGCACATAACATCTGGAGTTGCAAAATGAATCTGTAATAATGAATTCCAAATAAATGTGACTGGCAAAACCCAGCCATATGTTGGTGTCTCCTGAGGAACAAATGAAGAAAAACTGAGCCCTTGGGAGAGAAAACCTCCATTTATTGAACATTTGTTGACACACACACAGCATTAAAAACCTTTAGGTATGCATCCTATTAGAAATATATAATGAAATCAAAAGGGAATTATCATTGAAAAAGTACTTTATCAGAATTACCCAATCTATTCCTTTAAGTGATAGAAACAAGAGTTACATAAGAGGTAGCCTTAAAATAAAAGAGAGAAATTGTTATTCCCTAAAAAGTTAAAATGTAAAGAGACATTGCATAAGCATTCTGCATTTGAAGTAAGTAGTTTCCTTTCAAATGAGAGTAAGAACTGACAAAAGAAAATATTTTTTCACCCAGCGTGTTGTAAGTCTATGGAACTCCCTGCCACAGGATGTGGTGATGGCATCTGGCCTGGATGCCTTCAAAAGGGGATTGGACAGATTCCTGGAGGAAAAGTCCATCACAGGTTACAAGACATGATGGAGATGTGTAATCTCCAGGCTTAAAACCGGGGTACTTCAAGGGCCAGATGCAGGGGAGTGGTATCAGGAGACAGATATCTAGTCTCATGCGCTCCCAAACGCATCTGGTGGGGCTGCTGTGAGATACAGGAAGCTGGACTAGATGGGCCTTTGGCCTGATCCAGCATGGATCTTCTTATGGTCTTATGATCTATTTTGGAGAAAAAAACCTGTTTCTTTTTTCGAATCCATTTCCCATAGGTTCTTTTGGGCGTACTTGGTGTGGCAGGTCTCTCCCCCTTAACAATTAGGTATGGTGAATTGCTAATCTCCTCACTTTTTCCACATAAATTGTTTGTGCAGTTTGAGACACTACTACTGTTCTTACACATTGCTACCGAGTTATTTGATTGGCTGTAAATTGGTGTGCTTTGGGATACACTAGGGAGGGGGTGGTCAGAAGCGTCTTTACTGCCTTCTCCCATAATTGACTCTATTTCGGTTTCAGAGTCATGCTCTGAATCAGAAAGTCATCATCATTATAAAACTTCTGAATTACTGTCCTTCCTGGTAACTGAACTTTGTCAGGATTCTTTGAATGGCCCTAGATATCATTGATGATGATGATGATGATGATGATGATGATGATGATGATGATGATGATGATGATGATGATGATGATGATAATAATAATAATAATAATAATAATAATAATAATAATAATAATAATAATAATAATAATAATAATAATAATAATAATAATAATAATAAATGATGGTGATCTTTAAAGCACTAATGTGGAAGAGAACTTATGGATGAGACTGAACCGAAGAAGCGTATTATTAGGAAGCAATCCTACAAAACTAAATATTTGTCTTTCCTTTCAGGAGTATCTGTGAGAAGAGATGGATCCATTTGCAGCTTCTTAGCAACACACGTTCTACGCAATTGTGTGAATGGGGATGAGGGCGGTATAGTTGAGATTTCTGTGCATCAGTATAAAGGAAGATGTGTTGTTGTGTTTTCTTTCCACACACCCGCCGCAAACTTAGTTCCGTCGTCAAACTGATGTCAATTTAAAAGATTGGGGAAACTGGGCCTTAACCTCAGTGGGCAGGTTGGTTCTTTGTCTGCCTTTCTGGGAGGTGGGAGGATTTTAAAGATGGTACAGAAAGAGTTTCACTTTGATGGGGAGATTTTTCTGGTGGGTCTGGGGAAACCTCTTTTATTTCTCCAGGAGAGTGGTTGGGTTTCCAAAGTTGCAACAGGAGGCAGGCCTAGCACCTTCATCTTGGGAGGTAAGCGGCTTCTAAAAACAAAAGTGTAATAGTAAGTCTGAAAATGGCGCCTTTAATACCATTTGCCATTTCTCGGAGGAGGGGGGATGTTTATATATGTTAATACTGGCCGTGGTCCTGGGTTTGCTCCTCCGTATCTCTTGGGAGGGAGGTTGATCTGGGCGTCATCCTGGGGTGCTTTGGCTGAAAAGGCAGCCTCTTTATGGGGCATTGTTCAGCCTTGGGTCTGTTCTGATGCACCATCACTGTAAAGCAACACAGTTATAAGTAGACATAAACACAAAGGAATGTAATGTTTGTCTATTAATGCTGTAAGATGTCCATCAATTCTTTGTTCTTAAATACTTGAACCTGTCTTAATTGTACTGGACTGTATATTACCTGTCATTACTGTAACCCGCCTTGGGTCTTTTCCAAGGGGAAAGGTGGGGTAAAAATATTCTAAAAATAATAACCTCCTTGCAGAAAGTCTCTTGGATCACCCTCTTTGGTGCCAAGTGTCAAAACATCTGATAAATAAAAATATCAGCACTGAAGAAAATACAGTGGCACCCATGCTTTGGCCCCACCACACACTTACTTGATATAAGCTAATATCTAATCAGCATGCAAAAGTCTTATTACACTTAGTGGAAGGAGGAGAGCATTAGTTTTTTTTAGCGCACGTTGATTAGCTTTGCTTTTCCATCAAGAAAAAATAATGATTTTAGATCATTGCATATTGTGGTTTGGATTATTATTAATGGTTTAAATGGAATAAAAAAAATCAAACTGGTCCAAAATCAGACTGCCCAAATAAAACTCATTGCAAAGTGGAGTATGGGGGCGGGGGGGGGGGGCAGAAGCAATGCTCCTGTATGTGAGGACATAATAATATTTTACCATTATCATTTTTCAGAATCGGAATGCTTTTATTGGCCAAGTGTGGTTGGACACACCCCAGAATTTGTTTTGGTAAAATATGCTCTCCATATATAAAAGGAAATATAAGAATCATATAGTCAACAATAAAAACACAGTACACTACAGTACTGTATTACATTATTATTTCACACAGCAATGTTGTGCATGTAAATGCTCTCATCGAAATACTGAGAGCCACTTTAAACAGGGGAAATGTATGTCCTGATTTCTTTGCCGTTACATTTATGCCTCCCATTTGGCCTCAAAGGCCAGTCTGGGCGGCATGCGACCATACTGTATATGAAAATACAATAAAACTAATTAATTACGGCCATCTCAAGTGATAAGTGGTTGATAAGGCCAACAAAAGGGGGGAGGAACAGATGAAAAGCTTGATCAAGCAGCAGGAAGCAGAGGCCTATTATCAGGGCCAATTATCCCCATGGAGGTTTCAGGAGGGGCAGGGAAATAAATGCACGAGTGTCCTTCCTTTGGTTCTGTTTAAGGCTTCTATATCCAAGGAGTTGGGCATTGGCGTAATGGGATGGAAGTACCGACTGAATGCTTGGATAAGGCAATTCAGGGGTACGCATCTCCTATCTAGCACTTCCTGATCCCTCTGTCCTCCTTCCTCTCCTCCAGTTTTTTTCAATATCATACTTGTCCATTCCCATCTCTGTCTTGCTGCTTCCTTCTATTACACTTCCTCTTTCCATCTGTCCCTTTCCATACTTCTTCAGTCCACTGTCCTGCCTTCCTCCCATCATCTCTCGGGTTTATAAAACCAGTTTAAAGTAAGGGGTGGACGTTTTCACCCTATAAGTCCTACCCAGTCCTGCTAAAAATGTATTACTCAGATACCCTATGATGTTTTCCCTGTAAAATGTCCCTTCAGCTGGTAAATTTTGTTGTGTGACCAGCCAGTCACAAAATACGTAGGATGTTGTTTATCCCTGAGTACTCAAAAGTACTCTTCTCACTGCCCATTCTTCCCCTGGTGTTATCAAAATTGCTGGCGGGGTCTTCTAGGTGGCAGAGTTTTTAGTCTCTAAATTAATTAACTAAGCACGTCCTGGTAAATTCACACGCCTCTTGCTAGCAGGTCATAATTGGTCTGCCCTCCTTGAGGGCTAGAATCTTAATTTGAGATAGTAAAGTCCTGCCTTGTCCTAGTTAGAGGGGTTCTTCTTAAAGCTTACTTTCGTTCCATTTAATACTAAAATCATTACTTCTGGTGGCAGAATTCCAATGTTACCACATCACACATAAAAAGGGGGTGCATAAACTGCACTAATTTATCCCCATAGGTTTGTTTTAAAGGTCTAACTGTGTTCCTATGATTTCTCCCACACAAGCATCAAACGGACTCGCACCTCAACAATCAAATGCACATCATACACGCAAACATGTGATTCAGCAACCATACACAACTCTCCCACATTTCCGTTTCCCCAGTTAACTGCGATCCCTTGCCTAAGAATAAATCTTTTTAACTTCTCTAAAATCAAACGGAGTTGATGTCGATACTCCGTCGGTAGTAATGTGGGGCAAAGACTGCCACTCTTTGCCACCGCCTAAGTACAGGGGATGGCCATTCCCCTGCTGTTACGTAGGGTATAGAGGCATAGCCCCTTACCCTGAAAAACACACATACATGAAGCTTCTTTTACACAAAATTCAAAAGTGGAATCATCATCCCACATACCCATACATTAATATATCTTTAAACTTTCCCCAGGACGGCGGAGCAACATTCCCCTCCTGTTTAAAATACTGGGGGCGAACCCTAGGGTTACCGGCTCCTTGCAAAAGAACCGGTCCACCCTTAGAAGATTTCGGGGTTCCTTAACCCCTAATTTCTTCTGGTTCTCGGGATGCTAGGGACGCATTCGTCCCTTCTCGTCTCCATACCCCCGGGGCCGACAATAAGAATCCGCAATCTTCTCCACTCCACAGAGCTGTTAGATTCGAACTCACGCCACCCCACAACCGGTTTTATCTTACCAGATTTCTTCTGCGCAGTCTTTCTCAGTTCTTCCCCCCCCCTTCGGCCGGCTCCGGTTTTCTCTCAAGTACGGTATCTAATTCAGTGCTAACAGAGCGATCCTCCTCACAAGTTGGAGGGTCCGGACTAGGATCAGTCAGTAATCAGCACGAACCTCTTACCGTGACTTGAGTCAGACTCTGCAAGCCTCCTAGCAGCGGCAATTCCCCGGCATCTCCACCAAATGAAAGGAATAGAAATTTCTGGGGGTTCGTTGCCGGCGTGCTAGAGCTTTTCAGAATGCAATGAGCAGTCTGAGTCTTTGTAGACAGAAAACAAGATTTATTGGTTGTCAACCAAGGGAGCCCCCACTCAACGCAAGTTCGGGTGGGGAGTCCACCCCAGAAACGAAAGGTGAAATATTTTATAAGGTTTTCCAGCACTCTTTTCCCTCCGCCCTTCCGAATTTACGTCACATACATTTGTTACATGCATCAAACACTAATTGACATCCTTGGCCATTTATTTTGTATTTCTGACACCAATTAAATGTCTTAATTGCTGTGGTGTTTGAACTGACTTACACGGCTAGGAGTGTTCAGGGAGGATCAGCTCCTTTGACAATGACGTATGCCAAGAACTCTCACAACAAAGATAAGGTTTTCTTGGCTGGCTTATATGCAATTAATTGTGTTCAAAGCTACAAAAATAATTAGATTGCTGGCTCAGCCAATTTTGTAACGGAAGTTCCTTCCTCTTAGTGGCCGGAAACGTTTGACCAGAGTTTGTTTGCATGACAGGATATACATGTAAATACAATTGGAATGATTTCTACTTCTAAATATATAACTTGTGTGGCTTATATTGTGATGTGCTGGGGGTTACTAAAATAGCTATATATATATGCATGATCTATACCCTTTCAAAATGGGCACCCCTGTTCCGGTGCCCCCCCTTGGCAGCCGCCTCTTCCTCCTCCTCCCGCTTCCAGCTACTCTTGGGTCCTCCGGTGAGAGGGTTGCCAGCAGAGGGCGCCGAATAGAGTCCTCTGTAACAAGGCGGCACTCTAGGACGTTTTGCATCTAAAGGTCGCCCCGGCAACGGCTTGTCTGGCCCGGGGCTGCATTGCCCACCACCGGAGGATGGGGCGAGACCAACGTGGCATCGCGAGATGGGGAGGGGGCTGGACCCAGGGCGCCCCCCCTTTATACCCAGCCCCTTCCCTTCTCTTCCTCGGCCTCACCTGGTCAGCAACGCAGCGGGATCTTCGTCCTGCAAGAGCGCTGTCAGAGGCCCCGGCCACGTGGCGATCAGGCCTCATCGAGAGGAGCCTTGGGTGGAGCGCATCGGCGCCCCGCACGGTTTGGAGATGGGCCCCGGGGAAGGAGGGCAGACAGCATTTACCCAGCTATCGAATTATTTACCCGGCTAGCGAATTAAAATTAAAAAAAAACCCACCAACCGGGGGTGGCAGCGGGGGGGGAGGCTCCGCAGCACCTACCCATCCAGCATCCTTTCCGCCCACGTTCCGGGGGTGGGGGCGGGGGGCTGCGGGGCGGATCGAGGTCCCGGGGCTCCAGGTCGCCCATTGGCTGGGGGGAGAGGCAGGAGATCCCACTGGGTGTGGGGGATACCTTGCTTTATACCGGGGGGGGGCTTCCCAACCGGCGGTTCCCTCCCCCACTCACCTCACTTCCCAGCCGGTCTTTGGGGTTGCCTACTGCGCCCGCCCTAATCCCTCGCTTGCTGCATCCATCGACCGCTCGCCTGCTCGCCACCGAAGGGCGGTCCCCTGTGCTAAACTTTCCGGGTGGGAGCCGGCGCGCCGGCCGTTCTGCTGGGGATTCCCTGAGTTAAGGGTCCTCGCGGTGCCAGAGAAAACCCGTCCCCCATTGGGGACCAGCGGTACCGCAGCCGATTACTGGCCTACGACAACTTCAATCCCCCCCAGCCTACAGCTTGCTCCCCACTCCTCCGCCCGATAGTGGGCCCAGGTACGACCTTACAGGGGGAGGGACGGGGAGGGGCTGAGCTGCTCCGGGTGGGGAGGCACCCCGGCAGTGGGTCCGTTCCGGCTGCCAGGTGGCGCTGTGCAGCAATACTGCACAAGGGCCTGCATAACTCAATTAAAAAAAACAACCCTACAACTTTGAAACCATAACACCGGTCAATGCAGGGGACTAATTACTGAATAATTAAAAACAAACAAATAAATAAATAAATAAATAAACAATAAAATATATAACTTAAAAAAACCTGTTCGGTTCCTACATCCCTATATTATTCTTAGCAGCAACCGGGCCCACAATTTTGCCCTGCAATGACTCCCAGGAAGGCCAAAGCTAAGTCCAACAAGTGGCATCAGGTCACCTTATCCCCCCGGGGGTTGGGGTCCGAGGCAGAACAAATTATCGAACAGCTAGCCTCTGGTGTGGGTGACCTGGAGAGCATCGTTGGGGGGGGCAGGACCTACCCACATGGGCACTGCTCAGCCGGCCCCCGCACCGACGGCCACGGCCCCCAATGCAGCGCAGCGTCCCTCGTGAGCTCGTAAGCGGGCTAGAATCAGGGACCTCGCGGCTGATCTCTTGGTTCGTTATTTCAAGCTTCAGGGCCGGTTGGAGGCTCAGTCGTGGCAGCAGAACCAGCTTCGTGAAGGGGTGGCCGCTCAGCCTCAACAACAGGAACAGCAGCAGCAGGGGGTGGGGGATGACCAGATCGCCAGCCAGAGGAACACTCACCAGAGCCAGGAAGATCACGCTCCCCAGAACCAGGAGGACCAGTGCACAGCCGAGGCCGCCGCGGACCAGGGCTTCGACCCGGGGGAGCCTGGCCCCTCTACACATATCACAGGTGAGCCCACTCTTGCACCAGACACAGCTTCATCAAGGGTGGTCTGGCCCTGGCCGACGAACACACCAGTGGTGCCGCTAGCGCTGGCCCAGCCCCAGCCTTCAGGTCACTGGCCTTAGGCGGAGACACCTCGAGAGCCGGCCGCCTCAATGGCACCCACATACTCCCCTGGATGGGGACCCTGGCATCTGTGGCAGCCCCCTCCCCCTCCGTTCAGGTGCCCCCCCCTCGTGGGGCCAGCCCATGCCCATGCCGGCCTGCTCGCCGGGGGAAGCTGCCAAGGACTCTCCAGCAGACATGGGTCGGGATGCTCCTAATTGTGACCAGCCCACGGCCACCACCTCGGGCCAGCCCTTAGCTACTAACTCGGGACAGCCCTCGTCATCCACCTTGGGCACGGCTAGGGGACCTAGCAGCAGCACCACCCCAACAGTGGCTGTGGCTGGCACCCAGCGGGTCCCGCTGCATGCGATCCCCAATAGCGACCCCGCCTCTCCTCTGGGCGATTACTTGGCTCCTTCTACTAGAGAGCGCATTTTGAGAGGGGATTTTATGGACATTTTTTCACTCCACAACACCGAGGTGGAGCTGCGGGACGGGGAGAAGGAGGATGAACAAGACAGGGATAGGAGACGCCAGCCCACTGGCTGCCGGGATATGTGATTTACATGTACGTGATAATGAAGGAGCAGCCCCATAGGGGGCCTGAGCTGGCTCACTACCTTTTCCTTATTTACAAAGCATACACCGACTATCCAGGGTCAATTTGGTTGCAGTATGATGAACAATTCAGGAAGAAAATGGCCAATAACCCGCAGCTCAGGTGGGATGAACCCCTTTCCTCCTTATGGCTTGATACCATGTGCCCCGCTCGCCCAATACAGGGAGAACGCTTTGATAGTGGCCTCCTCATTCAGCGTGCTTCACAGGTTGCTAACGCCCGCAGCAATGCGGGCCAGGCGGTTCAAACCCCGCGCAACTTGCTGGGACTTCAATTAGTCTTCCTGCAACCGGCGAATTTGCAAGTACAAGCATGAGTGTGCCTTATGTGCAGGCCCCCACGGCTCCAGTGCCTAGAGCAAGGGCAGGGGACAGAAAGGGGGGGGAAGGGATGGAGGTAACGGTAGGAAACAAGGTGCCTCCCCATCTGCCCCTCCCAAGGGGACCCAGCCCAATGAAATTGCAGGTCCTCGCCTGGTGGCTGCAGCAATACCCGGACAGAGAGGCAGCCAGGATTTTGCTGGAAGGCTTCCGGGAGGGGTTTAGGATCACCGCTCAGGGGGTCCATTGGCAAAGAGGCGGTCGCCAGGGTACAAATTGGGAAAGAGGTTGCCGCTGGGAGAGTCCTTGAGCCTTTTCGGGGTCCGCCTTTACCTAATCTCAGAGTGTCCCCACTGGGATTGGTCCCTAAAAAGACACCGGGAGAATACCACCTCATACATCATCTGTCCTTCCCAGAGAGCCACTCAGTTAATGACGCCATCCCCCGGGACCTCTGCACGGTTCACTATACGTCTTTTGATGCTGCTGTGTGCACTGTCAGGGCCTGCGGGGCTGGGGTGGAGATGGCCAAATGCGATATCAAGTCAGCCTTCTGTCTTCTTCCTGTTCACCCGGCCGACTTCGACCTCCTGGGTTTCCACTTTGAAGGCGGCTATTATGTGGACTGGGCCCTGCCGTTTGGCTGCTCCATAGCGTGTGCAGCTTTGAGAGGTTCAGCACATTCATAGAGTGGAAGCTTAGGACCAGCCCATTATTTAGACGACTTTATTTTTTGTGGGCCCCGCCAGTCGGGGCAGTGCCAGCGCTTGCTGGACACTTTCCAGGCCCTAGCGTGGGAACTGGGGCTCCCCTTAGCAGAGGAGAAGACAGAGGGTCCTAAAACAGTCCTCACATATCTGGGGGTGGAACTGGATACCTGGGAGCAGTCGTCTCGGCTTCCATCAGATAAGCTGAATGACTTGCGGGCCCGCCTGAAGGCTTTGGCCGGCCGTAAGAAGGTAACACTCAGGGAGCTTCAGGTCATAATCGGCCATTTGAAATTCGCTTACAAGATGGTGGCACCAGGGAGGGCATTTTTGCGGCGCCTTTGTGCAGCCACCCAGGGACTAACCCACCCCTTCCACAGGGCCAGAGTGATGGCAGGCATGTCTGCTGACATACAGCTGTGGCAGCAGTTCCTGGATGACTTTAATGGGGTCTCCTTCTGGCGCACCGAGCTGCGCTTGGGAGCTGACTTTCAGGTGGAAACGGACGCAGTGTGCTCCCGGGGCTATGGAATTTACTTTAGGGGCCAGTGGTGCCACGGACAGTGGTCTGAGGCATGGCACGAACAGGGTGTAACCCGGGATCCGACTTTTTTGGAGCTCTTTCCCATATTGGGGGCACTGCGCCTCTGGGCGGGATCCTGGGCGAACTCCCCCGTAAGGTTCTGGTGTGACAATCAAGCCGTCGTACACATCATAAACACGCTCACAGACAGGACCGCAAGGGTCATGAACCTGGTCAGGGCATTTGTCTTAGTAACGCTCAAGCACAACATCCTTGTGCATGCCAAGTATGTTCCATCCATGGAAAATGCTTTAGCCAACGCCCTTTCCCGCCAACAGATCGAGCGATTCAGGGAGCTAGCCCCTGGGGCTGCCAAGTACCCGGGAAGCTGCCAGAGGACATGTGGATGATTGGAGAGGTGAAGCTGAGCACGCCATAGACCCCTCCCTGTCGGCACGCTCCAGGAAGGGTTACCTGTCTGATATAAGGGGATTCAATACTTTTAGGGAGGGGGAAGGCTTACCACCCTTGTGGCCGGCACCGGTGGAGCACATTCAGCAGTTCCTGGTCATGCAATATAGAAAGGGGCTGGCTCCCAGCTCTCTCCAGAATAAATTGGCGGCCCTGTCCTTCCATGCCAAAACGCAGGGGTGTGTAGACGCCACCCACGACCCCAGAGTGAGGAAGATGATTGAGGGCTGGGCCAGGGAGCGCGGAGCTAGGCCTGACAACAGGGCACCGCTGTCACCCGACCTTCTCCTACACCTCGATTCTGTGTGGGCTCAGGTGTGCCATGATAACTATGAGGCCCATCTCTTTCATACAGATGCCCTAGTGGCCTTTTTTGCCGCCCTCCGGATATCGGAACTGGTGGCATCAAGCAAGGGTGACCCACTCTGTCAAGCCTTGCAGGCAGACGATCTGGCTTGGGAGAAGGATATGTTGGTGCTGCATATCAGGCGATCCAAGACGGATCAGACGGGTAGGGGAACACGCATCACCCTCTGATCCTGTTCAATCAGTGTAATATGCCCTGTAAGGGCTGTGCGTCAGTACATGCAGATGCGGGGGCGGGATGGGGGCTTCCTATTCCGCCACCAGGATGGGTCTCCCCCTGACGAAATATCAGTTTTGGAAAGTGACTTCCCTGGCGCTGGACAGGGTAGGGGCGGGCCATTTACGCTTTGGAAGTCACTCTTTCCGCATAGGGGCAGCCTCTACGGCAGCCAACCAGGGTTATCAACCAGCTGACATCAAGCGTATTGGCCGCTGGGCGTCGCAGCGCTACCTGTCGTACGTCCGCCCGCTACACAAGTGCTAAGGCCACAGTTTGGGCTGCTGCCCCCCATCTGGCTTCCTTTGCCTCCCCCCCTCCGGTCTTCCGCATTGTTTTCTGTGTGTTCCCCTTATGCAGGCATTGGTGCCCGGCGCAGTAGAGCCAGAGTGATGATCGTGGGTCACAGCTTCATTTATTGGGTGGCGAACCATGCGGCTCAGTCCAGCTGGGGGCAGCACCTGGGACTGATCGAGGTCGCTACGCTGGAGTGGAGGGGATATCGTGGCATGCGGTGGAGCCAGGTGGTGCCGACCGCTGTACAGCTGGCGCAGGGGCGCCCTCCGGAGATCCTCTTGATCCATGCTGGAGGGAACAACCTGGGTGTGTTGTCCAATCTTGTGGCTGCACTTGCTCTTTGTTTCCTTTTTCTAATTAAAGCCAACCTGCTTGCAGGATCTAAGGTGGCTTTGTAGTTGCATGTCTCTCTTGAGTCTGTAAAAGCAAAACACAAAATTACATTTCTAGTAGTTGCATTCCTCACTGTAGTCTGAAGAGAGAAAACTGAAATATTCAGAAGTATGCAGTGATCCACTGAGGAGTATCTCTTAACAATTTCCTGCATAGAACGTATATTTTCAAACCTGGCTTTTGAACTGCTGGCTACTGGAAATAAAAGCGTAACAATGTCATTTATAGGACTGGAAAACTTATAATGCAGCTGTGGCATAAGTAAAAATTAATTTTACTTTTGTGTGCTGTAGGTCAGCTATAACTATAAAATATTTGTCTTTACCTTATCTGTTAACAAAGAATCCTGTTATTGGATTGCCTATATGTTTAATTTCGAACTTCAACATAAACCGGGGTGCCCAAACTTTTTGTAAGGAGGGCCAGATTTGGTGGCTGAGAATGTGTCAGGGGCCAGTTGCTCCCTGACCCTGCCACCCCACTTCAAGCCCCACCCACTGACCCATAAGCCCCACCCACTGACCCCTTGCAACCCCACTTGCAGGAAGGAAGGCGGGGACCTAGGGAGGGAGGGAGGAAGGTGGAAACCAAGAGAGGAAGGAAGGAACGTGGGGAACAAGGAAGGGAGGGAGGGAGGGAGGTGGGGACCAAGGGAGGGAGGAAGAAGGAAGGTGGGGACAAAAGGAAGCACAGGGAGCCGTGGCCACCGTAGGGGAATGTGTGGGTGAAGGAGGGGGGTGGGAGGGGCGGACCAGCCAGCCACAGGCCACTCAGAATGGCCTAACGGGCCGGATTTGGCCCCCGGGCCGGACTTTGGGCAGCCCTGACATAAACATTAAGATAGAGTGCAGAGCAGCCTAGAGGAACGATTTTAACCAAGATAGTACTCAATAGGATATTAAGCAAAATATTTAACATAGACAGATAGTTCTTCTTGCTTACTGACTGGTTTGGTTCATTATGATAAGATATTTGTTTGGAGATATCACTATATCAGTTATAAATAATAAAGTAATTTTAAATTACCACTACTCCTGGAACCAGCAGTGTTGATGGCAGGGGACTCAGAGGATGTAGACGCCTCAGTTCCATCCGTGCTGAAAGTGTCTATTGGAATAAATGTTTGAAGAAAGCAGAAAGTGCCTAGAGTTTTATATTTATTCAACATAATGTGAGCTCACGTATCTTATAGGGCCAAAGGTTATCAACAAAGGCACATCATGCAGCTTTAGGAAAGCTGTTGTAATACTATTTTTTAATGAATATTTAAAACAGCAGGACAACGAGGACAGTTTTCTTTCCCAACCTCCAACGTGCCATTATGATTTAAACATGTTACTTACCTAATATAGATACATCCAAGGGTGCCTGTGTGATACACATCAAGTCGTTGCTTTCAAATAGATCTAGCGTGACCATCTCCTCGTTTTCTATCACCATGGATTCTGTAGATGAAAATTGTATATGAAAAAAGAAAGAATAATTCAGAAACACATCACACCCATAAAACCAGTAGAATATGCAACTGAACCCTCTGTTGTAATTCTAGAGAAAAAACACAAAAGGACTGATTACATATGTTGCAAACTAGCTCAAAACCCGGTAGTTTTGCTAGTTATGTTTGGTAATACAAAAAGCAATTACACTTTCCTTTGCTACGTTTCAGATGGTTACTTATATTTAGTTTATCTGAACAATAATCTGCTGTACATATTATAGGTTAAATGTTACTTTCCGCACCGCATAAGCATGCAACTCGTGCCCAACGAAAGGGCCGCTGCTCATTGCCGTATTATTGTTAAAGATCCAGTGCTGTGCGCACACCCCTAAAAAATATCTTGGAACATCACAGGATGGAAAAGGAAGAGCAATGATGCCATATCCCTTAAATATTTAAGGGAATTTGACATACTTTTTTTTAAACAAGAAACGTGGTCCCAAGAACCAATTACTCTTTCATGCTATAGGGCTTATTGTCTCCCAGCATTTAAAGCAAAAGGGAAGCCAATAGCTGGCCTAGCTACACTATTTAATAGGAATCTAGCTTCTGAACCCATAACCATTTCCAACGGACATGGCTACATTTTAGTATCCAAGCTTACGCTTCGGACAAAATCCTGGATGCTTATTAATGTCTACATCCCTCCAGGCACAAATGGTACTCGATCTAGAGAATCTTGGGTGGGCCTAATAAATTCCATCAAGATCTTGGAAAGGAGGGTTCCATCAACTGAATTTATGGTGGCAGGTGATTTCAATGCTAGGGTTGGGAATGATGAAAAGATTTTCATAAAGACCTTGGGCATGGGGGAGGATGTATCCAACCCTCCTTGGTGTACATTAAGACGGTTACTTCACGCAGTTTCTCATCACGGGAGGAAGTTCCTTCCGACTTTATCGGTTGCGGTCACGTGGGCTTATTGCGGGACTGTCCCTCCTCCGGTGTACTCACGGGTCGTATTTCTTTTCCCGTAATGACAAAATCCTCACGTTCCCGTTTCGCTATGAACTGTGATTTTCCGTACCATGCCATGCAGTTATCCGTCTTGCCGAAATATCGGTTTATCGGTTATTCGATTGTTTGATATTTAACCTTCTGTTGCGTTACGAATCACACGGGACACAGAGTTTCGGGGTGCAATATCTGGTGCTCAGGACAGCATTCCTGTTCGTCTGTCTGTCAGGGTTCCATGGATGTCTGTGTGTCTCTCTGTGTCTGCATCAGCTGCGTGCATGTGAGATTGATGATGATTCTCCCTTCTGTCTGGTGATGATTCTCCCTCTGAGCCTTCTCCTGCTGCTGCCTGAGCCCCAGTGTTTATTATAAGAGAGCAACACAATAGATACAGGGAAACATTCCTCGGTGGGGGGGAAAGAATGCAAGCCTTATCTGTTCAGTAAACAGGTACACAAAGCAGGGGAAATAGGTTCCATAGGTGGGGGGGAAAAGGCTTTGGGCTCCCTAGCTAGTGAGGCATTACTGATAAGAGGCTTCCTTGGGCCTGAGCAGATGTATTCCTGATATCCTGGTTATCTGCCGTCCTGTTTGCTCTGGCCTTCTTGCCTGCATCAGCACATCCTGGTATCTGCTTCGGTCCTGGGGCTGCCGGGAAATAACAGGTCAAGCAGCCCTCCTAGGCCTTCAGTTTCCTTTAGGTGCGCTTTGTGCTCTGCCCATTTCTTGGGGTACAGAGCTATCGGGGTATGAAATCCCTACATCCTTCAAACTTTAACAGCGTGCGGTTTTGTTTGAGATGCTTCCGCGGTAGCACAGCATGTATTGAAAACTCCATTGGCAAGCTTGCGCCTTCTGCGTTTCACTTATCAGGCCACTAGGTGGTTTCTGACATTACCGATCGATTGTGCTCTGTTTCAGTCCTCCAAGGCAGAGACAAGGTAAATGAGGACTGTCTACTCCAGTCGAGGTAACTTCCGCCCTGCCCTTTCCTCCTCCCCCTCTGTATTTTCGACATGGCTCCCGTACGTGTTCGCAACACACACCGACCATCCTGCCGGTTTCTCCCCCTTTTAAATGCTGTAATTTACAACTTAAATACATTATTTAACTGTATTGCTCTTGTTGGAGGAATGATGGATGACTCCGGTGATGACTACGACGGGTTTTTCGGTTCAGCAAGCAAACTGGCTGATACTGTTTTCTGGGCTGTTGCGGAGTGGAGGGTGACATCTCCTAGGGAAAATATATGTTGGAGCTATCCAGGGAGATCTCCATGGTTCCATGACACAGTTCTACAGTACTGGGATGACTTGGAATGGATCACGAACTTCCGTATGACTAGACAGATTTTGTTTGATAATAAAGGGCCTGGTTCGACACAGGTTACAAGTTTCTGGAGTGCCTGGTTAAAATAGATAGTTTAGAAGAGCGCACCCTTTGAAAAATAGGAAATACTTCTGGTCAAACAATTAACCTTGTGTCTGGAATATACATGGAATACTATATTAGTATTCTTTTAAAATACAAAGTATTGTAATTCTGTTTAAGTAAGACACCCCTTGGCGGTTGAATTCATTATCTTTATATATTTAACAACACTTCTTTAACACCCCCCTTGAAAGAGAGCGTGTCCCTAGTAGGGTCTACTGGACTTGGGGGGAGGAGAGTACTCAGAGTACAACTGACATTACTCAGGGCCAGGTAAAAACTGATGCTGCTGCTTTACCATGCTAAACTAACACCTGGGTGCTGCTGTAAACACGATGCGAGGTTTTTGGATGTGTAACATAACAGCAAATTGGTTTTGCTAAAAGGGTTGCTGAATTTTACAAAATAAATGAACCAATTGAAAATTTGAGATTTCCTTATGGAAAACCTGCTGGGAACATATCAAGGAAGATCTTGTTACCCATATTTTAAAAAGGAAATTGAAGTACTATCCTTAAAACCAGCGTTTGAAGAAATTTTTTAAAAGGGAATTCTTACTGTAATTATAGACAAACAGAGAAAACAAGACTTGATCAAGACTGCCATGGTAGGCTGTTACCCCTGGTTACAGATTGCACCCCTGAGGGACTCTTCGGGACTGATTACCATGTTTTATTATGTTAAAATGACACCTTGGTGTTACTGGTAACAGGCAGATACAGCAGTGACTGCAGAACAGGGAGGTATTTGCTTCCTTAATAGAGGATAGCATTTTCCATCACAACGGTAACTGATACCAGTAATCATTATAACACTTTGAAAATGTCCTTATGGAAAACCTGCAGGGAACATATAAAGGAAGATTTTGTTTACCATATTTTAACAAGGAAATTGAAGTTTTTTACTTGAAAAAAGTGTATGACCAAGTATTTTAGAAGCGAATTCTTACTGTAATTACTTCCGTACAGAGAAAACAAGAGTTGGTCATGATTGCCTTGGAAGGCTGTTGCCCCTGGTTACTGATTGCACCCCTGAAGGACTCTTTGGGACTGATTCTCATGTTTTATTATGTTAAATGACACCTTAGTGTTACTGGTAACAGGCAGATACAGCAGTGACTGCAGAACTCGGAGGTATTTGCTTCCTTAATAGAGGATAGCATTTTCCTTCACAACGTTAACTGATACAAGTGATCATTATCACACTTTGAAAATTTCCTTATGGAAAACCTGCAGGGAACATATAAAGGAAGATTTTGTTTGGCATATTTTAACAAGGAAATTGAAGTTTTTTACTTTAAAAAAGTGTATGGCCAAGTGTTTTAGAAGGGAATTCTTACTGTAATTACTTCCGAACAGAGAAAACAAGAGTTGGTCATGAATGCCTTGGTAGGCTGTTGCCCCTGGTTACTTATTGCACCCGTGAATGACTCTTTGGGGACTGATTACCATGTTTTATTATGTTAAATGACACCTTGGTGTTACTGGTAACAGGCAGATACAACAGTGACTGCAGGACAGGGAAGCATTTGCTTTCTTAATAGAGAATAGCATTTTCGATCACAACATTAACTGATACAAGTAATCATTACCACACTTTGAAAATGTAAGTGCATCCACATTAAGTATTTATTCGGCTCCAAGTGGATGAAGGTTGCTTAGACAAGTTGGCCTCAGGTTTGGGAGAGCAAAATATGGGCCCAGATGCGAATTGAAAAATAGATGCAGTGAAGTTGCCAATTGCAGGGGAGTGTAAGCAGAAGGCTCATATTGATAAAGGGGCGGAATATATAAGTTCCTTATTACATGAAGGTCTGCACATTGCCTACTAATATCTTTGCATTGAATGCTCATGACAGTATATAACGCCATCTGAGGCCTATGCCCATTCTCCAGAAGGCCAAGCCAAGGCCAGGTTTTGTTTCACTAGAAATTCTGGCACTTGAAATGCTACCAACAATAACCGCACAGTAGGGGGGAGATGATGACTGGGGGTGATTGTGGCAAACAGTAGCCTGGCAATAGGTGGGGAATGCGTTATGCAAACATTCCGCAAAGGAATCCGCAAAGGAATGCAGGCAGGGGTTATCTCCTTTTTGTCAGTGCTCCTTGTTAACTGTGAGGATTACCTAATTTAATTTAATGTAATGCAATGTAATGCAAACAAATCTATCACACATACAATAAATGTGACAGAGCCCGTAGTCTTTAAACACAAAAAACAAGCCAGACGCAGTTCCGTTGCTTAATCGAAAACAACATAGAATTACGATGGGCCAATATGAAATGGATTTGCTGAAGTGATGTGTTACTTCAGCATAACTGTGGCCTTCATTATATGGGTGCAGGGTTCTTACTACAGTTGAGTCATCAAGTATTGCTGCAAAATAACTGTTGGAGGCGTGCACGGTAGGTTTGATGTTGATAAAGTTATGTGCCTGATGGTGCTTCTCCTGAAGGAACTCCAGTGGAGGTTGCATGAGAATACCCTTTTTGGGTATGTATACTTAATCAGCAAATTTAAAGTCTAGTCATTTTCCCCGGCTCATACCCAAGGCGCCGAATTCCGCAAGGGGAGGTGTTTAGCTTTCAATTACCACCAAATATTAGGAGCTCTTTTCCGGTGGGTGACTGTTGCAAGCAGCCGCGCGGAGATTAGGGAAGGAGCACCTTTAACCTAAACATTCTTCAAAGGACGGCAGGCATGAGTTAACTCTTTATTGTTTGTTCTCCTTTGTAGCTAATGCAATGCTTTATCAATTATCGATGTGAGAGTGGCATAATTTAAACAGCAGCTGCCAAACAACGGCCTTGTAATCACATGCGGTATGCTTCTGGGACTCTGATTAATCGCTTGCTGGACGTCGTAGTTTGTGTTTTAGAGAAATTTAAGGACAGCTGCTAGAAAACAAGTAGAGGAAACATACGGAATGCTGCCAAAGAGTTCCATATTATTGAGGGATGTTTTTTAACTTGGATCAGGAGTTACTGACATGTAACTTAATGTAATTGTGAGGAATAAGAAGTAAAAATGAAGCGAAGGTAAGTATTGGGGAGGGTTAACATTAAAGTTAGTGGTGGTCTACTGAGGCACGTGATATCACTACTGTAATACAACAGCAGTACTTACAGGAGTAATTTATATTTCTGACAAAGCAACGGGTAAGTTACAGGTTAACGATAGGATGAAAATGTACTTACAAAGCAAGTAGTGGATGCAGTTGATGAACATGAAAGACTTCAAAGTATCCCAACCAGTTATGGTCACAGTGCCATAACCTCTGAACTGAGGTAGGCCACAGGTATTCTGTGGATTTTTTGGGCAAGTACTTTGACGGCTGTAAAGCATGTAATGCCTCGGGGGTTTTTTTATCTGAAGACAACCTTGACGTATGACTCTCAGGGGTTTCCAACTCATGATTCACTGTGGACTTCATAATAACAGCCCTTTGTCTCTCATGGTGAACTGATAAACACTTTCTCCCCTTTTCATATCAGAGCTGGTATAGAAGCACGGAGGCCTAGTCCAAGGACAGTTACAAAGAGCAATTGTTTTTGTTCCATGGTGTTTGCAACAAATAGTTTCTCTTGGTGTTTATGTACTATAAAATGCTGGAGGCATATGCTACATTTACAGTATCCTCATAATAAATCACTTTTTTGGGTGATAAGCCCAAAATGTGTAATGTAAGTAATACTTGTAACTAAAATATCAGAACAGCTACTTATCACCAAATAAAGGAACCGATGCTTTGACTCACCATTAGCCTTGAAAAGCACCGTTCTGTTCCCTTTAGTCATTCCCCTAGGTAATTGTATCAATTTTTCAATTTACAGACAATCCCTTATAAAGCAACCTCAGGCGTTCTGGTCTTCATTTTGAGGCCTGAGCGTAAAGGTGAACACATCTTCTCTGGCTGTACCTGTATGCACTGCAGAGTCATGCCTTATTGGTTGGATTACGAAACGAGCCTACTGCTCCAGATTCTGCTGGACCACAATTTTGGACGAGAGGTGATGCGAAGCGGGCCACATTCAAACACGGAGGCCTTCCGGGTGGCCGCACGTGAGTTGCGTAGAAGAGAGTTTGTTCGCTCCCCCACCCAATGTAGGCACAAGTTCAAACTCCTCAGACAGAAGTTCTACTATGCCATGCACCACTTTGGAGAGAACCCGGGGTGTCTTCAAGAATCACCTTTTTGGCCTGAGGTCAAGGCTCTCTGGGTGCAAGGTGGGAAACCGCGCCCTCTTTGGAACTTCCCAGACGGTATGTCAGGTTTCTTAATCTCAATAGTAGAATACATACTAGCATCTAACTTTAGCTGCTCATAACATTTGTAGAATGGAATTCCACGGCTCGCTCATTGTAGCATGCTGTAGCTGTGAGTCAAGGACTTAAGCATACATTTTACTATCAACGTGCTGCTGTTGGTCATACTAACATGATTGCCCCTTACATGTGTAAGCATAACAGTACTAATGCCTTTGCTTGCAATCCTAGCACAAAGAAGGTTGATGCATTGAGTACCATGACTGCACTGCTATTTGGTTTCTTAGCATGTTGAAAGTCAAACGTATCAACAAGCACACTGTTGCTACATATACAGGCCGTATACATAAGATACAGATGTAATTCCAGATGTTCAGCCACCAGAGTGTCTAATAAACTTTTTCAGGAGCAGGCCCCGGTTTACATCTTGGTCTCCGGGAAAGAGCGGGAATCCAACCTGCAATGGAAGAGGGCAGGTTTGACCTTGAGGATGAAGACGATCAGGGGCACGTCTCAGATGAGGAGCAGGACGTTCGACAGGAACATCATGTGGCGGCTCCAGAGGAAGATAATAACGGGGAGCAGGTTCCCGAAGAGCCTTCTCCGCAAGAAGGAGCAGCCCTGGAAGAGCAAATTGACGGTACGGTAACCAAGAAAAGGAACATGATATAGAAAATAACCAGTACAGACCTACAATGTAATGACATGTAGAAATGCAGTGGTAACCAGAATATGTAGGCATCAAATCTCCTGGTGTTGCAGATTCAATACTATACACTGCAGGAGTAGTGCTAGCATAAGAAGTGATGTTAGAGTTTTAATGCTCTGCACCCTTTGTCTCACTCACCGATTCAATACCAAAGTGTCTAATACATGACTTATAAGGACTGCATCATGCACTGCTGGGATTGGTTTCCAGTCATATCCAACCGATCGCCCACCTGTAATGAAGCTCCTGGAGTACATCAGTACAATTAGAACGATTAACCCATTCACTTCAAAGATTTACCTTTTGGTCTATGTTTCCAAGTAAATGACCGGAATATTAAGGAAATATTTGCATTCTAATCCATTTCCAAGGGTATTAAATTTTTAACCTGGCCTAAGGAAAAGGAGACATAGTTTGTATATATTTGTGGCGCAGCACAAGTACATTTTTCTATGTTGCAGTTTAAAGACTCAGAGGCCAGTTTCAGAATTAGTAATTAAGTCAGTGGCTTAATTAATTAATATCAGTTCTTTATTAAACAAAATCAGAGATATTTAATTGAATAAATGAGTTTGCCCCCCCCCCAAAATAATCCCAGTCATTGTACTTTCATTAACTATGGTCGAGGACATTGTTCGCATTGATGTGAACAAACATGTTATCTAGCAGCAAGCAGTATTATGTAGTATTTCAACTTTCCATTTCTGTTATGTATATTTCCCTGTCTCACAGAAGTCCGACCACCACCAATCGACGTTATGAATCTTTATGTCCGACGCAAGGAGTTGGAAAAATTTGTTGGAATTCTGCAGGAATACGGAGAGAGATGTGAGTAAAAACCAATTATCCATTTTCACAAGAAATGTAGTAGTCTGCTTTCCCGTATATCAGTCAACCATATGCACGATCACTGACTTCAAATAGAGAGTAGAACCGGGGCCTTGTTCACCATTGCTCTGTTAGGTGTTACATAGAGTATATGTAGATTTTTAAAGACTTTGAATGCAAACAACTGTATTTCATGATTAAAGAGCATCAGACATGGGGAGGTTAAAGGTTATGTGTTCCAAAAAAAGGGTTAAAAGAAGTAGATAACCTGTGCAACCTTTTAAACCAAAGGTACTGCATGAAGCACATGTAAGTTCTCCTGTAGAAATTTTTTCGGTATGTATTATCTATTGAGAGATTGCACCGTAAGCCAACCACACATGAACCAAGGTAATGTTCTTTATTTGCCATTTTTTTTGTAATATCAATTAATTATCTTCTCAGTGCTCTATTGTAACCCTTTTTTGACGCAAATTTGTTTTTGCCTTACCAGTCGAGTTCTAATGAGTTACAAGGCAAACCGACGTGTTCTGTGTAACTGTCATTGCATCCGTATCCGTGTGCCCCTCATATGCTGCTTATACTGTCATGTCATCAGCAAGAAGCAATTGTTAATTAATAATTTTTTTTGTATTTTTAAATGCAGTGGCCATGGTTGAGGAAGAGGTCCGCTAACTACGGACCCCACGATGCAAAAGGCGCAGACGCCGATGACTTCCTCTTGTTTTTTTAAGTGAATTTTTTTTAAAAAAGTGTTCAGGTGCATGTTTGTTTGTTATTCTGTAGTTTTAGTGTTTTTAATACCCCGTCCCATGTTTATGTGGTATTTTAATGAAAAAACAATTACTGCCTTTTATGTTGTTAGTTACTGTATTTATGCGTGGTAAATATCTATCCCAGGGATAGGACTTGCATGCCTCATGTGTTTTGTATACTTTTGGTGTTTTGAAATTTCCCTTGGTTTAAAGTACATAAAATTTTTTGGAAAACCAAATGATATGTTGTATGTTATATTTTCCACATTGAAAAGCACAGTATTTATCCCCATCCACCACGAGCAGTTACCCCGCTGTTTCTAAAGTAAAAAGGTCATTTAGCCACTTTACTGTTTCTCTGTAGTATTTTGTTAAAGGGAACTACCAAAAGAGTACAGGAGTAGACTCTCGAACAGTAGGTATGTCAGGCAAAACTCATAGAAAAACAAAACAAAGTAAAATAAAGGACACAAACATGTGGCACCTTAAAGACAAACTTTCATATTGTAATGTAACGTTTTGTTCACATGTGAACTTCTTCAGAGATATATAGCCGCAGAATGAGGTGTAAGATATAATATGAGCAAATATTCATGGGCTGTAGATGATAGGCTGTAGCAAATAGAGGTGGGGAGGGAGGATGGACGGTTAGTAGAACTGGTGAGAATCATTAAATGTTGCGTTAGAGCTGTATAATTTATGGCTTTATTGCTCACGCCAGCCGATGTTCTCTTAAACTGTGATAATTAAATTCCTCAAGTGACAGGAACCAGATTAGTTGGGGGGGGGGACAGAAAAGTAGAGAAGACAGGGTGGCGGGGCCGAGAGAGAATGGAAATTCTCAAGTTTTTACGTTACAGTCCATGAAAAGTGGCAATCTGGTAATATTACGTTCAATAATGACTCAAGAACCCCTAACTAATGTTCAATCCCATTGATGCGTTTTCTTAGAGATTGTCCTGTTTGTCCATTGTAGAGAGCAGAAGGGCTCTCTACATTGGACAATGTAACTGCCACTCATTATGGTACCCTTCTAGGCTGTTACATTTCATTAGTCAGCCAAATGTCATGACTTGGGCTTCCTGCGAGTTCAAACTAGTGCTGTGAAACTCACAGTCAAATTTTGAAGCACTGGCTTTTGTGTTTCGTGGATAGGGGTTCGTAGAATCAAAAGAAGAACATTCAGTAACCTCTCATTATTCTTTGAAACTGTAGAAAGGGAAACTACAATCAGGATAGCATGAGGATCATACTGCCGGGCATGATACCAGCAGTTAAGTTACTGAGGAGAACAATACCCATGTATTGCAGCATGACAGGGTAGGAGAGGATTAATTAGTGTAAGGTTACAGATTGAAAAGAAGGGTGGTGGTAACAGTAGCTCAGTAGTAGGTGGTTTGGCAGGTCTTGATGGTCTTTGGGGGGGGGGGGTTTACGATAGACAGATCTTTCAGACACGATGCACATGCTGAGGCCTCCAAAGCATTTCTCACGTCATAGTAATATTCCGTAAATTGCAGCAGCAGGGAAGAATTTTCAGTGACAGAGATCAGGGACTGGTGTCCTGCTTTGCATCAATGGGCGGCACCTTTTAGAACAAAGGAGGTGTGGGCTCGTCCGCGGAGTTACCAAGAATACAGAATGAGGAAGAGTCTATTATTCAAGAAAGTCAAGAGGAGGAGAAAGATGTCAAGAAGGTGGAAGATATAGAGATTAAAGGAGAAGAGAGTGAGAAAGGATCAAGATTTAGGTTTAAGCCTTCAAAGATTATAGAGGGATTCATGGCCATAGTGAGAAGCGAAGTAACATGGGAAAGGCTACAAGAAGAGGTAGAAGAAATAAACATAGGAATAGAACAGAGAGAGACACAAACAGATGTGAGGGATGAAGAACATAAGATAGTAAGAGAAAGAGGAATACAGACGGATGATTGGAAGGTAGCAAAGAAAGATAAAATATTACAAGTAGGGGGAAGGTATGGAGACAGGTCAGTGGGGATGTATTGGCACGTAGGAGTGCAGGTAAATAGAGATATGGAGAAAGTAGTAAGGAGGGTGGGTACACAAACTGAGGATAGAGTCAGTCAAATTCTGTTTAGGGAGGCGCAGACACAGACGGAAGGTCTCGAGGCAGAAAGAGGAGGAGGAGTCGCGAGGGGAGGGAGGACGGTTAAGGACGTTAGGGAAGGGGTGCCGAGGAGAACGGATGTTTGGAGGAAGGTGGACACAGGACTCCCCTTACCCACTCCAGAAGGACCTCCTAGATTCCCTACAGGGATATCCCTTCCTATAAATAAAGAAGGAAAGGGAAATAATCCTTCGGGTCCGGTAGGATGGATTCCCGGCTGGGGCTGGAGCCAGCCACAGAGCACTCAACACCCTTATTGTGGGGGCAATTGCGGGAACCGGTCAACAATGTCGATGCAAGCTCCACACAAGTAAATGATGGTGGTGTGAAAGAGAAAAATATTTTGTTGGAAAACTGTTATGATCCTAGTTTTGATCTCCCTGTTTTGACCCCTGTTAATAAAGAAGTGGTGATAAAAGAAAAACAAAGACCGAGAGACGAAGAGTTGAATAAAAATTTGTTTATTTTACAAGAATTACCACAGTCTCCTCATGATTCTTCCAAAAGATCAAAAGATTCCGAAAATGAACCCTCACACAGTGCATTCAGTATTTGGATGCAGTGCTGCCATCATACTAAAATCCAAAGAAGGGGAAAGGAATTGTACACATGTATTGTGTCATGATGTGCAAGTCATGAAGGCTGCTGGAAGGAAAGTATTGAGTAAGGTTGTGAGAAGTGAAGGCGAGTACTCTTCATCGTAAGGAGCAGCATTTCCTTCATAAGCGTTGCTCTTTGCAGCAAAATCTGTTGTAGAAGCCGAGCTATTTTTAAGTTGCATGGATCCAGCTAGTGCTAGATAAAAAGAAGCATTGAGGCGCATTCATGTTATGGCCTGTTTGTGTTACAAGGAATACATTTAATTGCAAACAGTCAATCACCTCAGCATTTCAAGGTGTTTGGCCGGCTGTAAATGAGGGAGAAGGAAAAAGGGGATGGAATATAAGATAAAACATTGCTCCAAGGATCACAGTTAACTCCTGAGTGTTAGTCAGTGCTCCCTGCTGTGTTCTTGAAGAGCCTTAATATTAAGGAGGAATAATTTAAGGAGAAAAAAGTAATGCCTTTGTATTGTATTGTATTGTATTGTCCCTTGAAGATGGCGGACGGCAGCAGCAGCTACCTGCGCGTGCTGCGCTTTGTGTTTTCTTTTATGCTGCCTGACCCGGTTTTTTATGCCTAAATCTCTTTTTTCGGGCCTGCCAGGGCCTTGGAGGGGGGTTTTAGGGGCAGAGGGTCACTGAGACTTGTGTTTATTCGCTGGCTTGACAAGATGCTGGTGAGTTTCCCCGGAGGCCGGCTCGGCCTGCTACTCTCCTGCGGCCCTCCATGCGTTGCTGCCGTTGCGGCCCGTCTTCTGTTGCCGCTGCCGCTGCCGCCGCCGTCGCAACCCTGCCATCGGTCTGCTCGGAGGCCGGCGCGGCCAGGAGGCTGACGCGGCCCCACCACCGCCACCGCTCCTGGAGAGTCTGCCCGGATGCCGCCGTGGCCCTACCATCGCCGCCGCCCCGGAGAAACCACCTGCAGGCTGGCGCGACCGGGAGGACGATGCGGCCCCTCCCCCGCCGCCGCCCTGGAGAAACCGCCGCAGGCCGGCGCGGCCTGGAGGACGATGCGGCCCCACCCGCCGCCCCAGAGAAACCGCAGCAGGACGACGCGGCCCTACGATCGCCGCCGCCCCGGAGAGAAACCGCCTGCAGACTGGCGCGACCGGGAGGACGATGCGGCCCCTCCACCACCGCCGCCGCCCCGGAGAAACCGCCGCAGGCCGGCGCGGCCTGCAGGGCGACGCGGCCCCACCACCACCACCGCCCCTGGAGAGTCCGCCCGGATGCCGCTGCGGCCCTACCATCGCCGCCGCCACGGAGAAACCGCCGCAGGCCGGCACGGCCTGGAGGACGACGCAGCCCCGCCGCCGCTCTTGGAGAGTCCGCCCGGATGTCGCCGCGGCCCTACCATCGCCGCCGCCCCAGAGAAACCTCCTGCAGGCCGGCGTGACCTGGAGGACGACGTGGTCCCACCTTCGCCGCCGCCCCCGGAGACTCTCCTGGATGCCTCCGTGGCCCTACCACCGCCGCTGCCTGGGAGAGCCCCCCTGCAGGCTGGCGCGACCTGGAGGACGTCGTGGCCCCACCATCGCCGCCGCCCCCGGAGAAACCGCCGCAGGCCGGTGCGGCTTGGAGGACAATGCGGCCCCACCATCGCCGCCGCCCCTAGGGAGCGGCTTGGAGGCCGGCGTGGTACCACCACCACCACCGCTCCCCACATGCTGCTGCCGCTGCCGTCGCCCCCTGGCTGCCGACCTAAGCTCCCCCGTGTGGGCTCCTGGACTGCTCGCTCCTTCTCGTGATGCCAAGGTGAAAGGACTGGAGCATCCACAGACAATAGCAGTGTGGGAGAGAACACTCTCAGGATGCTGGTAGGCAGTATATTAAAAGTTTATTAAAATAGTCCTTATTAAAATAGCCTTTTTACCATTATTATAAATTTTGGTCAAGGCTACAACTACAAATGGATTTCACTTGAATGCTACACCAGCTGGGTAATCTCACCAGCAATTATAAAAGTCCTCAGCTGTAGCTAGCAACAGACTGAGAAGCAAGACATTTACGTCTCCAGAGTTTCTTTGAGCACAGGTTAGTGGTATGTATTGTAGTATAATATTGCAGTTATGTTGAATAAAAACAGTTATTTTACCCTTCTAAGCAATGAAGTGATAATACTAAGAAAGATAAGAGTATGTTTTTCCAACAAGTGGAACACAGGGATAAATGCCCGCAAATTCCGCTTCAGATAAGATGTTTGGAAATAGTTGTAGACAACACCCACATACATGCAAGCAGATGAATGATACCCTATATATGGAAATAGTGGGGTAAACAGTAAAATACCCATGTATCTGCTATCATCACTTCTCTTTTGAAGCTATATATTTTTGAGACTGTATACACATGCATACCACGCCTTATATGGTTGTTCTCCAGAATGTTATTTTGTAAGCTAGTTAGGAGTTTGAGACAGCAGGCCATACTGCTTTTAAAGTATACCTGTAACACTTAGTGAGTATCCCTACAAAACTTACTGTTTCAGCATTTTAAGTATTTATCATGCATTTGATTATTAGTGCTTCTGTTTGTTGTTCATATGTAAAATTCTCTCACTCTATGTCTTTTAAATGTCACCTTTTTATAGTGAAAAAGTCCCTGAAGAAGGCCATTTGGGGCCGAAACGCGTTGGGCTATTTTAATAAGGACTATTTTAATAAACTTTTAATATACTGCCTACCAGCATCCTGAGAGTGTTCTCTCCCACACTGCTACCTTCTCGTGATGCCTCAGCTCGGAGGGGTTTGGGTGGACCTCTGCCCTTAGGCTTTGGGACTGTTGTTTCATCCCTCGGGGGGATTGGCATTTTCTTGACTTCTCGGACCTGGATACGTATCCTCCAACGCCTTCGGAAACGCCTGTTACCCCTGCCCACTGTCCCTTCCCCTGCAGCTCTCCGATCTAGACGGTTCTGCCCATCTCAGTCTGTGCAACCAGTTGCCTCCTTGTTTTGATGGTATACCTCGTCTCTGCATCTCCTATCCCTCTCCTCCCCCCCTTGTTCTTCCATTCTGCCCTGGTTATGTGCCAAATTTCTGTTGTATTTCTTTTATTGTGTTCTATAGCTCCTTGCGTTTCGCCACAACTTCCATTGTATTTTTGCACTTTTTGCAGTGTATCTTTGCTGTTGTTAATTGTATTGTTTTTATATTATTGTTACTTTTCTTGTTGCTTGTTGATTTCTTTGTCTTTTTTTTCCTTTTCCTTCCCCCCCTCATAGGCCACAGTGTCGGCAGGGACTCGCATCTCTGTGGTGTCTGGCCGTGGCAGGTACGCTCTGGACGGAGGGATCGGTCGGGTCAGAAGAACTCGGGTCCGGCACTTACTGCCTGTCCCCCGTTCTGATCCCCCTGCCCACCGCCATCTACCTGGGTGCCATCCCGCCAGCGCCTCCGACCTGTCCTGCCTCCTGATTAATGCCAGGTCGGTGCATAACAAGACTCGCTCATCCTTGATTCCATCTTGGATGAGCACGCCGACCTGGCATGCATCACCGAGACCTGGGTGGGCGCGGAGGGCGGGGCTTCTCTCTCCCTCCTGTGCCCACCTGGGTTTCAGGTTCAGTGGGCAGGCAGATTGGAGGTAGCGGGGGTGGGGTGGCCATTGTTTACAGGGAATCCCTTTATGTTAGTAGGTCTGCGACAATGGTGTGTTTCTGGGGTGGAATGCCTCCATCTATTAGTGGGTCAGCGAGATAAGTTTGGTATTGTGCTGGTGTACCGTGCTCCCCGCAACCCAGCGCAATCCCTACCAGAGATCGCTGAGTTCGTCTCGGCTGCCTTGTTGAGATCCCCCCGCCTTCTGGTGGTTGGGGACCTCAACCTCCATGCTGAGGAGGAACTCTCTGGTGCGGCTCTGGATTTCATGGAATCCATGACTTCCATGAACTTATCTCAGCATGTTCTATGCCCCACCCATAGCGCCGGCCTCACCCTGGACCTGGTTTTTTCCTCCATGTCGCCAGATTCGTGTCTGGGGGTTGGGGGTATTTTGCCTCTGCCCATGTCATGGTCGGAACATTACCTGCTAAAATTTTCCCTGTCGATCGCCCCCCTGCCCCGCGGGGAGCGCCCATCTTACATCTGGGCTCACCCCCGTAGGCTCCTGGACTCTGCAAGGTTTATGGAGGCCTTCAGAGAGCTCTCTGGCGGTCTGGCAGACGATCCGGTCGATGCCCTGGTGGAAAGGTGGTATGTGGGTACCGCCAGGGCGGTGGACCGGATCGCCCCCAAGCGTCTCCTATGATGAGGCCGGTCCTCCCCGTGGTTCACGGAGGAGCTGCGGTCGATGAAACAAGAACGTAGGAGACTGGAGGTCATTTGGAGGGCAAACCGGACGGAAGAAAATAGGGCTGCCCTTAAACAGCTGACTGGCCGCTACCTTCACGCGATCAGGGATGCTAGAAGATCATTTGTCTCCCTGAGAATTGGCGAGGCCTCGAGCCGCCAGGCGGAGTTATTCCGGGTGGTTCGGGACCTCTCCAATCCCAGTCAGCTGCGGCCTCCTCCTAGTGATTTCACTAGTGAGCAATTTGCAGCCCATTTTAGATCAAAAATAGAGGCCACACCCGTTCTGACTTGCCCCCCAGTTGCTCTAGTCCACCCTCTGGGATCTCCGGTGCCTCACTCCCCCCGTTCTCCCCTCCTGGATGAGTTTGGGCCGGTTTCTTCAGCGGAGGCCTCCAGAGCTATGGCTCGGTGCCGGCCCGGCGGCCACTCCCTTTGACCCTTGCCCCCGTAGGGTCCTGGACCCCGCCAGGTTCATGGAGGCCTTCGGGGAGCTCTCTGGCGGTCTGGCAGACGATCCGGTTGATGCCCTGGTGGAAAGGTGGTATGTGGGTACCGCCGGGGCGATGGACCGGATCGCCCCCAAGCGTCTCCTACGATGTCGAGGGCCGCTCCTCCCCCTGGTTCACGGAGGAGCTGCGGTCAATGAAACAAGAACGTAGGAGACTGGAGGTCATTTGGAGGGCAAACCGGATGGAAGAAAATAGGGGCGGCCCTTAAACAGCTGACTGGCCGCTACCTTCGCGCGATCAGGGACGCTAGAAGATCATTTGTCTCCCTGAGAATTGGCGAGGCCTCGAGCCGCCAGGCGGAGTTATTCCGGGTGGTTTCGGGACCTCTCCAATCCCAGTCAGCTGCGGCCTCCTCCTAGTGATTTCACTAGTGAGCAATTTGCAGCCCATTTTAGATCAAAAATAGAGGCCATCCGTTCCGACTTGCCCCCCAGTTGCTCTAGTCCACCCTCTGGGATCTCCGGTGCCTCACCCCTCCGTTCTCCCCTCCTGGATGAGTTTGGGCCGGTTTCTTCGGCGGAGGCCTCCAGAGCTATGGCTCGGTGCCGGCCGGCGGCCACTCCCTTTGACCCTTGCCCAGCCTGGCTTATTAAATCTGCCAAAGGGAACATGCCTGAGTGGGTTTTTGCTATCGCCACGGCCTCCTTTCGAGAGGGATGCTTCCCTTCCCGCTTGAAGGAGACCGTGGTGAAACCCACTCTTAAGAAACCTGGCCTGGCGTCGGACAATCTTTCCAGCTATCGTCCGATCGCCATTGTTCCCCTTCCTGGGCAAGGTTGTCGAGGGGGTGGCCGCTGTCCGACTTCAGTCATACCTGGAGGTAAATCATATCCTGGATCCCTTCCAGTCTGGATTCAGGCCTCTTTCGCAGGACCGAGACTGCCCTGGTCGCTCTGCAGGACGACCTCCTCAGGGAGGCCAACGGGGGGAGCTCCTCCCTGTTGGTCCCTCCTTGATCTCTCAGCAGCCTTTGATACCGTCGACCACGGTAACCTTCTGGCCCGGCTCGCGGAGGCAGGAATTGGTGGTCAGGCCTTGGCCTGGCTCCGTTCCTTCCTCGGCGGCCGGACTCAACGGGTTCAGCTGGGAGATGTCTTGTCGGCTCCTTGGACTCTCCCTTGTGGGGTGCCCCAGGGGTCGGCAATCTCTCCCGTGCTGTTCAATGTTTATATGAGGCTGCTGGGGGAGGTCATCAGGAGATATGAAGTTCGCTGTCATCAGTACGCTGATGACACGCAGCTCTATATCTCCTTTTCATCATCTGCAGAGGAGGCAGTTCGCTCCCTCGATCTGTGCCTGGAGGCCGTACTGGAATGGACCAGAGATAACCGTCTCAAGCTTAATCCGGAGAAGACGGAGGTTCTGTTTCTTCGGGGCGCCCTCGTCTCGGTACAATGGCCCCCTCCCCTAGTCTGGGGGGTATTTCCCTCCAGCCTACAGACAGGGCCAGGAATCTGGGCGTGGTCCTGGACTCGGCCCTCTCCCTGGAATCCCAGGTGATGGCCGTCTCCAGGGCCGCTTTTTTCCATCTCCGCAGGATCGCCCAGATCCGCCAGTACCTTGATGAGTCCTCCCTGAGGACAGTTGTGCAGGCCCTGGTGATCTCGAGGATTGACTATTGCAATGTCCTCTACGTGGGGTTGCCCTTGACCCTGGTCCGGAGGCTACAGCGGGTGCAAAATGCGGCAACCAGGCTGGTGGTGGGTGCCCGCAGACATGAGCACATCACCCCAGCCCTGGCCCGCCTGCATTGGCTCCCCGTTGTCTTCCGGATCAGGTTCAAGGTCTTGGTTTTTTATTTTCAAAGCCCTCCACGGCTTGGGACCAGAGTACCTGGCAGAGCGTATCTCCCAGAGGGCATCCGGATCCAGACCCACGAGATCGTCACAGGTGCGCTCACTGAGAGTGGCCACACCCAGAGAGGCGCGGAAAACGCGCACGCGAAACCGCGCCTTCTCTGTGGTGGGGCCTTCACTCTGGAATCATCTCCCCAGTGAGCTGCGCCTGCTGGAGTCCCTGCCTGCCTTTAAAAAGGCCTTGAAGACCTTCCTCTTTAAAGAGGCTTTTGGTGACCTTATTAGTTTTTTTTCCTCCTCCCTTTATTCGATTTGCCGCCATCTTGCCCTCCGTCGCTTTATTGCTCAGAGGTTTCTCTACTTATTTTATGTGTTTTTATCATTGTTAGCCGCCCAGAGTTCCCGCCAGGGAAGATGGGCGGGATATAAGCTTACAAATAAATAAATAAATAAATACTGGGTCCCTTTATTAAGTATTGAAAAAATGCAAGAAGCACGCCTCAAAATCGACCCAGCAGGTTAATCTGCTATAAAGGTTTTCGATGGATCGCGTCCTACACGTCAATCGAACATGGGGGCGATGCAAGATAAAATAAAGGAAACAGTGCCCCAAGGATCGCTCGCAGCTGTTAATTCTTGATTGTCAGTCAGTGCTCCCTGCTGTGTTCATGAATATCCTTTGTAAGTGTATTGAGGAATAATTTAAGGAGAAACCAGTAATGCTTTTCTGATGGGTCGCTTATTTTAGTATAGTAAAGGTTTTTCAAATCACGCATCAAAATCGACCCAGCCGCTTACTCTGCAATAAGGCTTTTAGAGTATTCTCGTATTACACGTCAAAGTACCCTGGGGCGATGAAAGCGAGTCCTGCCCTGGAGAAAATAGAAAGGAAACACTGCACCAAGGATCGTCTGCAGCTGTTAAGTCTTGATTTTAGACAGTGCTCCAAGATTGGTTCAAGAGCAGTCCTCCTAAGTGTAAGGAGGAATACTTTAAGGAGAAACTGGTAACATTTTTTACAGTGTCATGGTTTGTAGTACAGTAAAATTTCACAAAGCATGCATCAAAAGGTATCCCGCGGGAGATTCTGCAGTACGGTTTATCAATTATTCGCGTCTTACACGTCAAACTACCCTGCGGCGACTCAAAAGAGTATTCCCTTTGAGAAATCAGACGTGAAACATTGTCCCAAAGATTGCAGGCATCATATAACATTGTGATTGTTAGTCAGTGCTCCCTGCAGTGTACCAGAGAAGCAGCCTTAAGTTTAATGAACAATCTTTGAGATATTAACCCGACACTGGTTTTCGAACAGTGTTTTTAACCTCTTAGGTAATCTCAAAGCAGGTATCAAAATGAATCCCAGCAGAGATACTGCAAGTAGACTGTTTGGATTTTGTCATCTAACACGTCTAAGTACCATGGGACTACGCAAACGAGTTAGGCTTGGACAAAATGTTTTGCGGAAGTCATCAAGTATACTGAAGTACAAAGCGTATGCGAACGGGAATACCAGATGACAAATGATATGGAGTACTGATGAATTTTTTTGTTGGTGTGATTGAACTTGTTGCCCCATTAATTGGGGGGGATTAGTAATAAGAGGGACCAGCAGGTACCGTGCGTTGAGCGGTACAGCAAACATTTGTGGGGAAGCCATGAAAGGCTTTGCTTTGGGGGGGGGGGATAATGAGCAGATCATTCACAGAGGAAGCTGTGTAACATACAATCTACTTCATAATAGAAATGGCATGGTAAACTGGTCTCCTGAAGGTGTGAAGAATATAAAGGTGTGGAGAATATAAAGGACAGGCAGAATTATAATTATGCAGGTGTCCAGCATTGATTAAGGTTTTTGTGCACGTATCCTTGCTGGCTTCTTTATATGGCTGCAGGGTGATAACATCAGCAATCCCCTCTCATCCTGTTGCACAAACCTGCGAATAAAATGGGAAAGGTGTTTGCATGCAATAAAGCGATGCAAAGCCATCATCATGCATGAGCTAGCAGTTAATGATAAGATGGTTGTTGGAGCGAGGTTGGTTGTCCCAGTTGTTGCTGAGTCCCATTGTCACCAGTCAGCACGAGATCAGAAGCAAGGGGCACAATAGCTTAATGGCCATCGCAGCATCCCGGACAAAACACCCAGGCAAGCCAGTGGCCGAGTGGAGCACGTATTAAAACCTGGAGTGGAGTTTCTTAAGGTTTGGAGCTGGGTGAAACGGAAGGTTCGTCATAGTAGGGGCGGGCAAAGAAAAATACCCAGCAAACTTATAACAGCACCATCGCATGTATACATCCCTGCCTAAGGGTCCACATGTTTTGCTGGCGCGACAGGAGGAATACCATCTGGTGGTAGTCGGCATGAGTGCACCGCGGTAACGATGCAGTCGCAGGTATATCATTTAAAAGCGCTCCGGAGCAGACCAACGAAGCTGTATGTGCAACCGATTAATCGATAAATCGATATCTATCTGTCAAAAAAAAAAGAAGAGGGTAGGTGGTTCCTGAGAGGGAAACGCGCTGCTCGTTACGGAAGCAACGCAACCTCACGAGCCATCGTCTCCGCTTAAATCGCAGCTCAGGGGGCGTGATCATGAAACGACAGACCAAGAGCGTGAGGTTACGTTACTTCGTAGCAGTATGAAGTGGGAACTAGAAGAGCGACGAAAGGCACGTGAAGTTACGGCCTTACTCAATAAAATATGTAGTTACGGCTATTCTGAAGAATGTATCCTTCAAATGGGATACACTAATGCCAAGTACAATCTAAGGCAATGCATTATTGAAATGGAAAGGCAGCAGGACCTCGGTACCACCTTTTGCTTGACAATGCCCTCCCCCCCTAAACCAGTTAAATATCTGTACCTACCTCTAACACCCAAACAACATAGGGCCCTCACCTTGGCCCGTTTCAATGCACTTCCATCAGCAGTTCGGGAAAGGAAGTTTAACAATATTCCCTACAGACAACGTTTATGCCCCTGCAATTCTGGTGAGATTGAAAATATCTCCCATGTGTTGTTGCATTGTACCTTCTACTCTGAAATATGAGAAGCTTTTTGTTAACCCTCTTATAAGGGTTTGCCCAGGACACTCAGAAGCACATTATACACTGCTTCTGCTGACAGGACATTATCCTGGTAGGCTCACTGGATCCACTCCTAACTTAATCATACTGACCAAAGTAGCTAAATTTTGTGCAGCCGCCATTAAAATTCATGAAGGGAAGATGCCAGCTAGAACTCAGTTACAGTAGTAGGAAGTTGTTTTATAGGTAGAGGTCCCAGGGACTGATAAGTTTTAATGGGGTTTTAAGTAAGTACAGTGCCGATTATGCTGGGGCTTGATATTGTCCTCTACTGTATTATCTGATATAGCTGATTCATAGAAAATTTTCATAGATACGTTGTAGAGGTAGAGGGTTTATGATAGGATGGCTTACATATTGTTATATACACTGTATGCTGTGATGGTTTATGTACTTTTACCTTGCTGGTCAATGACTGTAATTAAAAAAATATTATTATTATTTTATTATTATTAGAAATAGAATGGTTGAAACAAGTATTAAGAGACATGTGTGTTTCAGTAACAGAACCAACTATGTTATATGTGGACAATACAGCATGCATAGATTTAGCTGAAAATGTTTGTGTGAAGGGTAGAAGCAAATATATGGCCATCACATTCTATGCAGTAAGGCAAGCTGTACAAGAAAATAAAATCAGGACAGAACATTGCAGCAGCAGTCAAGACAATAATGCTGATCTTTTTACAAAAGCACAGACGGCACAACAACAGAAGAATTATTGAAATGTATAGGAATTCACCAATATTTAATTTAGGAGGGTTGTTGAGTTTTTATAAAATAAAAAACAAACAAATTAAATATTGTGAATAAAGTTGACTTACCTGTTCCTTACTAGAAAGCACTACAGGAGTGTTTGGGGAGTGGCAATACAAGTGAGGCAATCAAGCCGAGGTTCTGTGTTGCCTCGGGCAGCTGTAGGCAATCTAGCAGCCAAAAGTGTACAGTGGTGCCTCGACTTACGAATTTAATTCATTTCAAATGCATGCTCTTAAGTCGAGCTACTCTTATGTTGGAGTACCTATCTAAAAATTTAAAAAATAAGTTTAAAAAATTAAAAAAATGAAAAACATTATTTGTAAGTCGAGCAGACAATATCTAAAATGTGCAAGGCAGCAGTTAAAATGCCAACAGTTTTTTGCTCTTAAGTCGAATTGCTCTTAAGTCGAGCTGCTCTTACGTTGGGGTACCTCTGTATTTAAGGAAGGGCTCTGGTATTACCCTTTACTGAATCTGGTTTAGATTCAATCATACCAACTTGCTAGCTCTGCATGAGCTGTTTCCTTGTTGTGTGTTATTCTGTGTACTATTTATGCTGTATACTTACTTGTTAAAGTTGAGGGCTATACCTTACTAGTAGTATACACTTAAGTTTAAGTTACAGTTCTGGATTCTTTTGTTGTGTTGTGAAAGGGATTGCTGAGTATAAGCAGATATAGAACTGTTTTAAGTTGTTTATATAGAGCTGAGTATCAAGCATTGTAAATTTCCATTTAATGTATATATTATTTTTGTCAAACAATACAAGTACTCTATTTTTCTACAGAATTGAGTGGGTCTAGTTCTCTTTACATTGTTTACCTTTCTTCATGGGAGATGGCCATTCACTGTAAGCTTTGTTGTTAAGGTTGAAGTTTTCTTAATTATTAATTTAACTTTCCAAAAAACTCTGCTTATGCTCAGGGACTAAGACATTTTATTACACAGAAAACATATGAACTGGGCATATGTCTGTGACTGAACGAACAAAAGATTATAGCAGGATGAATGTGGGCATAAGAACATCGTAAGTCCTGTAAGGCAGTGCTCCCCAACCTTTTTATCCCCGCGGACCGGTAAATTTTTGATAATTTTTCCGTGGCCCGGTGGTGGGGAAGGGGGGGGGAGATAAAAGAATGCAAAAGGGGGGTCGGGCGGGGAGGCAAAAGAGGGTGTGTGTGTGAAAGCAAAGGATGGGAGGGAAGGAGGAAGGGGAGGCAAGGGTGCAAGGAGGGCTCCTGGGAAGGCGGGCCCCCGCCTCCTCCTCCTCCTGTCAGCAGCTGCACACACACAGAGAGAGAGAGAGACGCACCGCGACCGCACCACCCCACCCCCTCCCTCTCACCTTTGCAAATGGGCGAGCTGGGGCTCTTCCTTTCTGGGGTGGCCCGGCTTTGCTCGGGGGACCGCCGCCGCTGACGGGGCCGGATCCTTCCCGTGGAGGAGGAGGAGGAGCAGGCGCTGCCTTCGGGCGCCGGCGGAGACACCGGGGAAGCGCGGGGCAGCGGCGGCGGCGGGGGGGGCGAAGAGCCTGGGGGAGGCGGCGGGTGGGGGGCCGAGGGGGGCTGCCGTGTGCCCCTCCCACTCCTCCTCCTCGTGTGGGGCTGCCCCGTGCCGAGTCCGGCGGCGGCGGCAAGGACCCGGTGGGCGGCTTTCTTTCTTTCTTTATTTTTCTTTCTTTCTTTCTTTCTTTCTTTCTTTCTTTCTTTCTTTCTTTCTCCCTCGCTCCCTCCTTCCTCCCTCGCTCCCTCCTTCCTTCCTTCCTTCCTTCCTTTCTTTTTCTTTCTCTCTCTCTCTCCCTTCCTCCTTCTCCCCCTTTCTTTCTTTCTTCCTCCCTTCCTCCTTCCCCTTTCTTTCTTTCTTTCTTTCTTTCTTTCTTTCTTTCTTTCTTTCTTTCTTTCTTTCTTTCTTTTTCTCTTTCTTTCTTTCTTTCTTTCTTTCTTTCTTTCTTTTCCCTCGCTCCTCCCTTCCTTTCTTCCTTCCTTCCTTCCTTTCTTTTTCTTTCTCTCTCTCTCTCCCTTCCTCCTTTTCCCCCTTTCTTCCTTTCTTCCTCCCTTCCTCCTTCCCCTTTCTTTCTTTCTTTCTTTCTTTCTTTCTTTCTTTCTTTCTTTCTTTCTTTCTTTCTTTCTTTCTTTCTTCTTTCCCTCCCTCCCTCCTTTCCTTTCTTCTTCCTTCCTTCCTTTCTTTCTTTTTCTTTCTCTCTCTCTCTCCCTTCCTCCTTCTCCCCCTTTCTTTTCTTTCTTCCTCCCTTCCTCCTTCCCCTTTCTTTCTTTCTTTCTTTCTTTCTTTTCTTTCTTTTTCTTTCTTTCTTTCTTTCTTTTTCTTTCTTCTTTTTCTCCCTCCCTCCCTTCTTTCTTTCTTTCCCTTTTCTTCCCCCCTTCTTTCTTTCTTTCTTTCTTTCTTTCTTTCTTTCTTTCTTTCTTTCTTTCTTTCTTTCTTTCTTTCTTTCTTTCTCCTCCCTCCCTCCCTCCCTCCCTTTGGTGACGGGGGGCCGAGGCCGGCGGGGGGGAAGCAAGGCAGCGGCAGCGGCGGGTCCCTGGACGGCCCCGCAAGGCCGGTGACGGGGGGCCGAGGCCGGCGGGGGAAGCAAGGCAGCGGCTGCGGCGGCTCCCTGGACGGCCCCGCAAGGCCGGTGACGGGGGGCCGAGGGCCGGCGGGGGAAGCAAGGCAGCGGCTGCGGCGGCTCCCTGGACGGCCCTGCGAGGCCGGTGACGGGGGGCCAAGGCCGGCGGGGGAAGCAAGGCAGCGGCAGCGGCGGCTCCCGGGACGGGGGCGATTGGGGGGGGATTGCGGCAGCGGCGGCAGTGCGGGGTCGCGGCAGCGGCGGGGGCAATTACGGGTGTCGCGGCGGCGGCAGCGGGGAGGGGACAATTGCGGGGGGATTGGCGGCGGCGGCGGTGGCGGTGGCGATTGCAGGGAGCGCGGCGGAGGCCCGGCGGCCCGGCGCTGATTCATCCACGGACCGGCACCGGTCCGCGGCCCGGGGGTTGGGGAACACCGCTGTAAGGAGAAAAGCAGAATTTAGTTACAGTTGCCTGTTGAATTTATATCATATCAGGTTTCGCTACATTCTTACATACAGTATTCAGATAGTATGTTTGCAATACCTCACCAAAACCAGATATGAGTTGATGTATTGTGGCATTTCATTAGGGATGGGCACAAATTGGGATGCCAAATGGACATCGGCATCTTCAGAAGGTCCAGCTGAGGTGGCATCGAAAGTTGGAGAGGCGGTGCTGGAGAAGCTGGATGCCAATCCAGAGCTGCACCAAAGCCAGGGTTCTGAAGGGCATGCAGTCTCCCAGAAGTCTGAAGGGACCAGAAAAGTTTGCACCAGTTGTAACAGTTGTAGATAGTTGTAACAGGATCGGACCAAGGGGCCATTGCCTGCACTGTCTCCACCTCCGTCCAAGGGCGGGCTCTCCAGACCAGGGCAGGTCGGCTGAAGACCACCATTCGGCTGGAGGGGGGGCAGCAGCACAGCCGATAGTCCCAGCGGCACCCCACCCCCAGGTAGAAAGCGGCTGCCTCAGGAAGATCCCTGCAGGTGGAACAGGCTTGGAGTGAGGGCAGGCACAGCCGGGAGGCAGACCAGCCGCCGCCATCGAGAGGGCGGCGAAGCAGGCTCTCCAGGCCGAGACAGATGAGGCCGGAAGGAGTGAACTGCCCATTGCCAGTCCGGGTTGCCCCAAAGCCACCCACAAGCGAGGGCCACCGCCAACAGGTGAAGGCCACTGCCCACAGCCCCACGTGGGCAGTTCAGAACAATGGGCGCAGCCAGAAAGCGTCCATGGCCGCCGCCCCAACCAAGATGGAAAACCACTGGGACCAGGATGGAAAAGGTCCTGCCGGGTCCTCCACGAGGGGGGGGCCTCCGAAGCCATGGCCAGTCCAAACACCCCCCCCAATGGGATCCAGGCACTCTTCCAAGGTACCGCCCCCAGCCACTGCCCCCGTAGGCTTCTGGACCCTGCACGGTTCATGGATGCCTTCAGGGAACTTTCTGGCGGTCTGGCAGACAATCTGATTGAAGCCCTGGTGGATAGGTGGTATGAGGGTGCCACCAGGGCAGTAGACCGGATCGCCCCCAAGCGCTTCCTCTGCTGTGGAGCCCACTCCTCGCCGTGGTTCACGGCTGAGTTGCGGACGATGAAACAAGAACGTAGGAAGCTTGAGGTCATTTGGAGGAAGGGTTGGATGGCTATGAGTAGGGCTGCACTTAAGCAGCTGACCAGCCGCTATGTACGCGCAATCAGGGACGCTAGAACTACTCATGTCTCCCTGAGAATTGGTGAGGCTGTCATAATATGTTAGAATTGACAAAATGTATGTAATGTATATTTAACAGATTGAACAGAGAATTTGTAAAATGGAGTCAGTAAAAATGCAGTGTCATGATGTTAGCCACAAGTGCAAGGGATTCGAAATCAATAGAAGGTTAAAGTGATTTAGCACAGGTGGAATAGTTTAATGACATCATGGTATGCCAGGATGTGATTGGTTAAAATCATGTCTGATGAGTTTCAAATGTGTATAAAGGAACTGGCTGATGTAATGTAAATTGGGTCTGTTTATGGTGAGAAAACAGTACCCCACATTCTGTTGTATATTTGCTCTGTATATATGATATGCTTGGTGTTATGGTACTGTTTTCCTTATCTACCGTATATATTCAATATAAGAGTTTTATTCTAAGTCATGTTCGTTGTCTCTGTCTCTCAGTTCCAATAACACTTATTGCAATTATCTACACTTTATCAACATGCTGCTGCTGCTAAGCTAATTTTCTCTGCTATACACATAAACATGTGCATTTGTGTATTTCTTTCATAATCCCCTTATATGTTGACAGAGGCCTAAAACCGCCAGTCGGACTTGTTCCGGGTGGTTCGAGACCTCTCCAATCCTGGTTAGCTGGGGCCTCCTCCTAGTGAGTTCACTAGTGAGCAATTCGCAGCCTATTTTAGATCTAAAATTGAGGCCATCCGCTCCGATCTGCCCCCCCCCCCACCTGCACTAGTTCATTCATCGACATCCCTGGGGACTCACCTCCTCCGTCTTCCTGCCTGGTTGAGTTTGGGCCTGTGTTCCCAGCGGAGGCCTCCAGGGTTATGGCTTATTGCCGACTGGTGGCTTCCCCTTTTGACTCTTGCCCAGCTTGGCTTATTAAATCCGCTGGAGGGAACATGCTGGAGTGGGTCTCCGCTATTGCAGGGGCGCCCACGCATAACCACGCCTTCTCTGTGGTGGGCCCCACCCTGTGGAATCATCTCCCTAGTGAGTTGCGCCTTGCACAGTCCCTGCCCGCCTTTAAAAAGGCTCTGAAAACCTTCCTTTTTAAAGAGGCATTTGGCAATCTTATTACTTATTTCCGCCCCCTTTTTTCTTGCCGCCCGCGCCGCCTTTTGTGGAAGTTCCCTCCACTGTTTTATTCTAATTGTAAACCACCCAGAGTTCTGCCTGGAAGATGGGCAGTCTATAAATACTACAAATAAATAAATAATAAATAAAATGAAAAACAGAATGCTATTTCATTTCATTACATAACAAAATGAAGCAAAACGACGAAGCAGCACTTCACGACATAAGGGGAAAAAAATTAAAACGCTCCGGCCGAGTCCACAGGCCAGCTGGAGGACTCATAACCAGCTTTCCTCAGGCAGTTTGGATGAGCAGTGAAATGTTTCAATCTCAAGAAAAAGAAGTCCAGTTGCCAATGCTCAACTTCCAGATAAACTCACATGGATGCCAGAGAATCTTCACAGAAATAATTAGCAGTGTATAAAAGTAACATCTTACTTGAATGCATTAAAATATTTCCCCTAATGAGATGGCTAGTCTTAGATATCCCTGGGAGGAATCATTGAACAACAAAAAATGCTGTGCTATACAGTTCCATTTAAACCAGAAATATTTCTATTGAATATCATGACAGAAATTAAGGATGTTAAGATAAAGCATTTGTTATTGTATACTGTCACAATAGCAAGAATTTTATATGCCAAATATTGGAAAGTTACAGAAATACCAACCAGACAAGAACTTTTGGAAAAATTCTTCGAAGCAGCTGAAATGGACATAACATCAGAACTTATAAAGGACAAAGAGTTACAGAAGGCAAGAGACGGCTGGAAACCACTATATACTTTTTATGAAAAAGAACTAAATAGCTAAAAAAACGAGACTCCAACACTATTGGGAAATTAAAATATAGTCTGTGTATTAATATATAGAAAAATATTGTAAATAAACCACTTGAACTTTCCTGCTTTTATCCTTAGATTTTCTCCACCCCCACCCATCCCCTATCCTATGTATGGATTCCAATGATATGAAATAAATAAAAATATATTTAAAAAAAAGAACAAGCCGTTATAGCTAAAAATGTCTGGCAGTGGTGCACCTGACTTTCCAAGCCCGGGACATTCAAAGTGGTGCTCTGGGAAGAGTCAGACCATTCTGTGGAGGAACTCAGGAACTCATCTGATATATTTGCAACAGGAGTTGGAATCCCAAATGTCTGCAAGGCTGCCCTGCTTGGCACCAAGGTGGGAGACTGGCAGCAGGGGGGGCCTGGGTGATAGAAGACCTGTAAACTGGAGTAGGATATGGTCAAGCGATGTTGGCTGGAGGGGGTGGGTGGGATGAGTGTGTTTGGCTTTTGGGTCTGGTCCCTTTGAATGGGGTTTCTTGAGATCCACCTTGGGTTTCTTCCTTACTCTTTGTCTCCTGCTACCGTCTCTCGTCTCGCAACAGCAACCCTGTGAGGTCGGTCAGGCAGAGAGCACAAGAGCAGCTTAGTATGGGATACGTCAAGCTTTTCCATTGGGGAGGGCTCAAACCTGGATTCCCCCAAGCCCTACTCTAGGGCTTGCCACCTATTTCTTTCTTTCTCTGTATCTGCCCCCTCCTCTTCCTTATTCTGTGAAAGTGGAGCTGGAAGGTGTCAAAGTTTTATACTTAAAGTTATAAAAACATAAATAAAATATTGAAACATACTTTACTCAGAAGTAGAGATGGGCACGAAACGAGCGATTTTTCATTTTTGTTTTCATTTTTTCGTTTCGTTACGCAACAAAAACAAAACGAAAATTTTTTTCAAAACAAAATGAAAACGAAATGACCAAATTTGCCGTGTTTTTCGTTTTCGTTGCAGCAGATGCATTGAACTAAAAAGAATGCTAACGAAACAGCAATTTTTCGTTTTCGTTTTTTCGTTTCGTTACCTAATGAAACAAAAACAATTTTTTTGCAAAAAACACGAAAACAAAAACGAACCGAAACGGATCCCTAAACAACCAAACGACAAACGAAACACCATTTTTTGAGTCGTGCCCATCTCTACTCAGAAGAGTACAGCAACTCAGTTTGTCTGTGGGTAAAACACACACAGCTGTTAAGATTCTAAGGAAAAACTGTGAGGCTGCAGCAGCCTTGGGCAAGTGCTAGTAACTGTAGCTGCAGTTTGTATAAATGTAGCACAGTGTGGAGTCACGATGAAAAAATAAAATTCGAGAATAACTGGACCGGTTCCGAGACCAACTGGAACTCCCAGTATGGCCCTCACACCATCACAAGCACAACATTTCTTCCCGCATCCAAAAACTCCCAACCGTTCCCGAGATATCGGGCAAAACACAAGCCGCTCCTTCCCGCGGCCGAGAAGCCTTGCGAGCCGAGGAATCGGCAAGCAGAAGCCTCAAATTCGCACCTACTTTAAAAGTTTACATAGTATCTGGCCCTCTGCGGCAGTTAATCACCGCAGGGACTCTGTAAAACAGCAGGGGAGCGAGATAAGCTCTCCTGCGCGCTCTGACCAAATCAGCGCCCTCGTCCATCAATCACTGTCAAATTAATTACGGCCCGGACGAGGGCACAGCGGGGAACCCTTAATCCACTAAATTGGCTAGGTAGACCGCCCCTCCAAAAAGGAACCGAAACAATTTCCCCGGGACAAATCCACTTTCTCTACCGCCTCATGGTTCCACAAGTTTCATGCCTTCCCTCGGTCGAGCCTTCTCTATGGAGGTAGTCCAACCCTTTCCTGGAGAAGGTAAACGGGAGACCGACCCATCTCACTATCCCCAACCGAGACACAGTTCCATGCGGTTTGTGTCTCTCCTCGGACAGGCTTCTCTATGGCAGTAGCCCACCCCTCCGTTTCTTCTTCTCCCTTTTCTGTCTCAACGCTTTCCTATGGGAACTTCTCCGTTCCCGTACCCTTCTATGAAGGTAGTCCACTACCCCTTTTTCAGAAAATTCGATAAGTTGACTGGCTCATAGCCAAGACTCCAAATTAACCCTTTCATGGCTTGTTAACCCTTTCCTACCTTTCCTCCTCGACCTGTCTTTCACTCCTCTTCCCCTAAAACCCCAGCCTTGTCACCTAGCCCCTTCTGTCTCCTCTTTAACCCTTGCTTTGCCTCACTGCTTTAACCCTTCCTTTGCCCTTTTGTTCATTTTTCAAACCTCAAAAACTGCAGCCAGAGACACAACTTAGGCAAGATAGATCCCAAGTTGAGAGATTATCCACTCTCTGCTCTGGCCAACAGGAGAATGATTATCAACCACCATTCTCATGGATCAGGGGCTTCCCTACCATCTAAGATTACTGGCCTGGGGCACCTCCCTTATGAAGAAAGGCTAAAACATTTGGGCCTCTTTAGTCTGGAAAAAAGGCGCTTGAGGGGGGATATGATTGAGACATACAAAATAATGCAGGGTATGAGTAAAGTGGATAGAGGGAAGCTCTTCTCTCTCTCCCAAAATGCCAGAACTAGGGGACATACACTCAAATTGAGGGCTGGGAGAGTAAGAACTGACAAAAGAAAATATTTTTTTCACCCAGCGCGTTGTAAGTCTATGGAACTCCCTGCCACAGGATGTGGTGATGGCATCTGGCCTGGATGCCTTCAAAAGGGGATTACAAACCATGATGGAGATGTGTAATCTCCAGGCTTTAAACCAGGGTATTTCAAGGGCCAGATGCAGGGGAGTGGTATCAGGAGACAGATATCTAGTCTCATGCGCTCCCAAACGCATCTGGTGGAGCCGCTGTGAGATACAGGAAGCTGGACTAGATGGGCCTTTGGCCTGATCCAGCATGGCTCTCTTCTTATGTTCTTATGTTCTTATGTACTTAGTCCCTCTGCCCCCCTGCCTGGCATAAGCTCTCAACCCAACAGGGTGCCCTCTTCTCCTTCCCCCCCCCTCCTACCTTCCTTTCCCTTTTCTCTTTCTGCTTCTATGTCTCCTATTCTCCCCCCCCCCACTCCTCTACCCTGCGTTTGCTTATACATGTACCTACCCTATCATCTGATTTCTACACTCTACCATCTGGGGCAAGGGGAAATGGTGGCATGAAGAAGACCATTCATCATGGCGACTTGGCAAAGCTGGCAGAATCACCCAGAGGACTCCATCATCTCCAGGATTTCCAGCACGTACATTTGCAGCTGCTTCTTGAAGGATCAACATCCCTGTCACGCAGACCCAGATGTTATCAGCGCCTGGGGAAGCATTCCATTGTTACATTCCTACATCTATAAAGGACTTATGTTCTTATGCTCTTATGTTCCTATGACCGTCCAAACACCCTTAGGTAATCCCATCAGGTCTTCCTGCCCCCCCATTGACTATGACAATGATCTCTCACCCACTATTCATTCACTGATTCCTTCAGTTTACCTACACCTAAAGGACAATACCTTGTTCCCCCTTTCTATTGTGTTATCTGGATGGTACAATCAATGGACACTCGGACTCATTAACATTTGCATGAGCACCTGGTTTCGGCCGGCTAGGGGCCACCCAGGACCACCCTCAGCCAACCCTCGGAACATTCTAATTGGCTCATTTGAAACCACCTTCAGCCAATCTCTGGGCTGGCGCCACCCAGAGAGGGGAGGGGGTAAAAATCAATAATAATTGGGGCTCTTCGTGTGTCCAGGGTCGGACATCTTAGCCCGGTTGGAAGGCGGGTGTCCACCTACTGCTTTTATTGGTTCCAATAAACTCAGTACTTCCTCGGATTTCTCTCACGTTGGATGCTTTATTGGTCTTTGTGGGATCCAGCAAACTTCAGTGGGATTAGCCCTCTGAAATACTCCATTTAAAACGCAACATTTTGGCGAGCTAGGCAGGAGGAAGGAAAGGGTTAAAACTCCCTGAAACCTCTCCATGGCCATCTCCAAATTCTTTGGCCCCGGTTTTGGGAGCTACCTTTCCAAGTGGCTGCAAGGCAAAACTGAGAGTGGTCAACTTCCCTTTTTGGCGCCACCCGGCCACTTGCTGGGAAAAAGGGAACTGAACTCACTCAGCCGACCCTTATCAGCCCTGGATGAAAGGAGAGAGAAATCCGCGTTAGGGTTTTTCTTTGCAGCATTACAGCGTCTAGAAGAAGGTCGAAACCAGGAGTCTGGACCAGGAACAGAGGAACAGAAGACTGGTAAGAGTAACGCTTTGGAAGCGTGGGATACCCTGGACCCCTTTAGGTGTGCCCCCAAGAGCTGATTGGTCCCTCTTGGGTGGGGGTTAGAGGTTACTGAGTGCAGGACCATCACACCAACAAAAGGCCTCAGTTTGTGCCACGAGCAACAAAAAGGAAAACTAAATTGGGCATAAGCTCGGGGAGAAAGGGACGCTGCAGGGCAGGTCCTCGCAAACGGCAGGAAGGGCGTGATCTCGAGCGGGAAGGAGGTTGACGAACCTCCGACAAGCGTACTGGGCCACAAAGGCAGCCGGACCTTGGCGAGCAACTTCCCCCGGATCATTTGGGTTAATTAGTCAGAGGACTAAATTAACCAGGGATTATAGTGAATTGGCTTTGCGTTTTTGGGTTAGAAAGTTTCCTGTTTAGCTGCAGAAATGGGAAATGAGCTGTCCGCTGTGGGGAGTGCTAAAACTCCTCTCAAAAGTGCCCTGGATCACTTCCCCGTCCTCTTAGACCCAGGGACTAAGTGCAAGAAGGGGAAACTAGTCAAGCTGTGCAGGGATGTATGGTCTCTGTACCATCTGGGTCAGGACCTTCCCCGGTGGCCCTGTGAGGGGACCATTGGAGAGACCCTCCAACATCTGGAACGTTACCTGTGGCAAAACCACCACATAACGAAATTGCCATACTTATATGTTTTCTTTAACCTGGGGGAAGAGGCAGCCCTCTGTAGGGAGGACGGTCTCGAACCTCAATTTGTAAAACGGCTGGGGAAGCTTGCTGCCCTAGCAGCCCCGGAGGCGAGACCAGCCACAACCAAAATTCTTTTTGGGGGAGGTCCTCCCCAGATAAAACCTTCCGAGGAAGAAGATTTCCCACCCCCTTACATTCCCGCACCCACCAACCCTTCTCTGCCCCAGGGGGGAGGGCATCCTAGAGGGGGACCCTCAGCTCCCGTTGCCACCCCTCCTCCTCCGGCTGCCACCCCTCCTCCTCCTCCTCTGGGTCTCCCATCCCCACCCCCGACAGGAGAGGGTTCTTCCACAGCCTCTCCGCCTCCTCTTTCTCCTGCTCCCCCACCCTCTGACTCGTCTCCAGAAGCAGTAAGGCAATCTGAGCGCGCCCGGAAGGTGCCGGAGCGGTTTACCTCAGGCGTCCCCGGAACCTTTACCGACCCAGCAGGGCAGTTTCCCCTCCGACAAGTCCCGGGACCGCGGGTCTTAGTCGTCGCTCATACCCCGTTTAACACTTCTGATTTATATAATTGGAAGCAAGGGCTGCCTCCCTACAGGGAGAGCCCACAACAGTATGTGGATTTGGTGAATCGTACTCTCTCCACCCATTGTCCTGACATCCCAGATCTTTATACCGAGTGGCGGCGGACCTACATCCAGGAATTGCCCAGGAGGGACGAAGGAGACAACGGCCCCGATCCCCCTCACCCCCAGTGCAGAAGAAACCCTTTGTTTAAACCCCCCTGCAGCTGCAAATGATCCCAATACTGAATTTGGCCAGGCAGTGATAGAGGGGCTCGCCAAGCCGTCTGGGAAGGATTAAAGAAAGGAGTTCCCCGGGTGGTCAATTACCAAAAAGTCTATAATACAATCCAGAACCCAGAGGAGACCCCGGCAGAGTTTTTAACCCGGTTGAAGGATGCCTTCCGCAGACATACGGATGTGGATCCTGAGGAGCCGGGCAACCTAGCTGCAATTCGGACCACTTTTATAGTCCAGGCAGCCCCCGATATCCGAAAGAAATTGCAGAAGCTCCCTGCCCCTGCAGCCCAACTGTTGGAGACTTTAATTCAAACGGCTTTTCAAGCCTATTACCAACTGCCAGAGGTGGAAGAGGCAAAATCCGAACAAAAAATGAGGAAAAAGGCTTCCTTATTGGCTGCCGCTATGCAGCCCTACTGGCAACCGAGTCCTTCCCCTGGACCACCGCCAAGGGCTCCTTACAGGGACCGCGGCCACTGCCTCTCCTGTGGGTCCCCAGACCACTGGGTCAAGGAATGTCCCCAACGGGGCGGCTACCGGAGGGAGAACCGGGTATTCAATTCAGCACCCCACGTCCCCCGAGTAGAGACTGGCATAATCCTCCTGGAGCATCTGGTCTCTACCCACGACCTAACCCTTACCCCCCTCGTCAACCAGAGCCCCAGAACCACTTCCCGCCACGCAGCCAGGGCCGAGGTCGGGAGGAGGGGACAGTCCCTCATGCACAGGGGGACCGGTATCCCTGTGAAGTGAGGGCAGGTCCCCCTCCTCCGCCCCGGGCATTGATGGCCGCCACAGAGAGGGAGCAGGATTGACACCCCTCCAGAGGCGATCCCCTGTTCCGGACCCCCGAGCCTCTGGTGGAGATAAAAGTGGGGGGGTCGAAAAACCAAATTCTTAGTGGACACAGGGGCCACCTTCTCTGTCTTAAACACTCCTGGAGACTTCCCTCCAAGTCCCTTTAAAACCAGATGCCCTCCCAATCTCTATTAAACAGTACCCAGTGTGAAAGTAGAAGCTCGATTCGGCCTTTTGGATACAATTAATAATTTCCTAAATGAAGGGCTCCTCGTTCCTATAGATTCCCCCTGGTGCACCCCCATCTTCCCGGTCCCCAAGGCAGACAGGACTTGGAGGTCGTTCAGGACCTGAGAGAAGTTAATGCTAGGACCCAACTGCTTCACCCCATAGTTGCCAACCCCCACACCCTCCTAGCAACCCTCACCCGTTCTCAGGTCTGGTATACTGTGATAGACCTGAAGGAAGCCTTTTTCTGTATTCCCATAGCCCCTGAGTCCCAACCCATCTTTGCATTTGAGTGGGAAGTCCCAACTGGCCTGGTCACGCCTGCCACAAGGGTACTGTAACTCCCCCCGGGTCTTCGCCCAGGCCCTGGCAAGCGACCTCCGGTCTTTTTCAGCCCCCGGGGCGACCATCTTACAATATGTTGATGATATTCTGGCCATCCATTCAGACCGTGACTGACTCAAATCTCAATCCGTTGCCCTTCTAAATCATTTGGCCTCCTGCGGGTATAAAGTATCCCAGAAAAAGGTTCAGTGGGTGACTCAGGAGGTTATCTACCTGGGATACATCCTTAAAGAGGGTACCAGCCTCATTCACCCTTCCCGGATAAAAGCTTTAAATGATTTGAAACCCCCCCCAATGTAAAGGAGCCTCAATCTTTCCTGGGTGTTTCTGGATTTGGGAGGCTCTGGGCCCTAACTTTTCCGTTCTGGCCAAACCCCTCTATCAACTCACAGCCCAGGACATGGCCTGGGAGTGGACAAGAGAGCATCAAAATGCCTGGGAGGCCATCCGGAAGGCTTTGGCGCAGGCAACTGCTTTAGCGCTGCCAGATCAAACGGAAGTGTTTGATCTGTTTGTACACGAGAGGACATCCATCGCCCTCGTGTTCCTCATGCAGCCGGTGGGCCCTGAACGCCTTCCGGTGGCTTACCTCTCCAAGTCCCTTGAGCCTACCACCTCAGGGTGGCCAGCCTGCCTCTGGGCCATGGCTGCAACTGCCCTGTTGGTGACTGAGGCAAAAAAATCACTGCAGGGGCTCCCATCCATGTCCACTCCCCCCACTCTGTCTCTACCCTCCTTGAACAAAAGCTGCCAGCCTGGGCAACCTCTGCCAGGCTGGCCCGGTACGTTTCCCTCCTTCTAGACAATGATTCCATCACCCTCCATAGGTCTACTTGTCTCAACCCTGCTGCCCTCCTTCCTACCCCCTCTGACTCTCCACAGCATGATTGCCTCGAAGCTCTCTTCGTGGTGGTGGGAATTCGCCCCAACCTTTCCTCTGTCCCTCTGGAATCCCCTGAACTGACCCTATGGACCGACGGGTCCTCCTTTATTCAGGATGGCAACCGGTATACCGGATTCGCTTTGGTGGGGGAGGAAGGTCCATTAATCATGCAAGCACTTCCACCCCAATGCTCAGTCCAAGCGGCAGAACTAGAAGCTCTAATCGCCGCTGCCAAATTGGCCACCAGGCAGCGGGTTAATATTTTTACCGATAGCCAGTATTGTTTCCTGGCAGCCCACACCCACGCCGCTCTATGGAAAGCCCGCGGATTTGTGGGAGCAGACGGAAAGCCCCTTAAAATGGCCCCTCTGCTGGACCGGCTCATGTCCATCCTCCTTCTTCCGAAGGAGGTGGCTGTGGTCCACTGCCTGGGGCACCAAACAGATGAGGGCTTCATCGCCCAGGGAAACCAGCTGGCTGATGCATGCGCCAAGCGAGCTGCCATATCTGAAAAGGGGGGCGAACTCCAGATGTGCCAAACTGAACCGCCCCCTTTTTCCATTCCCCCCCCCGATGATCCAAATCCCCTCATCCCTAGGTCCCCTGAGTTAGAAACTGTACCACTTTATTCCTCCCAAGATAGTCTGTGGTCTGGCAGGAGATGGGAGAACGGCTGGTGGGTGCTGGATGGCCTCGTACAATTGCCCACAGCGATCCTATCCCATTTGGTCCAACGATTTCATAGTGGCTCTCATTCATCTGGACGGAATTTATTTCAATGGCTCAAACAACGCTATTTCCACTCTGATCTCCTACCTGTGTGTAAGGCTATAGCCTCCTCCTGCCTTATTTGCCTCCGAAACAACCCAAGGGGAACTAAACCCATAGCCAAGGGGGTTCTAAGGAGGGCTAATTATCCAGGGGAGGCATGGCAGGTAGACTTTACCGAGATGCCTAGGGCTGGAGCAAAGCGGAACCTGTTAGTGTTTGTAGACCTTTTTAGTGGGTGGCCCGAAGTAATTCCTTGCAGGACCCAGGCTGCCCGGGAAGTAGTGCAAGCCCTTGTGGAACATTTGATCCTGATTCAAGGCCTGCCCCTCGGTCTGGAGAGCGACAACGGGCCACACTTCATGTCCCAAATAGTGCAAGGAGTGGCCACCTACCTCCAAATTAAATGGTCCCTTCATTCGGCATACAGACCCCAGGCCTCCGGAAAAGTTGAGAGGCTGAATCAGACCCTAAAACGGCAATTGGCTAAGATCTGCCAAGAGACGGGACTAAAATGGCCAAAGGCTCTTCCCATTGCCCTCACCCGAATCCGAGCGACCCCCACCTCCCGCCTAAGACTATCTCCCTTCGAACTCCTTTATGGCCGCCCTTTTGTTGCCCTGCCTCCAAAACCCAATTCCGAGAACCAGCCCCTGCCCACCTATTTTAGGGAATTGGACGGGGTCTTCTCTTCCCTCTCTAAGCAGTTTGCTGCAGCCATCCCACCCCAGAGGGATCTCCCCACTGAAGTCCACCCAGGGGACTGGGTACTGGTCAAGGAATTGCACCCCAGCTGTCTGGAGGCGAAGTGGTCACCCCCACGCCAAGTGCTGCTCAGTACACCGACAGCCGTGAAGGTGGAAGGAATCAAGTCCTGGATCCACCTCTCCCGGGTCAAGGCAGTACCCCCACCAGAGGAGGAGTGGGCATGCCAGCAACTGGAACCTCTCCGCCTTAAGATCACCCGGCGGAGGGGAAAGGAGCCCCCCCACACCAACCCCTGATCCCATCGCCTTTCTGCACCCTTTCTGGGATGAGGAACTTACTGCTGTTTTCCGCACTTGACAGCAGAAGCCCGCCTCATCCCCTTGGACTTTACCAGACTTACATCGCCTGGACCTACCTCATCTGCTTCCGTTTTTGCCTGGACTTACTCTGGAACTCACACCTTTTCATACCACCCCCGGACCTTAAAACTCATCTGTGCCGCCAGCCGCTTGTTTGCCCAACCCGCCGGGAGCACCTGAGCCGACCCACGACGCCTGCCAGACCCCAAGCCCTGTGGTGAGTGTTGGATCTTTCTCTCCCTCCCCCTCCTTGTTTTCTTCCCTCTCTCTCCTCCCTGTGTCGCCATGACTCCCCGTGTGTTCCTGTCATTTGCTAAACTGTGGGTCATCTCCCTTCTCACCAGGGCATTGGCCGGGTGGGACAAAAATACCTTTCATATGATGGTCCACAATATGACTGAAACCCTAAATGTAACTGATTGCTGGGTGTGTGCCTTTGGGCCACACCATATCCAAGCGGGCTGGCCTATCATGCCAACTGCTTGTCTGGAACCGCAAGATTGGAATAGGACCCATTTATACACCGTACCTGTGACAGGGAAAAGGAAGGAACAGATGTGGGTCTGTCCGCTCAGACATCTGTGACACAGGATGAGGAGAAGAAGGCGTTGAGTGGCATCCACAGGGAAGAAGAAGGAGAACAACCTTTGGATAGTTTAAAGGGGGTTGTGGAGGATAGCCATGGAGAGAATTATGAAGGGAGGTGGAGCCCTGCCAGGATTACCGCTGGCTTTATGGCGGTAGTTCAAAGGGTAATGACGTGGGATGCGTTGAAGGGAGAAATGGAGGGGCTCAGTGTAAAAATGGATGATAAGAAGGTTCAGACTGATAGGAAAGAAGGAAAAATAAAGGAAGAAAAGGAAGTCCAGATGGATGATTGGAGGATTGGAGGAAGGGATAAAAAGATACAAGTAGGAGGGAGATACGGAGATATGTCAGTGGGGTTGTATTGGCATACAGGGATCCAGGTGAATAGAGATCTTGAAAGGGTGGTTAGGCAGACGGGGACTCAAACCGAGAATAAAGTGAGTAGAATATTATATAGAGAAGTCAGCGTCCAAACAGAGGGGCGCGAGAGTGAGAAAGAGTCTCGTGAAGGGAGGGGGATACGGGAGACGAGGGGGGATTGTTGGTTGGAGAGAGGGACCGTTAAGGACGTTAGAGAGGAGTACCGGTCAGAAGGGATATCCTCCAGAAGGTGGAGACGGGATTACCATTGCCAACGCCTGAGTTTCCTCCCCGCTTCCCCTGGAGAAGTAATATTCCCGAGGTGAGGGATGAGAAAGGAAATCAAGCCATAAATCCACCGAGATGGATACCAGGTTGGGGCTGGAGCCTAAGTCCGGAAGGGTCACACCCGTGTTGCGGGATTCACTGCGGGAATCTTGCGGCAGCACCTCCGAAAGCTCACCCCAAATAAGAGGTTATGTATCCCAACAAAGAAACTTGTTGTTTGACAGTTCGTTTGAACCAAACTTTGATATCCCTGTTTTGTCTCCCGTTGGAGATGTTGGTGTTAATAAAGAAACAGAAAAGACAAGAATTGAAGAGTTAAATAAAGATCCGTTTATTTTACAAGAATCTGCCAAGTCTGTATCTAATCCTTTAAGAACAAACATAGCAATAGACAACGAACCCTCACAGTACCTCAGGGGGCCGACGCCAAAGTGACTGACCCAGACCAGTTTACCCTCAGTTACCAGCAGCACTGGCCACTGGCACCTTTCTGTGTCACTTGGCATAATCAGCCAACACACAGAGCCTTGGCACACGAGGGACCTCAAATTCCCTTTCAACAGCTTGGGGATTATCCATACTGTAACTGCACGGTGGATGTGGGGGAATCACCCTAGTGGAGAACCCCATCCACCCCCTAGCTGCCTTCCACAATATATCCAGGAGAACAAACGTGTTAACATGTCTCTGAATCAGATCCAAACTACCTATTCGGCGGAGAAGGGGCAAGATGGCGGCGAGCAGCAGAGACGTTAGCTGAAGCAGCCCTGGCTAGCGTTGATGTATCCCAGGTCCCAAGAGGGTGATTTCCATTCCATGATCACCCACTGGGAGCAGAAGACATCCCAGATTCGATCCGAGGCGTCCCAGGTGTAGTTCCCCCCCCCCAGTGAGGGTAGATACCCCTGGGAATAAATCACTCGTGCGTCTGAGACCATGGGAGACTGGACGGAGAAGAAGCTGTCCCCCCTCCTGTGCAAGTGAGTGGCTTTCTTATCATCAGATAGCCCTTTCAAAGATACAAAATCAAGCAAAACTCACCTAAAGGAAATCTGCTTTTCTCTAAATACTTCTTTTGCTGCCTTCTGTTATTTGCCTTTCGGAAAGGGCTGCTTTTATTTCTCCGTTAAAGGCAGATAAACCTCTGAAAATTAGTTTCACTTTTGACTTTCTGGCTTTCTGGCTCTGTTGGCTCAAAGTGGATACAACACACCATCTGCTGGATCTTTCTATGTATGCAGCTGTGTTTACATTATATTGCTGTCCTGAAAGGAGCAAGCCAATCCACTGTGATTATAGCAAGCTATTTGTTGGACTTTTGAATCTCTGCAATATCTCTGGGAAGAAGTAAATCGGTTTTACTGTAACTATAGCACAGCAATTACACCACGCTCTTACTTGGACTTTCTCTGCCTGTAGTAGCCTGTATTACAACTCTTAGCAATGAGTAAAACCCCATCTATACAAAAAAAGACTGTTTCTACCTCTCTGGCTCATCCCTCTCTTTCAGCCATGTCTCAACAACCAAGCCAATCCAGCCAAATCCTAGACATGCTTAATCAGTTGAACTTAACTCAGGTCAAATTGATATCAGACCAGAGCACTGCCTTTTCTGAGTTAAGAGCTGAAATGAAAGAAGGTTTTGCAAATGTAGATTCCAAAATGGAATCTTTTTGTGGGCGTCTACAGGCATTGGAAGACAACATGGGCATTACTGACTTCCGTCTAGAAGAAATAGAAGCTACAATGGAATCCACCAACAGATCGGTTCTCATGCAAGAAATAGAATCTTCCTCCAAAATTTTAAGGATTCAGAATCTCACTGTTGATAAAGACGAAAATCTCTATACCACAGTTGGAGAAGGCTTGGCCACCTTGCTTGAGGCACCTGTAGAAGAATTTCTTTGTGAAGTAGACGTGATCTACCGTCAACCTACAGCCTATACTAGAAAAAATAAACTCCCTCCGGAGGTAATAGTCAAACTTGTCAGAAGATACACCCGAGATTGTATCCTCAAGGTTATTCGAGATAAAGAGGTGGAAATCAATAAATCCAACGTGACAATACTGAAAGATGTCCCATGGGAGGTCTGTCAATTGCGGAAAGAATACACATTTCTCACCAAACTTCTGCTTAAGCATGATATAAGATACAAGTGGATCTATCCCCAAGGCTTGACCTTCCAATGGGAAGGGAAAACACAGAAAATTGAATCCCACAAGAAAGCTATAATCTTCGCTGAGAAAAATGCAGGGAAGTTGGGTTTCTCCCCTTCTTCCTCTTCATCATCCCTCTCCAAAGGTGATGATATAATCGATATCCAAACCGCTACTAAAGATGATAGCGAGACAACCAGATTCCCCAACAAGAGACTTCCAAGCAAGATCACGACTCCGGTGCAGTGGGAGGCGCCAGGCCGAAACGACCTCAGGCCAAAACCAGGGAGGAAACACCGTTGGAAGTAAAACAAGATGGCTCAGAAAATCCTAACATGGAATATCAATGGATTGAACTCTCCACAGAAGTGCCGCAAGACACTTAATCTCCTCGAAAAACAACAATGTGCAATTATCTGTTTACAGGAAACCCACGTATTGAAAAATCATGAAAAATACTTAACCCAAAATAGATTGGGGAACCTGTTTTCTACTTCAAACAAAGAAAAGAAGCAAAATGGGGTGGCATTATATATCAAACCAGAACTCTCTCCAACTCTTTTGGAAAAAGATCAACTAGGCAGATGGATCCCGGTCCAGGCAAATATCCAATCCAAAGAAACAATTATTGTTGGTATATACGCCCCCAATGACAACCATGGAAGACAAGCCTTCTTTGAAGAATTGGCTCAGAAGCACTTGCAATATGAAAACAACCAGTTAATAATACTGGGAGACTTCAATGCTGTACATATTCCATCTGTGGACAGGAAAATACCAAAAGGGAAAAAACCCAAGACTTCGTCTTCCATATTGCCAAAATCGTTTCTTGATATGTCTGACATTCTAGAACTTCAAGATATCTGGAGAAGGAAAAACCCACTAAAAGGTGGTTTCACTTTTCACTCAAGACAACACGCCTCTTTCTCTCGCACTGATATGTGCTGGGCCTCATCTGATCTTTTACTTAATACAAGAGACATAGAAGTCCTACCCTGAACAATCTCTGATCATAATGCTATCTTGTGGACATTGAAATCTTCGGGTAAGCCCAGACAGTGGAAAATCAACTCAGCTTTGTGGACTGATAAATAATTTATTCTGGAGGCTGCCAAAGATTTGAATTTATACTTTGAACTGAACCTGAACAAGGGTACCCCATTGAAAATGGTGTGGGATGCCTCAAAGCCCTACTTTAGAGGGTTTGTCATCCAATACATGGCAAGACGGAACAAAGAGAGAAAAAAAGAGATCTGAATCTATCCTCAATATGATGAAAAAGCTTGAAAAGGACTTAATTCCCGACCCACGCAATGAGCAGCTGAACAAAGACCTAGCTTCTTGTAGGCATGAACTTAATTTGATCCTGACAGCAGATATAGCCCATAAAATTAAATTGGCCAAGCTGAATTTTTGTTGAAAATGCAAATAAACCAGGTAGATGGTTAGCCTATAGGCTAAAAAAGGTACAATCTCAAAAACTTATTTTAGCACTTAAAGATAAAACTGGGGAAAACCAGACAGAGCAGCTACAAATTCAAAAAATTATAGAGGCATATTACCAGAACTTGTTCAAGCAGGAGACAATAGATAAAGATGCCATCTTTCAATACCTTGAACAAGCCAACTTTCCAAAACTTACTGAAGAACAGAGAGCTTTGACGAACGCTCCTATAACAATGATGGAAATAACAGAGGCCATTAATCACCAAAAAATGAACAAGGCCCCCGGACCTGACTCGATACCGGCACAATTCTACAAAAAAATTATCTGAGATAGTCTCTGGAAATATGAAAAAATCTTTTTACATCTATTTTAGAGGGTGAAGACATACCAGATTCGTGAAAACTATCTCATACAACACTGATTCCTAAAGAAGGGAAACCCAAAGACCTGATACAGAATTACAGGCCAATCGCTCTCTTAAATGTGGACTACAAAATATTTGCAACTATTTTGGCAAACAGATGGCGGACGATCCTACCCTCTTTGATATCCCACGATCAAACCGGCTTCCTTCCGAAAAGGCACCTTCAATCCAACATTAGAATTTTCCTCAATGCGTTGGAATATTATGAATGCCACCCTGAGAAGCAAGTAGCCTTCACATTCATCGACGCTGAGAAACCATTCGATAATGTATCCTGGTCTTTACTCAAAACTCAGTTAGATTATCTACAGTGTGGACACAGAATGCTACAAGCAATTGAACAAATTTACTCCGCCCAAAACACTAGGAATCTAGTCAATGGCTACCTTACAGACAAAGTCAAGATACACAAAGGCACCAGGCAAGAATGCCCTCTCTCCCCTCTGCTGTTTATATTAACTTTAATGGTGCTACTCCATGTTATAAGAAATACCCCAGGTATCCAAGGCCTACAAAGCAAAGGAGAAGTTTATAAGGTGCAAGACTTCGCGGACGATCTCTTGGTTATTATGGAGGACCCTCAGACCTCCACTCCAGAACTACTAAAGACTTTGGAGGCCTACTCCAAAATTTCAGGACTAAAGGTAAACAGAGAAAAAACACTGTTGCTTACTAAAAATATGACTCCATCTATGACCGAAAAAATGGTAAATCAATCAGGTTTCCAACATGCTAGTAAGGTAAAATATTTGGGTATTACCGTATCTAACCGTTGTAACACTCTACTTAAAGATAATTATGTTAATGGTATAAAAGCAATCAAAGCTGATTTGGAAACCTGGTCAAGACTTCAATTATCCTTAATGGGCAGAATTGCTGCAGTTAAAATGAATGTCTTACCTAAACTGCTCTTTTTATTTCAATCCCTACCTATATTACCTAACTTTAAGATCATTTCAAACCTGGAAAAAAGTACACGTGTATTTATATGGCAAAAGAAAAAAGCAAGGATTAGAAATGTTTATCTACAGGACAGAACTAAAACTGGTGGCTTTGCCCTGCCCAATTTGGTGTTATACTACAAGGCCGCTACCATGACTTGGATTAAAGACTGGATTTTGATGACAAATAATAGAATACTGCAGCTTGAGAGCCACGGCTTGGATAAGGGTTGGCATCATTATATATGGTACAAGGGTAATATACCTACTCTTTTTAAAAAGCACTGGATAAGGAATGCCTTAGTTAAAATATGGTTATCGATCAAAAAACAATTTTACCCCAAAGCACCATTGTGGTTATCTCCGTTGGGAGCGGTTATTAGCCCCCACATAAGTGTAACCCCAAAAATTTTAACTTACAGACACCTTCTGAACGCTGACCTCTCTTTGAAATCATTAGAAAAATTAGTGTCAGAAGGTTATAAGTTAGATTGGTGGAAGTACCAACAAATATACTCACACTTCAAAGATCTTACTAAAGAGGGGGGATTTATGACTAATGATACTCCACTTGACAAAATACTATCCTCTGGTGACTCAAAGCTCCTTAGTAAATTTTATAGTATGTTGTTAAATGAAAAAATGATTGATACACTGGTTAAAGATATAGATACTATGATAAGATGGGCAGAAAATTTTGGTTATTCTATTCATCTAAACAAATGGGACTCTTTGTGGAACACAGTCAAAATCTTCAAATCTATAGCCTTTAAGGAAAATTGTTATAAGATGTTCTATAGATGGCATTTTCTCACCACATCGTTTATCTAAGATGTATAATTGTTCACCTAAATGTTGGAAATGTAAACATGACAGTGGTACTTTTTACCATATGTGGTGGACATGTAAAGAGGCAAGGGCATACTGGATAATGGTGAAATCATTTTTGGAAAGATATTTGAAGATTAAGTTAGAGCTTAGACCAGAATTTTTTGTATTAAATATAGTAGATATTAATATTTCCTATGACCAGAGATATGTACTTCACCATGTAATTGTTGCTGCAAGGATATTGTATGCGAAATCCTGGAAACAACCAGATGTGCCAACAGAGAGAAATTTCCACGAAAAGATAAGAGAATGCATTGAAATCGACAGACTCTCCGGCTTTCTAAAGGGAGACTACGATGAGATTTATCGAAAAAGATGGCAAGAAGTAACAAACCTATTAGCATTCTGATATTATTTGGTGACTTGTTAATATGTTAGATTGTTATTTTTGGCTTGATATATTCAATGTATTTTTAAACTGTACTCCTCTCCCTCCATACCCCTCCCCCCTGTTCCCCCCCTAAAAAACCCAATAAAATTACTTAATAAAAAATAAAAAAACAAACTACCTATTCGGCCATCCTAAACGTGGTACTCCATGGCCTCCCTCAAAGGGTATTCTGGGTCTGTGGCTCATGGGCAGGGCGAGTCCTTCCAGCAGCCTGGAATGGATCTTGCACCCTAATGTCTGCCGGTATCCAATTCTACCAAAAACACCAGCCCGCATCTGCGTGGGTGCCCCCTCATCATCTTTATAGGCAGAGACGGGCTTATGATGAGAAGAAAGGATATGACCCAGACCGCACCTTCCTGACTGAAGGCGAGCGCTTCACTTCTATCCTTTTCCCTGCCTGGGGGGGGGGGCATAAACATCCGTCAGATCCGCCGCCTGTCATATCAACTTGAAGCCCTGGCCAATGATACCGCTGATGTGGCCTCTGCCCTGCAAACGGCGACAACCTCCATTGCAGAGACCTTGGTCCAATATAGACTAGCATTGGACTTCCTCTTGAGTAGGGAAGGTGGATTTTGTCAATGGCTTAACCAGACCCGATGCTGTCATTTTAATGACCAAAGTGGGCGGAACACCACAGATATAGCAAAAATCCAGCATGTTGCTTCCGCAATTCAAGCCACGTACTCGGACAACAACGCTTCTTTATGGAACTGGCTTACTAGCTGGATCCCAGGTTCAAATTGGCTAAAAGAGCTGTTTGTAGGCTTAATTGGCTTGCTGTTAGTGCTTGCGATCGTGAGTGCCTTGATTCAATGTGCCATCCACTACGTGACCCAGAAATATTCCCTTGTCCGGTAGGGTGAGCCGCCGCACGGAAGGGAGGCAAGATAAGGCCGCTTGCCGGGGAGGTGATCCTATTGGACACCTCCGTACTTGAAAAGGGGGGAATTATGTGGAGTCACGATGAAAAAATAAAATTCGAGAATAACTGGACCGGTTCCGAGACCAATTGGAACCACCAGTATGGCCCTCACACCGTCACAAGCACAACACTTCTTCCCGCGTCCAAAAACTCCCAACCGTTCCCGAGATATCGAGCAAAACACAAGCCACCCCTTCCTGCGGCTGAGAAGCCTTGCGAGTCGAGGAATCGGCAAGCGGAAGCCACAAATTCGCACCTACTTTAAAAGTTTACATAGTATCTGGCCCTCTGCGGCAGTTAATCAGCGCAGGGACTCTGTAAAACAGCAGGGGAGCGAGATAAGCTCTCCTGCGCGCTTTGACCAATCAGTGCCCTTTTCCATCAATCACTGTCAAATTAATTACGGCCGAACGAGGGCGCAGCGGGGAACCCTTAATCCACTAAATTGGCTAGGTAGACCGCCCCTCCAAAAAAGAACCGAAACAATTTCCCCGGGACAAATCCACTTTCTCTACTGCCTCATGGTTCCACAAGTTTCATGCCTTCCCTCGGTCGAGCCTTCTCTATGGAGGTAGTCCAACCCTTTCCTAGAGAAGGTAAAACGGAGACCGACCCATCTCACTATCCCCAACCGAGACACAGTTCCATGCGGTTTGTGTCTCTCCTCGGTTAGGCTTCTCTATGGCAGTAGCCCACCCCTCCGTTTCTTCTTCTTCCTTTTCTGTCTCAACGCTTTCCTATGGGAACTTCTCCGTTCCCGTACCCTTCTATGAAGGTAGTCCACTACCCCTTTTTCAGAAAATTCGACAAGTCGACTGGCTCATAGCCAAGACTCCAAATTAACCCTTTCATGGCTTGTTAACCCTTTCCAACCTTTCCTCCTCGACCTGTCTTTCGCTCCTCTTCCCCTAAAACCCCAGCCTTGTCACCTAGCCCCTTCTGTCTCCTCTTTAACCCTTGCTTTGCCTCACTGCTTTAACCCTTCCTTTGCCCTTTTGTTCATTTTTCAAACCTCAAAAACTGCAGCCAGAGACACAACTTAGGCAAGATAGATCCCAAGTTGAGAGATTATCCACTCTCTTTTTTTTTTCTAAATACGTTTTTATTAGAAAATTTTAGTATACAAAAAAAAGTCAAGTTCAAAACATTAGCAATACAAAATCATTCTACTGAAATTTGGCTTCCCTCTGTTCTTCCCGTGGTTTTAGCGTTATTCATCTCCTAGCCTTCCTTTCAGACAAACCCCTTTATATGTTTATAAAAAAGATTTGAAAAATAAGTAGTAATCCTTCGAGCTCTATCCTAATCCGGTAAGAGTCTTTAATTCCTTGCAATAAATCTCCATGTAGTTCTTAAATTTTTGCCAATCTTTTTGGAACTTCTGGTTGTCCTGATCCCTCAGTCTGCACGTTAGTCTGGCCATCTCTGCAAAGTCCAATATTTTCGCCCTCCATTCATCCAAAGATGGTATATACGTTGTCTTCCAATTCTGTGCCAGGAGCATTCTTGCCGCTGCTGTTGCATATAAAAATAGAGTCCTATCTGCTCCTTTAATTTCATTATCCACCAACCCTAACAGAAAAAATTCAGGTCGTTTTGGGAATGTACACTTTAGCATCTTTTTGAGTTCATCATATATCAATGCCCAATACTCTTTCACTTTCTCACACGTCCACCACATATGATAAAAATCACCTTGTTTCTCTTTACATTTCCAGCAGTGGTCATCTTTCATCCTATACATCTTTGCTAACTTCGTTGGAGTAATATACCACCTATACATCATTTTCAACAGATTTTCTTTTATCAAGGTACATGCGGTAAACTTCATATTCTTTTTCCACAATCTTTCCCACACATCTAACCCAATATTATGACCCAGATCCATAGCCCATTTTACCATACATTCTTTAACTTGTTCATCTTTTAACTTCAACTCCAACAAAAAATTATATAATCTGGTCAACAATTTCTTTTTTGGGCCCATGATTATGGTCTGGAACTTAGATTCCTTCTCCCCAAACCCAGACATCTTTCTATCTTTCTGAAAAATGTCATTTAGTTGATGGTACTGAAACCAGCCTGTTAACTTCTCTTTTAACATATCATAAGACTTCAGTCTAGGACCTTTTTCTGAAAAGAATAACACATCACCATAGGTGATCCCCACTCCTTCTTTATCTTTCCTCTTGTTCACCAATGCCTCAATCGGGGATAACCATCTCGGTGTATGTCTCTCTAAAAGGGGTTTCAACCGTTCCCAGACCTGAAGTAATGACTTTCTAATTACATGATTCATAAAGCTTTTGTGTACTTTCACTTTGTCATACCAAAGATAAGCGTGCCAACCAAATCTGTTATCATGACCTTCTAGATCCAATAGATCCTCATCAACTAAAGTAATCCAATCTTTTATCCAACCTAGGCAGGCCACTTCGTAGTACAATCTCAGGTCTGGCATGGCAAATCCTCCCCTTTCCTTGGCATCTGTTAGTAATTTAAATCTTATTCTGGGTCTTTTACCTTGCCAGACAAATTTGGACAATGTCTTCTGCCATTCCTTAAAGTGGCCTATTCCTCTAAGTATTGGGATCATTTGGAATAGAAATAACAACCTTGGTAGCACGTTCATCTTTATCACCGAAATTCTTCCCATCAACGACAAGTTCAATCTATTCCATGTTTCCAGATCACTCTTAATCGAGTTCCATACCATATTATAATTATCCTCAAAGAGATTTAAATTCGTAAGAGATAAGTTGATTCCCAGATATTTAACTTTTTTCACCACTGAGAGGGCGGACAATTTTTCAAATTCTTCGCAATCTTTCTTTGTTACATTTTTCAATAAAACCTTCGTTTTATTCTTATTTAGTTTAAAACCGGCTAGATTACCAAATTCCTCAATTATTTTCATCATCTCAGTAATACTTTCTTTTGGATTCTCTAACGTCAGAACTAAATCATCAGCAAACGCTTTTAATTTATATTCCTTATCCCCCACACATATACCTTTAATTGTCCCCATGTCCCTCAGTTTGACTAACAATACTTCCAATACAGTAATAAATAACAATGGAGACAATGGGCACCCTTGTCTCGTACCTTGCCCAATCGGAAAACTTTCTGTTATCACATTATTAATCAATAAACTTGCTTTCTGTTCCTTATATATTGCATTAACACCGTTCCAAAACTTTATTCCCACTCCCATATATTCCAAATTCTTCTTCATAAATTGCCAAGAGACATTATCAAAGGCTTTTTCAGCATCAATAAATATCAAGGCAGCTTGTTTCTCTTTCCTGACTTCTAGATACTCTATTATATCAATTATATTTCTCATGTTATCTTTCATCTGTCTGCCAGGAAGAAACCCCCGCTTGATCTTTGTGTAATAACTCATTTAAAACCCTTTTTAATCTATTAGCCAAAACATCGGCAAATAATTTGTAGTCTCCATTCAAAATGGAAATGGGCCTATAATTTTTAACATCTGTTGTATCTGCGTTCTCCTTTGGAATCAGTGTTATATACGCCTCCTTCCAGGTGTTGGGTATGACTCCTTTTTCTAGAACTTCATTCATAACCTCCACCATTATTGGTAACATTTCTTCTGACAATTTTTTATAATATTTTGCAGTCAGACCGTCTGGGCCCGGTGATTTTCCAGTTTTCGCCCTCTCTATTGCACTTTGTACTTCATGTGGGGAAATTTTCTCACTCAGTATCGACACTTGGTTTGTTGAGATTTTTTTCAATCCATTCTTTTTTAAATATCTATCAATCTGTTCCGGATTCTCTTTTTTCTTCGTGTATAAATTTCTATAGAAATTCCGAAACACCTTTACAATTTCTCTTGGATCTTCCACTAATTTTTGGTCTACTACTAATTTGTTCACAACCTTTTGTTTTTGCTTCCATTTCAGCTGCCAAGCCAACAACTTCCCTACTTTATTTGCCGATTCAAAATTTCTTTGTCTCATCATCTTTACCTTCCACTCAATTTCTTGGTTAATAATCATCGACAACTGAGTTTGAAGCATCTTTAATTTTTGAATCCATTTCTGTTCCTTTGGCTTCTCCACCAATTTCTTCTCTGTCTCTACCAGTTCTTTTAAAATCTCATTTTGCTTCTTTTCTTTCTGTTTCTTCTGATACGCATTTCTTTGAATAAAGAGGCCTCGCATAACAGCCTTACTAGCATCCCATACCACATTTGTTGGTGTTTCTCTTCTCCAATTATTTTTCAAATAGTCTCTGAAGGTTTTTTTCGCTATCTGCAATGTCTCAGTCTCATCCAGTAAACTTTCATTCAACCTCCAACGGTATAATCCTTGCATTTTTGTTTTAATTTCCATCACCATTGCATTATGATCTGAGATCGTTTTAGGTAAAATTTCCACTTTTGTCACTCTATGTGAGATATCATTAGGAACAAATATATAATCAATTCTCCCCCAACTCTGGTTCGGTTCAGAAAAAAAGGTAAACTGTTTCTCCATTGGATGTCTCAGTCTCCAAATATCGGTCCATCCAAAATTTTCAACTAAGTCATAAAAAGATTTTGGTAATTTCCCTTCTGAACCTTTCTTTTTCTGAGATCTATCCAAATCTGGCATCATTACACCATTACAGTCACCCATCAGAAAGAGTTTTTCATCCATATAATCTAACAATTTTTGTTCTACCTCTCTGTAAAATTCAGATTTCCTTTCATTTGGCGCATAAATGCCTACAATAAAAAAATTTTCAGATTGCCAAGTGATTTGTACCATCAGAAATCTTCCCTCTTCATCTTTCATAATCAACTTAGGTTCCAATTTATGTTTTGCATATATCACCACTCCTCTTTTCTTCAATTTATCAGACGATGCAAATTCTTGTCCCAAAATTTTGTTTTTTTAGAATCTTCATATGTTTCATTGCAACATGAGTTTCTTGTAGGCAAATCAAGTCCAGATTTTCTTTCTTCAATAAGTGCGTAATCCTGTTTCTCTTGGTCTTTTCATTCAGACCATTAACATTCCAAGTCAATACTCTCAGCGCCATTGTAAATTTGAAATTAAATATATTTTTATCAATCTCTATTCAAATATTGGCCATAGCTAAATCCGCTTTACCTTCTTCCTCCTCAGAGAGTTCTAACTCCTCCTCTTCTTCCTCTTCTTCTTCTTCAGGTGATTTATCACCCTCTTTCGATGGTTTCCTGTACCCAAGCTCTTCTCCATATTTTCTCAGAAATTTACCTATTTCCGACTCAGATATTATTTTAAATCTTTTCATCTTGTAAATAAAGGATAGGCCTTCTGGGAACTCCCAGCGAAATCTCAGACCATTTCTTCTCAGCGCTTCTGCCAGCGATTTATAACTTCCTCTTCTTCTCAAAAAATGGAGAGGAATCTCCTTATATATCAGAATCTGTTGTCCATCAATCACAAACCGATTATCATAGCTATGTTTCCAGATTCTATCTCGCACGGCCATAGATGTCAATGATACAATAACGTCGCCTGGTGTCTTTTTCACTCTCAGTTTCTTTGATCTAACTGCAATTCTGAACACTTGAGAGATTGCATCAGCTACTTCCTGTTCTTGCCATCCAAGCCACTTTGCCAGTTCTGTTATTACTTTGGCCTTAATATCTTCTCCTTCCTCCCATGGAATCAAGCGGAAACGAAGGTTCTGTTGCCTTTGTCTCATTTCAAGAAAAGCAAGCTCTTCAGCCATTTTCCTTTGCGTATTTTCTACTTCTGACACTCCTGTTCTATTCTTCTCTGTTTCTTCTCTGCATTGTTTAACCTCTGTCTGCACTTTCTTCACTTTTGCTTCTATATTCTTTGTTTTCACCGTTAAGTCTTTCACTTGGGCTGAGAGCTCCCCGACTGCCTCTTTAATTTGTTTCTGCATGTCTTCCTTTAGTTCTGACAACTTCTGATCCATACTTTGTTCACTTTTTTCAAATTCTCTCCTTATATGTATCATTAATCCTTCCCATTCTTTGCCCTCCTCTTGTCTGGAATCTCTTCTCTGTGTTAAAGGCGTCATCTTTTTCTTGTCTGCCATCACAATTTTTATTAACTTCTATTCCAACAGGACACAATTTAACCACGTATTAAAGTTAATTCATTCAATAAACCACAATAACCTTCAACCAATCGAGTTAATCTATTAATACTCCCTTAATTGATATTGATTAATATTCACACAATTACCATCAGTAATGTTAAGTTTACTTATTCTAACTTCATTTTAACCTCTCTAACTTTAAATTATCCAAATATCAAATTTATAGCAAGATTATAATATTATAACAAAAATTTTCTATATAGTCAGACACTTTCCCATTTAATATAACATTCAAATTGAATTTTATATGCAATAATTTTCCAAATCCACCAGATGGCGCTCTAACATAAGAAATGAATTTTCTAACCAGTGTCCAGTACAATAATTTTTAAAATCCACCAGATGGCGCTCCAACCCAAGGAATGAGATTCTCAATCCAGCTCGCAACACAAACCTTATCTTGTTATGTCTCTCTTATGTCCTTGAGACGAGAGGGAGCCTCAAAGGAAGACACGCAGCAACTTAAGTTCGTTTCTACTGCAATCGAGTAAACAAAATGAGACCCACAAAAAAAAAAACCTTTAAAAATTAAGAGTTGAGAGAAAAAATTGGAGCAATTCTTCAGCTTCTTCACAGCCTAACCCAAATGTTTTGCTTCTCTGTAACAAAGAGTTGTATTAACAAAGTTTTTGCCCATCCAAAAGATATATAAATCTTCAACCTCTTCAAAAGGTCTAATCCAATTAGGAAAGAGTAAATAGCAATAGCTCCAATTTGCAATAACTCCTAAGCTGTTCCCTAAAAACAACTCCAAAACATTCCCCTCGAAAGGGGGGATGGCTTTCCAGCCGGCTCTGATGAAATCCTTTGAAATGTAAAATCACACCACCTTGTCCGCCACTCAAATCCCTCTAAATATCCAGTCCTCCGCAAGAAAAAAGGGGAGGGGGAATTCGTTAATCAAAAATCTTTAGAAGTATAGAGTCAAGTAAGGGGGAGAATAACTTCAAACACCAGAGTTCTTTTTTTAAAAAAATATCCCCCTTCCACCCCCGTCTCTTCACAAAAAAGAGTGGGGGTGACTTCAAAACGCCAGTCTGAACTACAGACTTCACGATCAGGCTTCTCCAGGTCCCATTATTCTTCCACTTCAATTTAAATATTAAATTAAACTCACTTTGCAGATGAAGGGGTATCTCTTCCGCCCCCACCGCTTAGTTTCGATTTGCATTCACGAAGGAAAGTTACGGCTGCTCTCCACCACGCTCCGAACAGATTCCGAAACTAACAAGCAGACTCACGTTCCTTTCGGGTGTGATCTTTATCTTCTAATTAGCCGTTTAACAGCCTGTTGATTCTCCCTCCGATAGAAACGATTTGTAAAGTCCTTGGAGGCTAATGGCTCTTCTGCCAAGACTTTGAGACTTCGCAGACACAGGAGTAGCGATTGTAAAGTGCCGCAACTCGATCCCTTCCCCCCAACCCCTCCAGATCGGGGTGAAAGAAGAGTCGCAAAAGGCAACAGCTGATACCCAATCCCTCAGGGCCCCCCCCCTGAGGTTAATGGAGGCCGCGTAGTCTTCGCGAACCTCTTTAAACCTCCTGTGTGCTCTGGGGATTCCACGGAGGAACTCCCCTAGCGTCTTGTTCAGTCGGCCATTAAACCGGAAGCCGAGATTATCCACTCTCTGCTCTGGCCAACAGGGAGAATGATTATCAACCATCATTCTCATGGATCAGGGGCTTCCCTACCATCTAAGACTTAGTCCCTCTGCCCCTGCCTGGCATAAGCTCTCAACCCAACAGGGTGCCCTCTTCTCCTTCCCCCCCTCCTACCTTCCTTTCCCTTTTCTCTTCTGCTTCAGTCTCCTATTCTCCCCCCCCCCCACTCCTCTACCCTGCGTGTGCTTATACATGTGCCTACCCTACCCTCTGATTTCTACACTCTACCATCTGGGGCAAGGGAAATGGTGGCATGAAGAAGACCATTCATCATGGCGACTTGGCAAAGCTGGCAGAATCACCCAGAAGACTCCATCATCTCCAGGATTTCCAGCACGTACATTTGCAGCTGCTTCTTGAAGGATCAACATCCCTGTCACGCAGACCCAGATGTTATCAGCGCCTGGGGAAGCATTCCAACGCGATCAGGGAGGCTCAGACATCTTTTTACTCCCTGAGAATTGGTGAGGCCTCTAACCGCCAGGTGGAGCTCTTCCGGGTGGTTCGGGACCTCACCGATCCTGGTCTGGCCAGGCCTCCTCCTACTGATTTCAGTAGTGAGAATTTTGCAGCCTTTTTCGATCTAAAATTGAGGCCATCTGGGCCGGCTTCGACTCCGGTTGCAGTAGCACAGCCCCGGCATCCCCGGCTACTGGTCCACCTTCGTCGCCTCGGTTGGATGCACTTGGGCCTGTTTCCGCTGTCGAGGCCTCTAAGGCTATGGCGCATTGCCGGCCGGCGTCCACCCCCTTCGATCCCTGCCCTGCCTAGCTAATTAAAGCTGCCAGCGGGACCATGGCCGAATGGGCTTCAGTCATCGCCACCGCCTCCTTCGGCGAGGGGGTTTTCCCCTCTCGTTTGAAGGAGACGGTGGTAAAGCCCATTCTTAAAAAACCTGGCCTTGCCACGGACGACTTAGCAAATTATCGTCCGATTGCTAACGTCCCGTTTATGGGCAAGGTGATCAAGAGGGTGGCGGCAGTTCGGCTGCAGTCATACCTAGAGGATCGGCAGTGCCTCGATCCTTGCCAGTCCGGGTTCAGGCCCCGCCGGGGTACCGAAACAGCTTTGGTCGCCCTGCAAGATGACCTTCTCCGGGCGGCCGACAGGGGGTGCTCTACCCTGTTGGTCCTCCTGGATCTGTCAGCGGCCTTTGATACCGTCGACCACGGTATCCTGTTGGACCGGCTCTCTGAGGTCGGAATTGGAGGCACTGCTCGCAGTTGGCTCCGTTCCTTCCTGGAGGGCCGTCCCCAGTACGTTCAGCATGGGGGGGGGGAGTTATCGGCCCCTTGGATACTCCCTTGTGGGGTTCCACAGGGGTCGTCTCTGTCCCCCATGCTGTTTACATCTATGTAAGGCCGCTGGCTGGGGTCATTAGGAGATTTGGAGTCTGCTGTCACCAGTACGCTGATGACACGCAGCTCTATCTCTCCTTTTCCACCTCTGCAGTGGAAGCTGTGAGGATCCTCGATGAGTGCCTGGATGCCGTACTGGCTTGGACCGGGGCGAACAGGCTTAAGCTCAACCCCGAGAAGACGGAGGTTATGTTCTTTGGGAGCTCGCCATCTGGGTACGGTGGCCCTCTTCCCTGTTTGGGGGGGGTTCCCTCCGGCCAGTGGAGAGGCTGCGGAATCTGGGCGTGGTCCTGGACCCGGCGTTGACCATGGAGGCCCAGGTGGCGTCGGCGACCAGGGCCGCCTATTACCATCTCCGCCAGATTGCCCAGATCCGCCCGTACCTGGATGCTGTCTCTCTGAGAACAGTGGTCCAGGCGCTGGTGATCTCAAGGCTGGACTACTGCAACGCCCTCTACATGGGGTTGCCCTTGACTCTTCTCCAGCGTATGCAGCGGGTACAGAATGCGGCGGCCAGGCTGGTGGCACGTGTGCGTCGTTATGACCACATCACCCCAGTCCTGGCCCACCTGCATTGGTTGCCCGTTGCAGCCCGGATTAGAGTCAAGGTCTTGGTTTTAGTTTATAAAACCCTCCATGGCTTGGGACCGGACTACCTGTCAGAGCGTATCGTCCAGCGATCTTCATCGGCCCGACCTGTTCGGCAGTTGCGAGCGCAATCGCTTTGGGTTGCCACTCCACGAGAAGCCCGGAAGACGGTCACCCGAAACCGGGCTTTCTCAGTGGCAGCCCCTTCCTTGTGGAATTCCATCCCTAGCAAAGTGCGCTCTGCAGAGTCCCTGCAGGCCTTTCGAAAAGCTTTAAAAACATTCTTATTTCGAGAGGCCTTTGGCGAGCCTTAAGCTCTTCCCCCCCACCCGCCATCTCTGTGTTCAGTGATCATTGGTGATTACTGATGTTCTTAAAAGTTAATATTTATGGATAACGCCTTATTGGCGTTCTGGGATGCAACAGGGTTTTTAATCTATTAATTATGTGCTTTTATATTGTACTGCTTATAATTGTTGTTTATTGTTTACTTATAATACTATTATTGTTCTGTTTGGCGCTCGCTCGCCTGATTGTAAGCCGCTTAGAGTTCTATCTAGAAGATAAGCAGGATATAAATACAATAATAAAATAAAATAAAAAAAAATAAATAATAATAAATGTTCTTATGTTCCTATGTCCAAACACCCTTAGGTAATCCCATCGGGTCTTCCTGCCCCCCCATTGACTATGACAATGATCTCCTCTCACCCACTATTCATTCACTGATTCCTTCAGTTTACCTACACCTAAAGGACAATGCCTTGTTCCCCTTTTCTATTGTGTTATCTAGATGGTACAATCAATGGACACTCGGACTCATTAACATTTGCATGAGCACCTGGTTTCGGCCGGCCAGGGGCCACCCAGGACCACCCTCGGCAAACCCCCGGATCATTCTAATTGGCTCATTTGAAACTACCTTCAGCCAATCTCTGGGCTGGCGCCACCCAGAGAGGGGAGGGGGGGTAAAAATCAATAAAAGTAGGGCTCTTCGTGTGTCCAGGGTCGGACATCTTAGCCCGGTTGGAAGGCGGGTGTCCACCTACTGCTTTTATTGGTTCCAATAAACTCAGTACTTCCTCGGATTTCTCTCACGTTGAATGCTTTATTGGTCTTTGTGGGATCCAGCAAACTTCAGTGGGATTAGCCCTGTGAAATACATTTTTAACTCCATTTAAAACGCAACAACAGAGGGATCACAAGTTAATGGCCTTTGCTTAAAATCCAGCCACACTGTTCCTGTGTAAGGTTAGTTTCTCTGTTTTTATTTTATGAAGGAGCTTTTGCTGGTCAAGGTACTGCTTTTGTTATCAGGCATGTTTTTATGTATCATTTTTTTGCTGAAGACAAGCTCTTCAAGTTGAATGTTTAAATAAAATTATTGCTGTAAACCGCCCGGAGTTCCTCCAGAAGACGGGTGGTATATAAGTATTAAATAAATAAATAAATAAATAAATAAATAAATAAATAAATAAATAAAAATGTTTCTAATACGAGTTGTCTGCAAAGTTTTTTGGTATCCTGAAAAGCACCGGTTTCTGCTGGGTCTCAGGTCTGTTTTCGAGTATGCAATGTTTTATTAAGACTATGTTATAGACTATCAAGGTTTGTGTGTGGAGGGTAAATGCTGTGCATATACACTCTATTATTCCCCCCCCATTTTTTTTCAACAGAAGGAACCTTGCGGCATGAGGTAAGATTTTTTTTAAAAAAAATGAACGCGCTGACTAGGCCCGCAGGCCAGCTGGTCAGAGCGAGATAAGGAAAATAATAATTAAAAATGTGCCGACCAGGCCTGCCAGTCAGCTAGTCAGTAGAGATGGGCATGACCAGGAAAAATTACGTTTCGAGTTGTCGTGTGTCGAAGCCGGCCCGTTTCGGCTCGTTTCTGTTTTTCGTGAAGTTTTTCAAAAATTTGTCATTTCGTTTGTCGGTTTTTCGTCTGTTGTTAGTACTGGTTTGGGGGGGCGGGCTCCTGGAGGCACCTCTCTGGGGTGGGTGCCTCCTCTGGCCCGCCATGAAGGTAAACGGGCTCCTGGAGGCACCTCATGGGTGCCTCCTCTCCTCACCCGCTACAAAATGGCATGCATAGCCAATTGGCTATGCATACCATTAAGTTGCAGCAGTAGCAGGCAGAGGCACCTCTTTCGGGTGCCTCACTGCCTGCTGGAGAGCGAAGTGACAGAGGACTGGAGTCACTGCTGGACCCCTAAGGGCGCCCGCTGTGACTCAATAAGAAGGGAAGTGTACTTGCTGTAGTGCAATGCGAGTACACAGATCTGGCTTGGGGTTAGGCGTTAGCGCAAGGGCTAGGATTAGGGTTACTGGTAAGGTTAGGGTGAGTTACTGGGGTGCACCTCTGGGTGCCTCTCTGACCCACTAAGAAGGACAGTGTACTGGCGTATGGGTTAGGGTTAGGGTTCGGGTTCGGGTTCGGGCTAGGTTTAGTGGCTTTTTATGCCCAACTGGCACATCCCAGAAGTCTCGGTCAAAACCTGGCCAAGTGGCCATGCAATTGGTGGAATGGCTCCAAAAATTTGAATGGTCCACTCCCATGGCCAGCCCATCATTGCGCAGGTGTAAAAAAATAAAAATAAAAATAAAACAAAATAAAATCAATGGAGACGTTTTGTTGCAAGAAAAACCCACTGCTGCTACTGTAAAAATTCAGGCAGTTTTAAAATAGCTATTTTCGCATGTTTCTGTGGTGCTTTGGTGTGTTTTTGGACCACGCGATTTCAAAATAAATATTGCAGTCACCCCATTTGGATCCCCCGCCCGCACCACATGGCATGGCGAGTTGGCGAGACGACGAGGATGCGCACAGCCCAGGAGAGGAGAGGGGGGGAGGCCGGGGACCCCCCCCAGAAACCACCCTTCTGGTAGGTGCCCTCACTGAGGCAGGCATATTTTCGCCTGCTTTTTTGGCCGGGAATCGGGTTTTTTTATTTTTAAAACTTTTTTTCTGTGCCGCGCCGCTTGGCGAGTGGGCGTGGCGACTCGACGAGGATGCGCACTTTGCGCAGCCCAGGAGAGGAGGGGGGAGGCTGGGGACCCCCCACACACAGAAACCACCCCTCTGGTAGGTGCCCTCACTGAGGCAGGCATATTTTTGCCTGCTTTTTTGGCCGGGAATCGGGGTTTTTTATTTTAAAAACTTTTTTGCTGCGATGCCAGGAACAACCACGACAAATCAGACCCAATTTTTCTTTAGTCGGTTCGAGTTCGAGTTCTGGCGGAGTAATTGTCGTTACCGTTTCCGTTACGTAACGAGAATTTCGCCAAGTCGTGCCCATGTCTAATATGTAGACAGTGACTGGGCAAATGATGTAACTGATAGAAAGTCATTGTCAGGATTTGCAATAAGGTTTGCTGACACCTTGATAGGATGGAAATCAAGGAAACAAACTTTTGTTGTAACATCTACTGCTGAAGCAGAATTTGCAGCTATTTCTGAAATTTGTTCTGAAGTAGTATGTTATAAGCAAATACTCACAGATTTGAAAATTGAAGTGGAACAAGCTGTAACAGTATTTGAGGACAATACATGTATTCAAATGGCAACCACAGACAGAATGAAATGTAGAAGCAAGCATATTGACATCAAATACCACAATGTTAGAGAAGCAGTAAAAGAAACTAATTCAGTTAGTATACTGTGAAACAGAAAACAAATGTGGCAGACATTTTTACAAAACCTTTAAGTGTACAAAGACACAAAGAACTAACTGGAAAACTGGGAATATGTTCTGTTCAGCAATAAATTAGGAGGGGTGTCAAGGTATAGTTTACAACTGAAACAAAACAAGGCTTGTGGTAATCAACAGCCATGTTGAATATGTGTGTGAAATGCTGAGTAACTGTGGTTAACAAAAAAGGAAGGCTAACACACGTGCATTAAGGTTAAAGTAAATGATGAAATGCTTTGTGATTGGCTGAGGCTTGTATATAGTGAAAACCCATGTGTAATGTTTTTTGGGGAATTCTCTTCTTTATTTTGTTATGCTGTTGGATTGACCTACTGGAAATATACCTATGGTGATGGTGAGCTCTGCTTTAATGTCTTTATTTTCCTGCTGAGTCAACTATGCTCAAAAGCCTGCTCCAACAATCCCTTATTCAACCTTTGGATCAAAGCATCATCCGTGCCTTTAATGCACTTTATACTCGGAACTGTATGCAGCACCTTGTGGAGGCCATGGATTCACACAATAATTTTTTATTAAGGAGTTTTGGCGCAATTTCACCATCGACAAATGTCTTCAAATGATCCAAAAGGTTCTACAGGAATTGAAACCAGAAACTATAAATTCATGTTGGAAAAAGCTGTGGCCAGAATGTGTTCATGATTACAAAGACTTCTCTCCGGAAGAAATTCAACATTCAGCACCAGCAGTTGATCAGGTGGTCAGGCTGGCAAATATTTTAGGAGAAGGATTTGATGACATGACAAAAGAAAATGTGAATGAGCTCATTGATGCCCACTCTGAACCACGGACAGATGAGGATTTGGCTGAGCTTACAAAATCTGCTAGCAAGGAAGAAGATGAACAAGGCGATCCACTGCAGGAGGAGGAGGAGGAGGAGGATGAAGGTCTTTCTCTGGAAAGACTTGCAGCAATGGCAAAAGCTACAAAAGAGCTACAGGGGATGGCTGAAGCATGGGATCCCTCTATGGTTCGGTCGTTCATGAACGCGATTGATGGTGCAATGCAATCACACAAAACCCTACTCAGCACTATAAAGAAGCAATGCCAGCAATTGCCCATCACAATGTTTTTTCAACCTGCAAAGACTTCCGAGGCAGCCCCACAAGAAGAAACACAACACTCTGAAGAACCTGATGAAGAGATGTAAATGCCCCTTTTGAGTACAGTTCATTACTGTACTGTATTAAAATGTACAGTATTAAGTACAAAATGTACTGTATTAAGTACACTTATTGTACCCACTCCCGCAGGTCAGTTTCCTGATGTCATGGGGGGGGGGGTTTACAAAGGCATGTGCCAGCAGCGTGACCTAGCAGCACACTTTATAAAAGGTGTTGGAAGGGTGCAGGAAAGTGTGTGCCAAGGGGCAGGACCTGACATGACACTTTTCAGAGGTGTGGTGTGTGTGTAGAAAGGTGCCCATGTGCAGACCATGTGAGACCACCGTTCCTGCTGACCCAAGAGTCCAGTGCCATCTGCCGCTCCCTCCGCCCCTGGGTGAGAGACAGGGGACCTTTCTGTGGCTTCTCTGGGGGAGTTTGGCCTCTTGGACTCCTGAGGCAAGACAGGACTGGGCCCCTTGCTCTGTTGCTCAAGCTGCCTTCCACCTCAACACTCACCACCTGCCCGAGGGAGGGAAGGCTTGAAAAGCGGAGCTGCCTGGGACCTAGAAGACCACCGTTCCTGCTGACCCAAGAGTCCAGTGCCATCTGCCGCTCCCTCCGCCCCTGGGTGAGAGACAGGGGACCTTTCTGTGGCTTCTCTGGGGGAGTTTGGCCTCTTGGACTCCTGAGGCAAGTCAGGACTGGGCCCCTTGCTCTGTTGCTCAAGCTGCCTTCCACCTCAACACTCACCACCTGCTCGAGGGAGGGAAGGCTTGAAAAGCAGAGTTGCCTGGGACCTTCCTGGGACCTTCCTGCTGACCCAAGAGTCCAGTGCCATCTGCCGCTCCCTCCGCCCCTGGTCTCTTGTGGGCTTGCGGATTCCGACGGACATAGCCTCTTCTGCGGTGTGAAGGCAGGATGTTGCATTGTCATCTCCTGTGGCCTTTTCCCCCCTGGCCTATTGCCATCAACATCAAGCGGATTTCTATTTTGGAGCCCGCACATGTCGCTGACGTGGACCACTATCATCTAGTCTGCGGGCTTCTCATGACTCTGATTGGTGGGAGGGGAACCATTTTATTTTATTTTGGTTCTTTGCTCGTACCGAATACTGCCAAGTTCATCAACATTCTGGCGTTAGTCCTTACCCGCCTTGGCGTGTCTTTCCAACAGAGAGGGGGCCGGGCCGCCATCTTTGCCTGGCTGGGAGGTCCCGACAGCCTTTGTAGGCTGCGGATTTGCCTCGCTGTCAGCCGCTGCTGTCGGCTGGTTCCCCCCTCTCTCTCCCCCCCTTCTTCCTCCCCCCTCCCCTCCACCAGCAGCCTACATGAGCCCAACTTCTTTTACTTTTTATTTTAGATTCTATTGTCGTTATTTTATTTTTATTTGGTAGTGTATTGTATTACACCGCTGTGTATTGCACTGTGTGTTGTGTATTTTGTTGTATTTTGAATTTGATTACTGTTTAGTTGTATATTTCCTTGTTGTTGTTGTTTTTACCCATCATGCAGGCAGGGACCACCATACCAGTTGTGTCGGGCCGTGGTCGGTACGCTAGGGGCTGGGGGGGTTAGTCGGATAAGAAGAACTCGGGCCAGGCATCTTGCGCCTGTCCCCTGTTCTGACCCCTCAGCTCACTGTCACGAGCCTCGGAGCCACTCCGCCAGCGCCTCCAATCTTTCCTGCCTCCTATTGAACGCCAGGTCGGTTCATAATAAAATACCCATCATCCGTGACACCATCGCTGATGGGAGGACCGACCTGGCGTATGTCACCGAGACCTGGGTGGGTGCAGAGGGGGGGGGGCGTCCCTCGCCCAGCTGTGCCCCCCTGGGTTTCTGGTGCAGGGGGTGGGAAGATCGGAGGGTCATAAGGGGGGTGGGGTGGCCATTGTTTACAGAGATACTATTCAAATCAGCAGGGCCTCGACGTTGGTGATTCCAGGTTTGGAATGTGTCCATCTGTTGGTTGGGCAGCGGGACAGGTTTGGCATTGTGCTCGGTTACCGCGCTCCCCGCAACCCAGCACAATCCCTACCAGAGCTCACCGAGTTCATCGCCGCAGCTCTGTTGAGAACTCCCCGCCTTCTGGTGGTGGGAGATCTCAACGTGCATGCTGGCGGTGACCTGTCTGGTGCTGCTCTGGATTTCATGGAGTCCATGACCTCCATGAATCTGTCCCAGCATGTTTTATGCCCAACCCACAGATCTGGACACACCCTGGATCTGGTATTTTCCTCCACCTCTGAGGATTCGTGTCTGAGGGTGTGGGACATTGTTCCCACCCCCGTGTCATGGTCAGACCATCACCTGCTGTCTTTCTCTGTATCAATCGCTGCCCCACCCCGCGGGGACCTTCGGCCAACTGTATGGGCCCGCCCCCGAAGACTCCTTGACCCTGATCGGTTTCATGAAGTCTTCGGAGGGCCTCCTGGCGGACTGGCTGACAATCTGGTTGACTCCATGGTAGACCAATGGTTTAACGAAACATCCCGGGTTGTCGACCAGATCGCCCCCAGGCGCCTCATCCGCTGCCGAGCTCGTTCCTCACCGTGGTTCATGGAAGAGCTTCGAGCGATGAAGCAAGAACGGAAGATGCTGGAACGCAGCTGGAGGAAGAACCGGTCGGCGACTAAGAAGGCTGCAGTCATCGCACAGTCCAGGCGCTATGTTCACGCAATCAGGGTGGTCAGAAGATCTTATAACACCCTGAGAATTAGTGAGGCCTCGAACCGTCAAGCGGAGCTCTTCCGTGTGGTTCGTGACCTCACTAATCCTGGACTGTCCAGGCCTCCTCCTACTGATTTCAGTAGTGAGCATTTTGCAGCCTTTTTTCGATCAAAAATTGAGGCCATCCGCACCGGTTTTGAATCCTGTTGCTCTAGCCCACTCTCGGCACCCCCGACGGCTGCGCCCCCTCGGTCTTCTCGCATAGTTGAGTTTGGGCCTGTCACCTCACTTGAGGCCTCCAGGGCAATTGCCCACTGCCGGCCCGCGTCCACCCCCTTCGACCCTTGCCCATCTTGGCTCTTGAAAGCCGTTGGAGGGAGCATATCAGAATGGGCATCTATCATCGCCACAGCCTCCTTCAGGGAAGGGATTTTTCCCTCTCGCCTGAAGGAGACTGTGGTAAAGCCCATTCTAAAGAAACCCAACCTAGCATCAGGCGATTTATCCAACTATCGCCCAATTGCTAATGTTCCTTTCATTTGAAGCGATCCGGCTTCAAATACATCTGGAGGGTGAGCACATCCTGGGTCCATTCCAGTCTGGGTTCAGGCCCGGTCAGGGGACCGAGACAGTCTTGGTCGCTCTGCAAGATGACCTCCTCCGGGGGGCCGACAGGGGGTGCTCCTCCTTGTTGGTCCTTCTGGACCTGTCAGCGGCCTTTGATACCGTCGACCACGGTATCCTGCTGGATCGGCTCTCCCAGGCTGGGATCGGAGGCACTGTTCACAGTTGGTTCCGATCCTTCCTCGGGGACCGTCCCCAGCAGGTTCAGCATGGGGGCGAGATGTCGGCTCCTTGGATACTCCCTTGTGGGGTTCCACAGGGGTCGTCTCTCTCTCCCATGCTGTTCAACATCTACATCAGGCCACTAGCAGAGGTCATTAGGGGACATGGAGTCTGCTGTCATCAGTACGCTGATGACACGCAGCTCTATGTCTCCTTTTCCACCGCTGCAGATGAGGCTGTCCGGACCCTCGATCGGTGCTTGGGTGCAGTCATGGAATGGACCAGGATTAACAGGCTCAAACTCAACCCCGATAAGACCGAGGTTATGTTCTTCGGGGCTACCCCATCCAGCTACGGTGGCCCGTTTCCCACCTTGGAGGGCGTTTCCCTCAGGCCATCGGACTCTGTCCGGAATCTGAGAGTAGTCCTGGACCCGGCGCTCACTATAGAGGCCCAGGTGTCCGCCGTGTCCAGGGCTGCCTTTTTCCACCTCTGTAGAATTGCCCAGATTCGTCCTTACCTGGATGGGGACTCCCTTAGAACAGTGGTCCAGGCGTTGGTGATCTCGAGACTGGACTATTGCAACGCGCTCTACATGGGGTTGCCCTTGAAGCTGATTCGGCGTCTGCGGCGGGTCCAAAACGCGGCGGCCAGACTGGTGGTGGGTGTGCATCGATTCGAGCACATCACCCCAGTTCTGGCCCGCCTGCATTGGTTACCCGTTGCAGCCCGAATCAGATTCAAGGTCCTGGTTTTGGTTTACAAAACCCTCCATGGCCTAGGACCTGGCTACCTGACAGAGTGGATCGACCAGCGGTCAACTTCGGCCCGTCCAACTAGGTTGTCGCAGGCGCACATGCTGCGCGTGGCCACGCCCAGGGAGGCTCGGAGAACTTCCACTCGCTCCCGAGCCTTCTCTGTGGCTGGCCCGACGCTTTGGAACCATCTACCAGCAGAAGTGCGCCTTGCAGAGTCCCTGCCTGCCTTCCGGAAGGCCCTTAAAACCTTTCTCTTCCGGGAGGCATTTGAATGATTTTTTTTTCTTCTCCCCGCCATCGCCATCTCCTGCACTTTGCTGTTTTACCTGTTTAGTTTCTATAATATTGTGGAATTTGTTGTTTTCTTATATGTTGTAAACCGCTCGGAGTTCCCGACCAGGAAGACGGGCGGTATATAAGTCCCACAATAAATAAATAAATAAATAAGCAACTCAGCAGGATGCTTTCCAGAGGGCCAGGGAGGGTGTAAAAAGGGGTGGGCCTGCTGGCATGTCCATTTTCAGAGAGGCGTTTGTAAGCAGCCCCACTGGGCAGCTCTGTTCCTTGAAGTCCTGGATTGCTGTAGAAAACCTTTTGCCAGCAGCCAGATGGCAGGACAATTTTCAAAGGTGTGTGTGCTTGTGTTTTTGAAGGCACCTGTGGGCCCAGTGACAGAGCAGAAACACATTCCAGAGGAGGGAGGAAGGGGAGCATCCAGAATTCAAAGGTGCTTGCATCTCTCCCCCCCTCTGTGTGTGGGTGTATGTGTGTGTTTAAAGACACCGGGGGACAAAGCAGAAGGCGTTCCAGGGAGGGGGGATCTGGAATCAGCAATTCAAAGGTGCTTGCGTCTCTCTCTCTCTCTCTCTCTCTCTCTCTCTCTCTGTGTGTGTGTGTGTGTGTGTGTGTGTGTGTTTAAAGACACCGGTCGGGGACAAAGCAGAAGGCATTCCAGGGAGGGGGGAGCTGGACACAGCAGGAGCTGGAGTGCCCAGAATGAAAAGGTGCTTGCGTATCTCTCTGTGTGTGTGCTTAAAGTCACTGATCGGTGTGCCCAGCGACAAAGCGTAAAACATTCCAGGGAAGCGGGAGGAGGGAGTCAACACGAGCTGAGCGTGGAGCAGTCAAAAGCGGCTGCCTCTGTGTTTGTTGTTTTTAAACGGACTTCTCCGACAGAGCAGGAGATATTCCAAAGGAGCGCAGGGTGGGGGAGGCAGCACATGCCCAGCTGGAGTGTGGAGGATTCAGAAAGGTGCTTGCAAGCGGCTGATTGATGGAACACTTTTCACAGGTGTGTGTGTTTTGGAAGGGGGAGGCAGCTCGAGCGGAGCCAGAGCAGGCACATGCAAGTCTGTTCCCTCAGAAAGGCACAAGCAAGTCTGTTCCCTCCTGTCCTGCGTTGCTGACGAAAGGCATTTGCCAGTGGCAGGACACTTTCTCAAGGGGTGTGTGTGTGTGTGTGTATGTGAACCCACTAAAGAACAGAAAACACAAATGCTCGTTGGGTCGTTCGCTGAAGGAAAGGATGGGGTAATCTGTGCCAAGATGAAAGAAGAAGATATAGAAGATAGGGAGGAGATGCCAGGAAAGTTATTCTTTGAAAATGGAAAACAGACACAGGCTCTACTGAGAGAGAAAGGAAGGGAAAACAATTAGGCCGTTACTTCACGAACCTCTCGCTGCGCGGCGAGCCGTGATTTCTGTGCGGATCGATCGGTTTTGTCCGCACGATCCTCCATTTTGGATGCGGCGCCACCCCGACCACGCCCCTTAAGCCGTGCTCCAAGCGGGGCGAGCGATTCCCCTGCCGGAGGCCGGGAATCTTTTTCGCTTCGCATCCCGCTTCGCATCCAAAGTCACGTGTGGCCACTGATTATTTGTAAATATTTTTTTTTAGTTAATTTTCCTCCGAAATATCGATGCATCGATATTTCGGTTTACCCGTTCTTTTGATCCTGATTTCTGCGCTTACAATATACATATATTTGTGGTTGTTTATAGAGGTAAACATGTATCCCGGTGTCTCATGTCTGTCCTTTTAACAGAAATCAACAAACGCCAGGTGTCACTGTTTTCCCCTGCCCGCCCCCCCTTTGTTTTCTTATTTACTGCGGCAGCCAAGTGGTGGCGTTTGTGTTAAACCAGAGATGCTACTTTACTTTCTGGTGGCTACTCGTTGGTTTTGCTTTTTTTTACATTTTTGTACCGGATGTCACCTACACGCCTTTGATTCTGCCGGATTTTGAGCGCGGGGTGGTTACCATCTCCCAACATGTGATGTTCACCCTTCCGAAAACACTTCTTTAAAATTAACAATAACCCTTGGCGCTTCGTGGCATTTAAATTTTATTTAACTATTGCTTCCTCCGAAAGTATTCTCATACGTAACGATTGAGGCTCATGACACCATAAACATATCTCCGCGGGCACCGACTGTGCCTCTGAGCGTAGTCAGAGTTTAAAACGCATGGCCGTCTTTCCGAGTCCATTGTGAGTGACTGTTGTTTGAGGAGCACAATCGACATATTTAAAAGCTTCTGTGTCTCCCCCCCCAACCCAACCCCCGAATAGCAGTCTCTTTCAAAAAAAAGACAGTTGTGCGCCGCTGCATCGAAGCCCTGAGGTGATTCCTTCTATCCTACAACCGGAAAAAGCTTCCGCGGGCGTGAGGGTAGACCAGGGGAGGCCCTCTCCCTTGGATTTCTGTCACCCTGAAAATCTTTCTCCACTGAAAGCTGCTGTGCCTCTGAGCATACCCAGACTGCAAAATAAAGTACATTCTTCCCGACTCCATTTTGAGTGACTGCTGTGTTTCCCCCCCCCCTTAATCCCCCACACCACACAGAATACTCATCCCTGGGGTAGAGAACTGACAGTTGTGCACCGTTGCATCGATCCCAAGAAATGATTTATTCCTCCTGATACCGGAAGATGTGTTCGCAGGAGTAAGGGTTGGCCAGTCAGCGCCCCTCCCCTGGGTTTCGACCACCCTGAAACTCATTCTGCACTAACAACTGCTGTGCCACTGAGCATAGGCAGAGTGTAAACAGAACACCTTCTTCCCGACTCCAATTTGAGTGACAGCTGTATGAGACGCACCATGGACATCTTGGTAAGTTTCAGTGTCCCCCCCCCCCGTCCTGTTTCCCCCACCCCTGAAAAGTACTACATCGAATAGAGGAATGACAGTTGTGCACCGTTGCATTGAACCCGAGAAATGATTTACTACTGCCAATAACGGAGGATGTGTTCGCAGGCCTAAGGGTAGACCAGGGAGCACCCCTCCTTTGGATTTATGTCGCCCTTAATCACTTTCTCCGCTGAAAGCTTCTGAGCCTCTGAGCATGGCCAGAGTGTAAAACAAAATACATTCTTCCCGACTCCATTTTGAGTGACCGCAGTGCTTCCCCCCCCCTTAATCCCCCACACCACACAGAATACTCCTCCTACGAAACCTTCTTCCCGGCTCCAGTTTGACTGACTTCAGTGATTCCCCCCCCCTTATTCCCCCACACAACACAGAGTAGTCCTCCCTTGAACAGAACAATGACAGTTCTGAAATGTGTTCGCAGGCGTAAGGGTGGTAGAAATGGCAGCGCCCCTAACTTTGATTTCGACCACCCTAAAAAACTATCTTTGCTGAAATCGGCTGTGCCTCTAAACACAAGACCGTTTTCCCTACTACAGATTCAGTGATTGCAGTACCAGACGCACCGTCTGGGGAAAATGTGAAAGCATCCGTTGTGTTCCCCCCCCCCCCAAAAAAAATAAAATGCATAAGAAATGATTTCAGGTGCACGTTTGCATTTTACACCCGTGATTGCCATGAAATAACCCCCCCTCTGTTATCAGCAAAATCTGCCCCCCCCCCCCCGGGACAGTAACAACATTCTATGGATATGGGAATGAATAACCTATTGGAGTCTTAAAGCCTGTATTTTCAAAAGTCTTCTCAAAGCCAGAACGCACCACTGGTATTCAGAGGGGGATTACCCTATGCACTGTAACGGGTTCCCTGGAAAAAACTTTTTGTTCCTGAAGTACTGGAACGCCACAAGAGGTGAAAAAGTTACCTATGTGCTTCTAAGAAATGTCGTTAAAAATCCTAGAGAGAGCTTAAATAGACTAACAACTTGCTGGACCCCTGTCTTGCAAGTGGTACGTTCCCCTCCTGTTGCTAAGGGTCAGCAGCACTGTGTGAACTTCTGACCCCTTGATAGCCATCGGGTCTGCCGGAGAAGGCAGGTGTTGGACTTCGTGGAGCCAGTCCATCAGCAACTCCACCCATTCACCTTCCTATTCAATGGGCCCATTAGAACTGCAGGGCTAGGAAAATGTTTCCATTGCAAACCTTCAAGAGAACCAACACATTTGTTGGAGGGACCTTGGACGCCTCCGCATGAAGATATCATTTGATACTAATTATAAGTATTGTTCTTAAAATAAATGAAACAAAGAATTGCATTGAAAAGACTGTATTTATTCCTTGCAAACCATCATATGCACGTTAGATACAGAGTTTTTGTACAGTGGTTCCCCAGAAATAAACTGCAGCATTGAGTATGATACCATGGCCAACAGACTCCTAGGCTCCAGGCCCCTGAACGGCATTTTGACCCCTCCTCCTATTGGTTGAAATTAGTTTCTTTTTCCACAGGACTGCTCAGAGACAGGGCTCTAGAAGTTATAAATACCCAGTAGCACCTTTTGGATAGGTGTGGAGAGTTAGTGCAGAGGAGGCTTGTCTTGAGGAGTGGTTTGTTGTTAGGGTTTTGGATAAGAATTGGCATATCTTTTGAGGAACATGGAACGTGGTGGTAGGGGCAGATATTGGACTGAAGCAGAGGTCACTGCTCTTTTGGACATATTGATTCAAAACAGGCTTGGTCCTGTGTTGTTTCATATGCAACCAAGGAGGAATGAACCTGCCTTTAGGCTGGCATCTCGCCAGCTAGCCAGACTGAACTACGAGAGGACCTCAACGCAAATAAGGTCAAAATTTAAAACACTTAGGCAGAACTTTAATAGGTGTTTGTATTATTTTGGGGAGCACGCAAAGGAGAGACACCAAGCTGCGTACTGGGACCAGTTGCTCCAATTCTGGATTATGGCTGACCGCCCCCACCCTGCTCATCTTTTTCCTGCGGGTGAGTATACTCGGGAAATGTTATTACAATAATAGATAATAACATGAGCTGCGATGTGAACTGCACATCTGCCGCCTCGAAGGGCCCTGGCAATGTCACACTGAGGTCTGCTTTATGGATGTGGGCTGAAAAGACTGATTCACACAGAAAGGAGGGCCTGCCACGAAGAGTTGCTGTTGAGTAATGCCAACCCCTTTCACATTTCTTGTTTTTGCCAACAGGGGCAGGCCCTACAAGGCATGTAGGTCAGAGGAGGGGTCCAGCACGTCAGCAGCAGGAGCCTGAACAACGTGGGGACCAGGAGGCACAGCCCAGGGAGGTCCAACAGCATGAGATTGAAGGGGGGGAAGCCCAAAATGATCCCCAGGCCGAGGAAGGAGGAGAAGGTGAGGAGCAATGGGAGTTCTTTGAGTAAACTTTTCAGAAATATTTGTTTATAAACATCACTGCTAGGAACAATGCCAAATTTAAATTCCCTTTCCATTTCAATAGAAAATATACCAGAACAACCTTTGGACATTATGAGGGAAGCAGTGCCCAGAGGGGAGATGGAACAATGGATTGCTATTTTGCAGGAGGTTGTTGCCAGAGGTATACTTTTATAGTACTTAAAATCATCAACACTAAATGCATTGTCCTTTGGTAGTACACAACGATGCCCTGAATTTCGGTTGTAGCTTTGCATTATTAACACTATTATGTATATATAATCTAACAGTAAATGTTGTAGACATTCCCTGTGACTACAATCAATTTGATGAACTGTCTGAACCACCATAACCGTCATATAATCCATAAGTAATTGATATTGCCTTTGCTTATTTGCAGTTGGGGTACTTGAACAACATGTACTTCCTGCTGAAGGGGTGCATCCACCACAGAGAAGGAGGAGGAGGAGGAGATAAGCATTTCTGGTGAACTACTGATTGTGCTGCACTTCTGCAGCGTTCCAGTTTTTTTTCTTTTATAAGGAACATTTCCCAGTAGTTATAATTAAGACTTTTTGCACGGAGTGTGAATCTGCATTGCAGAATTAACACATTTACTTGTTTTGCTCAATGAGCAAGTTAGGTATGTTTGCACTTAGGTGTATATCTATATATACTAAATCGGGTTTTTTTCTAAGAACTTATCCTAGGTTTCATAATCTAAGAGTTATTAGATAACTGGTATTGGGTTGCTGTATATTTGACTTCAACAGCAGAGAGCAGTTTCCCTCTGTGTTGATCAAACTGTTATATGTAATGCTCAATGAGCTGTTTTATTTTTGAACTAAAAGTAGTACCCCTGTTATTAAAAAGGGGCATTATGAAACCTTGCTGTATCTCTTAAAATAGAAATGCTCTTAAAAAACTGATCTTCACTTATTATACATTTGAGTTACTTGGCAGTCCTTAAAAGTTCTTTGCAGAACTCAAACTGTTATACATAAAGCTCAATGAGCAAAGATTTTCTTCTTTCTGGAAAATGTGTTGTTCATGTAACTGAAAAGGAACACTAAAAAAAAAACAGATTACTGTATTGCTGACATCACTCACAGTAAAAACTCATGCCTACAACTTATATGCTTCTGGTATGACTAACCGTTATTTTTACTTGCATTTGCAATTTATCGTTTGAAAAAATTACTGTGAGGGCACTAAAGTGTGCTAACATTTTACTTTGGGTGGCGTTGTGATCGATGCTGTGTAACTTTCTATTTGCACTAAAATCCTATAAGGATAAAAAATGTTTCTTTTTAAAAGTTTTGTTGAGAACAATAAAACAAGTATAACCCTGTCATGGGTTACTTTCTATTTGCACTAAAAACTTATGAGGATAAAAAATGTTTCTTTTTGAAATTTTTGATAAGAACAACAAAACAACTACAACCCTGTCATGTGTAACTTTCTATTTGCAATAAAATCTTATGAGGATAAAAAATGTTTCTTTTTAAAAGTGTTGTTAAGAACAATAAAACAACTTTAACCCTGACATGTATGTCCTCCTCGTCTCTTTGTGTGCATTATTTATGTGCTTGGTGTTATACAAATACAGGTGCATGTACTTAATATTATTTAAAACATAAAAGTGTAACAAAGGTTAGAAATGGTGTGCATTATTAATCTGCTTGGTGTTATACAAATACAGGTGCATGTACATAATATTATTTAAAACATAACAGTGTAACAAAGGTTAGAAATGGTGTGTAGTGAAGCATCAGGGCAAAAACAAAAAGGGCTTTAACAGAAAGCAACCTATGGGGAAAATATTTTCTTTTTCATTCTTTTCCTTTTCTGGGGGGTTCTCAAAAATGACTGTGAATCATCTAGTGATTCTTCATTTTTCACGATTAGGTAAGGCGAACGTTCATACTCATTTTGGCCCAAGACCACATGATCTATGCTTTTGGGTTTCTGCTTTGCTGGCATCCTAACTGGCCCTTTGGCAGTCCTGCCAACATTCTGAGTAAGCAAACGCCCAGTACCATGGCGCAGATTTCCCTTTATTGTGCTGCGGCCACTAAGTAGTGATACTGACCCCTCATCATCACTGTCTTCCTCACAACTATTACCTGTATCAGCAGGGTTACTGATATCTCCTTCCGAGTCGCTTATCCCCTCAATGGGACCTAGAGAGTTGCCCCTGGACTTAGACAAACAAGAGGTTTGTGTACTGGTTTCCACGTTATTTGTTTTGATATCCGCCTTCCCAACTTTACCAGCTGTAGGTGTTTCAGTGAGGTAATCTGTAAGCCTCTGGAGGCATGTGTTTGCTACTCTAAGGCTGTTAATTATCTCCTTCTGAAACAATATGTCCTCCTCGTCCCTCTTATCCATTTTAACCTCCTTGCGTTGGTCAGATTCCTTTACCCATTCCACAAATCCAGATAAGGTGTGATCGAGCCTAGCAGCTGCAGTAGTTCTCTGTTTCCTTTTCCGGATTAAGGCCAGTCTCGTAGCAGGATCAAGAGTTGCCTCGTAATTTGTTGTTTCAAGTGCTCCTAAAGTAGTGATACAGAACAAGAACAGCATTTTGTGTTTTGCACCGAAGGGAACCGGCCTGTGGCACTGGTTCACAATTGCTTGCTGTGTGTATTGTAGTGGCAGACTTATTTTCTAGAGTGACAACCTTGGATCAGCTATTTGTATCTAACAGAACATACGCATTACACCTCATTACACACACATCATGATCATTAATGAGTACAGGGTGGCCAAGGAACCGATAGAAAGCTGGTATTCATTTAATTTTACTACAAGCTCAGATTTCACATTTAAAAAGTTATATTATGAAGCAAACCCGATGATCCCGTGGTACCCCAATTGTACAACCAAAACACAATAGTGAAAGATTACTTACTGTGGTTGATGCCCCTTTCGGCAACAGTTGGTGGTGTGCTCTGCGAAGATGAACACCCAGACGTGGAGGGCTCGCATCCATCAGTCGATTGAGTATCTTGGAAAAACAAATAGTTTTAGGGTACAAAGTACTTGTGGCTGTTTAGTTTTCCCTTCTATTATGCAGCCCCAACATGGTACTGGTCCGCAAAGCATAACACAGACCATAGCAAGGAAGGAGAGGAAAGACCGGTACTCGTTGGCCAAAAAAATTCTTACCCAAAACTGAAGTTTCCGATGGTCCAAAGCTATGGTTTTCGTAGTCACCGTCCTCGAAAAGAATCAAGGTGGCGGCATTTTCTCTTACGCCCCGCATCGCCTCCATTGCTATCATTGGGAAGAGGTTTAAATGAAAGAGAATGTGTTGGTTATTCTTCACAACATGGCAAGTTCACATACTGCAAAATGTAGTCTTTGGCGCTTGTCGGCAATGGATTACGAGTTTCCGTTTTATTTTTCACTCAGGAACATGATTGGTTTTTCTCACAGGTAGTCCCGCCCCACTCCCCCCCCCCGGTTTTTAAAGGAGGAAAGTAGGTAGTGGTCATTTGTCCGCAGGCGAAACGTGGGTGTTTTTTTTTAAAGTTAAACTTCTTGGTTTTTTTCACCGCCACGTAATAATTCCAATTTAATGCGCCCTAAAGCACAGCACCCACACACAGTAGCTAACTGTAAAGTTCTCAAATATCAATAAGTTTGAGAACTTTGGCAGCAGAACTAGGTGTTGCGTATCCCCCCCCCTCAAATTCACAATTTTTTTGTACAGCGTTTTTATGCCGAAAAGGGCAAACAGTTAGTATTTTACTTTAAAAGAAATTGCCTTTTCCAAGTGGCATGTGGCGTGGTCATCATCGTTGGATCGAAAACTAAATTGTTTCTTTTTAAAGAGGGTTACATCGAGCAAAATATTGTTTTTCTAAGTAATTGCAAACCATCGACATTTCGATGGTTTTCGAGAATTATTAATAGATATTTTTGAAACTATGTGTCCTCAAACGACACACATGTTTGGACTTACAAATAACCTCCTATATTACAGTTACCAAACTGTTGTTTTTTTAAGTAATTGCCAGCCGTCGACATTTCGATGGTTTTCGAGAATTATTAATAGATATTTTTGAAACTATGTGTCCTCAAACGACACACAAGTTTGGACTTACAAATAACCTCCTAGTTTACAGTTACCAAACTGTTGTTTTTTTAAGTAATTGCCAACCTTCGACATATCGATGGTTTTCTAGAGTTATTAATTGATATTTTTGAAACAATGTGTTCTCAAACGATATACATGTATGCACTGGGAAGTTATTAATTCAGGTTAAAAATAATCTTTTGCTTCGCTGCGGTGAACCGGCAGGACGGTACATCGATATAGGATGCGGTTATCACCGGCAGCAGTTATTTAAGTTACATTTACGTCTAAGGTATACGAACTCAAGTAACTTTATAATTATTTGAAAATGCTGAGTAACTTACATCACACAATAAATAAAACTAGTCAGTTTTCGAACTCACCCGTGCCAGCCGAAGACTCACTTTCAGTGGTTCGTAGTGGGTGGATCGATGTGTCGGTGCGAAAAATGTTTGCCATCTCGTCGTACCAAATGAATTTTGAGCGACCGGAGCCAGATGTGTTGTTATGAATCACTGCCTGCTTGTAAAGCTTCCGTAGAGATTTTGTTTTTGTCCTGCATTCGGATGCCGAACGAGTAAAACCTAGTTTTCCTAGTTCCGATGAGATCACCTCAAATATCTCAATATTTCTTTTTAGGGAAGATAATGCATATTTTATCTCTGCCTCTCCCCATACCTTAATTAATGCTGAGGTCTCCTCATTTCCCCAAATAACGCCTCTTTTAATTTTGCATTGAACAGGAGTTCCCTGACTACTTTCAGATGTGTCTTCAGTATCCATTTTCCAATCTCGGCGCTTGAAGTTCTCAAAGGAATACTGATCAGTAGAAGATGTTCCCAGAAGACTAGCCCGTACATAGACTTCCTGTCTTACCCCCCCCCCTTGGTGCCTCAATCTGCATATCAAGAGAAAGGTGCTGGCAACCCATGTAAAGGAATGTTGGTCGGTGATGGTGGTACCCCATTACCCTGAGCTGTAAAGCATCTGAGCGAATGTATTCTTTTCACCTAAACACCTTTCTGATAAAATTGAACCGATGTCCCACTCCTGAGATCAGCGTTTTCTTATATATTACTTTTCTCTTTCTTTTTGATGAACTTTGATTTAAGAAGTGTTCGCTCAGAGGAAAGTTTTTTCGGTAGGAATTTGGAAGCCTTTAAGATTACTTCCTTTTTATCCCAAACACTACAGACTTATCTGCATATCAAGAGAAAGGTGTAGACTACCCAAGAGTTTAATTGTTGGCTGGTAAATGGTAAGGGGCCCCTTCCTCACTCCTGCGTTGTAACACCGCTTGGAAGCAGTTCTGAAATACAGCATGTTTCTTTCCCTGTCCCATTTTGTAATCACCAAATTTAAATTTTGTTACTAGGAACGCCAGTGTGACTACCTCAATGAACTTTTACCTTTGAATAATGAAGTACATAAAGCACAATCGGCTGCTCTGAATACCATGGCAGTATTCCACAGCTGTTCGGTATTGCTTGTAGTGCATGAATAGGTTAAAGTGATTAGTTTAATTTCTGATTATGCTCCTATGCCCACCTGTATCAGCATTACAAGTATGAACAGCTTTAAAAACCAAAGAAAAAGTTCTTGTCCCAAGGAGGGCATTTGAGTATCCATAATTCTCTGAGTAACCAGTTTGCACTGATCTGACTGCTAAGGAAAGCAAATCATGCTTGCAGGCCACTTGCTGCAAAGACATTTGAAATACCAGTCGGCCGCTGTTGTCTGCAACAATAGATGTTTGGTTACTAGTCTGACTAGTTACTTCCTGCTCTGTCACCTCAGCAGGCCCCAAACAAACAAATCATGAGGAGGTTGATGGAAATCAAGGGGCTGTTGTTGTTTTTACAGAGGTTTTATAGTGCTGAAAGGGAATACTAGATATATTGCTGTAGACCCTGTGGTATATCCACCAATGACCCAGTAGTGTAAGGGGTACTTTGTTCGTGAATGTACACAAGTCTGCATGCCTACATTGCAGTCCTAGGGACAAGGCTAATTGCTGAATAAATCTTGAATTGTCTCAGTAGAAGCTTGAGTTTCCTGCTAAGTATAAAACCATATGCATTGAATCCATAACCAGGATTTATTGCAGTGACTCCCTTATGAAGCTTAAAAGATAAAGTTTATGTGGTTAATACTAGTAATTGTTCTGTCTTCATGAGGTTATAACCAATGACTAGTAAAGCCTTGCAAGATTCTGGTATTTATTGTTACAAAAAATGATTATAGGTTACAGTCTGGCACAGCCATATAAAGTGACCCTCAGCACAGTCCCCATACACCAAATTTCTTTTGCCTTCCTATAAGGTTGTGATCCCCGCGGGTTTCATTGCAAGTCACTAAGGTAGTAAATACCGTTAAAGGGTACATGCGGTTGAAAGAATGGTAAACATTTTGCTCCTTGGCTTTGGACCCAACACACAATAAAAATGCAATCGTGATGTTGACTCATTCATGTCAGAGTAAAGTAAAAGGGTTTTTTACTGTATGGTATCAACACTTTAAAAAATCAGTTACTGTACAAGTCACTTTACATGGGTTAGTAAATACTCAGAAATGGCATTGCGCACAGCTTCAGCCTCTGCACGGGCAGTTCCAGATCTGTTACAGTCATATGTGTCCTTGCAATCCAGTGATTCACCCGGAGAACGTTGCTGGTGATCCTCATCAGGAATGTCATGCTTTTCCCGTTCACAAATGTTATGTAGAATCACGGCAGCAGCAACAATGGAGTTAATGTTTTCGATGTGTGCCTCTATTCTGACAGATAAGCGCCTGAATCTTGCCTTCAAGCGTCCAAATGCTCTCTCCACGACGCATCGTGAGCGATTAAAAATCTTATTGTAATGACGCTCCCTGTCATTTCTTGGTACAGCGAAAGGCTTCATTAGCCACTTACACAATGGATACGCACCATCCCCTAGTATTATTGGTGGAATCGACACCCCAGCATAGGTGAACAATGGGCTGCCAGGTATTAGTGTCCCTTCCTCCATCTTACCGAACAGAGTAGATGACCTAAAAACATGAGCATCATGGTTCACACCTGAATGTCCTGTCAACATCGGAAAAAAAATACCGTCTCCGTCGCAAGCAGCCTGCAGTAGAACAGAATGGAAAGACTTTCTGTTAAAGTAAGCCGGACCCTGCAATTTAGGCGGGCTGATCGGAATGTGTGTTCCATCAATACATCCAATAGTATGCGGAAATCCGAAGATTTTCATTGATGACGTCATCTGTTGAGACAGGAAACAGAAGTAACAGTCATTGCCGTACATATGAATAGAAGCGTTACAACATTAACGTAGCATAGCTGGTACAGCAGTGCGTGATGTAGCATTGCTGTAACAGCAGTACGTGATGCACTTCTCCTCCAGGAATCTGTCCAATGCCCTTCAGAAGGCATCCTGGTCTGATCCCATCACCCTTGTGTGTGGCGTGGAGTTCCACAGACTTACATTGCGCTTCCCTCTATCTACCTTACTCATGCCCTGCATCATGTTGTTTGTCTCGAACATATCACCCCTCAATCGTCTGTGTTCCAGAGTAAAGATGCCTATAGAAGGCATCCAGGTCAGATCCCATCACCCCTGTGTGTGGCAGGGAGTTCCATAGACTTACATTGCGCTGGGTGGAAAAACTATTTCTTTTATCAGTTCTATTTCTATAACCCCTCAATTTGACAGTATGCCCCCTAGCTCTGGTGTTTTGTGGGAGGGAGAAGCGCTTACCTGTACCTTCCTTACCCATACCCTGTATCATGTTGTCTGTCTCAAACATATCACCCCTCCATCGTCTGTGTTCCAGAGTAAAGATGCCTATAGAAGGCATCCAGGTCAGATCCCATCACCCCTGTGTGTGGCAGGGAGTTCCATAGACTTACATTGCGCTGGGTGGAAAAACTATTTCTTTTATCAGTTCTATTTCTATAACCCCTCAATTTGACAGTATGCCCCCTAGCTCTGGTGTTTTGTGGGAGGGAGAAGCGCTTACCTGTACCTTCCTTACCCATACCCTGCATCATGTTGTCTGTCTCAAACATATCACCCCTCCATCGTCTGTGTTCCAGAGTAAAGATGCCTATAGAAGGCATCCAGGTCAGATCCCATCACCCCTGTGTGTGGCAGGGAGTTCCATAGACTTACATTGCGCTGGGTGGAAAAACTATTTCTTTTATCAGTTCTATTTCTATAACCCCTCAATTTGACAGTATGCCCCCTAGCTCTGGTGTTTTGTGGGAGGGAGAAGCGCTTACCTGTACCTTCCTTACCCATACCCTGCATCATGTTGTCTGTCTCAAACATATCACCCCTCCATCGTCTGTGTTCCAGAGTAAAGATGCCTATAGAAGGCATCCAGGTCAGATCCCATCACCCCTGTGTGTGGCAGGGAGTTCCATAGACTTACATTGCGCTGGGTGGAAAAACTATTTCTTTTATCAGTTCTATTTCTATAACCCCTCAATTTGACAGTATGCCCCCTAGCTCTGGTGTTTTGTGGGAGGGAGAAGCGCTTACCTGTACCTTCCTTACCCATACCCTGCATCATGTTGTCTGTCTCAAACATATCACCCCTCCATCGTCTGTGTTCCAGAGTAAAGATGCCTATAGAAGGCATCCAGGTCAGATCCCATCACCCCTGTGTGTGGCAGGGAGTTCCATAGACTTACATTGCGCTGGGTGGAAAAACTATTTCTTTTATCAGTTCTATTTCTATAACCCCTCAATTTGACAGTATGCCCCCTAGCTCTGGTGTTTTGTGGGAGGGAGAAGCGCTTACCTGTACCTTCCTTACCCATACCCTGCATCATGTTGTCTGTCTCAAACATATCACCAGGTCCAAAGAGTGATGTGATAGTTGGAGTATTCTATCGTCCACCAGATCAAAAACTTGAGGGGGACCTTGAAATGAGGAGAGAAATCATGGAGGTGGCTAAGAGGGATAGGATAGTAATCATGGGGGACTTTAATTATCCCCACATTGACTGGGCCAATGCGAGCTCTGGGCAAGAAAGAGAAACTGGGTTTCTCGACTTGCTGAATGACTGTGCCTTAGAGCAACTTGTCATGGAGCCCACCCGAGAACAGGCAACTCTAGATCTAATATTGTGTGATACTCAGGACCTCGTCAGGGATGTGAATGTCACTGAGCCTCTGGGGAACAGCGACCATATTGCAATTACCTTTGCCATGCATGTCGGAGGAAGAGTGTCAACCAAATCAGACATAAAAACCCTTGATTTTCGAAGGGCAAACTTCCCTCAGATGAGGAAACTAGTTAGAGAGAAACTGAAGGGGAGGGTTAGAAGAATCCAATCTCTTCAGTGTGCATGGAGCCTGTTTAAAACAACAATAATAGAGGCCCAGCACAAGTGCATACCACAAAGAAAGAAGAGCTCATTTAAGTCCAAGAGGACACCGGCATGGTTAACGAGTGGAGTTAGAGAGGCTCTAAAGCACAAGGAGAGGTCCTTCTGTAAATGGAAATCCTCCCCAAATGAGGAAAATAAAAAGGAACACAAACTCTGGCAAAAGAAATGTAAAAAGATGATAAGGGAGGCAAAGAAAGACTTTGAGGAACGCATGGCTAGCAATATAAAGGGTAATAATAAAAGCTTCTTTAAATATGTTAGAAGTAGAAAACCTGCCAGAGAACCAATTGGGCCTCTGGATGGTGAGGGAGGAAAAGGGGAGGTTAAGGAGGACTTGGACATTGCAGAGAAATTGAACGAGTTCTTTGCGTCTGTCTTCACGACAGAGGACCTTGAGCGGATTCCGCTGCCTGAGCCGCCCCCTCTTGACTAAAGAATTAAATCAAATACAGGTTAAAAGAGAGGAGGTTTTAGGACTAATTGATAAATTGAGGATTAACAAGTCACCGGGCCCAGATGGCATCCACCCAAGGGTTATTAGGGAACTGAGAAATGAAATTGCAGATCTCTTAACGGTTATATGCAACTTGTCTCTTAAAACGGCCACAGTGCCGGAGGACTGGAGGATAGCAGATGTCACACCAATTTTTAAAAAAGGAAGGAGGGGGGACCCAGGAAACTACAGGCCGGTTAGCCTTACATCTGTCCCAGGGAAGATGGTGGAAGGCCTCATCCAAGAGAAAATCTTAAAACACATAAAAGAACAAACCTTGCTGAGAGAAAATCAGCATGGCTTCTGTAAGGGTAAATCTTGTCTTACAAACCTTTTAGAATTTTTTGAAAAGGTCAACAGGCACGTGGATTTGGGTGAACCGGTGGATATAGTCTATCTGGATTTTCAAAAGGCTTTTGACACAGTCCCTCACCAAAGGCTGCTGAGAAAATTGCACAGTCAGGGGATAAGAGGGCAGGTCCTCTTATGGATTGAGAACTGGTTGAGATCCCGGAAACAAAGAGTAGGTGTCAATGGGAAATTTTCACAATGGAGAGAAGTGAAAAGCGGTGTGCCCCAGGGCTCGGTCCTGGGACCGGTGCTTTTCAATCTGTTCATAAATGACCTGGAGACAGGGATAAACAGTGAGGTGGCCAAGTTTGCAGATGACACAAAACTTTTCCATGTGGTAAAAACCAGAGAAGATTGTGAAGAGCTCCAGAAGGATCTCTCCAAACTGGGGGAGTGGGCTGAGAAATGGCAAATGCGTTTTAATGTAACCAAATGTAAAGTAATGCATATTGGGGCAAAAAATCCAAACTTCATCTATCAACTCATGGGCTCTGAGTTATCCGTGACGGATCAGGAAAGAGATCTTGGTGTGTTGGTGGACAGCTCCATGAAGGTGTCTCCCCAATGTGTGGCAGCAGTGAAGAAGGCCAGTTCCATGCTAGGGATTATCAAAAAGGGGATTGAAAATAAAACAGCCAACATTATAATGCCGTTATATAAAACAATAGTAAGGCCCCACCTGGAGTATTGTGTACAATTCTGGTCACCGCATCTCAAGAAAGACATAGTGGAACTGGAAAAGGTGCAGAAGAGAGTGACTAAAATGATTACTGGGCTGGGGCACCTCCCTTATGAAGAAAGGCTAAAACATTTGGGCCTCTTTAGTCTGGAAAAAAGGCGCTTGAGGGGGGATATGATTGAGACATACAAAATAATGCAGGGTATGAGTAAAGTGGATAGAGGGAAGCTCTTCTCCCTCTCTCAAAATACCAGAACTAGGGGACATACACTCAAATTGAGTGCTGGGAGAGTAAGAACTGACAAAAGAAAATATTTTTTCACCCAGCGTGTTGTAAGTCTATGGAACTCCCTGCCACAGGATGTGGTGATGGCATCTGGCCTGGATGCCTTCAAAAGGGGATTGGACAGATTCCTAGAGGAAAAGTCCATCACGGGTTACAAACCATGATGGAGATGTGTAATCTCTAGGCTTTTAAACCAGGGTACTTCAAGGGCCAGATGCAGGGGAGTGGTATCAGGAGACAGATATCTAGTCTCATGCGCTCCCAAACGCATCTGGTGGGGCCGCTGTGAGATACAGGAAGCTGGACTAGATGGGCCTTTGGCCTGATCCAGCATGGCTCTTCTTATGTTCTTATGTTCATCGTCTGTGTTCCAGAGTAAAGATGCCTATAGAAGGCATCCAGGTCAGATCCCATCACCCCTGTGTGTGGCAGGGAGTTCCATAGACTTACATTGCGCTGGGTGGAAAAACTATTTCTTTTATCAGTTCTATTTCTATAACCCCTCAATTTGACAGTATGCCCCCTAGCTCTGGTGTTTTGTGGGAGGGAGAAGCGCTTACCTGTACCTTCCTTCCTTACCCATACCCTGCATCATGTTGTCTGTCTCAAACATATCACCCCTCCATCGTCTGTGTTCCAGAGTAAAGATGCCTATAGAAGGCATCCAGGTCAGATCCCATCACCCCTGTGTGTGGCAGGGAGTTCCATAGACTTACATTGCGCTGGGTGGAAAAACTATTTCTTTTATCAGTTCTATTTCTATAACCCCTCAATTTGACAGTATGCCCCCTAGCTCTGGTGTTTTGTGGGAGGGAGAAGCGCTTACCTGTACCTTCCTTACCCATACCCTGCATCATGTTGTCTGTCTCAAACATATCACCCCTCCATCGTCTGTGTTCCAGAGTAAAGATGCCTATAGAAGGCATCCAGGTCAGATCCCATCACCCCTGTGTGTGGCAGGGAGTTCCATAGACTTACATTGCGCTGGGTGGAAAAACTATTTCTTTTATCAGTTCTATTTCTATAACCCCTCAATTTGACAGTATGCCCCCTAGCTCTGGTGTTTTGTGGGAGGGAGAAGCGCTTACCTGTACCTTCCTTACCCATACCCTGCATCATGTTGTCTGTCTCAAACATATCACCCCTCCATCGTCTGTGTTCCAGAGTAAAGATGCCTATAGAAGGCATCCAGGTCAGATCCCATCACCCCTGTGTGTGGCAGGGAGTTCCATAGACTTACATTGCGCTGGGTGGAAAAACTATCTCTTTTATCAGTTCTATTTCTATCACCCCTCAATTGGACTGTATGCCCCCTAGTTCTGGTGTTCTGTGGGAGGGAGAAGTGCTTCCCTCTATCTACGTTACTCATAACCTTCATCATTTTGTATGTATCAAAGATTTTTCCCCCTCAATCGTCTGTTTTCCAGACTAAAGATTCCTTTTGAAGGCATCCTGGTAAGATAACATCACCCCTGTGTGTGTGGCAGGGAGTTCCATAGACTAACATCGCACTGGGTGGAAAACTTATATTTTGAACCCGTTTTTTTTTAACCCCTCAATTTGACTGTATGCCCCCTTTGTTCTGGTATTTTGTGGGATGGAGAAGCGGTTCCCTGTACGTACCTTACTCATCATTCCCGTCCTTCTCAGCGTCTACAGAAGGAAACTTGTACTGAAGTTAGAAACATAATGCCAAATTTAATGGACGAACCCGTATTAAAACACCAACCTTATTGAATTCTGATAGGCGAACCTCTTCCTTGAGAAGGACGTGTTCCATTGCCAGGCACACCTCGATGACAATACTTGCCACAGTAGAACTTCCTTTCTGGAACACCAGAGCGATGGTTCTGTAGCAAGAACGGCTGGCCAAGAAGTACACGCCGATTGCTACTCGTTCTTCGACTGGAACTGCTGACCGCATAACTGTGTCCCTCCGCATCAGATATGGTCGCAGCTTGTCGGCGACCCCAAAAAGTGTTCTTCTTGTCATTCGGAAGTTTTCCAACCATTGTCTGTCGTCCCAAAGCTTAAGAACCGTGTCGTTAAACCACTGAGAACGTCCAGGGTAGCACCAGAATAGTTTCTGTCTAGGCAACGTTCGTACCCACTGAGAAATGACCCTTATCAAAGTGTTGCAACCCACCATAGCTTCCCTAAACAAATGCCTGCGTCGGAGTTGCCGTTTTCTGGTACTGAAGCATAACGTAGCTATACCGTCCATCGACTTACAATAACTGCGCAGCAGTGCAACAAAATATGGGAGGTTCCCATTGAATTTCTTTAGCCGGCATGCAGAACGCGAGGGAGCCATGATAGCTTTGAAATGGATAATGGAGGCGGAAGTTCCTCTGGCACTGCTCTAGGGATTTAGGAAGGGATAACTCGAATGTCCTTGGAGGAGCGATGGGTCATACACAAGAAATGTTGTGTGCTGGTCCACCTAGTGCCCCTGACGGAGAACAGCAATTTTTTCACGCCGCCAATGGACGAAGCAATACAAATCGTAACTAGAAAACAAAAGTTCATACAATTATTCGGCTCTGCCGAAAATGACAGCCGGGTATCGATGCATCGATACGCCGTGGTTTTTATTTTATTTAAAAAAAAAAGAAAGCAGAAACCGGACATTGCAAGTAAGCTTCTCAATGCGAAGGGAGCACGTGAGGTAGTACTAGATTCGACCCTAAAACCTCGTCCGGTGAGGACACGGAAAGAGGGGTGGGGGCGAATGGAGACCACGTGACCACCACGTGACCGCCTTCGAATTCATAGCGAAGGCAATCACGCTGCGAAGAGAAGTACTTCGTGAAGTAACAGCCTTAGAGAGATTCAAAGAAAGTTACATGGCTATTGTAGAAGAGGTAAAGCTCTGGGAGGATATACGCATAGGATTACTAGATATTAGCCAAGATATAAAGAATACAGGGATACAAACTGATAATGAATTTAAGGTAGCAAAAGAAGGAATAGATATTGGCATACAAGTAGAGGGAGAGAGATATGAGGGTAAATCAGTGGAAACACAAACAGATAGGGTTAAGGAGAAAGAAACCTTGTCACAAGGGATACAAACAGGGGTAGTGATACACGAATATGTGATGGGGAAATCCGAGCATGTTGGTGTACAAGTGAAGTTGGATCAGGAGAGAATGACTAAAACGATTGGGATTCAGGCAGAAGAGAAAAGTAAAAGACCTATATGTAAAGATATGGAAATGCAGACAGATGGTCGCGAGGAGAGATGGAATGCAAGGGAGGGGGGAAAGAGCTGGCGCGAGGAAACCGGGCGGTTGGAAAAATAACGGTGTACCAAGAGAGAGAAAGTCAGACAGAGAACTGGTTAATGGAGGAGAAGGAAGTGGGTCTTTCTCTCCCAATTTCATTGGGAATTACGGGATCCGATTTGAGGGGGAATTACCCCTATTGGGGATATCGGAGTGGCGGGATAGACCCGAATCCTCCTGGATGGATCCCAGGTTGGGGATGGGAACATCCTCTTCGAGCATTGCCTCCTACCCCAAAGAATATGAGTGGTGGTTTGCTGAGGAAATTCCCAATGAACAAGACAAAGTAAGAAATAATCCATTTATAGAAAATAGAAGAAACTCTGTATCCAGTTGTTATCCAAGTTTGAATATCCCTGTATTGACACCCCATGTAACTCAAACCAAAGATAAAGAAAGAAACGAACAAATATGCGAACTGTTTAATAAAAATTTATTAGATTTGTCAATAAACAAGGACTCTCATCCATTTTCTGCGCTGGAACCTTTGATCAATCTAGAAGAACCCTCACAAATTGGCGCCCAACGTGATGAAAATTTCCTTAAGAAAATGGAAGACGAGACAACTTGGCTCCGAAACGCCCTCAGGAGACAAGAAAAAATGATTGATGCCTTAGTAGATCAAAATAAAATCTTAATTGATCGCATGGCGACCGGAAATCAATCTGGGGGGAACTCAACAACTTCACATCCACAAAACACAACACCAACCTCGGAACAAACAGGGATGAAATTTCCAGTAAAATTACAGAAGATGACAGACGGAGAAGACATCGAAACATATTTAAACACATTTGAATGAACGGCCATAGCAGCGAAATGGCCGAAGGAACAATGGGCAATAATCTTAACCCCTTGCCTCACAGGGGAGCTACAACTCGTCATCGACGCATTAGGACCTCAGGAGGCTATAAATTATGACACAGTCAAAAAGACAATACTGCTTACATTTAATATATCTGAGGAAGCATACAGAAGGAAGTTCCAAGAACTCAGATTACAAACAGGAATACACCCTCACCCACTAGCACAAAGGATGAAAGCCAACGTAATAAAATGGCTACAGCCGGACAAGAGGAGTTTCGAGGACGCAATCGAACAGATTGTAATAGAACAACTGCTTACCACAGCCACCACATCCATCCGAAACTGGGTGAAACGTAATCAACCAAAGACACTAGAGGAAGTAATCGTCCTACTGGAGAACTACCATCAAAACACAGACAGACAACCAGGATCTCGCGAGTAGAGATGGGCACGACCAGGAAAAATGATGTTTCGAGTTGTCGTGTGTCGGAGCCGGCCCGTTTCGGCTCGTTTCCGTTTGTCTCTCTGGGGTGGGTGCCTCCTCTGGCCCGCTACGAAGGGAAGGCATTTAGCAGGCTCCTGGAGGCACCTCTCTGGGGTGGATCCCTCCTCTGGCCCCCTACAAAGGGAAAAGGAAGGGTACGTGACCGTGTAGCCATTGCGTACCAAGTGGCACTGGCAGAGGCACCTCTCTTTTGGGTGCCTCTAGCTCACCAAGAAGGACAGCATACTGGCGTACAGGTTTAGAGTTTTTTGGAACTTTGGACTGTGAGCGAGGTGAGAAGAATGCCTCTGCTGGGCGCCCTCTGACTCACTAAGAAGGACAGTGTACTTGCGTGTAGTGCAATGCGAGTACAGATCTGGCTTAGGGTTGGGGTTAGGGCAAGGGCTAGGCTTAGGGTTATTACGGGTAAGGTTAGGGTGAGTTAGTGGGCTGCACCTGACCCACTAAGAAGGGCCGTTACTTCACGAACCGCTCGCTTCGCGGCAAGCCCTCATTTCTGTGCGAATCGATCGTTTCAGTCCGCACGCTCCTCCTTTTTGGCTGCGATGCCACCCCGACCACGCCCCCTTTACCGTGCTCCAAGCGGGGTGAGTGGTTCCCCTGCCAGCGGCCGGGAATCTTATCGCTTCACATCTCGCTTCGCTCCCAACGTCACGTGTGGACTTGTTTTTTTTTTAATAGTTACTTTTGCGCCGAAATATCGATGCATCAATATTTCGGTTAACCAGTTCTTCGCTCTTACCGTCTGTAGTGATAATATGCAGATATTTGTGATTATTTATACAACTTCAGCTGTAGTTCGGTTTCTCAGTCTTCCATTTTTTTGTACACCCTTCAAACGCCAGGTGTCACTGTTTTCCCCTGCCCCCCCTTTCATTTTGATAATTGCTGCTATAACCAAGTGGTGGCGTTGTGTAAAACCCAATACGCCTTTTTACATCCCGGTGGCAATTCGTTGGCGTTGTTTACCTCGGTTCCCGGATGTTACCCTTAACATGTTGGCAGAGCCCGGACGTTACGGGACTAATGTTACCGCCTGTCTTTTGATTCGGCCGTACTTGCTTGTGTGCAAAAAGTGCCTCTGAGCATAAGCAGAGTTCAAACCGCATGACTTTTTTTAAATCCATTTAGAGGCAAAGCTTTAAGAAACACATTATCTGCTTTTTTAGTCGCTACTGTTGTGTAACCCCCGCCGCCACATTTGCCGTTACCCCCCCAAAAAAAGAAGCATGCCGCCGGACTATTAACCAGCAGCTGACAGGTGGGTACCGATGCCTCGACGCTTTATAATAATTCCTTGATCCGATTCCCTGTCGGCAGAGGCCGGACGTTACGGGACTAATGTTACCGCCTGTCTTTTTATTCAGCCGTACTTGCTTGTGTGCGAAGAGTGCCTCTGAGCATAAGCAGAGTTCAAACCGCATCACATTTTTTTTACTCCATTTAGAGGCAAAGCTTTAAGAAACACATTATCCGCTGTTTTAGTCGCTACTGTTGTGTAACCCCCCCCGCGCCACATTTGCCGTTACCCCCCCCCCAAAAAAAGAAGCATGCCGCCGGACTATTAACCAGCAGCTGACAGATGGGTACCGATGCCTCGACGCTTTATAATAATTCCTTGATCCGATTCCCTGTCGGCAGAGGCCGGACATTACGGGACTAATGTTACCGCCTGTCTTTTTATTCAGCCGTACTTGCTTGTGTGCGAAGAGTGCCTCTGAGCATAAGCAGAGTTCAAACCGCATGACTTTTTTTTACTCCATTTAGAGGCAAAGCTTTAAGAAACACATTATCCGCTGTTTTAGTCGCTACTGTTGTGTAACCCCCGCCGCGACATTTGCCGTTACCCCCCCCCCCCAAAAAAAGAAGCATGCTGCCGGACTATTAACCAGCAGCTGACAGATGGGTACCGATGCCTCGACGCTTTATAATAATTCCTTGATCCGATTCCCTGTCGGCAGAGGCCGGACGTTACGGGACTAATGTTACCGCCTGTCTTTTTATTCAGCCGTACTTGCTTGTGTGCGAAGAGTGCCTCTGAGCATAAGCAGAGTTCAAACCACATGACTTTTTTTTTTACTCCATTTAGAGGCAAAGCTTTAAGAAACACATTATCCGCTGTTTGAGTCACTACTGTTGTGTTACCCACACAGCCACATTTGCCGGTACCCCCCCCAAAGAAACATCCCACCGTTTATTACACAAAATGTGCTCAGCTCAAAGATCTTTCTGTTATTTCAAAAGCATTTACAAACTACACGCTACCGTGTCCTAGCTTAGCGTTCAACTTCATGAACAAGAGTAATGCACGATGTCATGTGCACTTATTCACATCCCCCCCTCTCTACAAAAAATACAATGTCCTGTGTATTAAAAAATCATTGGCAGTTGAGTATCGCAGCCTCGATAAACCAAGGGGACCCTATCTTCGACTCTGCCCTATCAGAAGGCACCATTTGTTTGGCGCAGGTAGTTTTGCCTATTAATTTAAAGCCGTCCTTAACAAACGTCGTTTAACAACATTACTGGTACGCCCTGAAATATGTAAAAGTTGTCCTGCAAAGAAGAAAAATTCATTCGAAAATGCGCTGAGTGAGTAAATAGACAAGCATCTATCGCGGCCCCTAACGCTAGCAGTGGTACATTCCATCCTTGTTCGTAAGGGTCAGTCCCATGGTATGAACTTCTGACCTCTTGCTGGCCATCATGCAGTAAACAACATGCTCTGCCTTCCTGCCGGCAGGTGTGGGACTAGCAGGAGCCTGTCCATTACCAACTCCTCCCCATTCCCTCCTCAAACAATAGGACCATCAGTTCTCCAGGCCGAATAAAATGTTTCAAGTGGTTACCTTCGTCCTGTCCTCCTAATTAGTTTGAAGGACTTTGCACGACTCTGCATGAAGATATCTTAGAACAGTGATTAAAATTATTCTTCTTAAAGTAAATGAAACAAAGCATTGCATTGAAAAATCTGTCTTTATTTCTTGCAAACCATCATATGCACGGGTGAAATAGACTTTAAGAATTATTTTCTTGAAGAAACTCTGCATAGCATGTATGTAGGCATGGTATACAGACTCCTAGGCACCTGGGACCTGAACGACACGTTGACCCCACCTCTTTTAGGTTGAAATTAGTTTCATTTTCCAGAAAAATGTTCAGGGTCCTGCAGCAAAACCTTATAAATACCCTGGAGTACCTGTAGAAACCCGTGGAGAGTTTGGTGTGTAGAGGGTTGTACTGCAGTGAATTTAGGAGTTATTCTTTATATAGGAAGAGCACAAGTGAGGATATGATGGAAGGAGGGAGGGGTAGATTTTGGACAGAGGCGGAGGTTACTGCACTGCTTGATATTTTTATTGAGAACGGGCTTGGCCCTGTTCTTTTCCACATGCAGCCTAGGAGAAATGAAGATGCCTTCAGGCTGGCTTCTCGCCAACTAGCAAGGCTTAATTATGCAAGAAATCCTAGTCAAATAAGGTCCAAATTTAAGACCTTGAGACAAAATTTTAACAAGTGTCTTTACTATTTTGGTGAGGGCGCTGAGGAGAGGCACCAATCTGCATATTGGGGGCAACTATTGGAACTGTGGATTCAAGCAGACAGGCCTCACCCAGCTAATCTCTTCCCCGCGGGTAAGATCCCTCACTCATTGAATCTTTATGTACTGTTATTTCCTTTGATGGCAGTGTTTACACCACATAAGACCCTACCCAAAAATCAACTTTAAAAATACTAATTTTTTGTTCTGTATAACTGTGCAATGCTTATGGAACCTAAGTTTTATATTAGGAACCTTATGAATTTTGCCTTTAATAAATGTTTACATTTCCTCTGTACTGCAGTAAATCCTGTAATTATTTCCTTAAATAGCACGTCAGACCCCTACTAAATTGTAGGTAATAAACATGGGAGATTTGGTCCTACATGTCCCAACATGCCATTGTTCATCTATTGTCAGAAGAGCCATTATTCTAATCCCCTTTTCCAACTTAAATAGTTACAGCACATACATTTATGAGTTGTACAGATACATGCTAATATTACTTTCCAATGATAAATCCATTTCTGTGCAGTAACTGATATGCAATCCCTTACAACCAATTCTACTTTGCACTATAGGAGCAGGTCCAGCCAGACAACTTGGGCTAAGAAGAGGAGCACAGCAGCAACGCAGATTGGTTGCAAGGAGGATACATCATGATGGCGATTCAGATGCTTCTGATGAAGAAGACCAGGCTGTTGACGAAAACATCCAACAGCATGCACAGGAAGCACCCCAAGTGGATGAAGACCCAGAGGCAGTTCATGCAGGACATGGTGAACAGCAAGGTGTGTTAATTTGCAAAGGGTTTCACTCTGATAGGTGCAAGATTAACACTGCACATAATTTAAATTAAAATGCAAACCTTTCTCATCACATCAGACAATTTGCCAGAACGCCCGTTGGACATCGGGCGGAGATGGAAAACTGGGTGGCAGTTTTGCAGGATGTAGTTGCTAGAGGTACATTTCCACCAAGACAGATGTTAATAGTACAATTACATAAACCAATCAATACTGTTTAACAATATTAGCAATACGTACATTGTGGTTTGGCTTTGAGGTTTGACTTCAACAAGTCAGGCTGCATTGGAAAATTAAGCTTGCATGTGCCTATGTGTTAACTTACAGCAGTACTCTGTTAAACATGTAAAATTGAAGTGGCAGAAAGTGTTCTCAACTGATGGAACCTATTCCAGGAATTAGTGGAACAGGAAAACTAATACCTTCCATCTTATTTTCTTTTTCAGTTGGAGCACTAGAGGAGCATATACGTGCTGGTGACAGGGGCCGTGCTGCACAGAGAAGGAGGAGGAGGAGGAGGAGATGAGTTGCAGTCCTGTTCATTGCTCTTAAAAACTTTTTTTCTGAGCTATCCTCTTTCAAGGGGGACGCCTAATTTTTTAAAAAAAAAATCAGGTTGGCACAGTTCCTTCTGAAAATTTAGAGGACTCCTTCTGTTTAATGTTAAAGAAAATTTGGTTCCAAGAAATTATTCTACCACTTTCCTATTAGGAATACTTCAAATTTTTGGGAAAATACAACAAGTTATCAGAATTTCTTATACCACTTTTCTATTAGAACTGCATTTTTGTGATGTGCATAACTTCTTGAGTGGTTGCCTGCATATTTTCTACCACTTCTCAAAGATGACTACTTAATTGTTATGAACACTGACTCTTGATGCCAGCGCTTAATCCGACAAAGAAGAGGACTCCTTTTCTCTAATGTGAACGACATTTGTTGGCGTTACTTATTCTACCACTTTCCAAACAGGACAAAGTTTTAATTGTGATGAAACTACAGGTTGTCATACATTATTCTACAAATATCCTACTGGGACTGTTGTGATGTCTAAATTTATTCTGCTACTTTGCAAATATGACTGCTAGTTTGTTATGAACAGTCAATCTTATTGTCTGAGCTTAACCTGCAAAATAAGAGTAGTACTTTTTGTAATTTAAATAAAGGTGTTGGTTTCAGGAACAACTCTAACACTTTACAGTAAAGACTAATTATTATTTTTGTAAAAACCTTAGTTTTGTTATAATTTATTCTAACACTTATTTATGTAAAACACTAATAAAAAAATAAAAGGACTTAGTGGTTCAACTAACTGCTGCTTCACTTTGTTTGATTTCCTAAATCAAGTTGATATTATTTAAAATACATTTTATTTATTAAAAAAACTTATTAGAAACATTAAAAATTAAAATTCAAGGGTGCTGTAGTCCTGCACTGCAAGGTTTCTGTGCCAGATGCTTATCCTAATACTACCTATGGTGAAAATATTTTTTTTCCTGCGCTTCCTTTTCAGAGGGGTTCTCAGACAGGGCTGAACAACATCATTGGTTTTCTCCTGTTTTACTATTAGATAAGGGGAACTTGAAGACTGGCTGTCACCCAAATACTCGTTTTCAGTACTTGTTAGGGGTATTTTGGGAGACAACGTTACTGTTTCCTTTGTAAGCTTTTTCACAGTTTTGGTACGTTCCTGCACAGGTTTGTGGTTGTTCAATACTTGTGATCTTTTGCTGGTGCAAAGGAGCGATACAGACCCCTCATCATCACTGTCTGCTTCAGAACTATTGCCTGATTCTGATGTGTGACTGATATATGCTTCTGAGTCACTATCTGCATCCTGGACAGTAGGTGACATATCTCTGCGCATTGAAGAACCAGAGCTGTGACTACTTAATAATTTTTGGAGTTTTTTTTAACCTTTCCCACCCTATACTCCAATCCTGTCTCAGTGAGGTACTGTGTTAGCCTGAGCAGAGATGTTGATGCTACCCTAAGGTTGTTAATAACCTCCTTCTGGAACAAGATGTCCTCCTGGTCCCTTGCACTCTTTTTCGCCTCCTTACGCTGATCTGAATCCCTCACCCAGTCCACAAATCCAGAGAGAGTGTTATCAAGCCTGGCAGCAGCAGTAGATCTCTGTTTTCTTTTTCTTATCATGGCAAGTCTAGTGGCTGGATCCAGGGTTGCTTCGTAGTTTGCGGTTTCCACTGCGCCTAAGTTATTTAAAGTAAAAGAAAAAACAAAACAGAGCATGTAAGTTAATATAAATTAGTAGAGTAAGGAAAATTAAACACTTTATTAACACTGTCTTGTAAGACTATTCAGTTCGAGTTCATACATGCTCACTGTTGCTGCTTTTTGTGGTTATTTAATTTCTGGCACCGTAACCAGAGACCCCAGAAACCTAATGATAAAATAAATGAGTTCCAATCACACAGACAGTTACGGCCGATTTGATGTCCTTTAAAGGAATAAAACACAGTAAGGACTACTAAATGGTTTTGAAGCAGTACTTGCCCATACTAATAACGATCCAATACCTGGTTTACTTATTTTAGTACTATGCTACACTGCTGCTTTACAGTACACTACGTTTATTAGAATTGGAACTTACAACGGTTGCCACGCTTTTCAGTAGCTGTTGCTTGTGGACTCTGCGATGAAGAACAGCAGGAGGTGGACGGCTCACAACCATCATTTGACTGAGTATCTATCATAAAAGATAGGTGTTATTTATAAAGTAATTATCATAGGACGTTCTAACATGGTACTAGTACCTTGAAGAACAACCTACGGTTCATTTAAGCTATAATCAGTCATAGGAAAGTTCGGACCAAAACCCGTAGTTCTGTAAATAAAAACTTCACTTACCCAATCCTGATGTTTCCGAAGGCCCGTAGCTGTAGTTTGCATAATCAGTATCTTCAAATAGGGTCAATGTAGCGAAATTGTCGGTAGCTCCCTGCATCGCCTCCATTGCTATTCAAGGTAAACGAAAAAATTTCAGTTATTATTGTGGGTATTCGATTGCACTGGAGAAATTTTAGCGTTTAACTCTCAACGCAAGCCGCATTTCAGGAAGTCTCTCAGCGTTTCCCTTACAGTAGTACTTTTCCGAAAGATGATTGGTGATTTGCGCAGGATGTGTCGCTCCCGACCTGGTTCTTTTTAATCAGTGCCGGCGAATGGTATCTAGGCATTGCTACACTGACATAAGGATAGTCGTCCTTTTGAAATGTGTAGTTTGGGTTTCCATTAAGTTGATTTAAGCTGTATAATTTTTAATCCCAATAATAATGCGTACATCATTATTTATTACCTGATTAAATGTGTAGGTAACCACAAGTTTAAACCACTAAATAGTTCTGCAGCAGGGAATATAAACAAAAAAAAACTTTAATTTACCAGGATTCTGCGTTCCAAGCAACAAAACATTAACGCATTTCTGCATTGCTACTGAGTTTTACACACCGACATATAGTGTTCGATGTATCGATGCATCGAACACTTTGCTTGTAAATTTAAACAATCTATGATCAAGTTATTTTTTTTTGTAAACATGGTATGTTTTATAAGGTAATAAAGTTTCCAATTTTAAATCGTAAATCATTACGTTCCGTCGGTACATCGATGTCTGATACTTTATTAATTTAACGAGCAACACATTGAAGCATTAAAATGGGAAGTCAATGTATCAGGTAGTAAATTATAAAACGTTATTGTTCTTATTAGTGCATCGGCATCGGAAGAACGGCGATTCGATGTAACCCGCAGTGTACTTATACGACGGAGAATCTAAATACATAAAAAGTAAAAACTAACAACAGTATTAAGTCTCGCCCAGTTGTAGAGAGTACTGTTAATTTATTTTGTTACTGTAATGTTGGATCTGTTTTCGAACTTACCAGAAGTCCCACCAGACTCGCTCTCGGTTGTTCGCAAGGGGTGAATCGATGTGTCTGTACGGAATATATTTGCCATTTCATCGTACCAAAGGAATTTAGAACGACCAGAGCCAGAAGTGCTGTTATGGAGAACTGCCTGTTTGTACAGTTTCCTTAGAGATTTAGTTTTGGTTCTACATTCTGAAGCCGAACGACTGAAACCTAGCTTGTTAAGTTCCGAAGAGATTACCTCAAAAATTTCAATATTTCTTTTTAGGGAAGACAATGCATATTTTATCTCGGCCTCTCCCCAAACCTTAATTAAAGCCGAGGTTTCCTCATTTCCCCAGATAATGCCTCTCTTAATTTTACAATGCATCGTATTGCCCTGGCAGCTTTCTGAGGTGTCCTCATTACCCATTCCTCAACCTCTCTACTGAAATTATCCAAGAGCAGTGAGCAGTTGAAAATGATGCATGCAAAGACTGTAGCAAGCCAGAAAAGTGACTTCCTGTTCTTGCACCTCTGTCTGCCTTAATCAGCATATCAAGAGAAAGGTGCTGGCTATCCAAGGGATTGATTGCTGGTTGTTTACAAAGGGGCCCCCTCTGTAATCAAGCGGTTGAAGAAAAAGAACAGAAAAGGAATCAGGGAAAGGAAATCAGTTGGTTGAAGTCAGTATAACAACCAATGTACCACAAAATATTAGTACCGGTTTGGAGAACTTTTTAAAATAAAATTCCCGTTTGCACAGAACTGCCTGCCTAAATCAGCATATCAGGGGAAAGGCCACTAGTTGCCCTCAATCTTGAGAATTTATTAAGCAGCTGTTAGCCGTTGAAAATGATGCTTGCAAGGAGTATAGCAGACCAGAGAAGTGACTTCCTGTTGTTGCACCTCTGTCTGCCTTAATCAGCATAGCAGGAGATAGGTGTTGGCTAAACAAGGGAACGATTTATGGATGTTTACAATGGGGCCCCTTCTAGTAATCAAGCGGTTGAAAACAAGGAACAGAAAAGGAAATTTGGAAAGGAAATATTTTACTTGACCTCAGTATAACAACCTATGTACCACAAAATACTAGTACTGGTTTGCAGAACTTTTTTAAAAGAAAAACCTGTTTGCACAAAACTGCCAGCAACAATCAGCATATCAGGGGAAAGGCAACTGGTTGCCCTCTATGCTTAGAATTGATTAAGCAGCTCTTAGCCGTTGAAAATGGAGCTTGCAAGGAGTATAGCAAACCAGAAAGGTGACTTCCTGTTCTTGCACCTCTTTTTGCCTTAATCAGCATACGAAGAGAAAGGTGCTGGGAAACCAAGGGAATGATTGCTTTTTTTTCAGAAAGGGGTCCCATCTAATAAGCAAGCGGTAGAAATTAAGGGACTGGAAAGTAAACTGGGAAAGATATGATTCTCCTATCCCCCAATATAACAACCTATGAACCACTGAAAATTAGTACTGGTTTGGAGAGTTCTGTAAAAGAGACAACCTGTATTTAATGCACAGCCTGCCTTAATCAGCAGATAAGGGAAAATGCCTGTGGTTGACATCTATACTGATACCTTATTTAAGATCTAGTAGCCTTTGAAAATGCTGCTTGCAAAGTGTGTTGCCTGACCGCAAGAAAAGTGACTGCCTAGTCTGTTTCCTCTGACTGCCTTAATCAGCATATTAAGAGAAAGGTGATGGCTTACCAGGGGAATGATTGCTGGTTATTTGCAAAGGGGCCCCTTCTATTAAGCAAGCTGGTGAAAACTAGGGATTGTTACGTGAAATGGGTAATGAAGTCTTTTTCTTGCCCTTACAATAACCACCTATGTTCCAGTAGAAATTATTACTGATAGGGAAAAATCTTTAGAAAAAGAGAACATGATTTCGCCAATCTGCCAGCGTTAATCAGTATTTCAAGGAAGTCCTGCAAAAAAGAGGACCCGTCTTTTAAGCATTTTGCTGGTAATAATTGTCTAGCAAGGGATAGTAAAGGAAACTTCTTCCATGCCAGCAGTACCATTGCATATCTTCAGGAATGCCTGATTACCGACTGCAGACAGTACTTTTTAGCTTTCCTTATTCCGTGGGGGGTGTTTTTTGTTTTAAATTGGAAATAGATAAATTAAAGCAGATAAAGGAGTCATGTAGATGTAAGCATGGTTATCCATTTGGTGGGGGGTAGTAGGACTCGTAAATGGAAAGAAACGCAGCCAACGAAGTTAGCATTTATTAATACAATAATAGTTCGATGAAAATACTGAGAAATTGGAGAATAGCATTTCTGGTAAAAATAAAAACTATGACGATTGAAAATTTCTAGCAATAAAAGTATATGTAAGTATTTTAAATGTCACTTTACGTGTGTATGTAGATATTCAGAAATGGCAGTGCGCACAGCCTCAGCCTCGGCCCTGGCAGTACCAGATCTGTTGCACTCATATATGTCGCTGCCATCCTGAAAATCAGCTTGAGAGCGTTGATGCTGTTCCTCATCCGGTATGTCATGGTTTTCGCGTTCACAAATATTATGTAGAATAACGGCAGAAGCAATAATTGAATTAACGTTTTCGATGTGCGCCTCAATCCTAACAGACAAACGTCTGAATCTTGCCTTCAAGCGGCCAAATGCTCTCTCCACAACGCATCGGGAGCGATTAAAAATCTTATTGTAATGACGCTCCCTTTCATTTTGAAGAACCGCGAAAGGCTTCATCAGCCACTTACATAATGGATATGCCCCATCCCCTATTATAATGGGCGGAATTGACACCCCAGCATAGTGGAACATAGGGTTGCCTGGTATTAGCGTCCCTTCCTCCATCTTACTGAAAAGCATAGATGATCTGAATACATGAGCATCATGATTCACTCCTGAATGTCCTGCCAACATTGGAAAAAAAATACCGTCACCGTCACAAGCAACCTGCAGTAGTACTGAATGGAAAGATTTACGGTTAAAATAAGCCGCTCCCTGCAATTTCGGTGGACTGATAGGGATGTGCGTTCCGTCGATACATCTAATTGAATGAGGGAATCCGAAATTTTTCATTGATGATGTCATCTGTAAAATCGGAAACAGTTATTGACCATCATCTCTTTATGTAGACAGAAGAGAAGTGTTATGGAAGTAAGACTTTAAAGTAAAAAGAAATGGACCATTCAATAAAAAGCCACAAACCTTATTGAATTCTGGAAGGCGAACCTCTTCCTTGAGAAGGACGTGTTCCATTGCCAGGCAGACCTCGATGACAATACTAGCAACAGTAGAACTTCCTTTCTGGAAGACCAGTGCGATGGTTCTGTAACAAGAACGGCTGGCCAAGAAGTACACGCCGATTGCCACTCGCTCTTCGACTGGCACCGCTGAGCGCATAACTGTGTCCCTCCGCATCAGATATGGACGCAGCTCATCAGCGACCTCAAAAAGTGTTCTTCTAGTCATACGGAAGTTCTCCAACCATTGCCTATCGTCCCAAAGCTGCAGAACCGTGTCGTGAAACCACTGAGAACGTCCAGGGTAACACCAGCATAGTTTCTGTCTAGGCGACGTTTTTATCAACTGCGAAATGACCCATATCAAAGTGTTACAACCCCTCAAAGCGTCCCTGAACAAAACTCTGCGTCGGAAGCTTTGTCTTCGGTTGACGAAGCATAACAAAGCGACACAGTTCATCAAAGTATAAACATTATGCGGCACTGCAACAAAATATGGGCGATACCTCTGGAATTTCTGTAGACGGCATGAAGAACGAGAGGGAGGCATGATACCTTTCTAATGGTAGTGGGAGGCGGAAGTTGCTTGGTCACTGTTCTAGGGAGTTAGAAAAGGATCACTCGGATGTCCTTGGAGGACCGATGGATCATAAACAACAAACGTTGTGTGAGGGTCCACCTAGTGACCCTGACGGAGAACAGCAATTTTTACACGTCACCAATGGACGAAACAATATAAATTAGGAGTAGAAAATGCAGGATCATACACGAAACACGCTCTGTCGCAAATGACAGCCAAGTATTGCTGCATCGATACGCCGAGTTAATTTTTTTTAAAAAAAATAAAGGGAGGGTGGAACCGGACGTTGCAAAGCAACTTTCTAATGCGAAGGGAGCACGTGAGGTAGTAATCGATTCGGTCCTAGAAATGCTCCGCGTGAGTACTGAGAAACAGGGGTGGGATCGAAGGGAGAGGACATGACCAACACCGAAATCAAAGCGAAGGCAATGCCACTGCGAAGCAATGCACTTCGTGAAGTAACGGCCCAAGTCTGTTCCCTCCTGTCCTGCGTTGCTGATGAAAGGCATTTGCCAGTGGCAGGACACTTTCTCAAGGGGTGTGTGTGTGTGTGTGTATGTGAACCCACTAAAGAACAGAAAACACAAATGCTCGTTGGGTCGTTCGCTGAAGGAAAGGATGGGGTAATCTGTGCCAAGATGAAAGAAGAAGATATAGAAGATAGGGAGGAGATGCCAGGAAAGTTATTCTTTGAAAATGGAAAACAGACACAGGCTCTACTGAGAGAGAAGGGAAGGGAAAACAGTTAGAGAGATTCAAAGAAAGTTACATGGCTATTGTAGAAGAGGTAAAGCTCTGGGAGGATATACGCATAGGATTACTAGATATTAGCCAAGATATAAAGAATACAGGGATACAAACTGATAATGAATTTAAGGTAGCAAAAGAAGGAATAGATATTGGCATACAAGTAGAGGGAGAGAGATATGAGGGTAAATCAGTGGAAACACAAACAGATAGGGTTAAGGAGAAAGAAACCTTGTCACAAGGGATACAAACAGGGGCAGTGATACACGAATATGTGATGGAGAAATCCGAGCATGTTGGTGTACAAGTGAAGTTGGATCAGGAGAGAATGACTAAAATGATTGGGATTCAGGCAGAAGAGAAAAGTAAAAGACCTATATGTAAAGATATGGAAATGCAGACAGATGGTCGCGAGGAGAGATGGAATGCAAGGGAGGGGGGAGATGGAACACAAGAGAGGGGGGAAAGAGCTGGCGCGAGGAAAACGGGCGGTTGGAAAAATAACGGTGTACCAAGAGAGAGAAAGTCAGACAGAGAACTGGTTAATGGAGGAGAAGGAAGTGGGTCTTTCTCTCCCAATTTCATTGGGAATTACGGGATCCGATTTGAGGGGGAATTACCCCTATTGGGGATATCGGAGTGGCGGGATAGACCCGAATCCTCCTGGATGGATCCCAGGTTGGGGATGGGAACATCCCCTTCTACCCCAAAGAATATGAGTGGTGGTTTGCTGAGGAAATTCCCAATGAACAAGACAAAGTAAGAAATAATCCATTTATAGAAAATAGAAGAAACTCTGTATCCAGTTGTTATCCAAGTTTGAATATCCCTGTATTGACACCCCATGTAACTCAAACCAAAGATAAAGAAAGAAACGAACAAATATGCGAACTGTTTAATAAAAATTTATTAGATTTGTCAATAAAGAAGGACTCTCATCCATTTTCTGCGCCGGAACCTTTGATCAATCTAGAAGAACCCTCACAAATTGGCGCCCAACGTGATGAAAATTTCCTTAAGAAAATGGAAGACGAGACAACTTGGCTCCGAAACGCCCTCAGGAGACAAGAAAAAATGATTGATGCCTTAGTAGATCAAAATAAAATCTTAATTGATCGCATGGCGACCGGAAATCAATCTGGGGGGAACTCAACAACTTCACATCCACAAAACACAACACCAACCTCGGAACAAACAGGGATGAAATTTCCAGTAAAATTACAGAAGATGACAGACGGAGAAGACATCGAAACATATTTAAACACATTTGAATGAACGGCCATAGCAGCGAAATGGCCGAAGGAACAATGGGCAATAATCTTAACCCCTTGCCTCACAGGGGAGCTACAACTCGTCATCGACGCATTAGGACCTCAGGAGGCTATAAATTATGACACAGTCAAAAAGACAATACTGCTTACATTTAATATATCTGAGGAAGCATACAGAAGGAAGTTCCGAGAACTCAGATTACAAACAGGAATACACCCTCACCCACTAGCACAAAGGATGAAAGCCAACGTAATAAAATGGCTACAGCCGGACAAGAGGAGTTTCGAGGACGCAATCGAACAGATTGTAATAGAACAACTGCTTACCACAGCCACCACATCCATCCAAAACTGGGTGAAACGTAATCAACCAAAGACACTAGAGGAAGTAATCGTCCTACTGGAGAACTACCATCAAAACACAGACAGACAACCAGGATCTCGCGAGTAGAGATGGGCACGACCAGGAAAAATGATGTTTCGAGTTGTCGTGTGTCGGAGCCGTCCCGTTTCGGCTCGTTTCCGTTTGTCGCGAAATTTTTCAAAAATTTGTTGTTTTGTTTGTCGTTAGTACTGGTTTAGGGGGGGTAGGGTAGCGGGCTCCTGGAGGCACCTCTCTGGGGTGGGTGCCTCCTCTGGCCCGCTACGAAGGGAAGGCATTTAGCAGGCTCCTGGAGGCACCTCTCTGGGGTGGATCCCTCCTCTGGCCCCCTACAAAGGGAAAAGGAAGGGTACGTGACCGTGTAGCCATTGCGTACCAAGTGGCACTGGCAGAGGCACCTCTCTTTTGGGTGCCTCTAGCTCACCAAGAAGGACAGCATACTGGCGTACAGGTTTAGAGTTTTTTGGAACTTTGGACTGTGAGCGAGGTGAGAAGAATGCCTCTGCTGGGCGCCCTCTGACTCACTAAGAAGGACAGTGTACTTGCGTGTAGTGCAATGCGAGTACAGATCTGGCTTAGGGTTGGGGTTAGGGCAAAGGCTAGGCTTAGGGTTATTACGGGTAAGGTTAGGGTGAGTTAGTGGGCTGCACCTGACCCACTAAGAAGGACAGTGTACTGGCGTATGGGTTAGGGTTAGGGTTAGGGCTTTTTATGCCCGACTGGCACATCCCAGAAGTCTCAGTCAAAACCTGGCCAAGTGGCCATGCGATTGGTGGAACAGCTCCAAAAATTTGCATGGTCCCATCCCATGGCCAGCCCATCATTGCGCAGGTGTAAAAAAATAAAAATAAAAATAAAATAAAATAAAATCAATGGAGACGTTTTATTGCTAGAAAAACCCACTGCTGCTACTGTAAAAATTCAAGCATTTAAAATAGCTAATTTTCGCATGTTTCTGTGTGGTGCTTTGGTGGGTTTTTGGACCACGATTTCAAAAAAAATAATATTGTGGTCGCCATTTTGGATCCCCCCGCACCGCATGGCAAATGTAGACGACGAGACTGATGCCCCCCCAGCCTGGTAACAGGTCCAGCAGCCCAGGACAGGAGAGGGGGGGAGGCCGGGGACCCCCCCCCCCAGAAACCACCCCTCTGGTAGGTGCCCTCAGACAGGCATATTTTCGCCTGCTTTTTTGGCTGGAAATCGGGATTTTTTTTATTTTTACAACTTTGTTTCTGTGCCGCGCGATGCCATGAACGACAACGACAAATCAGACCCAATTTATCGTTTATCGGTTCAAGTTCTCATGGCTTAATTGTGGTTTCCGTTTCCGTTGCGTAACGGAAACGAGGAACAAAAACGGAAACGAGAATTTCGCCAAGTCGTGCCCATGTCTACTCGCGAGACTTCCGGGTACAACAAGAGGCAGCGAGATAAAATGGCGGCGCCCACGATGAAGGACGGACCAAGCGATCCTGTGACGGGGAACAACAAGGAGAAGCCCCAAGACAACCAAAAACTGTTCCCAGCAGCAAGAACAGGGAGACAACTGACTTGGGGACCGGCAGACTGGCAGAGCATGCCTTTCCCCAGCGGAAAGGAACACAAAGCAGTATGTTTTCTCTGCGGGTCGGCAGAGCATTTCAAAAAACAATGCCCCCGGTTGAACTGCACATGGGCGGCGACGGGGAGCACTTCGGAAGGTGTTTACCAGGAACAAACACCAAAAGGGTGGGAAATAGATGTCATGGTGAATGGACAGAAGAAAAAGCATTAGTAGACACGGGATGTGGTCAAACATTGGTTAGAGACTTGGAAGGGACGGGGCCCACTGAGAGAGTGGCAGTGCAATGTATCCATGGAGACTCTAAAATATATAAGACAGCTTGGGCGACTATAGAAATACAAGATAAAAAGTATATAATGAAAGTAGGAATTGTACCATCCCTGGCAAAGGAAATGTTGTTAGGCAGGGACTGGACAGGTATTAACACTTTTATATCATCTCAGGAAGCAATGTGCTCAGGGGTGACACCGCCCGACCAGTGGCCGTGGAAACAGATGTCCCAACACTGGAAGGAGATGACCCAGGCGAACAGCAACCGGGTGAGATTATGGCAGCAAGAAGACGAATCCTTAGAGACATTGCGTGCAGAAGCCAAGATGGAATTGTCTATACTTAAAGGGGACAGATGGATAGAATTACGTAATGGCCTCTTATATCGTATCGATGTTGATGGATGTGATAGATTAATAGTGCCTACAGGATGTAGACAGCTGGTACTCACTTTAGCTCATGATATTCCATTATCTGGACACTTAGCTTGCGAAAAAATGTTAGCACGTTTGGCTGGAAGGTTTTGGTGGCCCAACATGACACGTGATGTAGAAATCTTCTGCAGAACTTGCCATAGGTGCCAAAAAACTCAACCTAAACCCCCCAAAGGGGCGGAGTTGATTCCCATGCCACTAATAGACAAACCCTTCGCACGAGTAGGGCTAGATATAATTGGACCATTAAAATGTTCGGCAGGGGGGCATACTCACGTACTCGTGCTCATAGACTATGCAACACAATACCCAGAGGCAGTCCCACTCCGTTCCACAACTGCTAAGGTATTGGCGAGGGAATTACTTCAAATATTTACAAGAATGGGATTCCCACGGGAAATTTTGACTGACCAAGGGTCGAATTTTATGAGTCAGACCCTGAAAGCGATGTGGAAGATATTAGACGTCCGGCCCCTACATACAATCGTTTGCCATCCACAATGTAATGGATTGGTAGAAAGGTTTAACAAGACGTTAAAACAAATGTTAAGAAAGGTTATTAATGAAACTCCATCCAAGTGGCATTTGATGATAGCTCCATTAATGTTTGCTATCAGGGAGGTTCCCCAATCATCTACAGGATACTCGCCTTTCGAACTTTTATATGGATCAAATCCACGGGGCATATTAGATTTAATAAAGGAAAGGAGGGAAGAGGGAGAAGATACCTCCATCAGCAATGTTAAGCACGTTATAGAGATGCGAGATAGGTTGCGACAAGCACAGGACTTGGCACAACAACACTTGCGACGAACACAATACAAACAAAAACGACGTTATGACAAGAAGGTTAAACCTAGACGGTTCAAAGAAGGACAGAAGGTGCTTTTATTGCTTCCCTCAGAGCAATCAAAACTGTTTGCACAGTGGCAGGGACCCTATACCGTATTGAAGCAGATCAACGAGGTGGACTACGAGATCGCCACCCCAGATAAGAAAAAGAAAAAGGGGACATATCACGTTAACTTGTTTAAATTATTGGAAGAACGGGAGGTATATTGGGTCCATGTGGCATCAGATGACCTCGGACCTGACTGGGATATGGGGAAAGGAGAACTTATCATATGCTAAACCTTAGATGAGACCAAACAAAGGGATATAAAACTCTTACAAGAACAATTTAACGATGTCTTCTCAGACATACCAGGGAAGACGACTTGGGCAGAACATAAGATTGACACCCCGCCAGGCGTCATAGTTAGAGATCACGGCAGACAGTGGCCCCGCCCCCTCATACCGGTGATCCAGGAAGAGGTGGATAAAATGCTCAAACTAGGTGTTATAGAGCCGTCAAATAGTCCTTGGCGCAGCCACCCCGTGGTTGTTCCAAAGCCGGATGGAACTGTACGATTTTGTATAGATTTCCAAAAAGTTAATAAGGTGTCAAAATTTGATGTGTATCCCATGCCCAGAATAGATGAAGTGTTAGACAGACTGGGAAAAGCAGGTGTCCTCTCCTCCTTGGATTTGACAAAAGGCTATTGGCAGATACCGTTACGACAAGAAGATAAAGAGAAAACGGCATTTGCAACGCCAAATGGACTTTTTAATTTTACGTTTATGCCTTTTGGCTTGCATGGAGCAGGGGGTACATTTCAGAGATTGATGGACAGGGTACTGGCCCCTTTTCGGGAATTTGCCGTGGCATATATTGATGATATAGTCATTTTCAGCAAGGATTGGGAGGAACACATGGAACACCTAAAGAAAGTGTTGCACCGTCTAAAACAAGCTGGCTTAACGGTAAATCCCAAAAAATGTAAAATAGCTCGGAATACAATAGATTTCTTAGGATTTAGAGTACAACAGGGGCAAATATTCCCGCAGGAGGACAAGGTAGACAAGCTATCACGCTGACCTGTCCCAAAAACAAAGAAAGATGTACAGAGGTTATTGGGTCTGGCTGGATATTACAGTTTATCAAAAAATTTTCCTCAATAGCAGCCCCACTTACGGACTTAACTAGAAAACATAAAACCAGGCACATACAATGGGTTTTGAAGGAAAAACAAGCGTACGAAACCTTGAAACACCAATTATGTACCTATCCGGTACGACATGCCCAGATTTCAGATATCCCTTTATCCTTCAGACAGACGCCTCAGATAGAGGTATTGGAGCCGTCCTGGCACAAAACGTTCAGGGAGAAGAACATCCAATCCTATTTATTAGCCAGAAACTAAAAGATAAAGAATTGCATTATGCAACTATCGAAAAGGAAGCATTAGCAGTAAAATGGGCAATAACTTCATTACAGTATTATTTCTTGGGAACTAAATTCACCCTAGTAACTGATCATGCCCCTCTGGTCTGGTTAAGCCGCATGAAGAACTGTAACCCTAGACTCACCCGGTGGTACTTGAGCCTGCAGCCCTTTGCATTTGATGTACAATACAAGAAAGGAGGAGAACACTCTAATGCGGAATATTTTTCCCGACAGGGCCCTTGGGTGGACGACATTGCCCCGCGAACGACCAACTTGCCGGGTGTGTGTGAACCCACTAAAGAACAGAAAAAACAAATGCTCGTTGGGTCGTTCGCTGAAGGAAAGGATGGGGTAATCTGTGCCAAGATGAAAGAAGAAGATATAGAAGATAGGGAGGAGATGCCAGGAAAGTTATTCTTTGAAAATGGAAAACAAACAGACACAGGCTCTACTGAGAGAGAAGGGAAGGGAAAACAGTTAGAGAGATTCAAAGAAAGTTACATGGCTATTGTAGAAGAGGTAAAGCTCTGGGAGGATATACGCATAGGATTACTAGATATTAGCCAGGACATAAAGAATACAGGGATACAAACTGATAATGAATTTAAGGTAGCAAAAGAAGGAATAGATATTGGCATACAAGTAGAGGGAGAGAGATATGAGGGTAAATCAGTGGAAACACAAACAGATAGGGTTAAGGAGAAAGAAACCTTGTCACAAGGGATACAAACAGGGGCAGTGATACACGAATATGTGATGGGGAAATCCGAGCATGTTGGTGTACAAGTGAAGTTGGATCAGGAGAGAATGACTAAAACGGTTGGGATTCAGACAGAAGAGAAAAGTAAAAGACCCATATGTAAAGATATGGAAATGCAGACAGATGGTCGCGAGGAGAGATGGAACACAAGAGAGGGGGGAAAAGAGCTGGCGCGAGGAAAAACGGGCGGTTGGAAAAATAACGGTGTACCAAGAGAGAGAAAGTCAGACAGAGAACTGGTTAATGGAGGAGAAGGAAGTGGGTCTTTCTCTCCCAATTTCATTGGGAATTACGGGATCCGATTTGAGGGGGAATTACCCCTATTTGGGATGTCGGAGTGGCGGGACAGACCTGAATCCTCCCGGATGGATCCCAGGTTGGGGATGGGAACATCCCCTTCGAGCATTGCCTCCTACCCCAAAGAATATGAGTGGTGGTTTGCTGAGGAAATTCCCAATGAACAAGACAAAGTAAGAAATAATCCATTTATAGAAAATAGAAGAAACTTTTGATAGAAACGAGTGAGCATGTCTCAAAATCAAAATATATTATAAGTAGACCCAAATGAGCTCACAGGATACAGGGTCAAATTGACCCAGCAAAACAGCATAACAGCAAAGCTTGCCAGCTGGGACTTGGCACAATATCTCACACCCGTGGGCGCCAATCTCTTACAGTACGTAAGGCACCAGAGTACAGGAGACAAGATGGCCCATCATCTGGGATTGTTGACATTATCTCATGGCACGAAAAGAGTCAGTTAGCTAAGAATAACATATGGCAGTTAGCCAGTAATAAGGAACCAACTTGAAATCAAACAAAATAGGGTTAAGTCATTCTAGTGTTTGTAGCCAGATGGCCATAGACCAAGAACATGATGCGTACTAAATATGTCAGCCTTAGATCATAGAAACACACACAAAACTATAAAAACCATGGAGAAGCCATTACTCCTTTGTCCAGGACAGCAGGGCCCTCTGGCCTGTGCTGTGCCTTGGATCCTTCATTCCTTAAGCTAACCCATTTTCTGTACTGCCTATGTCCTGTGCTGTATCTCTATCTGTCTTTAATAAACCTTTTGCTATATAACTAACTCAGCGTGGCAATTTTGATGAACCACCAATGGTGCATTGACAATTCATATTGGTGCATTGGCAACTTACAAAGAAAACCATCAATACCAATTTTTAGATTAAATTTATTCTTATCAGATGGTGCATTGGCCGGGAACAAGATCCCCTCCTGAGACATCTCTTGATGACTGTCTCAGTGAAGACCTAAATCTAGACTTTCTTTTTGAAGAAGCTCTGGCAGATTTTGATTTAGACTCAATCGATGAATTTCTGACCTCTGAGCAGCCTCCCGAACTTCCCTTTGCTGACGAGCTAGATTCAGAGGAAATAACAATAGGGGCGGAAATTGACAATCTAATTGAGAGACTCTCAGAGAGTGAGGAGGAAGAGTATTGGGTAAATCCTACCTTAGTTCTGTCTGCCCTTGTTTTCACCCAGAAAACTGTTCGTGTGAACATTGTATTGAAGACCTTCTCGAAGACACTTATAACGCCGTCTTCCTGAATCCCAAAACATGGCTGACAACCCTCCAGAGGCAGATCCCATTTCAATACCCTTTTCCGATGTGCCCTCCCCAACCCCAATCCCACTAAGAACAGCGAGAGAAACAGATGCTTTTGCTAACAACTTCCACCCTCCCCCAGTTCCACCCCGAGTCCCAATAAGGAGAAGAAGAGGCTCTGTGATACAATCACCCATTCCCTATCATGATCCCCGCTCACCCATTCCCTATCATGTTCCCTGCTCAAATAGGTCACGAATGCCCACTACAGCTCCCTCACGAATGCCCACTACAGCTCCCTCACGAATGCCCATTTTGAGAAGGCTTTTGACAGATCCCTCTCAAAATCAGCCTTCTGCTGAACCAGTGGGACGTTCACAAAATCCCCGTGAACCGTATGTGTTAGTGACCCATAATATAGACCACTTTCGCTTTCTGATTTTGGTGAATCTCATACTTGAAGCAATAGATAATTCCAAGAACTAGACTCAAACGGAAAGCACAGCTGCGGTTGAAAAAAAAATTTTTTTTTCAGCTGCCCCCCTTTCCCCCCTTAATAGCAGCTCAGCACCTAACAGTGTAGACATTCTCGTTATCTATAGGTTTCCTGAATAAACTTGGCCTCCTAACAATCCCTCAATGACCTCTGAGACTGTCTAATAGAAATATTTACGGTTAAAACTTAGCTTCTCAGTTAGCAGATACCATGAATCTTTACTTTGTCTTCTGACCGTAACCTTATTCTCTTAGCCACCCCAAGGGCAATGTTGTTTTGCTTTGCGGAATTCTCTTTGCCATGGTCTTGTTAAAAGCAAAGAAAACACTGATTTCAAAGCTCTTAATAAGACAGCTCATGTTTTTACTGATCCCTTAAGCAAACAAAAATTGTTCGTTTCGTGCCCATCTCTATCCAGAACAGAACAAGAAATCGGAACAAAAATTGAGATATTGAGTAGAGATGACCAGATCAATGCTTGCTGATGCACATCTCCCAAACAAATTTTGGGGAAAAGCTATCCTCACAGCCACATACCTACAAAATAGGCTACCAACTAAGGCGACAAGTAAAACACCATTTGAGAGTTGGCATGGAAGAATTCCAAATGTGTGTCATCTCAGAGTCTTTGGAAGCATTGCTTTTTCTTACATTCCCTTAAAAGGCATAAATTGGACTCTAGAACAGAACCAACCATTATGGTGGGATATGCCTCTGGAGTACAAGGATATAGAGTGCTCAATCTGAAAACTGGTGAGGCCAATATAAGGCATGAAGCCTATTTTGATGAACACAGAACAATTGACAGAACTGGGAATGTACTAGACACCAATGAACAAGAACAATGCAGTCAATCTTTCCTAGACACATTCTTTTCAAGCCCCTCACAGACATACCAGGACAATGATAGAGATGACAAGCAGGAGGTGAGTGCACCTTCAGAAGGGGATGTGGATGGAGTTGCAGTTAAAGAACCTGTGTCACTATTTCAGGAACCAGCAACCAGCAACCAGACAATTCTTGCGAACTAACCGAGGTGTACCACCTGATCACTTGTCCTACCTGATCGCTGTCCTAGCAGACTACAAGAACCACTTGCGTTTCAACCTGAGATGCAGACAACAGCCTTTGCCTACAATCTACAGTAAGAAGTCATAGTATTAACAATATCCTTCAGAGAGCTCAAGAACAACCGCTTAATGAAAGGATCAGACAAGTCCACTTCACCTTAGACACTTTGGAACACAGAAAAGACCACCTTCACCAAGAACTACTTTCCACCCTATCCAAACCAGCGCTGGATGCAGTCTTAGAACTTGTCCAGAAAGCACAACTGCTTCAGCATCGCAAAAGCAAAGAGAGACAAATGAATTAGTTTGATCTTCTCCTCTCCCGGAAACAGTCAGTAAAATAAATTGGGAGGAGAAAGAAGGATGAGGGGACCATGACAGATGTAAAGGACAAATGGGTGAAGAACCTCTCAAACAGGGAACTCACCCAGAGAGAGAGGCCCTATCTGTTGTGTTCTTAATGTAACCCATGAACTGTCTGAGTTTCTATTAATAAATAGAAAGGAAGGCTCCAAACTTACCTTAGCTCCAGCCAAGCTCTAGCCGGTCCCAGCCGGGTGGGGCCTGATCAAGCTCCCAAGCACAGGCAATGGGAGACAGGTGTGGGATGTGGGAGCTGGAGGGTGGAGAATAACTGAAGGGCAGGATTCTGGCTTGTCCAATTGGGGGCCAGCAGGCTGTTTAAACCATCCAATGGCCTGCCACGGGGTGTGTATATAAACTGGCCCTTGGGGCCTTTTTAGGAGTGCTTTTTATCCCTTTGTAACGTGTGCTTTTACTATGAATAAAGAGCTGAATTTCACTTGGGCGTTGCCTGGTTTCATCTGACCCACTATATAACACTGGCGACGAGGATGGGATGCTGCTGAGCCGAACCAGAACCAAGCACTGACCCCACGAGCAGCTTGTGGCTTAGCAACTGGTAGAGGAGAACCAATGGCCAGCACCAATCCTACACCACCCCAACCGGTTATGATGGCTGCCCCTGTGAGTGGATTGCCAGAGTTCAGCACTTCACAGGCCTGGGAAGATTGGGTTGACCCGTTGGATTTCCATCTGGAACTATACCGGGTCATGGATGATGCACTGAAGAGTCCCATGCTGCTTTCTTCCTGTGGCACAGCCACGCTGGGGCTAGCCAAGACCTCGGTAGCCCCAGCAAATATCAAGACAGTATCGTATGACTGGCTGGTGAGCCTGTTGATGGCATATTTTGCTCCTAAGCCCACTAAGATGGTACGGAGGATGGTGTTCTATGACCAAAGGAGGAAACCGCAAGCATCGGCCACTGAGTTTCTGGCAGCGCTTCGGAAGCTTGCAAGTAAGTGTGAGTTCACCAGTTTGGACGAGATGCTGCTGGACCAGTTTACATGGGGTCAAACAGACACCAAGTTGCAGCAGAAAATGATAGCCACCAAGGAAATCACCCTCACCCAGGTCATGGAGATGGCAGCGGCTGCCGAACAAGGCCATAGGGAGGGGCATTGGCCGCGCAGCCCACCATCCACAAGGGAGCCAGCTATACTTCAGGAAAGTTGGGATGAGGGCACTGATTCCAAAGAGGATAGCGTTCATCGGACGCAAAGCAGTGCCCCCCAGCAGACCCGTCCCACCTCTCTGAGAGCCAACTGGATCCCTGAACAGCTACGACAACCGTGTGGAAGCTGCAGAGAGGGCCACGCAAGACGGACCTGCCGATTTCTTGATGCCATCTACAGGACTTGCTGAAAATCCGGGCGTATTGCCCGCGCCTGCCACTCCAGGTTAGCCAGAGAGGTGTCAGGAGGGAGTAGACCATGCCAGACAGCAAGCATCCTCAAGGACGGCAACACAGTAGACATGCTGCAGGTACCGAATCTTCCCTCCCGGGGGCCCAGTCAAATATTTGTGACGGTCCAGATAGAAGGGGTCCCCTGTAGAATGCATTTGGCCATGGGGTCACCAGTATCTATCATCTCAGCTAAGACTCTAAGGCAACTGTGCCCCAAGAAGTTCCCTCCCCTTCAACCTGCGCCCTTTCCACTCCGGGATTTCCAGAAAAATGTGATAGCACTCAGAGGAGGGGGAACTTTCTCGGTCCAATTTAAAAGAAAGGCCCAGGACTTAAGACTTATTTATAACGGAGGGCGCATATACCAGCCTATTGGGAATGAATTGGTTCGAGCCACTGGGCATTGCGGTCACAGGGATCCACCAGACAGCGGCCATGACCACAACAGACATGGAAAAGATTTGTGAAGGGTCTCCAGCCATTTTTGATGGGACTCTTGGCTCATATAATGGACTCCGGGTCTCCCTGCAGTTGGACCCAACAATTCATCCCATCCCTTTGAAGGCCCGCTGGGTTCCGTTGGCCCTAAAGCCAAAAATTGATGAGGAACTTGACCACCTCATAGAGCAGGGGGTTCTAGAGCTGGTGCCACATGGGGTGTGGGAGACACCTATATTCACGCCTGTAAAGCCAAACAGGTTGGTCCGAATCTGTGCAGACTATAAATGCACCCTGAACAAGGCCTTACAAGACCATGCTTACCCTGTCCCCGTGATCAGCCACGGAGTTGGATACAGAGGAAGAACCTGGAATGCTATTTTTTGGAAAAGAAGAAAAGGGAAAAGAACAAGATAGGAAAGAAGTGGGGAAGGAAGGAAAGATTTGTGATGTTAAGGAAGGTTACTTAGCTATTGTTAAGGAGACTATGATTTGGGAAACAATTAGGAAGGAATTGGATGACATTTATAAGGATTTCAAGAATACTGGAATACAGACAGAGGAATTAGAGGTAAAAGGAAATACCAAAGAGGTAAGAATTCAAGTAGATGATTGGAAATACCTAGGGATATCTGTAGGTACACAGGTAAACATTGAAGTTAGAAAGACAGTAAAGAATATAGGAACTCAGATAGGAGATAAAGATAAAAGACATGAGGTAGGAAAACATTGGCATATTGGCATACAGGTTCAGTTAGATAAACATAAGGAAACGAAGGAAGTAGGGACGCAAATGGAAACCAGAGGGTTTAAGATTTTATACAAGGAAACAGGTTCACAAATGGGTGAGCGCGAGAGGGGAATGAGAAAGCACGCGACTCAGACCGTTAAGGGGATAACGGTGCTTCGGGAGAAAGGGATTCAGACTTCAGGAGAGGAGAGAAAGAGAGAGGATATGGGACTCCCTCTCCCCATACCAATAGGTCTTCCCGCACATTTAATCAATACATATATAGCTCAAAGGGATCCTGTGGTTAATCCATCGAGAACAAACCCACCAGGATGGATTCCTGGGTGGGGATGGGAAAACCCTTATCTGATGCAACTTCCCCATTTAGGGAACCCAGCAGCGGGACCTGGGAATCGTTTTCAGAAGAGACTCCAAAAGTAAGAAGAAATCCCTTTTTAGGAGACTGTTTGAGATATGTTGATGTTTTGTATCCCGGTTCAGAAATCCCTCTGTTAACTCCCAATTTTGAAGTTGGTAACAAAAGAGATACGACAAGACCATTGTTTGAAGCTTTAAATAAAAGTTTTATTCATTCATCAGCAAAACAAGACTCCGGCTCTCCATTTTTATTTGATCCTCTCATAAATATTGAGGAACCCTTACAGCTAGACCTGGCCCAAGCAAACCAGCAGCTGCCAGTAGATGACGCCACGGCGGACGCACAAACAATAGTAACGCACAGGGGGGCATTCAGGGTAAAAAGACTACAGTTTGGGGTCAGTGTGGCCCCAGGGATATTCCAGGACTTAATGGACTCCCTTGCTTAAAGGGATGCCGGGGGTAACCTCTTTTTTTGATGATGTGTTGATAGCAGCCCCCTCGCCTTTTGTTAGTGATTTACAGTAAAAGTAACTAACAATTGTGTGTAAGTTGCTGAAGAGTGGTAACTCTGGTCATGCAAATCAGGGATCAGCTGACTACAATATGTAATTAACATGTATAAAGTAAAGAGCAAGTGTGGGCAACACTTGATCACTTCATCACTTGATCCTGATGATGATCCTGGCTGCTTCATGTTGCTGTTGAGTCTGTATCTGCAGAAGAAGGAATGCTGTTCAGCTGTATTACGAGATGTTACTTTGCCAGTTGTTTTGTTTTGTAAATACAAGTCTTCAAATTACTCTTTGTTAAATAAACTCTGCTAAAAACCCTAACACCTTCTGAATTTGCCACACGATTACATGACGTTTTGCAATGTTTCCAGACAGCGGGGCTCCTGGGGTTTTTGTGCATAGATTTTTTGGGCTTTACAGTAGATGCTGACGGGATTCACCCAGCACAGGAAAAGGTTTGTGCCATCTGCAATGCTCCACCACCCACTCATAAGGGAGAATTGCAAGCCTTTTGGGGGCTTGTAAACTTTTATCATGCTTTCCTGCTGCACAAGGCTGCTGTAGCAGAACTCCTACATAGACTGTTAGACAAGCGGGCCAAATGGGTTTGGGGGCCTCGACAAGCTGCAGCTTTTCGGGCAGTTAAAGATCTTTTGACATCCAATAAGGTGCTAGCACATTTTGATGAGACCCTCCCAGTGATTCTTGCCTGTGATGCATCACCCTATGGAGTCAGTGCGGTCCTGGAACATCAACTTCCTGATGGGAGCGAGGTACCGGTGGCTTACTTTTCGCAGACCGTGTTGTCGACGGAGCGTAACTACGGCCAGATTGATAAAGAGGGACTGGCTATAGTAAAAGGGGTTAAGAAGTTCCACAATTATTTGTATGGCAGGCCCTTTACCATCATTACAGACCACGGCTGTGAGAGGAAGCACACGGCTATAGAGGAAGCACACGGCCAGAGGGCATAGAGCTTACTTCCTGTCCTTGCAGGAAGTAAGGGGCTGAGTTTTATCTTTAAATAGCTGCTCCCAGCCGTCAGGCGCGTGCAAACTAAAAAAAAAAAAATTATTCTGGGTATCTTTGAGTTCCCAAGCCAAGCTACTCCAGAGGAGATTCTCCGCACATTAGCAAGTGCTTTAGCGCCCCCTACACTGTTATATCTTGATTAAACAACAAAAGAAGTAAATAGTCTTACTAGATAAAAAAATTAGTGTAAGTTTACATTTTTGAGACCTTGAATACATTTTATTGCACTCGTTAAAATGGAGTTGGAGGGAGCAGCTGTAGTTACCTGCAGTACTTGTGCTATGTTTGTCATCTTGACAGAGCGTGTGCAGAACTACATTTGCTGCAAGTGCAAGCTGGTTGCGCTATTGGAAGAGAAGGTCCAGCAGCTAGAGGCTCGCATAGTGGACCAGCAACATATTAAGGAGCTTGAGCAGTTCCTGGACAGAGCGGAAGAGACTATCCAGGTCCAAGAAGAGACAGGGCACACTTCTGAGGATGTAATCACTTCCCCAACCCAGGAGGTAGATGGGTGGAGGAATGTGACTCAAAGGAGTAGAAGGCCAAGGGATCGCTCAGATAGTCTCATATTGCACAATCAATTTGAGGCTCTTTCCCCCATCACACCTCATGAGGCACACACTGAGGAACAATTGGTTCCACCTGAGGATCTCTCCCTCATCACTATTAATGAGATACAAGATCAGGTACATGTAGATGAGCAGGCTGCAGGAGAGAAGCTCCTTGTACTAGGAGATTCTTTGATTAGAAATACAGAGGGATGGATTTGTGAGGAGCATGATAACCGTATGGTCACTCGCCTGCCAGGTGCAAAGGTTGCAGACATCACCAGAAATCTAGATAGCTTGTTAGAGAACTGGGAAGGAGCCAGTGGTCACGGTACACGTTGGTACCAATGATGTCGGGAAGGCCAAGCGGTCAGTCTTGGAAGCCAAGTTCAGGTTGTTAGGTAGAAGATTGAAGTCCCGGGCTTCCAAGGTAGCATTTTCAGAAGTGCTACCTGTTCCGCGTGCAGGACCCGCCAGGCAGGCAGAACTCAGAAGTCTCAATGCGTGGATGAGGTGATGGTGTCGAGAGGAGGGCTTTAGATTTGTCAGGAACTGGAGAACATTTTGGGACAAGCCAAACCTGTTCAGGAGGGATGGGTTGCACTTGAATCATGATGGGACCAGATTGCTGGCACTCAACCTCAAAAAGGCAGCAGAGCAGCTTTTAAACTGATAACTGGGGGAAAGCCGACAGGAGCTGAGTGGCATCCGGTTCGGAACACCTCATCCTCGGGGAACGAGGTTGGAGAGGGTAGAGAATCACATAGAGATGACATAGAAGGTATTAGCACTGGGAGAATAATGGACTGTGACAGTTTCTCTACTGAAAATAAAAGCTGTGAGGGGAAAAGAACAAGGCAGCAGCTGTTGTTGCGGGACCCACTGTACAGGTGCTTCTACGCCAATGCTCGAAGCCTCCGAGCAAAGATGGGAGAACTTGAACATTTGGCAGCTAGGGATAACATAGATATAATAGCCATAACAGAAACCTGGTGGAATGTGGAGAACCAGTGGGATACAGCAATCCCAGGCTATAAACTCTATAGAAGGGATAGAGAGGGGCGGCTTGGAGGAGGAGTGGCCATCTATGTCAAAGAAGGGGTAAAATCCAGCAGAATGGAGATGGACAGAGGGTCTGACTCCACCATAGAATCACTGTGGGTTAAACTACCAGGTCCCAGGAGTGATGTGATAGTTGGAGTATTCTATCGTCCACCAGATCAAAAACTTGAGGGGGACCTTGAAATGAGGAGACAAATCATGGAGGTGGCTAAGAGGGACAGGATAGTAATCATGGGGAACTTCAATTATCCCCACATTGACTGGGCCAATGCGAGCTCCGGGCAAGAAAGAGAAACCGGGTTTCTCGACTTACTGAATGACTGTGCCTTAGAGCAACTTGTCATGGAGCCCACCCGAGAACAGGCAACTCTGGATCTAATACTGTGTGATACTCAGGACCTGGTCAGGGATGTGAATGTCACTGAGCCTCTGGGGAACAGTGACCATGCTGCAATTTCCTTTGCCATGCATGTCGGAGGAAGAGTGTCAAGCAAATCAGACATAAAAACCCTTGATTTTCGAAGGGCAAACTTCCCTCAGATGAGGAAACTAGTTAGAGAGAAATTGAAGGAGAAAGTTAGAAGAATCCAATCTCTTCAGAGTGCATGGAGCCTGTTTAAAACAACAATAATAGAGGCCCAGCACAAGTGCATACCACAAAGAAAGAAGAGCTCATTTAAGTCCAAGAGGACACCGGCATGATTAACGAGTGGAGTTAGAGAAGCTCTAAAGCACAAGGAGAGGTCTTTCTGTAAATGGAAATCCTCCCCAAATGAGGAAAATAAAAAGGAACACAAACTCTGGCAAAAGAAATGTAAGAAGATGATAAGGGAGGCAAAGAAAGATTTTGAGGAACGCATGGCTAGCAATATAAAGGGTAATAATAAAAGCTTCTTTAAATATGTTAGAAGTAGAAAAACTTCCAGAGAACCAGTTGGCCCTCTGGATGGTGAGGGAGGAAAAGGGGAGGTTAAGGAGGACTTGGACATTGCAGAGAAATTGAATGAGTTCTCTGCGTCTGTCTTCACGACAGAGGACCTTGAGCGGATTCCGCTGCCTGAGCCGCCCCTCTTGACTAAAGAATTAAATCAAATAGAAGTTAAAAGAGAGGAGGATTTAGGACTAATCGATAAATTGAGGATTAACAAGTCACCGGGCCCAGATGGCATCCACCCAAGGGTTATTAGGGAACTGAGAAATGAAATTGCAAATCTCTTAACGGTTATATGCAACTTGTCTCTTAATGGTTATATGCCACAGTGCCGGAGGACTGGAGGATGGCAGATGTCACACCAATTTTTAAAAAAGGAAGGAGGGGGGACCCAGGAAACTACAGGCCAGTTAGCCTTACATCTGTCCCAGGGAAGATGGTGGAAAGCCTCATCCAAGAGAAAATCTTAAAACACATAAAAGAACAAACCTTGCTGAGAGAAAATCAGCATGGCTTCTGTAAGGGTAAATCTTGTCTGACAAACCTTTTAGAATTTTTTGAAAAGGTCAACGGGCACGTGGATTTGGGTGAACCGGTGGATATAGTCTATCTGGATTTTCAAAAGGCTTTTGACACAGTCCCTCACCAAAGGCTGCTGAGAAAACTGCACAGTCAGGGGATAAGAGGACACGTCCTCTTATGGATTGAGAACTGGTTGAGATCCCGGAAACAAAGAGTAGGTGTCAATGGGAAATTGTCACAATGGAGAGAACTGAAAAGCGGTGTGCCCCAGTGCTCTGTCCTGGGACCAGTGCTTTTCAATCTGTTCATAAATGACCTGGAGACAGGGATGAACAGTGAGGTGGCCAAGTTTGCAGATGACACAAAACTTTTCCGTGTGGTGAAAACCAGAGAAGATTGTGAAGAGCTCCAGAAGGATCTCTCCAAACTGGGGGAATGGGCTAAGAAATGGCAAATGCATTTTAATGTAACCAAATGTAAAGTAATGCATATTGGGGCAAAAAATCCAAACTTCATCTATCAACTCATGGGCTCTGAGTAATCCGTGACGGATCAGGAAAGAGATCTTGGTGTGTTGGTGGACAGCTCCATGAAGGTGTCTCCCCAGTGTGTGGCAGCGGTGAAGAAGGCCAATTCCATGCTAGGGATTATCAAAAAGGGGATTGAAAATAAAACAGCCAACCTTATAATGCCATTATACAAAACAATAGTAAGGCCCCACCTGGAGTATTGTGTACAGTTCTGGTCACCGCATCTCAAGAAAGACATAGTGGAACTGGAAAAGGTGCAGAAGAGAGCGACTAAAATGATTACTGGGCTGGGGCACCTCCGTTATGAAGAAAGGCTAAAACATTTGGGCCTCTTTAGTCTGGAAAAAAAGGCGCTTGAGGGGGGGATATGATTGAGACATACAAAATAATGCAGGGTATGAGTAAAGTGGATAGAGGGAAGCTCTTCTCTCTCTCCCAAAATACCAGAACTAGGGGACATACACTCAAATTGAAGGCTAATAGAGTAAGAACTGACAAAAGAAAAGTCCATCACAGGTTACAAACCAGGGTACTTCAAGGGCCAGATGCAGGGGAGTGGTATCAGGAGACAGATATCTAGTCTCATGCGCTCCCAAACGCACCTGGTGGGGCCGCTGTGAGATACAGGAAGCTGGACTAGATGGGCCTTTGGCCTGATCCAGCATGGCTCTTCTTATTTTCTTATGTAAGCCACTATTGGGTCTGTTTGCACCAGATTGTCAGACACCACAAATGTTATCCCCCAGGGTCCTGTGGTGGTCAATTTTTTTAGCTGGCTACCAGTACTCTCTGCAGTACTGGAAGGGAAAAGCCATGGGACATGCAGATGCTCTTAGCAGTCTTCCACTGCCCGAGATTGGCCTTGACCTGGCACCTGCGTACCAGATCATGCAACTCGAGGAGCTGCAAGAACCACCCCTCCACCCGAGGGACACTGCTAAATATATGTCCAAAGACCATGTATTATCTCGGGTCTTGGACTGGGTGGGGACGGGGTGGGCCACAGGCCAGGTGGGGAAGGAATTAATGACCTTTGCATCACGAAAGAATGAGTTGTCAGCACACAAAGGCTGCCTGTTATGGGGGAGCAGAGTAGTGGTCGCACCACCATTACGGAAAAGAGTAATGTCGGACCTCCATGAGGCCCGCCCGGGGGTGGTTAGAATGAAAGCCCTTGCCAGGAGCTATGTCTGGTGGCCGGACCTCGACCAAGAGATTGAGGAGTGGGTACAGCATTGTCAGTCATGCCAGGAGTCTCAACAAGACTCGCCCCGTGCTGCCGTACAGTCATGGGAAGATACGCGAAAGCCATGGTCCCAACTCCATCTGGACTTTGCGGGACCCGTTCAGGGCCAAACGTTCCTTATCATAGTGGACTCTTATTCAAAGTGTCTAGAGGTAGTTCCGGTGTCTACATCCTCCACGCAAATAATTGTACATGCAATGAGGAAGCTGTTTTTCACCCACGGCTTGCCAGATACAATTGTTACAGACAACGGGATGGTGTTCACCTCTGTGGAATTCAAGGACTTTACAATCAAGTACGGGATCCGGCATATACGCTCAGTGCCTTTCCACTCCGCCACGAACGGTCAAGCGGAGAGGATGGTGCACACGGCCAAGGATGCATTGAAAAAGATTGGGGAAGGGGATTGGCACTATCGGTTGACCCGTTTCCTGTTGGCACAGCATACAACACCATGCGCCTCCACGGGGCGAAGTCCAGCAGAGCTGCTCACGGGGCGCAAGTTGACCACTCTCTTGGACAGGCTGCATCCAGATCGAGCTCTGGACCAGCGATTGGCAGCAGAAGACAGAAGGGCCCCCAGAGGGTTTTTCCCAGGGGACCCAGACTACGGAGAGAATTACACCAGTGGACCAGCATGGGTCCCTGCCAAGGTAATTCGCGTAACGGGGTCTGTTTCTTATGAGGTCCTAACAGATGAGGGATTTCACTGGCGGCGCCACATAGACGAGCTGCGGCGCCGGGTGCCCCCGGAGGATGAAGATCTGAGAATAGAGACAGATACATCGGAGCAGAAACCATTGCCGCAGGCTGGAGAAGCTGAGCACAGTAACATCACGAGTGGGTGCAGCAATGCTCCGAGCGAGGAGGAAGCAGTCAGTCCAGCTGTCGAGCGGGAAGAGCTGGATGCGGTCCCAGCCACGGTGACCCCGTTACCGGTAAGAGACCCCGCTCTTTCCTCAGACACTTCATCGACTCAGACTAGCGGCCCAACCAACCCTATGGGAGCACCTCGCCATTCTCAGCATAAATAGCGGAGAACGGCATACTTGAAAGATTTGTGTGTTAGGATGCGCAAACTTAGGGGGCAGGGGTGTTGTGTTATTAGTGTAACCCGTGAACTTCCTGAGTTTAGAGTATGTTAATAAATAGAAAGGAAGGCTCCAAACTTACGTTAGCTCCAGCCAAGCTCTAGCTGGGTCCCAGCCGGGCAGGGCCTGATCAAGCTCCCAAGCACAGGCAATGGGAGACAGGTGTGGGATGTGGATGCTGGAGGCTGGAGAATAACTGAATGGGTAGGATCCTGGCTTTTCCAATTGGGGGCCAGCAGGCTGTTTAAACCATCCAATGGCCTGCCACGGGGTGTGTATATAAACTGGCCCTTGGGGCCTTTTTAGGAGTGCTTTTTATCCCTTTGCAACATGTGCTTTACTATGAATAAAGAGCTGAATTTCACTTGGGCGTGGCCTGGTTTCATCTGACCCACTATATAACACTATCCAAAAGCCTAAATTTGGCCATTACACCGAAGCAGGTTCCTGTTGTGAATTTCATCACAGCTACAGAATCGGCCATTCACAGCAACAATCTGCCAGCAGCAGAAGCTGAACTACTCAGGATAAAAGTCTCTGTTGCCCTCAACAGTGCCCAACCACCACCATCCAACTTCACCAGCCAGGAGAGACGTGCTCTGACATCCCTCAGCAGAGATGAGAACATCACCATTCTGCCTGCAGACAAAGGAAGATGCACTGTTGTCCTCAATACTGTGGACTACCACGAAAAGGTTCACACTTTTAGATGACCAACACGCATATGAAAAATTAAAAAGAGACCCCACCAGCAATTGCAAGAAAAAAATAACAGAATGCTTAAAACTCTTGGAGAAGGAGAACACAATTGACAGGGTGACTTACCACCAGTTATATACCAGAGAGACCATCCCCTGCTTTTACGGACTTCCGAAGATCCACAAGCAAGGAATCCCCCCTCAGACCCATTGTCAGTAGTATAAATTCAGTGACTTAGAACATCACAAAATACCTGGTGACTATCCTAGCCCCACTGGTTGGACTCACAGACCACAACATGCACAATTCAGAGGAGTTTGTTTCTAAAGTCAGAGAGCTGAAACTGGATACAGATGAAACCATGGTATCCTTTGATGTTACATCTCTCTTTACCAGAATCCCCACCACTGATGCCCTAACAACGGTAAAGAGAAGACAGAGAAAACAGTACCCTCACCTCCAAAAGCTGCCTCAATCCAGACCAGATATGCCTGCTCCTGGACCTGTGTCTGAACACCACATATTTCATGTACAGAGGGGACTTCTACAGACAGAAGCAGGGTTGTGCCATGGGTTCCCCAGTGTCATCAATTGTTGTCAACCTATACATGGAAGAAGTGAAGAAGAAGGCACTCAACACCTTCCCAGGGACAACACCATCCCACTGACTCATGATACCTACCTAAGGAAGTACAGGCCTTTACAGACCACAACAATGCAGTGGACACTAATATTTAGTTCACTAGGGAAGACACCCAAGAAAATAGGCTGGCTTTCCTGGATTGTGCAGTCATCATCAGACCCGAATGTGGCCTGAGAGTAGACGTTTACAGGAAGTAGCACCCACACATATCAGTACTTACTGTTTGGCTTCCACCATCCATTACAGCACAAATTAGGAGCCATCAGGATCCTAATCCACAAAGCAGAGGGAATCCCCACATCCACAGAAGCCAAGATGAAGGAAGACAGGCACCTGAAGACAACAAGGCCTGTGGATATCCAAAGTGGGCCCTTAACAAAGCAGTGTGCCGACCCAGAAGAACAAGGGATCAGTCTGAGACCCAGACCCAACGGAAGAACCTGGTCATTCCTTACATGGCTGGAGTGTCTAAGAAGCTTAAAAGGATTTTTGGCAAAAACCAAAAACCCATAAACAGACTAAGGCAGAGACTTGTCCACACAAAGGATCCGATACCAAAACAAAAAAGGAGCAATATAGTATAAGTGGTCCAATGCAGTGAGGAGTGTGCAGACCTCTACATTGGAGAAACTAAACAGCCATCAATCAGAAGGATGACCCAACATAGTAGGGGTAACAGCTCAGGACCAGAATCAGAAGTACACCTCCATTTGGAGGACAAAGGGCACTCATTCAAAGATGAGGATGTACAAATATTAGACAGGGAAGAGAGGTGGTTTGAGAGAGGAGTCAGGGAAGCCATTCATGTGAGTATTGAAACCCCCTGTCTCAACAGAGGTGGTGTCCTCAGGCATAGTCTGTGTCTCTCAAGAAAAAGAAGTCCATTAGCCATGACTCAACTTCCGGATAAACTCACCTGGATGACTGAGAATCTTCACAGACATATTGTCCTACCTCACAACATCATCACACACAGATGAACGAACAAGCTGGGAAGAAGTTGAAGCTATGTCAACAACAGAGGGCACTAAATGGAGAAAGTCTGCACAGAAGGAAATAGAGTCTTTACACAAAAATAAGACTTTGACACTAGCTAAGTTTCCGCCAGGAAGGAGGGCATTTAAGAAGAAATGGGGAGCAGATGGACAAGTCCAACACTTTAAAGCCAGGCTGGTTGCAAAAGGCTTCCAACAGAAATATGGGGAGGACTTTGATGAAGTGTTTGCACCTATTGAAAATATCGCACAATAAAAACACTTTTTAACATAGCTGCATCTAAACAAAGGCTTGTCTAACACATGGATGTTAAAACAGCATATCTACATGAGGATATCGAAGAAGAATGTTACATGGAACAACCACCAGGCTTCATCAACAAGAAGCATCAAGAACTAGTTTGTAAAATCCAGAAAGGTCTTTATGGCCTTAAGCAAAGTGCAAAATCTTGGAACACCAAATTAAGTGAACTGCTTCAACAGGGGTTCCAAGGGCATGCAGATCAATTGTACACAAGTAATCAAAATGGTCATTTTTCATGCATTTTGCTATGTGGATAATCTGATTATTGCCACAAACCAGGAACAGGAACATAAAGAGATAATGCAGGAACTCAGCAAAGAGGTAGAAATCACAGAGCTAGGTTTAGCTAAATATTACCTGGGTAAGCAAATAGATAAGCACACAGACGGTTCTTATCTTTTGAGTCAGAAAAAAAAGATATTTGAACTTCTGGACATGTTGAACATGAAAGAGGCTAAGGGTACTGTAACGTTAATTAAGAGTGAAGAAGCCTGTCTTAAAGGCCAAACATAAACATCTCTAATATTAAGCTGAAATACCTAGACTGCTGTAGATCTGAAATCATAAAGGAATGTAAGCAAAGCCCAAAGATGCATTCCAACCAAGAAGCAAGTGAACTCTGATTGGCCTAAGAAGACATGTGACTGGTTTTTCTCATGCTTCGAAGAGAGACAGAGAGGATTTTTCCTGAATGGTTTTCTGCACATGGACTATTGCTAATGCTTAACAATGTAGTCTTTCAATTAGTGAGGTTTCTGCCTCTGAAGCTTGCTTTAGATTTCTTTATATGTTAGGAAGGAAAATCATGTGTTTTTATTTTTCAATAAGACAATATTCCTGTGAAACCTTATCAGTTAAATAAAAGCTTTTACTTATTATTTAAATGAAAGTGCCTTGATGAGTACTTGGTGAGCAATTGTTTTGGTAGTAAATACAGCCAGGCGAGGAGATTTAGAGCCCATTTAGAAGGGGAACTAATTCCTCCAGATACCAGTTACAGCAGCTGTGGTTGTCTGAAGACAGATGGATCTGGTCAGAGGCGCAACCCTTCTGTAAAGTTCTGCTACAGGTACTGCAACACCATGCAGACACACTTTCACAAAATTCTTGGGGAAGGTGAACTCTTACGTGACAATCACAAGTATAGGGCAGCCATAGGAAAATTTCTATATCTCACAACCACAACTAGACCAGATATAGCCAGCCACTGCTGTAGGAACTTTAAGCACAAAGGTCAACTCACCAACTCAGAGTGACTGGATAGCCCTGAAAAGACCAGGCTATGGGACAGAAACCGCCATGGTTGCCTTGGTGGATGACCTACGCCGGGGACTAGACAGGGGGAGTGCGTCCCTGTTGGTCCTGCTGGACCTCTCAACGGCTTTTGATACCATCGACCATGGTGTCCTTCTGGGCCGATTGGCTGAGTTGGGAGTTGGAGGCACTGTCCTGCAGTGGTTCCGCTCCTACTTGGAGGATCAGTCCCAGATGGTGGTGCTGGGGGATGCCTGTTCGGCACCCTGGCCCTTGAAGTGTGGGGTGCCACAGGGCTCTATTCTGTCCCCCATGCTATTTAATATTTACATGAAACCGCTGGGAGAGGTCATCCGGGGATTTCGAGTTGGGTGCCATCAATGTGCTGATGACACCCAGTTATATCTCTCCTTTCCCCCAGATTCCAGGGGGGCAGTGGAAGTCCTAGAGCGCTGTCTGGAGTCGGTGGGGATCTGGATGAGGGCTAACAAGCTGAAATTAAATCCGGACAAGACAGAGGCTCTCCTAGTTCAGAAATCTTCAATGCAGGTACTGGAATATCGTCCTGCTCTGAACGGGGTTGCACTCCCTCTGAAGGAGCAGGTCCGCAGCTTGGGGGTCCTCCTGGATTCAGAGCTGCTCCTGGACTCCAGGTAGCAGCTGTGGCCAGGGGGGCCTTTGCCCAGCTTCAGCTGGTGCGCCAGCTGCGGCCATACTTGGATCGTGCAGACCTGGCCACGGTGATCCATGCCATGGTGACATCAAGACTAGACTATTGTAACGCGCTCTATGTGGGTCTGCCCTTGAAGACGGTTCGGAAACTACAACTGGTACAGAATGCGGCAGCCCGGGTGGTTACTGGAGCTCGGTGGTACAACTCTGTTGGGCAGCTTCTCCAGGGACTGCATTGGCTGCCCATTCGTTTCCGGGCCCAATTCAAGGTGCTGGTTATGACCTTTAAAGCCCTATACAGCTCAGGACCAGGTTATCTAAGAGACCGCCTACTTCCGTATAATTTGGTCTGCCCCTTCGGTCATCGGAGAAGGCCCTTCTACGAGTACCACCACCCAAGGAAGTACAAGGGGCGGCGACAAGAAATAGGGCCTTCTCAGTAGTGGCACCGATACTATGGAATTCCCTCCCCTTTGAGTTAAGAACTGCCTCCGCCCTTGAAATATTCAAGTGAGGCCTTAAGACTTACTTATTTAGGCAAGGCTTCTGAGCCTCCAGCCTTTACAAATTTTTATAACATCTTAGTTATTGGCTGGGGAGCCTTTTAAACTCTGCTGCAGCTACTGTTTTTAATCTTGTTTTTTATTGTATTATATTGTATAGTATTTTTATAGTATTTTATCGGTATTGTGCTGTTTTTACATTGTATTGATTTTATACTTTTTTGAATTTGTTGTAAGCCACCTAGGGTCCCTTTGGGGGAGAAAGGTGGCATAAAAATAAAGTTATTATTATTATTATTAAAGTTATTAAATTGAAGATTAACAAGTCACTGGGCCCAGATGGCATCCACCCAAGGGTTATTAGGGAACTGAAAAATAAAATTGCAGATCTCTTAACGGTAATATGCAACTTGTCTCTTAAAACGGCCACAGTGCTGGAGGACTGGAGGATAGCAGATGTCACACCAATTTTTTAAAAAGGAAGGAGGGGGAACCCGGAAAACTACAGGCCAGTTAGCCTTACATCTGTCCAAGGGAAAATGGTGGAAAGCCTCATCAAAGAGAAAATCTTAAAACACATAGAAGAACAAACCTTGCTGAAAGAAAATCACCATGGCTTCTGTAAGGGTAAGTCTTGTCTGACAAATCTTTTAGACTTTTTTGAAAAGGCCAACAGGCATGTGGATTTGGGTGAACCGGTGGATATAGTCTATCTGGATTTTCAAAAGGCTTTTGACACAGTCCCTCACCAAAGGCTGCTGAGAAAATTGCACAGTCAGGGGATAAGAGGGCAGGTCCTCTTATGGATTGAGAACTGGTTGAGATCCAAGAAACAAAGAGTAGGTGTCAATGGGAAATTTTCACAATGGAGAGAAGTGAGAAGCGGTGTGCCCCAGGGCTCTGTCCTGGGACCGGTGCTTTTCAATCTATTCATAAATGACCTGGAGACAGGGATGAACAGTGAGGTGGCCAAGTTTGCAGATGACACAAAACTTTTCTGTGTGGTGAAAACCAGAGAAGATTGTGAAGAGCTCCAGAAGGATCTCTCCAAACTGGGGGAATGGGCTGAGAAATGGCAAATGCGTTTTAATGTAACCAAATGTAAAGTAATGCATATTGGGGCAAAAAATCCAAACTTCATCTATCAACTCATGGGCTCTGAGTTATCCGTGACGGATCAGGAAAGAGATCTTGGTGTGTTGGTGGACAGCTCCATGAAGGTGTCTCCCCAATGTGTGGCAGCGGTGAAGAAGGCCAATTCCATGCTAGGGATTATCAAAAAGGGGATTGAAAATAAAACAGCCAACATTATATTGCCATTATACAAAACAATAGTAAGGCCGCACCTGGAGTATTTTGTACAATTCTGGTCACCGCATCTCAAGAAAGACATAGTGGAACTGGAAAAGGTGCAGAAGAGAGCGACTAAAATGATTACTGGTTTGGGGAACCTCCCTTATGAGGAAAGGCTAAAACATTTGGGGCTCTTTAGTCTGGAAAAAAGGCGCCTGAGGGGGAATATGATTGAGACATACAAAATAATGCATGGCATGAGTAAAGTGGATAGAGGGAACCTCTTCTCCCTCTCACAAAATACCAGAACTAGGGGACATACACTCAAATTGAGGGCTGGGAGAATAAGAACAGACAAAAGAAAATATTTTTTCACCCAGCACGTTGTTAGTCTGTGGAACTCCCTGCCACAGGATATGGTGATGGCATCTAGCCTGGATGCCTTCAAAAGGGGTTTGGACAGATTCCTGGAGGATAAGTCCATCACAGGTGAGAAACCATGATGGAGATGTGTAATCTTCAGGCTTAAAACCAGGGTACTTCAAGGGCCAGATGCAGGGGAGTGGTATCAGGAGACAGATATCTAGTCTCATGCGCTCCCAAATGCATCTGGTGGAGCCACTGTGAGATACAGGAAGCTAGACTAGATGGGCCTTTGGCCTGATCCAGCATGGCTCTTCTTATGTTCTTATGTAGGAGAGTAAAGAAATGCTGACCGGGGTGCGAGTCATCCCTGATTATTTTCCTTGCTCTCCTAAGACAGCGGTCCCTGGCGATGTCATCCAGTGGACTCAGGGGACAGCCCATGATGTTTTGTGCTGTGTTCACTACCCTCTGTAAAGTCTTTCTCTCCGCGGCTGTCAAACCAGCATACCAGATTGTAATGCAGTACATAAGGACACTTTCTATTATAGACTGGTGGAAGGAGGTCATCAATTGTTGTTTCATGTTGTCCTTCTGCAAGAGCCTGAGGAAATGGAGTCTCTGTTGAGCCTTCCTGACCACCTGGCTTGTATTAGTTTTCCAGGTAAGATCTTCACTGAAATGAACTCCCAGGAATTTGAAGGACGAGACTCTCTCCATCCGGCCTCCCATGATGTACAGTGGAGCACGTTCCTCTCTTTTCCTCTGGAAGTCTGACACCATCTCCTTAGTTTTGCTGATATTTAGGTGCAAATTATTTTCTAGGCACCATGAGGATAATTTTTGGACCTCCCCCCTATATACTGATTCATCTCCACCTGTTATAAGACCCATTATGGTAGTGTCATCTGCAAACTTAATGATTGCAGTGGATGGGTCAGATGCTACACAGTCATAAGTATACAATGAATACAGGTAGGGACTAAGCACACAGCCCTGTGGGGAGAGAGTGCTAAGCTTCAACGAGGTAGATGTGACAGGCCCAATCCTCACTGTTTGTGACCAATCCCTCAGAAAGTCTTTAATCCAGTCACAGATGCTAGAAGAAAGGTTCAGGTCAGTCAGCTTTTTAATAAGGATGCTCGGAAGGATGGTATTAAAAGCCGAGCTATAGTCAATAAACAGCATCCTGACATAATTACCAGGTTTCTCCAGATGACTGGCTGCAAGATGAAAAGCAGTGGCTGTAGCATCATCTGTTGACCTATTCCTTCTGTAGGCGAACTGATGTTTATCAAAGTCCAGTGGAAGGCATTTCCTAAGATGTTGGAGGACCAATCTTTCGAAGCATTTCATTGCCACTGATGTTAATGCAGTTGGTCTGTAGCCATTGAAACAGTTAATTGCTGTTTTCTTAGGGACTGGGACAATGGTCGTTACTTCACGAACCTCTCGCTGCGCGGCGAGCCGTGATTTCTGTGCGGATCGATCGGTTTTGTCCGCACGATCCTCCATTTTGGAAGCGGCGCCACCCCGACCACGCCCCTTAAGCCGTGCTCCAAGCGGGGCGAGCGATTCCCGTGCCGGAGGCCGGGAATCTTTTTCGCTTCGCATCCCGCTTCGCATCCAAAGTCACGTGTGGCCACTGATTATTTGTAAAAAAAATTTTTTAGTTACTTTTCCTCCGAAATATCGATGCATCGATATTTCGGTTAACCCGTTCTTTTGATCCTGATTTCAGCGCTTACAATATACATATATTTGTGGTTGTTTATGCAGGTAAACCTGTATCCCGGTGTCTCATGTCTGTCCTTTTTACGGAAATCAACAAACGCCAGGTGTCACTGTTTTCCCCTGCCCGCCCCCCCCCCTTCGTTTTCTTAATTACTGCGACAGCCAAGTGGTGGCGTTTGTGTTAAACCAGAGATGCTACTTTACTTTCTGGTGGCTGCTCGTTGGTTTTGCTTTTTTACATTTAGTACCGGATGTCACCGCCATGCCTTTGACTCACCCGGATTTTGAGCGCGGGGTGGTTTTCATCTCCCAACATGTGATGTCCACCCTTCCAAAAACACTTCATTAAAATTAACAATAAGCCGTTGCGCTTCATGGCATTTAACTTTTAGTTAATTATTGTTTCCTCCGAATGTGTTCACATACGTAATGATTGAGGTTTATGACACCATAAACATATCTCCGCGGGCACCGGCTGTGCCTCTGAGCGTAGTCAGAGTTTAAAACGCATGGCCGTCTTCCCGCGTCCATTGTGAGTGACTGCTGTATGAGGCGCACCATCGACATCTTGAAAAGCTTCTGTGTTTCCCCCCCAACCCCCCCCCGAATAGCAGTCTGTTTAAAAAAAAAGACAGTTGTGCGCCGTTGCATCGAAGCCCTGAGGTGATTCCTTCTATCCTACACCAGAAAAAGTTTTCGCGGGCGTGAGGGAACACCAGGGGGGCACCTCTCCCTTGGATTTCTGTCACCCTAAGAGTCTTTTTCCAATGAAATCTGCTGTGCCTCTGAGCATACTCAGAGTGCAAAATAAAATACATTCTTCCCGACTCCATTTTGAGTGACTGCTGTACTCCCCCCCCTAATTCCCCACACCACACAGAATACTCCTCCCTGGAGTAGAAAACTGACAGTTGTGCACCGTTGCATCGATCCCAAGAAATGATTAATTCCTCCTGATACTGGAAGAAGTGTTCGCAGTACTAAGGGTTGGCCATTCAGCGCCCCTCCCCTGGGTTTCGAGCACCCTGAAAATCAATCTCCACTGACAACTGCTGTGCCATTGAGCATAGGCAGAGTGTAAAAGAGAAGACATTCTTCCCGACTCCATTTTGAGTTACTGCTGTATGAGACGCACCTTTGAAATCTTTCAAAGTTTCAGTGTTCCCCCCCCTCCTGTTACCCGCCACCCCGGAAAAGTACTCCCTTGAATACAGAAATGACAGTTGTGCACCGTTGCATCGAACCCGAGAAATGATTTACTCCTGCCGATACCGGAAGATGTGCTCGCAGGCCTAAGGGTACTCACGGGAGCACCTCTCCCTTGGAATTCTGTCGCCCTAAAACACTTTCTCCGCTGACAGCTTCTGAGCCTCTGAGCATAGCCAAAGTGTAAAATAAAATACATTCTTCCCGACTCCATTTTGAGTGACTGCAGTGCTTCCCCCCCACCACACAGAATACTCCTCCGACGAAACCTTCTTCCCGGCTCCAGTTTGACTGACTTCAGTGATTCCCCCCCCCTTATTCCCCCACACAACACAGGGTAGTCCTCCCTTGAACAGAAAAATGACAGTTCTGCGCCGCTGCATCGATCTCCAGAAATGATTTATTCCTCCTGATACCGGGAAATGTGTTCGCTGGCGTAAGGGTGGTAGACATGGCAGCGCCCCTAACTTTGATTTCGACCACCCTAAAAATCTATCTTTGCTGAAAGCTGATGTGCCTCTAAACACAAGACCGTCTTCCCTACTACAAATTCAGTGATTGCAGCCCCAGACGCACCGTCTGGGGAAACTGTGAAAGCATCCGTTGTGTTCCTCCCCCCCCAAAATAAAATGCATAAGAAATGATTTCAGGTGCAAGTTTGCATTTTACACCCGTGATTGCCACGACATAAACCCCCCCACACTGTTATGAGCAAAATCTGCCCCCCCCCCAAGCACAGTAACAACATTCTAGGGATACGGGAATGAATAACCTATTGGAGTCTTACAGCCTGTATTTTCAAAAGTCTTCCCAAAGCCAGAACGCACCACTGGTATTCAGAGGGGGGGTTGCCCTATGCACTTTAATGGGTTCCCTAGAAAAACGTTTTTGTTCCTGAACTACTGGGACGCCACAAGAGTTGAAAATGTACCTATGTGCTTCTAAGAAATGTCGTTAAAAATCCTAGGGAGGGATTAAAAAGACTAACAACTTGCTGGACCCCTGTCTTGCAAGTGGTACGTTCCCCTCCTGTTGCTAAGGGTCAGCAGCACTGCGTGAACTTCTGACCCCTTGATAGCCATCGGGTCTGCCAGAAAAGGCAGGTGTTGGACTTCGTGGAGCCAGTCCATCAGCAACTCCAACTATTCACCTTCCTACACAATGGGCCCATTAGAACTGCAGGGCTAGGAAAATGTTTCCATTGCTAACCTTCAAGAGAACCAATAGATTTGTTGGAGGGACCTTGGACGCCTCTGCATGAAGATATAATTTGATACTAATTATAAGTATTGTTCTTAAAATACATGAAACAAAGACTTGCATTGAAAAGACTGTATTTATTCCTTGCAAACAATCATATGCACGTTAGATACAGAGTTTGGGTACAGTGATTCTCCAGAAACAAACTGCAGCATTGAGGATGATACCATGGCCAACAGACTCCTAGGCTCCAGGCCCCTGGACGGCATTTTGACCCCTCCTCCTATTGGTTGAAATTAGTTTCTTTTTCCACAGAACTGCTCAGAGACCAGGCTCTAGAAGTTATAAATACCCAGTAGCACCTTTTGGATAGGTGTGGAGAGTTAGTGCAGAGGAGGCTTGTCTTGAGGAGTGGTTTGTGGTTAGGGTTTTGGATCATAATAGGCATATCTTTTGAAGAACATGGAAGGAGGTGGTAGGGGCAGATATTGGTCTCAGGCTGAGGTCACTGCTCTTTTGGACATTTTTATTCAAAACAGGCTTGGTCCTGTGTTGTTTCATATGCAACCAAGGAGGAATGAACCTGCCTTTAGGCTGGCATCTCGCCAGCTAGCCAGACTGAACTACGAGAGGACCTCTACGCAAATAAGGTCAAAATTTAAAACACTTAGGCAGAACTTTAATAGATGTTTGTATTATTTTGGGGAGCACGCAGAGGAGAGACACCAAGCTGCGTACTGGGACCAGTTGCTCCAGTTATGGATTATGGCTGACCGCCCCCACCCTGCTCATCTTTTTCCTGCGGGTGAGTATACTCGGGAAATGTTATTACATTTATAGAAAATAACATGAGCTGTGATGTCAACTGCACATCTGCCGCCTCCAAGGACCCTGGCAATGTCACACTGAGGTCTGCTTTATGGATGTGGGCTGAAAAGACTGATTCGCACAGAAAGGAGGGCCTGCCACGAAGGGTTCCTGTTAAATAATGCCAACCCCTTTCACATTTCTTGTTTTTGCCAACAGGGGCAGGCCCTGCAAGGCATGTAGGTCAGAGGAGGGGTCCAGCACGTCAGCAACAGGAGCCTGAACAACGTGGGGACCAGGAGGCACAGCCTAGGGAGGTCCAACAGCATGAGATCGAAGGGGGGGGGAGCCCAAATTGAGCCCCAGGCCGAGGAAGGAGGAGAAGGTGAGGGGCAATGGGAGTTCTTTGAGTAAACGTTTCAGACATATTTGTTGATTAACATCACTGCTAGGAACAATGCCAAAATTAAATTCCCTTTCCATTTCAATAGAAAATATACCAGAACAACCTGTGGACATTATGAGGGAAGCAGTGCCCAGAGGGGAGATGGAACACTGGATTGCTATTTTGCAGGAGGTTGTTGCAAGAGGTATACTTCTATAGTACTTAAAATCATCAACACTAAATGCATTGTCCTTTGGTTGTACACAAGGATGCCCTGAATTTCGGTTTTAGCTTAGCGTTATTAACACTATCATGTATATATATAATCGAACAGTAAATGTTGTTGACATTCCCTGTGACTATAATCAATTTGATGAACTGCCTTAACCACCATAACCGTCATATACTCCATAAGTAATTGATTTACCCTTTACTTATTTGCAGTTGGGGTACTTGAACAACATGTACTTCCTGCTGAAGGGGTGCGTCCGCCACAGAGAAGGAGGAGGAGGAGGAGATAAACATTTCTGGTTAACTACTGATTGTGGAGCACTTCTGCAGCGTCCAGTTTCTTTCTTTTATAAGGGACATTTCCCAGTGTTTATAATTAAGACTTTTTGCACAGAGTGTAAGTCTGCATTGCGGAATTAACACATTAACTTGTTTTGCTCAATGAGCAAGTTAGGTATGTTTGTACTTAAGTGTATATCTATTCAACTTATTCGGGTTTTTTCTAAAAACTTATCCTAAGTTTCAGAAACTAAGAGTTATTAAATAACTGGTATACAGTAGATGTCTATTTGACTTCCTCCACAGAGAGCAGTTTCTCTCTGTGTTGATCAAACTGTTATATGTAATGCTCAATGAGCTGGTTTATTTTTGCACTAAAAGTAGCAGCCCTGTTATTTCGAAGGTTTATTATAAAACCTTGCTGTACTTCTCAAAAAAGAACTGTTCTTAAAAAACTGCTGTTCACTTATTATACATTTGAGTTACTGGGCAGTCCTTAAAAGTTCTTAGAAGAACTCAAACTGTTATATGAGAAGCTCAATGAGCAAACATTGCTTTCTTTCTGGTAAAGGTGTTCTTCATGTTACTGCAAAAAAACACTAAAAAACACAGATAACATTATTGCTGTCATCACTCACAGTAAAAACTCATGGCTACTACTTTTATGCTTGTACTATGATTAACCGTAATTTTTACTTGCATTTGCAATTTATCATTTGAATAACTTACTGTAAGGGCACAAAAGTGTGCACAGATTTTACTTTGGGTGGGGTTGTCATCGCAGCTGTGAAACTTTCTATTTGCACTAAAATCTCATGATAATAAAAAATGTTTCCTTTTTAAAAGTTTTGTTAAGAACAATAAAACAATTTTGACCCTGTCATGTATGTCCTCTTTATCTGTTAGACTACATTATTAATGTGCTTGGTGTTAAACAAAACAGGTGCATGTACGGTATATTATTTAAAACATAATAGTGTAACATAGGTTAGAAATGGTGTGTAGTGAAGCATTAGGGCAACATAAGGAACCTTTTGCTGAAAGCAACCTATGGGGAAAATATTTTCTTTTTCAATCTTCTCCTTTTCTGGGGGGTTCTCAGAAACGACTGAGAATCATCTAGTGTTTCTTCATTTTTCACAATTAGGTAAGGAGAACGTTCATACTCATTTTGGCCCAAGACCACATGATCTATGCGTTTGGGTTTCTGCTTTGCAGGCAACCTAACTGGCCCTTTGGCAGTCCTGCTATCATTCTGAGTAAGCAAACGCCCAGTACCATGGCGCAGATTTCCCTTTGGTGTACTGCGGCCACTAAGTAGTGATACTGACCCCTCATCATCACTGTCTTCCTCACAACTATTACCTGTATCAGCAGTGTTACTGATATCTGGTTCCGAGTCGCTTTTCTCGTCATTGGGACCTAGAGACTTGCCCCTGGACCTAGACAAACCAGAGGTTTGTGTACTGGTTTCCACATTATTTGTTTTGATTTCCGCCTTCCCAACTGTACCCGCTGGGGGTGTTTCAGTGAGGTAATCTGTAAGCCTCTGGAGGCATGTGTTTGCTACTCTAAGGCTGTTAATTATCTCCTTCTGAAACAATATGTCCTCCTCGTCCCTCTTATCCATTTTAACCTCCTTACGTTGATCAGATTCCTTGACCCATTCCACAAACCCAGATAAGGTGTGATCGAGCCTTGCAGCTGCAGTGGTTCTCTGTTTCCTTTTCCGAATTAAGGCCAGTCTCGTAGCAGGATCAAGAGTTGCCTCGTAGTTTGTTGTTTCAAGTGCTCCTATAGTTGTGATACAGAACAAAAACAGCATTTTGTGTTTTGCAGCAAAGGGAACCTGCCTGTGGCACGGGTTCACAATTGCTTGCTGTGGGTATTGGAATAGCGGACTTATAGCCTAGAGTGACAACCTTGGATCACCTATTTTTATCTGATGGGACATAGGCAGTACACCTCATTACACACACATCATGATCATTACTGAGTACTGGGTAGCCAAGGAACCATTAGAAAGCTGGTATACATCTAATTTTACTACCAGCTCAGATTAACCTTTAAAAAAGTTATTTATGAAGTTAACCCCATGCTCCCGTGGTTCCCCTGTTGTGCATCCAAAAAACAATAGTGAAGAACAACTTACTTTGGTTGATGCCCCTTTCGGCAACAGTTGGTGGTGTGCTCTGGGAAGACGAACACCCAGACGTGGAGGGCTCGCATCCATCAGTCGATTGAGTATATTGGAAAAAGAAATAGTTTTAAGGTACAAAATACTTGTGGCTGTTTAGCTTTCCCTTCTACTATGCGGCCCCGACATGGCACAGGTCTGCAAAGCATAACACAGACCATAGCAAGGAAGGAGAGGAAAGACCGCTACACGTAGGGCAAAATAATTCTTACCCAACACTGAAGTTTCCGATGGTCCAAAGCTATGGTTTTCGTAGTCAGCGTCCTCGAAAAGAATCAAGGTGGCGGCATTTTCTCTTACGCCCTGCATCGCCTCCATTGCTATAATTGGGAAGAGGTTTAAATGTAAGAAAATGTGTTGGTTATTCTTCACAACATGGCAGGTTCACATACTGCACTATATAGTCCTTGGCGCTTGTCGGCAGTGGATTACGAGTTTCCGTTTTATTTTTCCCGCAGGAACATGATTGGTGTTTCTCACAGGTAGTCCCGCCCCGCTTCCCCCCGTTTTTTTAAAGGAGGAAAGTTGGTTGTGGTCTTTTGTCCGCAGGCGAATCGTGGGTGTTTTTTTTCAAAGTTAAACTTCTTGGTATACTACACCGCCACGTTATAATTCCAATGTAAAGCGCCGTACAGCACAGCACCCACACACAGTAGCGTACCTTTAATTTCTCAAATTAAAATTAAGTTAGAAACCGCAGCAGCAGAACTCGGTGTCACGTAAGGCCCCCACCCTCAAAATCACAAGTTTGTATTTTGTGTTTTTATGCCCATAAGGGCAAACGGTTACTGTTTTACTTTAAACGAAATTCCCGTTTCCAAGTGGCATGTGGCATGGTCATCGATGGATCGAAAACTTAATAGATTTTTTTGAAAGAAGTTTACATTGAGCAAAATGTTGTTTTTCTAAGTAACTTCAAACCGTCGACATTTCGATGGTTATCGAGAATTATTAATAGATATTTTTGAAACAATGTGTCCTCAAACGACATACATGTTTGTACTTAGAAATAACCTCCTGGTTTACATTGACCAAAATGTTTTTTTTTAAGTAATTGCCAACCGTCGACATTTCGATGGCTTTCGAGAATTATTGATAGATCTGTTTGAAACGATGTGTCCTCAAACGACCTACATGTTTGTAGTTAGAAATAACCTCCTAGTTTACATTGACCAAAATGTTGTTTTTTTAAGTAGTTGCCAACCGTCGACATTTCGATGGTTTTCGAGATTTATTAATAGATATTTTTGGAAACAATGTGTCCTCAAACGACATACTTGTATGTACGTAGAAATAACTTCCAAGTTTACGTTGACCATACTGTTATTTCTTTAAGTAATTACCAACCGTCGACATTTCGATGGTTTACCAGAATTTAAGTGATGGAATTCGCTCACTCACTCATTGAACTTGGAAGTTATTAATTCAGGGTAAAATTAATCTTTTGCTTCGTTGCGGTGATCCGACAGGACGGTACATCGATATGGGATGTGGTTATCACCGGCAGCAGTTATTTCAGTTACATTAACGACTGTATTATACTAACTCAAGTAACTTTATCATTATTTGAAAATGCTGAGTAACTTACATAATACAATAAATAAAACTAGTCAGTTTTTTAACTCACCCGTGCCAGCCGAAGACTCACTTTCAGTGGTTCGTAGTGGGTGGATCGATGTGTCGGTGCGAAAAACGTTAGCCATCTCGTCGTACCAAATGAATTTTGAGCGCCCAGAGCCAGATGTGCTGTTATGAAGCACTGCCTGCTTGTAAAGCTTCCGCAGAGATTTTGTTTTTGTCCTGCATTCGGACGCCGAACGAGTAAAACCTAGTTTTCCAAGTTCCGAAGAGATCACCTCAAATATCTCAATATTTCTTTTTAGGGAAGATAATGCATATTTTATCTCAGCCTCTCCCCAAACCTTAATTAATGCCGAGGTCTCCTCATTTCCCCAAATAACGCCTCTTTTAATTTTGCATTGAACGGGAGTTCCCTGACTGCTTTCAGATGTGTCTTCAGTATCCATTTTCCAACCTCGGAGCTTGAGGTTCTCAAAGGAATACTGATCAGTAGAAGATGTTCCCAGAAGACTAGCCCGTACATTGACTTCCTGTCTTCCCACCCCATAGTGCCTCAATCTGCATATCAAGAGAAAGGTGCAAGCAATCCATGTAAAGGAATGTTGGTCCGTAATGGGGGTACCCCATTACCCTGAGCTGAAAAGCAGCAGAGGGAATGCATTCTTTCCACCTCAACACCTTTCTGCTAAAATTGAACCGATGTCCCACTCCTAAGATCAGCATTTTCTTATGTATCACTTTTCTCTTTGTTTTTGATGAACTTTGTTTTAACAAGTGTTCGCTGAGAGGAAAGTTTTTTCTGTAGGACTTTGGAAGCCTTTAAGATTACTTCCTTTTTCTCCCAAACACTACAGACTTATATGCATATCAAGAGAGAGGTGTAGACTACCCAAGAGTTTTATTGTTGGCTTGTAAATGGTAAGGGGCCCCTTCCTCACTCCTGCGTTGTAAGACCGCATGGAAGCAGTTCTGAAGTACAGCTTGTTTCTTTCCCTTTCCCATTCTGTAATCATCCAAATTTAAATTTCTTACTAGTAATGCCAGTGTGACTACCTCAATGAACTTTTACCTATGAATAATGAACTTCATAAAGCACAATCGGCTGCTATGAATACCATGGCAGTATTCCACAGCTGTTAGGTATTGCTTGCAGTGGATGAACAGGTTATAGTGATTAGTTTAATTCCTGATTATGCTCCTATGTCCACCTGCATCAGCATTACAAGTATTGACAGCTTGAAAACCAAAGAAAAAGTTGTTGTCCCAAGGAGGCCATTTGAGTATCCATATTTCTCTGAGAAACCAGTTTGCACTGATCTGTCTTCTAAGGAAAGCAAGTCATGCTTTCAGGCCACTTGCTGCAAGGAGATTTGGAACACCAGTCAGCCGCTGTTGTCTGTAACAATAGATGTTTGCATACAAGTCTGACTACTTACTTCCTGCACTGGCACCTCAGCCGGCCCCAACCAGCAAATCATGAGGAAGTTGATGGAAATCAAGGGATTGTTGTTGTTTTTACAGTGGTTTTATAGTGGTGAAAGGGGATAGTAGATATATTGCCGTAGAGCATGTGGTATATCCACCAAAGACCCATTAGTTTAAGGGGTACTTTCTTCGTGAATGTACACAAGTCTGCATGCCTACATTGCAGTTCTAGGGACAAGGCTAATTGCTGAATAAATCTTGAATTGTCTCAGTAGAAGCTTGAGTTTCCTGCTAAGTAACCAAGCATCAATATTGAATCTATAATCAGGATTTATTTAAGTGACTCCCTTAAAAAGCTTAAAAGATAAAGTACATGTGGTAAATACTGGACATTGTACTGTCTTCAAGAGGTTACAACCAATGACAAGTAAAGCATTGCAAGTTACTGGTATTTATTGTTACAAGATATGATTATAGGTTACAGTATGGCACAGCCGTATGAAGTAACCCTCAGCACAGTCCCCAAACACCAAATTTATTTTGGCTCCCTATAAGGTTGTGATCCCTGCGAGTTACATAGCAAGTCAGTTAGGAAGTAAATACCGTTCAAGGGGACATGCGGTTGAAAGAATGGTCAACATTTTGCTCCTTGGCTTTGGATCCAAAATACAATACAAAATTAATCATGATGTTGACTCATTCAACTCAAAGTAAATTAAAAGGGTTTTTTACTGAAGGGTATCATCACTTGTAAAAATTAGTTATCATACAAGTCACTTTACATGGGTTAGTAAATACTCGGAAATGGCATTGCGCACAGCTTCAGCCTCTGCCCGGGCAGTTCCAGATCTGTTGCAGTCATATGTGTCCGTGCAATCCAGTGATTCAGCCAGAGAACGTTGCTGCTGATCCTCATCAAGAATGTCATGCTTTTCCCGTTCACAAATGTTATGTAGAATCACGGCAGCAGCAACAATGGAGTTAATGTTTTCGATGTGTGCCTCTATTCGGACAGATAAGCGCCTGAATCTTGCCTTCAAGCGTCCAAATGCTCTCTCCACGACGCATCGTGAGCGATTAAAAATCTTATTGTAATGACGCTCCCTGTCATTTCAAGGTACAGCGAAAGGCTTCATTAGCCACTTACACAATGGATACGCACCATCCCCTAATATTATTGGTGGAATCGACACCCCTGCATAGGTGAACAATGGGCTGCCAGGTATTAGTGTCCCTTCCTCCATCTTACTGAAGAGAGTAGATGACCTAAAAACATGAGCATCATGGTTCACACCTGAATGTCCTGTCAACATCGGGGGGGAAATACCGTCACCGTCGCAAGCAGCCTGCAGTAGAACAGAATGGAAAGACTTCCTATTAAAATAAGCCGGACCCTGCAATTTAGGCGGGCTGATCGGGATGTGCGTTCCATCAATACATCCAATAGTATGCGGAAATCCGAAGATTTTCATTGATGACGTCATCTGTTGAAACAGGAAAGAGAAATAACAGTCATTGCTCTACATATGAATATAAGCATTACAACATGAACGTAGCATTGCTGGAACAGCAGTGCGTGACGTAGCATTGCTGGAACAGCAATACGTGATGTACTTCTCCTCCAGGAATCTGTCCAATGCCCTTCAGAAGGCATCCTGCTCAGATCCCATCACCCCTTTTGTGTGACAGGGAGTTCCATAGACTAACATTGCGCTGGGTGGAAAAACTATTTCTTTTATCAGTTCTATTTCTATCACCCCTCAATTTGACTGTATGCCCCCTAGTTCTGGTGTTTTGTGGGAGGGAGAAGCGCTTCCCTCTATCTACCTTACTCATACCCTGCATCTTGTTGTATGTCTCAAACATATCCCCCCTCAATCGTCTGTTTTCCAGACTAAAGATGCCTATAGAAGGCATCCTGGTCAGATTCCATCACCCCTGTGTGTGGCAGGGAGTTCCATAGACTTACATTGCGCTGGGTGCAAAAATTATTTTTCTTATCAGTTCTTTTTTCGCTCACCCCACAATTATACTATATGCCCCCTAGTTCTGGTGATTTGTGGGAGGGAGAAGCGCTTCCCTCTATCTACCTTACTCATACCCTGCATCATGTTGTATGTCTCAAACATATCCCCCCTCAATTGTCTGTTTTCCAGACTAAAGATGCCTATAGAAGGCATCCTGGTCAGATCCCATCACCCCTGTGTGTGGCAGGGAGTTCCATAGACTAACATTGCGCTGTGTGCAAAAATTATTTTTCTTATCAGTTCTTTTTTCGCTCACCCCACAATTATACTATATGCCCCCTAGTTCTGGTGTTTTGTGGGAGGGAGAAGCGCTTCCCTCTATGTACCTTACTCATACCCTGCATCATGTTGTATGTCTCAAAAATATCCCCACCTCAATCGTCTTTTTCCCAGACTAAAGATGCCTATAGAAGGCATCCTGGTCAGATCCCATCACCCCTGTGTGTGGCAGGGAGTTCCATAGACTAACATTGCACTGTGTGCAAAAATTATTTTTCTTATCAGTTCTTTTTTCGCTCACCCCACAATTATACTATATGCCCCCTAGTTCTGGTGTTTTGTGGGAGGGAGAAGCGCTTCCCTCTATCTACCTTACTCATACCCTGCATCATGTTGTATGTCTCAAACATATCCCCCCTCAATTGTCTGTTTTCCAGACTAAAGATGCCTATAGAAGGCATCCTGGTCAGATCCCATCACCCCTGTGTGTGGCAGGGAGTTCCATAGACTAACATTGCACTGTGTGCAAAAATTATTTTTCTTATCAGTTCTTTTTTCGCTCACCCCACAATTATACTATATGCCCCCTAGTTCTGGTGTTTTGTGGGAGGGAGAAGCGCTTCCCTCTATGTACCTTACTCATACCCTGCATCATGTTGTATGTCTCAAACATATCCCCACCTCAATCGTCTTTTTCCCAGACTAAAGATGCCTATAGAAGGCATCCTGGTCAGATCCCATCACCCCTGTGTGTGGCAGGGAGTTCCATAGACTAACATTGCGCTGTGTGCAAAAATTATTTTTCTTATCAGTTCTTTTTTCGCTCACCCCACAATTATACTATATGCCCCCTAGTTCTGGTGTTCTGTGGGAGGGAGAAGCGCTTCCCTCTATCTACCTTACTCATACCCTGCATCATGTTGTATGTCTCAAACGTATCCCCCCTCAATCGTCTGTTTTCCAGACTAAAGATGCCTATAGAAGGCTTCCTGGTCAGATCCCATCACCCCTGTGTGTGGCAGGGAGTTCCATAGACTTACATTGCGCTGGGTGGAAAAACTATTTCTTTTATCAGTTCTATTTCTATCACCCCTCAATTTGACTGTATGCCCCCTAGTTCTGGTGTTTTGTGGGAGGGAGAAGCGCTTCCCTCTATCTACCTTACTCATACCCTGCATCATGTTGTATGTATCAAACATTTCCCCCCTCAATCGTCTGTTTTCCAGACTAAAGATGCCTTTAGAAGGCATCCTGGTAAGATCCCATCACCCCTGTGTGTGTGGCAGGGAGTTCCATAGACTTACATTGCGCTGGGTGCAAAAATTATTTTTCTTATCAGTTCTTTTTTCGCTCACCCCACAATTATACTATATGCCCCCTAGTTCTGGTGATTTGTGGGAGGGAGAAGCGCTTCCCTCTATCTACCTTACTCATACCCTGCATCATGTTGTATGTCTCAAACATATCCCCCCTCAATTGTCTGTTTTCCAGACTAAAGATGCCTATAGAAGGCATCCTGGTCAGATCCCATCACCCCTGTGTGTGGCAGGGAGTTCCATAGACTAACATTGCGCTGTGTGCAAAAATTATTTTTCTTATCAGTTCTTTTTTCGCTCACCCCACAATTATACTATATGCCCCCTAGTTCTGGTGTTTTGTGGGAGGGAGAAGCGCTTCCCTCTATGTACCTTACTCATACCCTGCATCATGTTGTATGTCTCAAACATATCCCCACCTCAATCGTCTTTTTCCCAGACTAAAGATGCCTATAGAAGGCATCCTGGTCAGATCCCATCACCCCTGTGTGTGGCAGGGAGTTCCATAGACTAACATTGCGCTGTGTGCAAAAATTATTTTTCTTATCAGTTCTTTTTTCGCTCACCCCACAATTATACTATATGCCCCCTAGTTCTGGTGTTCTGTGGGAGGGAGAAGCGCTTCCCTCTATCTACCTTACTCATACCCTGCATCATGTTGTATGTCTCAAACGTATCCCCCCTCAATCGTCTGTTTTCCAGACTAAAGATGCCTATAGAAGGCTTCCTGGTCAGATCCCATCACCCCTGTGTGTGGCAGGGAGTTCCATAGACTTACATTGCGCTGGGTGGAAAAACTATTTCTTTTATCAGTTCTATTTCTATCACCCCTCAATTTGACTGTATGCCCCCTAGTTCTGGTGTTTTGTGGGAGGGAGAAGCGCTTCCCTCTATCTACCTTACTCATACCCTGCATCATGTTGTATGTATCAAACATTTCCCCCCTCAATCGTCTGTTTTCCAGACTAAAGATGCCTTTAGAAGGCATCCTGGTAAGATCCCATCACCCCTGTGTGTGTGGCAGGGAGTTCCATAGACTAACATTGCACTGGGTGGAAAAATTATTTTTTATATCTGTTCTTTTTTCTCTCACCCCACAATTTGACTGTATGCTCCCTAGTTCTGGTATTTTGTGGGATGGAGAAGTGCTTCCCTCTATGTACCTTACTCATCATACCCTTCCTTCTCAGCATCTACAGAAGGAAACTTGTACTGAAGTTAGAAACGTAATGCCAAATTAAATGGACGAACCCGTACTAAAACACCAACCTTATTGAATTCTGATAGGCGAACCTCTTCCTTGAGAAGGACGTGTTCCATTGCTAGGCACACCTCGATGACAATACTTGCTACAGTAGAACTTCCTTTCTGGAACACCAGAGCGATGGTTCTGTAGCAAGAACGGCTGGCCAAGAAGTACATGCCGATTGCTACTCGTTCTTCGACTGGAACTGCTGACCGCATAACTGTGTCCCTCCGCATCAGATATGGTCGCAGCTTGTCGGCGACCCCAAAAAGTGTTCTTCTAGTCATTCGGAAGTTTTCCAACCATTGTCTGTCGTCCCAAAGCTTAAGAACCGTGTCATTAAACCACTGAGAACGTCCAGGGTAACACCAGAATAGTTTCTGTCTAGGCGACGTTCGTACCCACTGAGAAATGACCCTTATCAAAGTGTTGCAACCCACCATAGCTTCCCTAAACAAATGCCTGCGTCGGAGTTGCCATTTTCTGCTACTGAAGCATAACGTAGCTATACCGTCCATCAACTTACAATAACTGCGCAGCAGTGCAACAAAATATGGGAGGTACCCATTGAATTTCTTTAGCCGGTATGCAGAACGCGAGGGAGCCATGATAGCTTTGAAATGGATAATGGAGGCGGAAGCTCCTCTGGCACTGCTCTAGGGATTTAGGAAGGGATAACTCGAATGTCCTTGGAGGAGCGATGGATCATACACAAGAAATGTTGTGTGCTGGTCCACCTAGTGTCCCTGACGGAGAACAGCAATTTTTTCACGCCGCCAATGGACGAAGCAATACAAATCGTAACTACAAAACAAAAGTTCATACAATTATTCGGCTCTGCCGAAAATGACAGCCGGGTATCGATGCATCGATACGCCGTGGTTTTTATTTTATTTTTTAAAAAGAAAGCAGAAACCGGACATTGCAAGTAAGCTTCTCAATGCGAAGGGAGCACGTGAGGTAGTACTGGATTCGACCCTAAAACCTTGCCCGGTGAGGACACGGAAAGAGGGGTGGGGGCGAATGGAGACCACGTGACCACCACGTGACCGCCTTCGAATTCATAGCGAAGGCAATCACGCTGCGAAGAGAAGTACTTCGTGAAGTAACGGCCAATGGTAGCTGCTTTGAAGCATGATGGAACACAAGCTGTTTGCAGGGAGATGTTAAAAATCCTTATCAGCACCCCTGCTAGTTCATCGGCACAGTTTTTAACCACTATCCCCAGCACCCCGTCTGGACCTGCAGCTTTGCTGGTCCACAAGATGGCGGCGCATTCACACACTGCGGCTCTGAGCTCCTGGAATGGTTGTGTGTTGCTTGGAATATTGTGTGTGTGAATGTGTTTGCATAATGTGGAAGGAGCATTTTTTGCCTACGCACGTATGGAGCTGTTAAATATCAGGCTTGCAAGAAAATCAGAGATTACCAGTGAGATTCAGCAGTCTCACAGTATAACAAACTTCATGGCAAGACTTTCAGGTTCTCCTTGGATTGTTGTCGGGAGTGGGAGGTGCCGACAGAAGCGAAAGAGAAAGCAGAGAAAGCAAAAGCGAGGCTGCAGAGCTGGTATGCTGACTCGGCTTCGGAAACAACCTCACCGACCAGCACTGCCAAGTGTCTTTTTGACCAACGCCAGATCTCTTGTTCAAAAAATTGATGAATTGGAGTTGCAGATGGCAGCAAGCAAGTTCCTCCATGAGAGTTGTGTACTAATTATATTACAAAACGTGGTTGCATTATTAGATGACGCGGTGCAGCTGATAAACAGAGTCATTCATTGCTTTGACAGAAACAGTAATTCTGGTAAGACTAAGGGAGGAGGACTTGCTATCTATATACACAGTGGCTGGTGTGTTAACAGCAAAGTTGTTTACACATATTGCTCCCCAGATGTGGAATTGATGGCAGTTATATGCAGGGCATTCTATCTGCCTAGAGAAGTAACTTTGATAATTATCATAGCTGTCTATATCCCACCTGATGCTAATGTCAGTACGGCACTTTCTAAGCTATATGACGTCATCTCCAGGCAGCAGAAAATCCACCCAGAGGGTGCTTTTGTTGTGGCAGGGGATTTTAATCAAGCCTGCCTAAAGACAGTTCTTCCTAAGTTTGAGCAGTGTGTGAAACTTCCCACCAGAGGGAATAACATCTTAAATCGTGTGTATTCCAATTTGAAGCAGGCATACAGTGCAATCCCCCTCCCCCATCTAGGCTCATCTGACCATGCTTCACTCCTTCTATGCCCGAAGTACATTCTTCTCAGGAAAAGAATCCAGCCAGTTAAAATCTGGCCAGAACGTGCTCTTAGTCAGCTCCAGGATTGCTTTGAGAGTACCGATTGGACATCAAGATCTGCATATATACACAGATGCTGTACTCTCTTATATTAAAGTGTGCACTGACAATGTAACATCGGGCAGGCGCATTAGAGTCTATGGTAACTGTAAACCCTGGATGACTGCCAAGGTAAAGTCACTCCTGAGAGCCTGGGATGCTATCATTAAGGCAGGGGATATAGACACATATAGAGAAGCAAGATCAAACTTGTGAAAAGGCATCAAGGCGGCAAAACATCAATATAAGTGTAAGGTAGAGAGCTACTTATTAAACAATAACACGAAGCAAGTGTGGCAGGGGCTGCAGCATCTAGTCAACTATAAGGGTAATACAAGGAATACAGTCAAGAAGTGGAACATCTTCACCTGCTATGAGGTAAGAAGATGCTGACTGGGCAGAGCATAAAGATTGTAGACCGATCAGTGGTTTTCCGTTCACCTGTGGAGCAACATCCTGGGGTAGCCAAACACAGGGGTTTGTAGCTTTGTCTTCCACAGAGTCTTAGCTGATTGCCGCTGAAGAGGCATGCAGGGAGCTGCTTTGACTTCATAAGCTGATGACCGACTTTGGAGTAGTACAACCAGAGCCTACCCAGATCATTGAGGACAACCAAAGCTGAATCAAGCTCATAGAAGGTGAGAAATTCAATGCATGCACGTAACACATTGACATGAATCACAGGCTGCTGAAGGACTTGATAGAAGAACCATGAAAATAAGTTATTGCCCTACTGAGCAGATGACTTTCAAACTTTACAATGCATGACGGGAATTGTTTGAAATCAGTGCATGAAACATTGAGAAGGGGTGTTTGGTAAACCAATCATACATACTGATTTCAACTGCATGTTGTGTGGGAGGGGTTATGCATGGCACTACCTGGTCTGTTTGGTTTACCAGTCAAGGGAGTTGTATTTGCCAGGGCTTACAATTGCCATGCCTTTCCTCTTCCTGTTCTGACTGCATGGTCTTTGTAGTGTAGAGCCACTTTAGCCTCAGTCCAGCGTTTTCCCACCTGAGAGATGGATGTAGTCTTCTCTCTCAGTTCTCCCCTCGCCATTTGGGGAGAGAACAAAGGACAATATTTTTCGGGACCATTTCTTCTTCTATACTTTACCCGCTTTACTATGAAAAAAAGAAAGCTTGCTGAAACAAGTTGAGATTGGAGTAAACTTATTTCTGTATACTTTTCTGAAGAAATAATCCTCTTGTCTTTTATGCAAAAGGGCTAGCTTTGCTGGGGATGGGATTTGGGAACCTCTAAGTTGATATAAGGCCTAACAGCCTGTTCTCATGGTCTGCTGCACAAAACCCAAACTGGTTTTTTAGCTCTGCCCAACAAAAACAACTCGCAGATTTTATATGGCAGGGAAGAAGACCTTAGAGTTAAAATGAAATATCTATCAAGAGGATAAGAAAAATGGGGGTTGGGGATTACCCAACCTCCAACTGTATTATGATGCATCAGTAATATTATGGCTAAAAGAATGGATAAGGTTAGAAGAAGAGAAACTACTGACACTAGGAAAAAAGATCTAAGATTTGGAATCCATGCATATTTATGGCATGATAAGAAAAAAATAAGTAAGGATTTTGAAAACAGTTTGGTAAGGAAAGCCTTGATTAAGACTTGGGAAAAATATAAATCAAAATTTTATAGAGGAACACCTTTGTGGATGTCTCTGCATGAAGCTCTTGAGAAGCTAATAGACATAAAATCAGAGAACTGGCTGGCATATGGGGAACTATTCCTAAAATCCGGAGAAGGCAAATTAAGATTAAAAAGAATGGAAGAATTAGCTCAAAATGGAACCTTATGCCATTGGTTCCCTCATAGACAACTTTTGGAAAGGATGAGTATGGGCAGTAAGCTAACAAGGATTTGACAAAGGGACCTCAGATTTAGACAGGATAATTTGGGGGAAAGAAGAACATCAAAGTTCAAAAATATATAAACTCTCTCTACAGAGAGAAATGGAGCAAGAGGTAATTAAGGAAAATATGATCAAGTGGATGCAAGATATAGGAAAACCAATACAACTTGATGACTGGAAGAGAGCATGGAATGAAAACCAAACATTAATTACAAGTACTGATTTGAAAGAAAATTTTACAAAAATATTATATAGATGGTATACAACACCTAAGTTAGCAAAAATAACAAAATCAGATAAAAATAAGTGTTGGATATGTAAATCAGAAAAGGGTACACTATATCATATGTGGTTGGGTTGTAAGGTGGTAAAGAAATGTTGGAGAGAAATTGATCGTATATTGACTAAGAATTTGAAAATCTAAATAGAATTAAAACCAGAAACATGATCAAGGGGAAAGCAAGACAAGAAACTCAAATATGCCTTTATATTTTAGGTGCAGCTAGAAATCAAATAGCAAGAGAATGGAAAAGTGAGGAAGAACCGTCAGTTGATGATTGTTTAACAAAATTACAAGAATACATCTTATGGGATAAACTGACAAAATCACTAAAAGGAGAGTCTAGAATAGAATTTGAAAATCAATGGGGTGGTATAAAGAAGTATTTAGAAGTAAGATGGGGAAAAGAAATTAAAATTTGAAATAAATAGAATAATTATAATAAGTACACTAAGTATTTTTCAGTTATGGATATATCTATATATCTATTATGATTTATTATTTTTATAAAAAAGAATTTTAACTATTAGGAATAAAAAATATTAAGCAAAGGTATTATATGTGCGAAGAAAACAGCAAATGAAAATAATATAAATTAAGTTAGAACAGCAATTTCCCCCTTGAAAACAGGAAAGAGAATGTACTCTTATGCTATGTTATACAATATTACATGGACTTTTAATTTACTAATAAACTTTTAAAAAGAAATACATAGGGTTGGATTTGTGATGCGCATGTATGGTGACTTGCCTGCCAGAAGCAACGGTTGCAGACGTCACAAGAAATCTAGATAGTTTGTTAGAGAGAACTGGGAAGAGGCCAGTCGCCATGGTACACATTGGCATCAATGTTGTGAAGGCAAAACGGTCAGTCCTGGAAGCCAAATTTAAGTTGTTAGGAAGAAGACTGAAGTTCTGGACTTCCAAGGTAGCATTTTCAGAAGTGCTGCCTGTTCCTTGTGCAGGACCCACCAGGCAGGCAGAGCTAAGAAGCCTCAATGCGTGGATGAGGCAATGGTGTCGAAAGGAGGGCTTCAGATTCGACAGGAACTGGAGAACATTTTGGGACAAGCCAAACCTGTTCAGGAGGGACAGGTTGTACTTGAACCATGATGGGACCAGATTGCTAGCACTCAACCTCAAAAAGGCTGCAAAGCAACTTTTAAACTGATAACTGGGGGAAAGCCAACAGCATCCGGTTCGGGAAAGTGTCTACACGAATATTAAAGAGGATGCAAAAATTTACTAAGCAGAGCCAAGGACAAGTCACAAGCACTCCAGCAGAAGGATGCAAGAGGCAGTTTAATGATGCAACTGGACTCAAAAGACTGCATAGAAAAAGCATCTATAAATGCTTGTATGCAAAGGCCAGAAGATTCCGGAACAAAATAGGAGAGTTGGAATACTTAGCCATAGATAAAAATATTGACATTATTGGCATCACTGAAACCTGATGGACGAATGATAACCAATGGGATACAGTTATCCCAGGCTACAAACTGTAAAGGAAGGACAGGAAAGAGCAAACGGGAGGTGGTGTAGCCTTGTATGTCAAAGAAGTGATAAAATCGTATGAATTGGAATATCTAGATGAGTTGGAGTCACCATTAGAAAATTCTGTGGGTAAGAGTATCAGACCACAAGGATGGCCTAACAGTAGGCATACGCTATCGGCCTCTGACCCAAGCCCCTGAGGGAGACTAGCAGTTGGAGAATGTTTTAAATGAGGCATAAAAGAAGGGAAGACTGGTTATAATGGGGGACCTTCAATTACCCTCAGATAGACTGGGTGAACTGTTGTTCAGCACATGATAAAGAGATAAAGTTCCTAGATATGCTAAATGATTGATCAACCAGCCTGGAACAGATGGTTGAAGACCCAACTAGAGGTACAAGAATTCTTGACCTGATCCTGAGTAATACACAGGATCTGGTGCAAAATGCTAATGTGACTGATCCAATACGGAACAGTGACCACAACACAATTGCTTTTAACTTAATCATAGACTGCAAATCACTGATAAAAATCTAACACAGAGATCTTAGATTTTCAAAAAGGAAATTTCCCAAAGATGAGAAAACTAGTAAAAAAAGAAGTTGAAAGGGAAAATTGAGAGAGTCCAAACAAATGGAGGCTGCTCACAATAACAATAACAGAGGCCCAAGTGGAATGCATACCCAAAAGGAAAAAGGGCACTGCCAGGTCCAAGAGGTCTCCAAGGCGGCTTACAGGAGCTATTCAGGAAGAGATCAAAAGCAAGAAAAGCTCGTTTAGAAGATGGAAGGCTTGTCCAAACAAGGACAACAGGCCGAAACAAATTTTGGCAGAACAAATGTAAGGCAACAATCAGAAAAGCAAAGCAAGACTTGGAGGAGTGTATAGCTAAAAACACTCAAAGAAATAACAAGGAGTTATTTGAGCACATTAGAATTAGAACCGAACTAGGACAGCCATTGGACCATTAGATGACAATGGAAAGCAAGGGATTATTAAAGAGAAAACTGCAGAGAGACTCAAATTCTTTGCTTCAGTATTCATTGAAGAAGACAGAGACCACATGCCCCAAACAGAGCCTATCTTCATAGGGAGGGAAAATGAAGAATTAAGCCAGATAGAAATAAATAGCCAAGGAGGAGGTCCCTGCATGTCTTGTTAAACTAAATGCTAACAAATCACCAGGACCAGATGGCATCCATCCATGATTTCTCAAGGATCTCAAAGATGAAAACGCTGAAGTCCTAGCCAAAATATATAATCTTTCTCTCAAAACAGGCATTGTGCCTGATGACTGGAAGGTAGTGAATGTAACACCAATCATCATAAAAGGATCCAGAGGAGATCCAGGAAATTACTGGCCGATCAGTTTGACATGTATCCCAGGTAGTGATGCAAGCCATCCTAAAAGATAAAATTTATAGGCACATAGAAGAGAAGGTGCTGCTGAAGGAGAGCCAAGATGGCTTCTGCAAGGGCAAATCATGCCTCACTAATCTGTTGGAATTCTTTTAGAATGTCAACAAGCATGTGGATAAGGGAGATCCAGTTGACATTGTTTATCTGGACTTTCAGAAGGCTTTCGACAAGGTCCCGCACCAAAGGCTCTTGAATAAACTTGCCAGTCATGGAGTCAATGGACAGGTCTTGTCCTGGATCATCAACTAGCTAAAGGACAGGAAACAGGGTAGCATTAAATGGACACTTCTCCAAGTGGGGGGAGGTAAAGACTGGGGTCCCCCAAGGTACATTACTGGAACCCCTTTTCAACCTTTTCATAAATGATCTAGAAGTAGGAATAAATAGCAGGGTGTTGCCAAATTACAACACGAGGCAACATAATGTGCTCAATAGTGAGGCACACTTCCACACAAATCTGAGATGTTGATTTTCCATGGGAGAATCAATTAGCAATCTCTCTGTACAACCCTCTCGTGATAAGGCAAGTAGTCCCTCATAACAGTATTATTTCACAGAACCGGTTTAAGATAATGTGACATCTCGAACATAGTCTCCTTTGTCATGCGGAAATTCTGAAGCCAGAGTACATTGTCGCACACTGGCAGTACTATTTCGTTCCAAAAAAGGTTCCAGCCAGGTGTTATCTAGCAGGATCTTGGCACAGGAGCATCTGATAGCCAAGCAGAACATACCAACACATCCTTTGTCATGCGGAAATTCTGAAGCCAGAGTACATTGTCGCACACTGGCAGTACTATTTCGTTCCAAAAAAAAAAAAAGGTTCCAGCCAGGTGTTATCTAGCAGGATCTTGGCACAGGAGCATCTGATAGCCAAGCAGAACATACCAACACATCTAAACATTTTCTTGTACGGTACTGTCAAGATATGTAAAAGTTGATAAAATATATGTTATGTATATTTAACAGATAGTGGAAAGAGAATTGTAAAATGGAGGCAGTTAGATTCTGCAGCCTCATGATGTTAATTCACAAGTGTAAGAGATAAGTAATCACAGGCATGTTATGTGATGAAGCACAGGTGAAAGAATTTATAGCATCATGATTGTATCAGATTGCATCAGATTGTAATTAGTGATGACTCACATCTGATGGGTACTGAACTGTATAAAAAGCACTAGCTTTCCATTTGTTAGGTGGGTCTGTTATGGTGAGAACAGAACCCCACACTCTGTTTGTCTGTTGTAAATATTGCTTGGTTGTTATGCTGTATATATTTTTTGATGTATATATGAATATATGAGTTTTTTCTCTACCCATTGTCATTGTCTCTTCATAACCTAACTCTGCAATACTTTATATCAATACTGACATTTTATCTGCACGCTACTGCTGCACTGCTCTGTGTCAAGCACAAGTAAATATTATATTTGTTGCTTAATTGCTGATAGTTGCCAAATTACAACACGAGGCAACATAATGTGCTCAATAGTGAGGCACACTTCCACACAAATCTGAGATGTTGTTGATTTTCCATGGGAGAATCAATTAGCAATCTCTCTGTACAACCCTCTCGTGATAAGGCAAGTAGTCCCTCATAACAGTATTATTTCACAGAACCGGTTTAAGATAATGTGACATCTCGAACATAGTCTCCTTTGTCATGCGGAAATTCTGAAGCCAGAGTACATTGTCGCACACTGGCAGTACTATTTCGTTCCAAAAAAGGTTCCAGCCAGGTGTTATCTAGCAGGATCTTGGCACAGGAGCATCTGATAGCCAAGCAGAACATACCAACACATCCTTTGTCATGCGGAAATTCTGAAGCCAGAGTACATTGTCGCACACTGGCAGTACTATTTCGTTCCAAAAAAAAAAGGTTCCAGCCAGGTGTTATCTAGCAGGATCTTGGCACAGGAGCATCTGATAGCCAAGCAGAACATACCAACACATCTAAACATTTTCTTGTACGGTACTGTCAAGATATGTAAAAGTTGATAAAATATATGTTATGTATATTTAACAGATAGTGGAAAGAGAATTGTAAAATGGAGGCAGTTAGATTCTGCAGCCTCATGATGTTAATTCACAAGTGTAAGAGATAAGTAATCACAGGCATGTTATGTGATGAAGCACAGGTGAAAGAATTTATAGCATCATGATTGTATCAGATTGCATCAGATTGTAATTAGTGATGACTCACATCTGATGGGTACTGAACTGTATAAAAAGCACTAGCTTTCCATTTGTTAGGTGGGTCTGTTATGGTGAGAACAGAACCCCACACTCTGTTTGTCTGTTGTAAATATTGCTTGGTTGTTATGCTGTATATATTTTTTTGATGTATATATGAATATATGAGTTTTTACTCTACCCATTGTCATTGTCTCTTCATAACCTAACTCTGCAATACTTTATATCAATACTGACATTTTATCTGCACGCTACTGCTGCACTGCTCTGTGTCAAGCACAAGTAAATATTATATTTGTTGCTTAATTGCTGATAGTTGCTAAATTACAACACGAGGCAACATAATGTGCTCAATAGTGAGGCACACTTCCACACAAATCTGAGATGTTGTTGATTTTCCATGGGAGAATCAATTAGCAATCTCTCTGTACAACCCGCTCGTGATAAGGCAAGTAGTCCCTCATAACAGTATTATTTCACAGAACTGGTTTAAGATAATGTGACATCTCGAACATAGTCTCCTTTGTCATGCGGAAATTCTGAAGCCAGAGTACATTGTTGCACACTGGCAGTACTATTTCGTTCCAAAAAAAGGTTCCAGCCAGGTGTTATCTAGCAGGATCTTGGCACAGGAGCATCTGATAGCCAAGCAGAACATACCAACACATTCTTTGTCATGCAGAAATTCTGAAGCCAGAGTACATTGTCGCACACTGGCAGTACTATTTCGTTCCAAAAAAAGGTTCCAGCCAGGTGTTATCTAGCAGGATCTTGGCACAGGAGCATCTGATAGCCAAGCAGAACATACCTACACATCTAAACATTTTCTTCTACGGTACTGTTTGATCAAGGGCTGTCAAGCTAGCAAACCCTCTAAATTTTCCTCCTGCCTCCCCTCCATCTTTGTAGCCCCAGTGGGAGTGGTGGGGTCGTGTGTGGTGTATGATTGTAGTCCTATCCAGGAGTTAAGTTTTAGTTTAAAGCTGTTAAATATTACCCCAGTTGAAGGCATTACCAATTCCTTCCTTACCCCCGCTGAAACCATACCGGTTGTTGAAACGAGAACGAGCCCATCTGTGTTCCCTGATGAGGATGACAATAAATGAAAAAGGTTTGAACAAGCAAAGGGTCATTTAGTGCAAGAATCTGAGAGAAATGTCAGGTGTAAAACTGTACCCTCACAAAGCAATGGGATCAAATGAGCTTTTAGTCATTCTAGTAAAAAATGGAAATATATTTCTCCAAAAATTGCATTTTCCAAGCTCTGGGTTTAATTCCCCACCTGCACACCTTTTTTGTGCAGGACATTATGACCGGCTGCTCTTTGAAAAACCTACAAATGAAAAACAGCATATAATTGAGTTTCCTCGCCCTTGGGAAGATCAGGATGTTTACTTACGGACACAATGAACTCTGAACCTGCCACCTTTCCAAAACCCTTCCCATGTAGTCTTGCTGAGTGACCGTAGGCAGCTGAGGCCGCTGGTCCACAAAGACTTGTGCAGGGCCCTGGGCATGGAGACCTTAATTTTTGAGTGGTACAAGGACCAGGCTGTCATGCTGGACACACAGTATTGCATGGTAAGCACTTGAGTCTCTGCCTGGAACAACAGTCAGATTAACTGCTTGAACTGAGGAGTGCCATCATCCTACCTCACAGGGTTGTTGTGAGAATAAAGGGGGGAGGACGGACCATGCAGACTGAGTTTCTGGAGGGATGGGGTGTGATGCCGGTTCAAGAGTAGGTTTCAGTAGGCAAAGGTGGGCCATCCCTCCCTTCAGCTAAAATAGAAGGGCTTCACACTGTATATATTTGATTAGCCTCATTGAGGCAGATGACAGTGCCAAGTGAAGAGCGCAGGCAGGAAAGAGGGTGAAAACCCAAAGGCAGAAAACTGAGCTGCGCCTGCTGGAGTCCCTGCCTGCCTTTAAGAGGGCCTTAAAGACCTTCCTCTTTAAGGACGCATACGGTGACCTTACTATTTAGTTCCTATTCCTATTTCCCAGCCCTATTGTTTGCCGCCATCTTGCCCCCCGCTGCCCTTGTCTGGTGGCTCGGCTATTTTTAGCTTTTAGCATTTTATGTTTTGTTGTTGTTGTTGTTGTTGTTAGCCGCCCAGAGTTCCCGCTGGGAAGATGGAGCGGGATATAAGTACTTAAATAAATAAATAAATAAATAAATAAATAAATAAGAAGGGTTTCTAATACCTGGACCCAATCTGTAAATGATACATGTGCATACAACTGTTCTACCTTTGTTGATTTGGTTTGTTTTTCTGCTCCACTTTCTCCTCACTTTTTTCCAACACACACAATTAAGAAAGTATGTTTTAATCTATGTATGTTTGTTGTTTTTGCTTTATTATTCATTGTGTTTGTTTACATTTTAGAGTTATATTAATAGTAATTTGGTTTTGGTTTTAGTCTTCCTGTTTATTATATATTTCCTATTTTTATCTTTTTATATCCTGTTCTTCATGTTGATTGCCGTATTGTTTCTTCGTTGGGTTTGTCTTGACCTCATTGTTAACTGCCCCGAGTTCTTTCGGGAAGACCGGCGGTATAAAAATAAATAAATAAATATTTTCATCATTGTATTTTATATTGTACACCATCTAGAGTGGCCTCTGGGCCACATGGTCTCAAAGAACAAAAATCACTGTAAATAAATACTGTAGAACAAATACTGAGGGAAGAAAGGAGAGCATCCTGACTGGTCATGGAGGATCCCTGGTCTCATAAGACCATACAGATGCAACTTCCCTTAAAGGAAATTGAGAGACATCAGAAGGCAAAGAGAAGACAGAATCTAAGGCTTGTGAATGCAAAGGAACTATTAAAGGGACCCAAGAGTACAGAAGGGACAGTATACATGTATCTAAGACAGAAGGGTACAAGGAGGAGGGAGGTGTGCATGGATTTGATTTCAGCTATGTTAAAGCAACTGGAGGGAAAATATAATCAACACCCATGCTGTATTATGGGACTATTTACTCAAAAAGAAGCAAACCACTCCAGAAACCTACAGAGTAATTTGGGACCTATCCACATTAAAGAACATGTTCCACACTCCTGAAAAAAAGGAATGAAGGGCGGAAGGATTACAAGTTGAAGATCATATTGGAGCTACTTATGCTGTGTTGGGGATCAATAAACTGTTGATTTACCAGACCTTGTTTCCATTTGTCTCTGACCAAGCTAGGATGGAACCATTTTTGGGTTAAACAAGAACCCAGTAGAGGACTAAGACGGTTGAGCCGGCAGGCTCAGCCAGCACTTCAAGGCCAACTTCTCCAGTGGGAATTCCAGAAACCATGAGATAAAATACTGGGTATGGAGTGGGATTCTGCTGGATATTTGGAATGAAGAAAACAGACAAAAGTATCAGGTATTTTTACTGGCCCCAAGAAGGTAAGGCTGTGAAGGACTACTGTCCTTCATGGGACATGTGTGACATCCTGACCATCAATATCTAGGAGAGAGTTCGGGAAGCAAAAGTGAGTTATAATGCGAAATGAAAATTTCCAGTGGGGGGGAGAAACCACTAAGACTAAGAAGTTTGACGTTGAAAATCAATGCTGACAGTTATCTTCGCAAACGTCTCTGGCTCAAGTTTTCTGCCTGAGGCTTTCCATGCAAATAGCCTACCAGGCATGGCTTTTTCCCCTGTGCTACCAACAAGAATTTGGGGTGACCCAGGGACTTGCTGAAGGACAGAGTGGTAGAGAACATTTATATCCCTTTAGATATCAGTGGAGCAACAGACTTAACTTCAGGAACTGCTGCTGAACTTCCAGTCTTTATTCTACAGTAACCCTGTGGGAAACTCCACGTTCAAGCATGAACCCCATGCCCCTGGTCTATGGAATTACTACCTCATAATATCATGGGTCAGTATTCAGGATATGTAGGGTATGGAGGTAGCAGAGAGGTGTGTTGGGGTAGAGGAAGGAGAGAGTTGGTGCCTTTATGCTTATGAATCTAAGCCATTTTGGGAAGTAGCATCCCACAAGGTATGCAAGATGGAAGTCTAATAAACAAGTAATCCTTCAAATCATCTTGGGCTTTTCTCTTAATTCATCTGTTGTTAAGAAATCAACAGAGCAACCTTCTCCAGCTTGGTGACCTACACGTGATTACCTGGATAACCCAAATGGACACTCGCTCCATGCTGAGGAGGAACCATCTTAATCCCCTACTGATGGCTAGATTCATTACCGTTCTGGACCTTCTGAAATTTCCTAGCAGTTTAAGATGAGCCTTTACTCCCCATAAGGGGTTTTTCAACGCTCCTTTCCAGGCTGCACAACAGCCAAGCCATCTGTGCGAGGTATAAATAACCATCGGTCAGATGGGTGGTAGAGAAAGCGAGTATCTAGCAAATACCTTTCTCAAACTCAATGGTACACTAAAAAAAATTCAGATTATAGACAGGACTGCTGGCTGTTAGGGATTAACAGTAAGAAACTCAGGGCGTTTATACACGACCCCTAAGCTCCGCTGCAAATGGCTGCAAGGTCCAGACCTTAAAAATGTTTACCCACCAGCTCCGGACTTTGCAGACAATTAAGTGCGACCCCGCCCACTTTAGCAAGACCAAACAGCAGTTTTCTTGTACCTGCTTTTTGGGGGTGACAAATATTTGATCCGGTGTAAGGATAGTGAGTGCGGGGCTCTCCTGACTTCTGTTTGTTCTTTTTTTGCGCCCTGCCCCTTTAAGAGATCTGAATGCTGCCCGGAACAAAAGGGAGGTAAGAAGGCAGTCTTTTCTTTCTTTTTTCTCCGTCCCTCAGGCAGCCAGCAACCAGGAAGTGCAGAGGGGGGTGGCGACAGAGGAAGAGCAGGAACCCCTAAGATCTCTGGTCCGAATTTAAGTGGCCAGCGGATCTTAGGGGTCGTGTAAAAAGGCCCCAAGAACTGTGTGTAAGTAGTGAAAGAGTTGTAACTCTAGTCAAAGAAGTCAGGGATCAGCTGACTACAATATGTAATTAACAATGTATAAAAGAGAAGAGTATCTCTTGATCACTTCATCACTTGATCCTGATGATCCAGGCTGCTTCGTGTTGCTGCTGAGAACATCTGTGTCTGCAGAAGAAGGAATGCTGTTCAGCTGTATTATGAAATGTTACTTTGCCAATTATTTTGTTTTGTAATACAAGTCTTCAAACTACTCTTTGTTAAATAAACTCTGCTAAAAACCATAACAGTCTGACTTAAACACTGGAATAAAGGCTTACAAAAGGCACAATTTGAAGTTGTGTTGAAGTGAATGTAGTATTTTCTCTGTTTGACTTTGTCTCATCTTACACATGGTTTTTGACTGCATTTATCAGGGCTTGACTACTTAGCCTGCATATTGTAATTAAACTGTAAAATGCACAGAGACTACTTGAAGAGGTATGGGGTACTATATCAGCAGAACACTTTGCTTTTCCTTTATTTGTAAGTTGCTAGTTTAAGCCTGCCTTTGATAATGCTCTTGTTAACATGCACCTTTATAATTTATACCACAGCATCTACATCAGGAACAAGCAGATACTGTTCCCAACTTGTATGGAAAGAATGTACAGCAGAGCAAAATCAACTTAAGAATCCAATTTACAACCTTTTTACAGTGACTATATGTAAAATTGTACAAGACAGACTTTAATGTTGTATTTTTCTCTTGGGTATTCCCAGACCTGTATCCTTTAGCTATCCTGCTTAGAACTTTGTTGCCTTTGGTGTAGTATACAAGTCTAATAAATAAAGAATAAATTGTCTCCTCACTATTCAAATCAGATGGCCAGATAGGCAGGTATAGTAAGTAGCAATAAGCTACCCTGTAACATGTGGTCTTTGGGACTATAATTGATACAGGTTGTGCCGGAGTTAGGAAACTACAACTTCTAGAGAGAACAATGTAGCTCCTTTTGTCGTACTGAATGTGCACCTATTGCACTACAAATGGAATTTCACTACTGGGCTGGGTTCCTAAGTCAATGAACATCAAAAATATCAAAAATAGGTATTTGTGAATGCTGTTGCAAAAACAAATTTAGCTAGAAACAATTCTCTACAGAAATGAAAAGCAATGGAGTCTGAATACAGCCACTATTATTCATTCCTTAAAAAAAAACTACAGCTGTTTGTCTCCAATAAGCTAAAATCCCCATCCTCTACTCTAGGCTGAGTTTTATCTTCACAAACAGGTGCAGCTGTGATTGTTCTAAGGTTATCTAACCAATTCTCATGGCTGAGACATGTGAACCCGTCTTTTGAGTCGAGGTTGTAACTAACCCTAACCTCACATGGCTAGGATTTCAGACTACTTGCAAAAAAATAGTTCAGGCAGAAAACCGCAGTAATGGGTAGAAGAGGGTTTAAAAACAGGCCTTCTGCATTGCCATTTTTTGTGGCAGGCCTCAGTGGCATAAAACACGGCATGCAGAGTCCTCTGACTGCTCCTTAGCTTTTATGCCCCATTGCAAACCCTTTTTCCTCCCCATGCAAAAAATGTAAACTTTCTAGTGTGGCCTTTTCCAAAAGATATTTGAAATTTCCTTGAGGCAGCTTTATCCCTTAACTCTGCAGGTACAGCAAGAATTGAGTCGTCATGCCACAGTAAAAAAAAAATTAAAATAATAAAGTGCAATTTTTTGCTGGCTGTTCTTGCTTCTTTCACTCCCAACCCAGCACAAATTTAGGTCAGCCAGCGTCCCAGGTTCCGCCTACACCCCATTTTGTCTCCAGAAGCAGCCCTGCCAAGCAAAACCACCCCGCCCTCATCTCTTCGCACTCTCCCAATTTCCCTCAAAAACCCCATTATGAAAGAAAAACTCCGAAAAGGAGCACCAATTCCACCCGAGATATCGCATATAAAAACAAAGCCCAACGAGCGCATGGTGCAGCTATGAGGAAATCTCCCCGTTCGGCTCCTTATATAGACCTTCGCCTGCCTCTGCCCCCGCCCACATGACGCAAACAAGCTCCGCCTCCAATCCCTGAGTGGTCAGCTCGCTTCTGGGGGCGGGGACAGCAGGAGGGCGCAGGGAGTGAACCCTAGAGATAGGAAACATGAGAGCTATGGAGTCCTTGCTTTTGTCGTTTGTATGGGGGGGAAGCGAACCAAACTCGGCCAATAATGAAGTGCTCCAAGGAAAGACCGGCATAAATCTTCATATCTTGGAGGTTTATTATAGCCTCATCTCTCAGCCCTTTTCCAGACAGAAGCATCCCTTTCAAAAAAAAAAAAACCATGACGCCTCTATATTTTTATATCTATGTTGATATGGGGTAGGGAACGGATTCCCTGCAAGAAAATGGCGCCGGGGACACTTCCTGTCCGTCTTCCTTCCTCCTGGCGGAAAAGGAAGTGGCGGTTCTATGTCGCGGGAAAAGTGACGTAATCAACGGGCGACGCGCCCTTTTCTCTCCGGGTAAGAGCCACGCGGTTGGCGCGCGCTTCCTGGCGCTCCTGGTAATTTGTTGTTCTTATTCTCATTTTATTTGCTGTTATCTCTGTAAAATGTGGAACTGGGGAGGAGGTCCTAAACGCTTGGGGGGTGGTGCCTGCAGACTTCGGTCGTTATTAAAATGTTAATGTGTTAATTTGCCAATTAAAAATAATAATAACAACAACAACGTTATTTTATGCCGCCTTTCTCCCCAAAGGGACCCAATTGCGCCTTTGTGCATGTGGAGAATTGGGTCGGTTAGAAAATGAGCGTGATTCTCTGTGTGGAAGCTTCCTTAGGGGTTTTCAGAAGGGAAGGCGAGTAATATATTATTAAAATGTAGCAAACGCAGGATTGTGTTCTAGAAGGCAGTAAAATGGCACAGTAATTAAACAGATTGTATATTATTGTAGCAAGCGTGCTGCTTTTTAATGGCTTCATTCTGATTTAGTAGCATTCAGTGCTTAGCGGGCATTATTTATTTATTTATTTATTTTAGAGTATTTTTAACCTCGCCTTTCTTCTTGGAAAAGGACCCAAGGTGGCTTACAGTAATGAGGGATAGTAGACAGTTCAGTGCAGTTCATATAAAATACATATAATAGGTGTTAACCATCATTCAGGGAAAGCTTGCCTGAAGAGAACGGTCTTTGCCTGTTTCTGGAAGGACATCAGAGATGAGGCAGTCCTGGCCTCCAGTGGGAGGGAGTTCCAGAGTCTGGGCGCAGCAGTCGAGAAGGCCCTTTAATGGGTTCATTATGATGAACACAGCATGCATCGTTTTTGTAAGCATTGTAGTGTCTTAAAATCATAATTTCTTCCCCCTGCCCCGCAGCAGGAAGCAAAGTGTTTCTGTTAAGGGGAAGCTGAGATTTGAACAGGGGCTTTTCTTTTGTCGGTTTAGCTGCCATGTCCCTAGGAAGCAACTGCTGTTGCCAGAACAGATGCAACAAGTCATATCTTTGACTTTTGAAACAATTTGGCCTCTGCCTTTCTCTTTGAAAAGAACCCAAGGCTGCTTACATTGTTAAGACGGTATTTAAAGCTTTTAAAAGTACAAAAATGTATTGAAAGAATCACAACTACTAAACAAAAACTGCCAGAAACAGATTCAAAGCAGCAAGGTGGAACATTCCCATTTTAAAACCCCTCTCAGACATCAGTCACTTAGGGAAAGCCTGTCTGAATAGAACGTTCTTTGTCTGCTCTTGTTTGAGTTTTTAAACTTGCATAGGCTTTCTGATTTACAATATTTTGTAATCCTTTTCTACGCAGATGTTATATGGGAAAATACAAAAACGGAAGCTTCAGGCCAGACCCTCCTGAAAGCACTTGTTGTCCGATGCACCCACCAGTGTGGGAGGAACTCAGTCTAAGTAAGTTTCATATGTGTTATGAGGCACACAGAAGCTTTTTTCATTAATAATAATAATTTGAACTGAAAATATAGCCTTGATATTTAAATGCAGTTGCCACAACATATATCTGAACTCAGTTTGTAAATTTTCTGCTTAAAGTGAAGTATAGAAGAATGATGGTGAATCAAGAGAGGCTTCCTTTAATTCAGGCTTGAGTTGTGTAGTCTAATTCATTTTCTTTTCTATCTAAAGATTCCAAGCTTGGTTAAAAAAAATAGGTATTTGAGAGCATTGGGCTAGTTCTGTGCATTCAGTTTGACTTACAGAACCTAAGTAAGGCATCTGCCCTTGACATAATTCTTTAGAGTTTTCTCACTAAAAGTCTTGGCTGTGGAAACTGAAGACTGGACCATCTGATGAGCCTCATTTGTAGAGCTAGGAGGAGAACAGCAGCTGGTGTGCTGAGTGACTGAACAGTTGTCCTTCAAAGACTTTGCTTCTGCAACTGAGTTCGTACTGTGGGGAGAAGTCACATCAAACTCTTAAGCAGACAGGTGAATCCCTTGGGACTTTGTTGGAAAGATGAGGCTGCTGTCCTCAGAGCTAAAGGACTTAAGTGGAGGATAAGGTAAAAATGAGAATTAGGTTTGGCTAACATGAGATGGATTCAAAAGTATTCCAACTCCTGGCATGTAGAATATTGTCATTTTTGGATTCTTGTTTTTTTTATTTATATGCCACCTTTCTTCCCCCCAGGGGACCCAAGGTGGCTCACAACAATTAAAATCGTACAATAATAAGTTTTACACGGTATACAAAACTGTTGAAATACTTGAAAATACCTAAATTTCAAAAAATAAAATAAACGAAAACAGGACATTCCCTGTTCTTATCCATATTTTGCTCTTGTATCAGGAGAGAAGTAGAGCTTTCAAGCCTCAAAATGTCAGACATCCTGTCTATGTTCTGTCTTGTAATCCTATGCAGCTGTGTCAAATTCATTGCCCACCTTTCCTGTGGTGAGGATTGGTCCAAACAGCTGCCACAGCAATATCTGCAGTTCATGGGCCTCAGACCTCTTTGTGGGATCTGGGGATAGTTTTATTGCAGACACGGTTACCTCTCTGAATCGGCCTATTCACACATGGCAATATCTCCAAACCAAAGCCTAGTTGGTATAGGGACGCTCTTCTCCATCTCACAAAATACCAGAAATAGGGGACATACACTCAAATTGAGGGCTGGGAGAGTGAGAACAGACCAAAGAAAAAAAAATATCCAGCATGTTGTTAGTCTATGAAAGTCCCTGCCACAAGATGTGGTGATGGCATCTGGCCTGGATGCCTTCAAAAGGGGATTGGACAGATTCCTGAAGGAAAAGTCCATCACAGGTTACAAACCATGATGGAGAGGTGTCATCTCCAGGCTTAAAACCAGGGTACTTCAAGGGCCAGATGCAGGGGAGTGGGATCAGGAGACAGATATCTAGTTTCATATGCTCCTGGACACATTTGGTGGGGCCACTATGAGACACAGGAAGTTGGACTAGATGGGCCTTTGGCCTGATCTAGCACGGCTCTTCTTATGTTATGTTCTTAAATGGGGAACTCTGCAGCAAAAATAACCCCTGCTGTGGGTTAAGTGTGATATTCATTGGAGCAGGGGCCCTCAACGTATACGGCCCCCAGGGAGCCTGAACCCGGACCCCGGGAGCAACAGCATACCCCCCACCCCACCCCACCCGTGGGGGCCTTTGAAGTAGCCCGTGAGGTCTTGCCACCAGCGGTGGTGCGTTGGGGGGAGAGAAGTGCTGCTTTTTCTATTGCACAAGTGAGGGGAAGCAGCCTGAAGCAAAAGGAGGAGGCGAAGGAAGAGGCAGTCGGCAGGGTTGGGGTGGGGACTGAGCAAAAGGGAGACGACAGCTAGAGGGAGGGAGGGAGGGAGGGAAGGGGGAAAAGAGGAAAGTTCTTCAGCGGCAGCAGCCCCTTCTCCTTTTGCCAATCTTCCAGCTGGAAATCCGGCACTCCCAATCAGGCAGGAGTCAAGCGGATGATGGTGGGGCACCGGGTCTTTTCCATTTCCCTCAAGAATTGGCGATGCCCGCCTTCATCTCCCTGCGAAGGCGGCCCCTTGGCCTGCGGGTGCCTTACACCCGAGGAGACCCGCCTGGGAAACCACGGCTGGTTTTCTCCCGGGCTCCTCCCGCCTCCCACCCGGACACCGCTTGCTTCCTTTTCCCTCCGGCGTTGAGAGTCCCCCGTATCGCTTCCTCGGAGCCTGCAAGGGCTTGGCTTCCTTTCACGAAGGCGCCAACCCCAAAGACGCCTGAATCCCGCGGGGAATGGAAAGAGGGGGGAGTCCGTGGCCGCTTGGAAAGGAGGCTCTGAAGAGCTCCGGGAGGGAGGCTCCTGGCGCTTGGCTCCGACAGGGATAAAAGCAGGAGGACTCGGCCGGATTCCTAGAGAGGCAGGAAATAGTGGGGAGGCAAAACGGTCCTCCCCCTCCCCCTCCTCCTTCCCCCGCCCTCCCCACCCACTCCCTCCTCTTTCCTGCATTCTGGATGGGGAAGAAGAAGTGGTGCCTTCTCTTTTGGACTACAACTCCCATGGCAAGGCCAGGCGGCAGTGAGAGTTTATTCCTACTTGAAGCTCTATATACATGCATTGTATATCAAAAACTAAGGGAGTACATAAGAACATAAGAAGAGCCATTCTGGATCAGGGGAACTCTGCAGCAAAAATAACCCCTGCTGTGGGTTAGGTGTGATATTCATTGGAGAGTGGGTTTGTTTAAATCCAAGTGCTTGCTGTCTTAGTTAGATGGCAGCAGCTCAGGTGCTGCTCTTCTCCTCTGCTGCCACCTCAGCCAATCTAGCCACTCACCTGGCCCAGTTTGGTAGCTTCTAGCAGCTTCTCAGCTGATCTTCCATTCCCGACGATAGCAGAGACTTCGCTGGTCTGCCTTGCCCTTTTGTCTAAGCCAGGCATACCCAAACTTTGGCCCTCCTGATATTTTGGACCGCAACTCCCAGAATTCCAAGTCTGTATTTCCAGTGGCAAAGGACTGTGGGAGTTGTGGTCCAAAACATCTGGAGGCCCAAAGTTTGGACATGCCTGGTCTAAGCAGAAGATCGCCCAAGAGGGTAGAGAAGGCTTCCTCTTGTCTGGACTGGTAGATCAGTTGAGGAGCTGTAGGAACCTAGCAAAATGGGCCCTGCAAGCAGCTGATTGAGACAGAGGAGGTGGGGGAAGGGAGCGGCAGCAGCTGTGCTCTTTTACGAACCAGTTCGTGCCCACCTCTAGTCTCAATGTTGGAACAGACAGAGAGAAAGTGAGCCATTCCTTTATTAATGCAAAGCAAAAGCAAAGTGTTCTGCTTATATACCGCCCATAGTACTTCAAGCACTCTCTGGGCAGTTTATAATTTAATTATGCAGGCAACACTTTGCTCCCCCCCCCCCCGCAAGCTGGATAATCATTTTACTGACATCTATAATTATGATGATGATAATTATAATAACAATATCTGGATTGTTGCAAGTGCAGTTTATTATTATTATTATTATTATTATTATTACTATTATTACTATTATTACTATTACTTTTACATACTGCCCATCTAGCAACATGGCCACTCTGGGTGGTTTACACAGTACATTATAATAAAAAAATAATATAAAATATACAAATAAAACAAAACAACTGAAGTAGCAATAAAATCATTAATACATTTACAGAAGCATAGAGCAACAGGCAGAGTGGACAAACTAGGATGTCAGATCGTGAAATAAATAATCAATGGGTCAGGGAAAGCAGATCTAAATAGCCATGTCTTTAACTGTTTTTTTTAAAGATCAACACCATAGGGGCCAAATGAATCTCAGGCGGAAGTTGGTTCCACAAATGAGGACCTACTATCAAGAAGATCCAGTTCCTTATTGTTGAACTGCGGGACTCTGGGCATTGGAGCCCTCAATTGACCTGCTTGAGACTATCAGGGGATGCGAGCAGAATTTTTCAGGAGGAGCCGGTCTGCTCTCTTAAAGAGAGATTATGCCATCACTCCTGCTCTGTTGATTTCTTTTTCCAGGAATTACCTTTTATAACAGCTTTCTATTTTTGTCTCTAAAAGGAAGCTGAAACTTACCAGGCCGAGGTGATCCAAAACGCAGCATTGGAGTGAGATGACATAAGGAGTGTCACCTCTGTATCGAGTACTTTCAGTGCCTTGAGGCACTTCCAGGTCCCCTTTGGTGCATAATAGGTAAGTACCAAAGCTACAGGAAAAGGCTGTGTTGTTGATGAACAGTTACTTGCAAGATCGGTGGGCTCTATGATGAAATGGTCTCCACCTGTGTCTAAGTACAACACACACCCTGGACTCTCATGACAGTGGATCTTCTGGATGAAAAGGTTACTCCTGCCAAGCCCTAAGGAATGGCTTTTGGCAGGTTGTGAATACATTATTTTAATAGATATAGGGCCTGCTTTATAAATCACTTCTCAGCTTTACCCTTTCGTCTGAGTCGGGGGGACTCCGCCATGCAGCCATGTCAAATTCAGTCCTCGCTTGTGCCGTGGTGGGGGCTGGCCCAGCGGCTGCGACATAAACATGTAGTTCATGGGCTCCGGATCCATGCCGTTGGATCTGGGGATAAAAGCATGCTACAGACACTTGCCGGTTCATTCGGCACTTGGAAATTGCTAAGAGGATATCCTTAAAATGTAGGAGAACCAGATGAGGTGTTCACTGCAACACAATTAAAGGCGGCTATTTTCTGGGTCTGAGAAGAAATTCATAAAACCAGGTTTCCTTCTGAAGCAGTCATGTCCAAAGTCTGGTCCTGGGGCCAAATCCGGTGTACCTTCAAATTCTGAATGGCCCGCAGCCTCTTCTCCCAGCTGGCTCAGCCTTCTCCTGTCATACCCCACAGCCACCTGTCTAGTCTACTCACTCCTGGCTCAAACAGGAACTCTACACATCCGCCCGCTCCCCGCCAATTTCCTCCTGCCTGGTGCACCCAGTCCCCACCTCTGTTCACCGCTTAGCATTCTCTCTGGCGCCCAGTCACTCACCTTGGGACATTTCTTGCTCTCAGAGGGAAAGATGGTACTGCGCAGGCACACTGCACACCCACCCCCTCCACCCCACCCCACCCTTCCAAAAGCCACCAGAAAGCGGCGCGCTCTCCCTCAGAGGCGGGAAGACGGCAGGGCTGTGCAGCCGCAGTGTGCAAAGCTGGCCAGCTCAGTGGGTTGCCCGTTCTGCAGGTTCTACCTGTCTTGTCTAGCTGCGCTCCTGTACCTTCATGATTGTGCGCTTGAAGATCGTAGGTGCCAACTATGATTCTTTCTACACGTTTGAAGCAGCTTGCTTCTCCCCTGGGTAAAACTGGCACAAAAATAGAGGCATTTTCATTTTTTTTAATCTTAACTGTGCCATGAGTTCTATTGGCTTGTTTTGCTCTTTCGTGAAAGACCATGGCCCTAACTTATCCCAGGAGAGAGAAGGAGACCCATGTAATGAAGATGTATTTATTTATAATATTTTAAACACGCCTTCCTCCTCAAAATGAACCCTATTTGAAAAGGGGAAAAGAAATACATACAAATAATGAATTGATCTATTTATTATTAAACTATTTTAACCGACCTTCCTTATAATGGACCTCAGGCAGCTTAAAGTGAATATAAAAAGTTTGCACACCCCTGTTAAAATGCCAGGTGTCTGTGATGTAAATCAATGTGACAGAGAGAAATCATTTCAGAACTTTTTTCACCTTTAAGGAGACCTATGAACTGTACGACTCAGTTGAACTACAAAATGAAATCTTTTACGTATAGGAAAGAAAAATTAAAAAAAACCAGAAATAATATGGAGGCCTATGTGTGCACACGCTTAAATTAATACTTTGTTGAAGCACCTTTTGGTTTTTTACAGCCTTCAGCTTTGGGGGGTGGGGGGGTGTTTAAGTCTATCAGTATGGCAAATCTTAACTTGGAAATATTTGCTCACTTCGCAATAATGCCCCAAATCTGTAGATTACAAAGGTATATCCTGTGCACAGCCCTCTTTAGCTCACCCCACAGATTCAGGTCTGGGCTCTGGCTGAGCTATTCCAAAAGGTTAGTCTTCTGGTGAAGCCATTCCTTTGTTGATTTGGATGTATGCTTTGGGTCTTTGTCATGCTGAAAGATGACGTTCCTCCTCATGTTCAGTTTCCTAGCAGAAACCTGAAGGTTTTGTGCCAATATTGACTGGTTTGTGAAGATTCTCAGTCATCCAGGTGAGTTTATCTGGAAGTTGAGTCATGGCAAATGGATTTATTTTCCTTGAGAGGTAGAAACGTTTCGCTGCTCATCCAATCAGCTTCATCAGACTGCCGTGACTCCTCTTCCAAATATTGACTGGTATTTGGAATTGTTCACAATTCCCTCTACCTTAACTAAGGCCCTTGTCCCAGCTGAAGAGAAGCAGCCCCCAAAGCATGATGCTTCCACTCTCACGCTTCACTGTAGGTATGGTGTGCTTTTGGTGGTGTGCAGTGCTGTTTTTCCGCCAAACATAAACATTTTGGGATTCTGGCCGAAAAGTTCAACCTTGGTTTCATCAGACTATAACACTCCCCCACCACCACCACCACCACCACCACCACCACCACGTGCTTTGGAGAGACTTCAGAAATTAATTGCACATAAACTGTTGACCCAACAATACTCTGTATTTCCTCATAGATTCTACAGCGCAGAAGACAGCAGTAGATCTGAGTCGGCACTCTCGCCGTGTGACCCTTGTGACCCAAGGCTCGTGTGCCCATTTCTAAAATGGCGACTGGAACTAAAAAAAGGAAAGTTGACATCGAGGCCCGCCGCTTCCAGAACAAGTGGAAATTGGAGTATTTTTTCACTGAAATACGAAACAGCTGTGTCTGCCTCATTTGCCGAGAGACTGGCTGTTTTCAAGGCATTCAATGTCAAGAGGCACTACCAATCGAAACATGCAAACTACAACAAGCTTACTGGGAAAGAACGCGGTGAAAAACTGAAGGAGCTGGAAGCTGCTTTAATGGCACAGCAGCGCTTTTTCGCAAGAACCCAGGAGTCCAATGAAAATGCCGCAGAGGCAAACTACAAGGTGGCAACGCTGATTGCCAACCACTGCAAACCTTTCACTGAGGCTGGATGTAGTGAAGACTGCATGATGAAAATGGTGGAGAAAATTTGTCCTGAGAAGAAGCAAGAGTTTGCCAATGTTTGCCTGGCTTGTAACACGGTGGTGCGGAAAATTGGAGACGTTTCAGCTGATAGTAAGGGACAGTTAGAAGCAAAAGGAGTGGAGTTTGACTTTTTTTCGTTAGCCTGCTGTGAAAGCACGGATGCATCTGACACCGCTCAGCTATTGATTTTTTTGAGAGGAGTGGACAAGGACCTGAACGTGAGTGAAGAACTGCTTGACCTCCGGAGCCTTAAGGGACAAACCAGCGGAACCGATTTATTTGTTTCTGTTTCTTCCGCCGTAGATGACATGAAACTACCATGGAATAAACTCAGTGGGATTATTACGGACGGCACACCTGCCATGGCTGGCGAGCAAAGTGGATTATCAACCCTCGTCTGTAACAAAGTCAGCGAAGAAGGGGGCAAAGCTATAAAACTCCACTGTATTATTCACCAACAAGATCTCTGTGCTAAACATCTGAAATATGATCATGTTCTGAAACCGGTGACGAAGGCTATGAATTATATTCGATCCAAAGCCCCGCGCCACCTCCACTTTCAACAGTTTCTACTTGACATCCAGGCTGAATACGGAGATGTTGAGTATCACGACGAGGTGAGATGGCTCAGTCGGGGGTCTGCACTGCAACGCTTCTATTCTCTTAGGGAGGAAATCGGACAGTTCTTAACAAAAAAGAGACAATCGATGCCAGAGCTATCTGATCCTGTTTGGCTGGCGGATTTTGGATTTTTAGTTGACATGACGCGACATCTGAACGAGCTGAACACGAGCCTTCAGGGGCAAAATGCAGTGGTCAGCCAACTGTATTCGTGTATCAAAGCCTTTAGGACCAAGCTGCTATTTTTCCAAAGGCACCTCTCACAAACGCAGCCCAACACCACACATTTCCCATCGCTGCAGGAAATAATAACCCGTTTTCCTGAGAATGACATGAGTGCACAAATAAGGAGGTATGAGGCAGACATCTCATCTCTGGTTGAGGAGTTTCAACAGCACTTTCAGGAATTTGCAGCTATTGAGAAGGAGATCGTGCTTTTTTCCTCTCCTTTCTCTGTGGACCCTGACGATGCTCCAGACCACCTGCAACTGGAGCTCATTGAGCTGCAGTGTGATCTTGAGTGTCGCACTCGGCACCAGCAGCTCCCTCTTGTCAACTTTTACCGGCAGCTGGATAAAAACAGGTTCAAAGAGATTCAGACATTTGCTAAAAAAATGCTGAGCTTGTTTGGTTCGACAAAGTTGTGCGAGAAGACGTTCTCGGTTATGAACGTTAACAAGAACCAGATGAGGACCAGACAAAGTGACTTTCACCTGCGTGACATCTTGCGTATCAAAACCACTGTATTTGAGCCAGACTTGCCCTATATAATGCAGTCCAGATCTCAAAATCAGCCTTCCCATTAGTGCCGCTATTTGTTTACTGGTGATCTTTCATAAAATAGTTCATTTAATGGTTCATTAAATGGTTGATGGTTCAAAGAACGTCACACCGAAGGCTGAAAAAGACCATTGAACTTAGCAAACCCCACACACTTTCTGTTGAATTACATTATAGAATCATAGAGTTGGAAGAGACCTCAAGGGCCATCTAGTCCAACCCCCTGCCATGCAGGAACCCCCATCACATTAAAGACTGTTGAATGTAGTTCAACCCCACACACTTTCATTTCACCAGATCTGGCCCTCCTTGCAAAAAGTTTGGACACCCCTGCTCTTAAGGCATGCTTGCACACACACACCTCCCCTTTCCCTGCACACCTGTTGCGGCCATTTTTTAGAAAAGTTGTGCCGTAACCTATGCAGTGGGGACTAAAATTAGAGGGCATTTTGTCTAAGACTAATTTTTCTTTTTTGTGGCAGGTTCAGAAGATGCCAGTGTTGCATGCACATGTATTTTCACTGCCGACATTTACTTACTTATTATTAGAACTAAGTGTAATGTTTGGAATCAGGGAGTCTCAGACTTTTCTTTCAAAATACTGCATATACTCAAATATAAGCCTAGTTTTTCGGCCCTAATTATGGGCTGAAAAAAGGGTCCCTCGACTTATATGCGGGTCAATACTTTTAGCCACTGAGGCAAGTGCTTCGGTCAGTGGCTAAAAGTCATTTTAAACATTGTGTGCCACTTCTCATGACCCCCCTCTGCATCACAGGGGAGCAGCGTGTGATGTTTAAAATGACTTTTAGCCACTGACCCAAGCACTTGCCTCAGTGGCTAAAAGTCATTTTAAACATCACACACCACTCCCCCCAGCTCACAAAGGAGGAGCTGCCAGGCCCTGCTGCATTTCCCACCCTAGACTTACACTCGAGTCAATATGTTTCCCCAGTTTTGGGGGGTTAAATTAGGGGCCTCGACTTGTACTCGGGTCGACTTATACTCGAGTATATATGGTTAAATAAAAATGGTTTACTGTAGTACAAAGAATAAAAATATTCATACTTTTTGGTACTGAGTACTTTCATATTGAAAGATATAACATACTCTTCCAGTTAAACTACTTCATGTCTTTATATCTGCCAAGCCCTATCTGGCTCTTTGAAGACTTATACTGGGACCACGTTCTACTTTGAAGCTGGAATTCATCGGGCCTGTTTCTTGTATTACTGGTCCAGCAGTTCTCGTTGGGTTCAGCCATTTTTGTTATGATTGTATATAGCTGTTTGACATTTCTATTAAAAATATTGTTTTGGAAAAAGTTTCTCCAGGTTATATTGTTTCGTTGAAGGCTTTGTTATATGCTGTATTTGAGTGAGAGTTGAACAGAAGAGACCAGAAGAGTTCCTCTGGAAGACGGGCGGTGTAGAAATGTATAAATAAATAAGAACACTAATGTTTCCCATGTTGCTTTTCACCCCTCATAATGGATTATTTTTTGGTTTTTTCCCTTGTTCTTAACTTGAATATGTCTTCAATGTTCTGGACCGTATACAGTGGTTTGCAAATGTATTCGGCCCCCTTGAACTTTTCCACATTTTGTCACATTGCAGCCACAAACATGAATCAATTTTATTGGAATTGCATGTGAAAGACCAATACAAAGTGGTGTACACGTCAGAAGTGGAACAAAAATCATACATGATTCCAAACATTTTTTACAAATAAATAACTGCAAAGTGGGGTGTGCGTAATTATTCAGCTCCCTGAGTCAATACTTTGTAGAACCACCTTTTGCTGCAATTACAGCTGCCAGTCTTTTAGGGTATGTCTCTACCAGCTTTGCACATCTAGAGACTGAAATCCTTGCCCATTCTTCTTTGCAAAACAGCTCCAGCTCAGTCAGATTAGATGGACAGTGTTTGTGAACAGCAGTTTTCAGATCTTGCCACAGATTCTCGATTGGATTTAGATCTGGACTTTGACTGGGCCATTCTAACACATGGATATGTTTTGTTTTAAACCATTCCATTGTTGCCCTGGCTTTATGTTTAGGGTCATTGTCCTGCTGGAAGGTGAACCTCCGCCCCAGTCTCAAGTCTTTTGCAGACTCCAAGAGGTTTTCTTCCAAGATTGCCCTGTATTTGGCTCCATCCATCTTCCCATCAACTCTGACCAACTTCCCTGTCCCTGCTGAAGAGAAGCACCCCCAGAGCATGATGCTGCCACCACCATATTTGACAGTAGGGATGGTGTGTTCAGAGTGATGTGCAGTGTTAGTTTTCCGCCACACATAGCATTTTGCATTTTGGCCAAAAAGTTCAATTTTGGTCTCATCTGACCAGAGCATCTTCTTCCACATGTTTGCTGTGTCCCCCACATGACTTGTGGCAAACTGCAAATGGGACTTCTTATGCTTGTCTGTTAACAAAGGCTTTCTTCTTGCCACTCTTCCATGAAGGCCAACTTTGTGCAGTGCACGACTAATAGTTGTCCTATGGACAGATTCCCCCACCTGAGCTGCAGATCTCTGCAGCTCGTCCAGAGTCACCATGGGCCTCTTGGCTGCATTTCTGATCAGCGCTCTCCTTGTTCGGCCTGTGAGTTTAGGTGGACGGCCTTGTCTGGGTAGGTTTGCAGTTGTGCCAAACTCCTTCCATTTCTGAATGATTGCTTGAACAGTGCTCCGTGGGATGTTCAAGGCTTTGGAAATCTTTTTGTAGCCTAAGCCTGCTTTAAATTTCTCAATAACTTTATCCCTGACTTGTCTGGTGTGTTCTTTGCACTTCATGGTGTTGTTGCTCCCAATACAGTATTCTCTTAGACAACCTATGAGGGTGTCACAGAGCAGCTGCATTTGTACTGAGATTAGATTACACACAGGTGCACTCTAGTCATTAGCACTCATCAGGCAATGACTATGGGCAACTGACTGCACTCAAACCAAAGGGGGCTGAATAATTACACACACCCCACTTTGCAGTTATTTATTTGTAAAAAATGTTTGGAATCATGTATGATTTTTGTTCCACTTCTCACGTGTACACCACTTTGTATTGGTCTTTCACATGCAATTCCAATAAAATTGATTCATGTTTGTGGCTGTAATGTGACAAAATGTGGAAAAGTTCAAGGGTGCCGAATACTTTTGCAAACCACTGTATGGTCCCTCATTATAGTAAGCCACCTTGGGTTCTTTTCCATGGAAAAGGGTAGGGTAAAAAAAATATGGAAAATAAACATAAATAAATAAGAACGTTCTCCTGAATGCCAGAAGGAAGAGAACTGTTATGGCATCATAGCACAAAGGACATAAGTGTCCAAAGACACCTTGGAAAACTGCACTTCTTCTGAAGGGAATAGAGAAGGCTCTTGATACAGGGTGAAAGGACTCAGAAAGGTTTTGAGTGGATCCCCAAGATGTCTTTGGCTTAGCAAAGTCTTTGGGGTTTGAGAAAGGACCGTGCTTCTTTTAATGATACCCTTGTGCTGGAACAATGCATCAAGAGCCACAAACTGAATGGAGTTGAAGGTGCAGACCTGGTGCTAAATCTGTAGTTTTTAGACTTGTAGGGCTTAGGAGTTCCTTTATGGCAGTGGTTCCCCACAGTGTTACCTGTGAGTCACTTTAATTTGCTTTTTTTTAAAAATCCACTCACTTTTGTCACTTTTCCAGAAATATTGGCACTGCTGTCACTATTTCAGAGCTCAAGGAGACCCCAAGGTGTTCCCCTTAAAAGAGGAGATGAATTTAAAAAAAAAACACCCTCAAAAATGGCCAACTAGGCATTGCTGAGCACTGCCATCTTTGCTTTGGCTTGCTCCTGGCCCCTGTACTCTGAGCCAGCCAATTGGAAAAGGTTGGCTCAGCAGAGCAGGAAGTTCAAATTGACCCTCTATCCAAAAAAAAAAAGGGAGACACTGTGCATCTGACAGTGGCTAAGACCCACAGCAGGAGCAAGAGGAAATATCAAGGTGAGGGGGGGTCTCTTTTTCAAGGGGGACACACACACCAGGGAAGGGGTCTTCTAGTGACAGGTGGGAGGGGGTCTGTGTGTGTGTGTGTGTGTACTGTGGCCTAAAGGCTGCAATTGGAACTGGGGGGTGGGAATAGGTTTCCCTTTCTCGGATTGCATTATTCCATAACACCTCGTGGAGGTTAGGGACCCACCTGACCGTGATGACTCCAAATCTGTGATATGCAGATGCAGGTTGGGTGGGGTCTGGGAAACAGCAGCCCATGTAAGCAGCAGTGGTGGAACTGACCCGCCACCGCCGCTTGCCTGGGCTGCTGGAAGACTTTGAAAAGTCTTGGAGCAGCCCTGGCAAGCGACACTGGGGGAATCAGATCCGCGGCTCACTGGGGCTGCACCAAGGCTTCTTGGAGCAACTGCAGCGACGAGTGAGGAGGGGGATTGGGTTTGCTGCTTGCCACAGTGGCACCAAAACTACTTGGAGCAGCCCCAGCGAGCGATGGAGGGGTTTGGGTCCATCTTGGAGAAGGGGGGAAAAAGGTTTAGAAAACCCAGACTTTTAAAACCTTTTTTCCCTCTTCCCCACACCCTGGGCTCCAGCTTATTGGCGCTGGGGTGGGGAAATAAAGGTTTTTCTCCCCCACCCCAGCGCGAACCAGCTGGAGCCCCAGGATGTACTGCGGTCACCACAGCACATGAACTGCGAAATGGTGGGGGGTTACTGTATTGCTTTGCACCGAGTTACATGGGTTTGCATTAAGTTGCATAGGAATCACATTGCTATGTCACTCAATGCAATTTAGTTGAATTTTGGGGGTTTTGTTATGTCCGCCCACCTCTTTTGGGGGGGGGGGGGAATCTACATTGATTTCTATTTTTTGTTGTTGCTTTTTACTGAGTTACATAGGTTTTCATTAGAATTGTGCTGAATCAAATTGCTTTGCCCTGAATTCTGTTGATTTTCATTGCTTTGCACGTGAGTTTGCATTCAGTTGCTAGGATTGCGCTCAATCACATGCCTTTGCATTGCATTGCATTGTCGTCCCCCCACCCCTAGTCTGGGGGAAAGTCATCCAGCCTCTGACTCAAAAAGGTTGCCTCCCCCTGACTAAAAACTAGGTGTGTCTTATAATTCTCTAATCCTGCCAGTGAGCTCTGAAATGGTGACGAAAACTGCACTACCTCATTTTAAATTAACCTAAATGGATTTGGGGAAAACTCACTTTTTGGTCACTTAATGAGTCAAAAAGACTATTTCTGTCTTTAAAAATGTCACTTTTCTCCTTTTTGAACCCATGAAGCACTGGCAAAACCTTGGGACCACCTGCTGTTCATTGGCTGGGCGGTGCCAGCTAGGGTTTCTGAGAACTGCAGTTGAGGAACATCTGTTTGGGAAACACTGTTTCAGAGTATAAAGAGGACCCCTCGGTGCTGAGGCTTCGCAGCCTGGACCCTTAGGATGCAAAGGGAAGAGCATGCATTATGGGCTAGGTCAGGCATGTCCAAAGTCAGGCCCAGGGGCCAAATGCGGCCCATTTTCAAATTTTGAGTGGCCCGCAACCTCTTCTCCCTACTGGCTCAGCCTGTCAAGCATCCCCGCCAACTGGCCCCTCCCCATACTGGATGGAGACGTCAGCTTGCAGTTTTACAGTTTGCCTGCCCTCCCTGCCTCTGTCCATCCCCCCAGCCACCTGCCCCTGGCTCGGTTGCTGCAGCATCCTCCCTGTCTCCTTGCATGTTATAGAGACTTGTCCAGTGTCCAGCCCGGGGGCCAAATGCGGCTGAATGGTTGGCCCCCACAAATTTTCACCTCACCAAATCTGGCCCTCCTTGCAAAAAGTTTGGACACCCATGGGCTAGGTTGTAAGAAACCACACAATTCCCCATCATAGACTGCTTTCCAGACTATAGACGGAGGACAATATCTCGCAGTAAAAATGACGTTAGGAATTTGGCTGAGACTGGCTTATTGAAACCATGGTGCAGCGGTTAAATGTTTGTACTGCAGGTAAAACTGCTTACGACCTGGGTTTCAATCCCACGTAGCAGGCTTATAATTGACTCAGCCTTCCATCCTTCTGAAGTCGGTAAAATGAGTACCCAGCTAGTTTGGGAGGGGGGCAATGTGTAGCCTGCATACTGTAATTTAAAAGCTGTAAACCACCCAGAGACTAGTTGAAGTGGTATGGAGTGGTAATATAAGCAGAACACTTTGCTTTTGCTTTGCTTTTACCTGCAAGTAAACTAAATTTTACCCCAACCTTGGGTGTGCCAAATTGGTGCGTGCACTCTCCCAGAAAAAAAAAAGAAACCTTGAATTTCAGCATAATGTGGTCAGGAGCATTCTGAGTGACGGCGCTTCTTGTGTGTAATAAGAATTCAAAGGACACCCTATTCTGCATCCTCAAAGATGAAACTTGAAAGCTGCTACCACTGAGGTGACTCTACAAGTGTCATTTTGGAACTTGCTTTAAGCAAAAAAAAAAAAAAGCAACAGAACAGAATTGATTTTTTTTAATTGTCTCCAATTTAACCCTTTTATAAAACATTGTATTTGCCCCTATATTTCCACCAGTCCTCTAGCTGAAGTTTGCTACATTCAACAATCTCCCCCCCCCCCCCCCCAAAGACTGAGAATGAAAGACCTGTAAGCTACTTATGCCAATGAACAAATTTACCTAAGATTTGGGAGAATGTGGAGGAAAATTGACCCAGGAGTATCCAGATGGGAACATCAGAAGGAATGGTCACTGGGAATGGTGGCGTGCATGCACAAGGAATAAATAAAATACAACAGTAAGGGTGTAGAATCTCCCAAAAGGATAGTTGATCACATTATGAAAATGACAGCTTCTCTCGGAATCAAGTCAGAATACCGTAGATGCCCTAAGCACATTCTATCTCGCCTGATTTCTAAAGCTAAGCAGGGTTGGCCCTGGTGAGTACTTGGATGGGAGATCACCAGGGAATACCAGGTGCTGTAGGCGCCTGGAGTAGGAATTGGCAAACCACTCCAGTATTCCTGCCAAGAAAACTCAAACGACGTGGGGTCATGAAGGGTCGGTCACGACTGTAATGACACAACATACACAAGGTACAAGAGCAGTCAAAATATGTTCTCCAGGATCTTGTCCAATCTTTTCTTAAAGCTGTCAAGGCTGGCAGCTGTCACCACCTCTTCTGGCAGGGAGTTCCATAGACCAGTGCTCCTCTGGGTGAAAAAGCACTTTCTCTTATTTGAGATCTAGCACCCAAAAGGTTCATGGAGTGCCCCCTAGTCCTAGTGTTTGGCAATAGGGAAAACAGTTTTTCCTTATCTACTTGGTCGATGTTATAAACTTCAATCAAGTCACCTCTTTGGCGCTGTCGTTCAAGAGTGAAGAGGCCCAGCCGTTGCAGCCTCAGGTGGTAAGGAAAGTATTCCAGTCCCTTAATCATAATTTCTGGTTGTCCATTCTATAGGCCACATGCTTGTAGGCCAATTCAGTCCATATTACCTTTTCCCCAGTGCACCCTTGTGCCCAAAAGTCAGACCTTATGAACTCCAGTGAAGAAATGCAAACAAGATTTATTTATTGAAAATATTTTTACTTCACTTGCCTTGTTAAAAGGGGGCCCGAGGTGGCTTACAGCAAATACAAGACAGTAAGATCAGTAGCAATGAATACACAATCCTAAAAGGATCAAAGAACACAATACTAAAACATTTGCAACACCCAAGCACATTTAATTCAGTCAGGCACAGCAATCCATTAAAAAATACCTGTTCCTAAAAGCCTGTTTTATTGGCCACAGTAGCGGTAGATTCTTTTCTCCAGAAGAGGCAAAAAAGGAAAATAGCAATTACAATCTTCCCCAGGATGATTCCAATCCAGAGAGCAGCAATTGGAGAAAGGCCTGGAAGAAAAGAAAAGAAATTAGTTGAGTAGGAACCAGTAGGGATAGTAAGGCCACACCTGGAGTATTGTGTACAATTCTGGTCACCGCATCTCAAAAAAGACATAGTGGAACTGGAAAAGGTGCAGAAGAGAGTGACTAGAATGATTACTGGGCTGGGGCACCTCCCTTATGAGGAAAGGCTAAAACTGGTTCTCAACCTGTGCGTCCCCAGATATTCCTGGACTGCAACTCCCAGAATCCTCCACCACTTGCTGTGCTAGAAGGGATTTCTGGGAGTTGCAGTTCAGGAACATTTGGGGACCCACAGGTTGAGAACGACTGGGCTAAAACATTTGGGTCTCTTTAGTCTGTTAAAAAGGCCCCTCAGGGGGGATATGATTGAGACGTCCAAAATAATGCAGGGCATGAGTAAAGTGGATAGAGGGACGCTCTTCTCCCTCTCACAAAATACCAGAACTAGGGGACATATACTCAAATTGAGGGCTGGGAGAGTAAGAACAGACAACAGAAAATATTTTTTTCACCCAGTGTGTTGTTAGTCTGTGGAACTCCCTGCCATAGGAGGTGGTGATGGCATCTGGCCTGGATGCCTTCAAAAGGGGATTGGACAGATTGCTGGAGGAAAAGTCCATCACAGATTACAAACCATGATGGAGATGTGTAGTCTCCAGGCTTAAAACCAGGGTCCTTCAAGGGCCATATGCAGGGGAGTGGGATCAGGAGACAGATATCTAGTCTCGTGCGCTCCCAAATGCATCTGGCGGGGCCACTGTGAGATACAGGAAGTGGAACTACATGGGCCTTTGGCCTGATCCAAGATGGCTCTTCTTATGTTCTTAATTAAGCCCATTGGTGTGAAACTCGGGTCATGAGCAAAGCCTTGCCTGCAGTACTGCAGTCTGAACACGATGCCACAAGGCTCCTATAGCTGCACCCAGAGTCCCCGGGAGTTTCTTCACTCAACCTTTTACAACAGGTGAAAGTAACTTCCCTTATTTCTGGTCTTTGGAAGGGACACTGATGTGAGCACAGAACAACAGCAACCAAAAAACTGAGTACTTTTTGAAGGAGGAACAAAATTGTCTTCCGATGAAACAAGGAGAAACAAGAAATCTTTTTTTTAATATAGTTCTTTCGCAGATGAAGTGGTGTTTGGGGTCCCTCTTGTGTTGCATTCTAGGTAATGCCAGCAAAGACTCCCCAAAGGTTGTTCAGTGCTTATATTTTACAGCATCCTTTATAAGAGCTTCAGGCATGTTATGACTGACATTGCAATATTGATTGTGCTTTTTCTGTATTTCGCTGCTGCGGCTGTTTAATATTTCCTACTATTTTGGCTTTGATTTTTATATTGTATTTTATTGTTGCGGCCAAACATTAGCTTGTTAGCACACACATCTTTGGGTGTTGTTATTTTTGTTATTTGCTCTGCTTGTCTCTGATTTATTGGACTGCTTAAAATTTAATGAACGATTTGGCAATTCGGTTCAGTAGTTTGTAAGCTGCCCTGAGCGCTGTCAATACAGTGAAAAGTGCAGGGTCGATTTGCAGACAATTGCTTCTTTTAGTACAATATGCTTTGCACGGTCGGGGTATTTTTTTAATAGTTACTCTGGTTACAAAATGTTTCTCTAATATTTATTTTCTCCCCCTCAACCTTATTTCATGTTTTCCAGCAGTCTCTATATCTGTGACATCCAAGAGCAGAATAACATAACCAAGAACAAAACTCTTTCTTGAACCTGATTTTTAAAAGACACAGGCTGAAGAACAGTTTTGCAGATTTACAGTCACCTAAACTATGAAGGCCAGGGGCGTGGTGGCTCAGTGGTGGTTCATATCCCCATCTATGCACGGTGTTATGTTCATACATTCGATAGAGTGCACACCACTTTGGGCTTAAGTGTGCTGACTCTCATCCACCATTCTGGCACTGTGGCCCATTTGGCCAGTTTAGAGATAACTTTTTGGTGGAAGTAGCTTAGAACGATGCCACTGCCTTAAGAAATGTAGGTCCTGCTTTAAATTCAGCTGGCTGTGGGGATTATATCTGCGAGTTTGCATTTTTCCCAGGTGTAAAAAGGAACAGATTACTGTTAATTCCTTGAGTTACAAGGAGCCAAACCCTACTTTCCTGGCAGAAAAAAGACATGGAGGTGAAAAGGATGTCACATTGAAGAAGGGACAGGTTTATTTTCCATGGCGTCAGAGACTAGGATCTGGGGCAATGCTCTCAAACTACAGGAAAAGAGATTTCATTTGACCATTAAGAAGAACCTCATGATGGTTAGAGCTGTCTGGCAGTGGAATAATATGCTGCCACAAAGGAGGGTGGTGGAGTCTCCTTCTTTGGAGGTTTTTAAGCAGAGGCTGGATGGCCATCTGTCGAATATATTGTGATGGGGTTCCTGCATGGCAGGGGGTTGGACTAGATGGCCCTTGAGGTCTATTCCAACTCTGTGAATCTGTGAAAAGAAAAGATCTATGAAAAAAGACTTTCAATTTACTTTTTGGTGCATCCATAACACAACTGTGAAATGGTTCTGGTGCCAATTCCCAAGCAGAAGGGCTTTCAGGGGAGGAGTTTTGTAAAGCAGCACTAGAAAGGAATTCCTATTTTTCAGGGCATCTATGATTCCTTGCAAGCTGTCCAGCAAACTATCTCATTGGTCCCCTTGCCCTGAAGGACATCAGCAGCAACACATATCTCCTGGGATATGGATCAGAACCCTTCAGATCAGACCCACATCCCTGCCCACTTCGGGGAAGAGGTAGGAAAGCATAGATTGCCTGGAATCCTGAGACTTCCCTCAGATCTGCCCACCAGACAAGCGTGCCCCTACACACCTCTGGTGGTTGGAAAGAGAAGAACAAAGGCAACCTGCACCAAGGGGAGAGGGCGGGGTGGGGGGCGGGGTGAGGACGGAGCCCCGAACAATGGTGGTGTGAATCCGTATTCACCTGTTTCAGAATCACTGGTACTCTCTCCATCTTCAGCCTGAGGCCGGATTAACAGGGTCATGGTTTCATTGAGGGGCGGCTGAGAATTATGGGTGACCAGGCAGGTAAACACCGACAAGTTCCTCTCTTTGGTCGCGATCACGTCCAGGGTACTCTTGAGGGAGAACGTCCCATCCCAGTTCTGGTTCACCGGCTCCACCTTTGCCGTTTCACTCTTGGAGTTGTTTTCCAGCCAGATCAGGGAGGCGTCGCTTGGATAGAAATTTTCTGCGTTGCAGGTGAAAGTCACGGTGTCACTGAGTGGCACCGGAGACGATGGGCTGGTCTCCACTCGAACATTGGGTGGAACTGAAGAAAGCAAACCCAAGAAATCGGGGTCCATCAGACTTTAATATTTGTTATGGGGAAATCTCTCTCTTGTATTCTCAAGGAGCCAGAAAGGAATCCATCGGCCTTGTTTTACCAATCTTGGAAGGATCAAGTTCTACATCTATCCTGTGTTGGGACTACGACCCCCAGAATCCCCACCAATAGCTAAGCTCTGGGTATGACTATAGTAGGCTATCATCTCCAATGCTTCATTGAGAACATTCCTCTCCCCTTCACCCACCCCAATGCTCTGTACTAGAGATGGGCATGAAATGAATTTTTATTCATTTCGTTAGGGAACGAAACGAATAATGAAGGGACCCATCAAAGAAAAGCAAAACAAAACGAAATGGAAATTTCCATTTCGTTTGCTTCATTTTTCATTCTGGTGTACCTTTTCCTCCTGGGCCAAGCCAGGGGAAAAATAAAAAAACAACAGAGGCACTAGCGCCTCTCAACTACAACCCCCAGAATCCCCACCACTAGCTATGCTCTGGGCATGACTATAGTAGGCTATCATCTCCAATGCTTCGTTGAGAGCATTCCTCTCCCCTCCACCCCCACCCCAATTCTCTGTACCTCTCAGGACATCGCCAAGGCTAAAACTCTGCTCCAGGGCACTCAGTAAGGTGTTGTGCGTGATCCGGCAGAGGAGCTGGGACCTCACGTCCTCTTTGGTGAGGCGCACTTCCGCAGTGCTCCAGACCTGGTACGAGATGCTCTCTCCCTCAGGCCAGACCCTGGTCTGCGAGGGCTGGATCGCCCTTCCGTCCTTCGCCCAGGTGACTGTGATATCTCGGGGGGAGAATCCATTGGAGGAGCAGTTGAAGGTCACCAAGGCCCCCGACTCCACGCGGCCTTTGGAGCCGCTGATGGAAGGCTGGGACGGTGTGGCTGCAGGAGAAGAAAAGAGTGGCAGGTAAAAGCCTTGCAGGGGCAAAGAACCTCAGCTTTGAAATGTTGCTTCTTTGGACTACAATTCCAAGCATCCCAGCCAAGTGTTTTAAAAAGGTTGCAAAGGTTAACACCCACTAGTGAACTGGTTGATCAATTTGCTGCCCTCAGAAGGACGAAAGGTTGAGTCATTCCCTGAGCCAGCTAACCCTGCCATGGGATGTGGCAATGGTATCTGGCCTGGATGCCTTCAAAAGGGGATAGGACAGATTCCTGGAGGAAAAGTCCATCACAGGTTACAAACCATGATGGGGAGATGTATCATCTCCAGGCTTAAAAACAGGGTACTTCAAGGACCAGATGCAGGGGAGTGGTATCAGGAGACAGATATCTAGTCTTGTGCGCTCCCGGACACATTTGGAGGGGCCACTGTGAGATACAGGAAGCTGGACTAGAGGGGCCTTTGGCCTGATCCAGCAGGGCTCTTCTTATGTTCTTATGTTCTTAACCAAGCCCTTTGGTATGAAACTCGGGTCATGAGCAAAGTATTGGCTGCAGTACTGCAATTTGAGCACGGTGCCACAAGGCTGCTATAGCTGCACCCAGAGTCCCCGGGAGTTTCTTCACTCACCAATCACAGACACCTCTGTGCCCCTCCCAGATAGTTCTTCTTTCTCTGGGCTTCCTGACCTGTACTTCACGCAGTAATAGGTTCCAGCGTCCTCTGGGCGGACGTTGTTGATGTTGATGCTGAAATCTGTGATGGATCCAGCAACAATCCTGGTTCCTCGTTGGGAAGAGTCTCCCTTTTGACTATAAATGGGAGGTTGGCTTCTGTCCAGCCCCTTCTGCCATTTCACGCTGCCTGGGCCACCAACTCCCGTCAGTGTGCAGTTCAAGATGAGGGTCTCCCCAGCTCTCACTGACAAGGGTCCCGGTGTCTGCAATATCTGCAGCGTTTGGGCTCCAGCATCTGTAAAGAAGAATAAATATACAGTAGTGTTGTTTTCAGAGTCATGAGGCAGGAGAATAGGATGAACATAAGAACATAAGAAGAGCCCTGCTGGATCAGGCCAAAGGCCAACATAAGAACATAAGAACATAAGAAGAGCCATGCTGGATCAGGCCAAAGGCCCATCTAGTCCAGCTTCCTGTATCTCACAGCGGCCCCACCAGATGCGTTTGGGAGCGCATGAGACTAGATATCTGTCTCCTGATACCACTCCCCTGCATCTGGCCCTTGAAGTACCCTGGTTTAAAGCCTAGATATTACACATCTCCATCATGGTTTGTAACCCGTGATGGCCTTTTCCTCTAGGAATCTGTCCAATCCCCTTTTGAAGGCATCCAGGCCAGATGCCATCACCACATCCTGTGGCAGGGAGTTCCATAGACTTACAACACGCTGGGTGAAAAAATATTTTCTTTTGTCAGTTCTTACTCTCCCAGCACTCAATTTGAGTGTATGTCCCCTAGTTCTGGTATTTTGAGAGAGGGAGAAGAGCTTCCCTCTATCCACTTTACTCATACCCTGCATTATTTTGTATGTCTCAATCATATCCCCCCTCAAGCGCCTTTTTTCCAGACTAAAGAGGCCCAATTGTTTTAGCCTTTCTTCATAAGGGAGGTGCCCCAGCCCAGTAATCATTTTAGTCGCTCTCTTCTGCACCTTTTCCAGTTCCACTATGTCTTTCTTGAGATGCGGTGACCAGAATTGTACACAGTACTCCAGGTGGGGCCTTACTATTGTTTTATATAACGGCATTATAATGTTGGCTGTTTTATTTTCAATCCCCTTTTTGATAATCCCTAGCATGGAATTGGCCTTCTTCACTGCTGACACACATTGGGGAGACACCTTCATGGACCTGTCCACCAACACACCAAGATCTCTTTCCTGATCCGTCACGGATAACTCAGAGCCCATGAGTTGATAGATGAAGTTTGGATTTTTTGCCCCAATATGCATTACTTTACATTTGGTTACATTAAAACGCATTTGCCATTTCTCAGCCCACTCCCCCAGTTTGGAGAGATCCTTCTGGAGCTCTTCACAATCTTCTCTGGTTTTTACCACATGGAAAAGTTTTGTGTCATCTGCAAACTTGGCCACCTCACTGTTTATCCCTGTCTCCAGGTCATTTATGAACAGATTGAAAAGCACCGGTCCCAGGACCGAGCCCTGGGGCACACCGCTTTTCACTTCTCTCCATTGTGAAAATTTCCCATTGACACCTACTCTTTGTTTCCGGGATCTCAACCAGTTCTCAATCCATAAGAGGACCTGCCCTCTTATCCCCTGACTATGCAATTTTCTCAGCAGCCTATGGTGAGGGACTGTGTCAAAAGCCTTTTGAAAATCCAGATAGACGTGCCTGTTGACCTTTTCAAAAAATTCTAAAAGGTTTGTAAGACAAGATTTACCCTTACAGAAGCCATGCTGATTTTCTCTCAGCAAGGTTTGTTCTTTTATGTGTTTTAAGATTTTCTCTTGGATGAGGCCTTCCACCATCTTCCCTGGGACAGATGTAAGGCTAACCGGCCTGTAGTTTCCTGGGTCCCCCCGCCTTCCTTTTTTAAAAATTGGTGTGACATCTGCTATCCTCCAGTCCTCCGGCACTGTGGCCGTTTTAAGAGACAAGTTGCATATAACCGTTAAGAGATCTGCAATTTCATTTCTCAGTTCCCTAATAACCCTTGGGTGGATGCCATCTGGGCCCAGTGACTTGTTAATCCTCAATTTATCAATTAGTCCTAAAACCTCCTCTCTTTTAACCTGTATTTGATTTAATTCTTTAGTCAAGAGGGGCGGCTCAGGCAGCGGAATCCGCTCAAGGTCCTCTGTCGTGAAGACAGACGCAAAGAACTCGTTCAATTTCTCTGCAATGTCCAAGTCCTCCTTAACCTCCCCTTTTCCTCCCTCACCATCCAGAGGCCCAATTGGTTCTCTGGCAGGTTTTCTACTTCTAACATATTTAAAGAAGCTTTTATTATTACCCTTTATATTGCTAGCCATGCGTTCCTCAAAGTCTTTCTTTGCCTCCCTTATCATCTTTTTACATTTCTTTTGCCAGAGTTTGTGTTCCTTTTTATTTTCCTCATTTGGGGAGGATTTCCATTTACAGAAGGACCTCTCCTTGTGCTTTAGAGCCTCTCTAACTCCACTCGTTAACCATGCCGGTGTCCTCTTGGACTTAAATGAGCTCTTCTTTCTTTGTGGTATGCACTTGTGCTGGGCCTCTATTATTGTTGTTTTAAACAGGCTCCATGCACTCTGAAGAGATTGGATTCTTCTAACCCTCCCCTTCAGTTTCTCTCTAACTAGTTTCCTCATCTGAGGGAAGTTTGCCCTTCGAAAATCAAGGGTTTTTATGTCTGATTTGGTTGACACTCTTCCTCCGACATGCATGGCAAAGGTAATTGCAGCATGGTCACTGTTCCCCAGAGGCTCAGTGACATTCACATCCCTGACGAGGTCCTGAGTATCACACAATATTAGATCTAGAGTTGCCTGTTCTCGGGTGGGCTCCATGACAAGTTGCTCTAAGGCACAGTCATTCAGCAAGTCGAGAAACCCAGTTTCTCTTTCTTGCCCAGAGCTCGCATTGGCCCAGTCAATGTGGGGATAATTAAAGTCCCCCATGATTACTATCCTATCCCTCTTAGCCACCTCCATGATTTCTCTCCTCATTTCAAGGTCCCCCTCAAGTTTTTGATCTGGTGGACGATAGAATACTCCAACTATCACATCACTCTTTGGACCTGGTAGTTTAACCCACAGTGATTCTATGGCGGAGTCAGACCCTCTGTCAATCTCCATTCTGCTGGATTTTATGCCAATCTAGTCCACCTTCCTGTATCTCACAGTGGCCCCATCAAATGCCTCTGGGAGCGCACAAGACTAGATATCTGTCTCCTGATCCCACTCCCCTGCATCTGGACCTTGAAGTGCCCTGGTTTTAAGCCTGGAGATTACACATCTCCATCATGGTTTGTCACCTGTGATGGACCTCCTCTAGGAATCTGTCCAATCCCCTTTTGAAGGCTTCCAGGCTAGATGTCGTCACCACATCTTGTGGCAGGGAGTTCCACAGACTAACAACACGCTGGGTAAAAAAAAAATCTTTTGTCTGTTCTCACTCTCCCAACCCACAGTTTGAGTGCACAGAGGTGTCTGTGGATTATGTTGAGATGGAGAGAATACCGGATGCATTCCTTGTTCTCGTAAGTGCAGGTGGTCTTATCTCTCAGTGATAAGTTTTAAAGCCCAGTGAGATTTCTTGCTTACAGATGCATGTGATCGACAGAGCTTTAACTCCCTCTCAAAATATTTGTAATGTGTCCAGAACCACCACTTAAGTGTCCTTTCCCTTGAAGCCCTAGACCTTCTTGGACTGGAGCCCGCAGGTGCCCTTGCAACCACAGCTAGTGGTGATGGCTTCTGGGAGTTGAAGTCCAAAAACATCTGGAGACCCAAGGTTAGGAACAGAAGTGGGCATGAACCCGTTTGTCCCAGTTCCTAAAGGTGGCAGCACAGATTCTGCTCCCCCCCTCCCCTGCTTCCGCTGCTAATCATCCACTCACCATGCCCACCTTGCTTGCTTTTTCCACCTCCTGGGCTAATCTGCCAGTCACAAGCAAGAGTACAGTGAGAGGGAGTGGGGCTGAGAAGCCTGAGCTGTGTTGCCAGGATGGGAAGATCGGTTGAGGTTCAGGAAGCTAGCATGCAGGACCTGGTGAATGGCTGATTGAGCCAGAGGAGGAGGGGGAGGGGAGGAGCACCTCTTGGGCTGCTGTGTTTATGAACTGGAACAGACTGGCCTGGGGGACCTCCCTTATGAGGAAAGGCTAAACCATTTGAGGTTCTTTAGTCTGGAAAAAAAGTTGCCTGGGAGGGGGGGGATATGATTGAGATGTACAAAATAATGCAGGGCATGAGTAAAGTGGACAGAGGGACGCTCTTCTCCCTCTCACAAAATACCAGAACTAGGGGACATACACTCAAGTTGAGGGCTGGGAGAGTAAGAACAGACAAAAGAATATATTTTTTCACCCAGCGTGTTGTTAGTCTGTGGAACTCCCTGCCACAGGAGGTTGTGATGGTATCTGGCCTGGATGCCTTCAAAAGTGGATTGGACAGATTCCTAGAGGAAAAGTCCATCACAGGTGACAAACAATGATGGAGATGTGTCATCTCCAGGCTTAAAACTGGGGTACTTCAAGGGCCAGATGCAGGGGAGTGGGATCAGGAGACAGAGATCTAGTTTCATGCGCTCCCTCTACTGAAATTTGGCTTCCCTCTGTTCATCCCGTGGTTTTAGCGTTATTCATCTCCTAGCCTTCCTTTCAGTCAAACCCCTTTATATGTTTATAAAAAAGATTTGAAAAATAAGTAGTAATCCTTCGAGCTCTATCCTAATCCGGTAAGAGTCTTTAATTCCTTGCAATAAATCTCCATGTAGTTCTTAAATTTTTGCCAATCTTTTTGGAACTTCTGGTTGTCCTGATCCCTCAGTCTGCACGTCAGTCTGGCCATCTCTGCAAAGTCCAATATTTTCGCCCTCCATTCATCCAAAGATGGTATATACGTTGTCTTCCAATTCTGTGCCAGGAGCATTCTTGCCGCTGCTGTTGCATATAGAAATAGAGTCCTATCTGCTCCTTTAATTTCATTATCCACCAACCCTAACAGAAAAAATTCAGGTCGTTTTGGGAATGTACACTTTAACATCTTTTTGAGTTCATCATATATCATTGCCCAATACTCTTTCACTTTCTCACACGTCCACCACATATGATAAAAATCACCTTGTTTCTCTTTACATTTCCAGCAGTGGTCATCTTTCATCCTATACATCTTTGCTAACTTCGTTGGGGTAATATACCACCTATACATCATTTTCAACAAGTTTTCTTTTATCAAAGTACATGCGGTAAATTTCAGTAGAATGATTTTGTATTACTAATGTTTTGAACTTGACTTTTTTTGTATACTAAAATTCTTTAATAAAAATGTATTTGGTAGTTTCATGCGCTCCCAAACGCATCTGGTGGGGCCACTGTGAGAGACAGGAAGCTGGACTAGATGGGCCTTTCTCCTGATCCAGCAGGGCTCTTCTTATGTTCTTATGTAAACCAGATCATAGCCATCTCTAGTTGGGAACCACTGCTTTTGAGAAACACAGCCGACACCCCACAGCAAGAACAGAAAAGTACGCTGATTGTTAAGGAAGAGGCAAGCAACCCATCCAATGCTTCAAATTCTTAAACAAGATCAACATGCATTCTCATGTAAGGCAATATAAGCAGGGCTACATGGGGGGAAATGGGCAACTGAGGCAGGAAAAGGGACGGTTGCAGATGTGAGAACATTGTTGAGACTTTGTCTAAAATGCCAAGAGATTCCTCCCCTCTCCTTCTTAGCAAAAGAGGAAGATGACAGTTCCCTGTCTCCGTGTGCAAAGAGGAAACAAGCAAAGATTTACATCGGTATAGGTGGCAGCAGCAGTTTTCAGGGCCAAAGCTAGCACAGGGTTGTTCCTTCATTCTCACAAGCATTTGAGCTAGAGGGACTTGTGGCATTGTACACGGCATCTATAATATGAACTAACCTTTAGGGCAAGCAAGTGGGAAGATTTCCCCCCTCCCCAATTTTCGTAGTGCTGATTCCTCAACAAGCAGTTTTATGAGTTGCAATGCTGGTGCTCCATGCCTTGCTTTGCCCAAAATGGTTCCATCTCCGGCACAACCAAAAGCCAAGCGCGAGGTGAGAGGACCAGGGGGTCAGCTGTGTAGCCAGGAGCAATGTACACACAAACTCTTCCATCTGAGGCTGACTCAGGAAGCCCAGCACCAAGCAAGCAAGCATAGAGATGTGTGTGTCCATGCCATCAAAATCAAACATGAATTGAACTCCTCTAGCCCTGCCTGTCCTAAGGCTTGGCTCCCAGTCTGGGAATACAGAGAAGCATCTAAATTCCCATTAGGTTTCCTCAAAGACACCTGGCAGCCCTAAGTGGTGATGTCATCTGGCCTGGATGCCTTCAAAAGAGGATTGGACAGATTCCTGGAGGAGAAGTCCATCCCAGGTTACAAACCATGATGGAGATGTGTAACCTCCAGGCTTAAAACCGGGGTACTTCAAGGGCCAGATGCAGGGGAGTGGTATCAGGAGACAGATATCTAGTCTCGTACGCTCCCAAATGCATCTGGCGTGGCCACTGTGAGATACAGGAAGCTGGACTAGATGGGCCTTTGGCCTGATCCAGCATGGCTCTTCTTATGTTCTTATGTTTTGATTACAGTAAAAGAAGAAAGAAAATTACCGCATCTCCGGTTCTCCCTTGCACTTGCAGCCACGGAATGGCCAGGCAGGTCTTTCTAAGAAAGCTGTCCTGTAAAACCAGGGGAGCTCCTTGGATGCCACAAAGGGAGGACAAGCAAGCACACTGAAAGAATGAATCCCCGTCACAGTTGAGAGTGTGCAATGTTCTGCCCTTTAAAACCATTGGGGACAAAAGAACCAACATTTGGTTTTGGGTTTTGCTCCATTTCCAGCTCTACTCCCCTGGAGATTTATTCTTCTTACCTAGAGATAAGGGGAAGCTGGCTGGTTAGCACTATGGTTTAGATCTCTGACTGCTGAGGCAGGGGTTGGGAGTTCAATTCCCAGAGCCAGCCTGGGTCGCCTTCGGCAAGCAGCACAGTCCTAAGGCCGTCCCAGAAGAAGGGAATGGGAAACCACCTCTGAATACTCTCTGCACCTTGTCTTCTTGAAGAAATCATCAGGGCCCAAACCAGGAAATGCAGTTCCCTGGGGCAACGTGAGTGAAGTATTTAGAATCATAAGAGTTGGAAGAGACCTCAAGGGCCATCTAGTCCAACCCGCTGCCATGCAGGAACCCCCATCACAATATTTCTGACAGATGGCCACCCAGTCTCTGCTTAAAAACCTCCAAAGGAGGAGACTCCACCCTCCTGTGTGGCAGCATATTATTCCACTGCCAAACAGCTCTAACCGTCATGAAGTTCTTCCTAATGTTCACATGGGTCTCTTTTCCTGTAGTTTGAAACCATTGCCCCATGTCCTAGACTCTGAAGCCATGGAAAACAAACCTGTTCCCTCTTCAATATGACATCCTTTCAAATATTTAAACATGGCTATTGGCTAACATATCCCCCCTCATCCTTTTTGAAAGGCTAAACATTGCCAGCTCCCTAAGCCGTTCCTCATAAGACATTTCTTCCAGACCTTCAACCATCCTGGTTCCCCTCCTCTATACCTGCTCAAGGCTATCAACATCCTTTTTAAATTGAGGCACACAGAACTGGACACAGGACTCCAGGTGGGTCTGACCAGAGCAGAATAGAGTGGTACAATCACTTCCCTTGATCTAGACCAGGGATAGCGAACCTATGGCATGGGTGCCAAAGGTGGCACTCGGAGCCCTTTCTGTGGGCACCCGACATCTCCCCTTCACAGCTACTTAGGTTAAATGGCTATAATGGCACTTTGCAAAAAAAAAAAAATAGTGGGTATTGAATCACAGTTTGGGCACTCGGCCTCTGAAAGGTTTGCCATCACTGATCTAGACACTATGGCTCTGTTGATGCAAATACATTGGCTTTCTTGGCTGCCGCATCACACTGCTGACTCATGTTCAATTTGTGATCCACCCAGATTCCCAGATCCCTTTCACAGGTACTATTTTCCCGCCAGGTATCTCCCATCCTATATCTGTGCAATTCATTCTTTTTACCTCGATGCAGCACCCTACATTTCCCTCTGTTGAAACCCATTCCATTAGCTTTGGCCCAGCACTCTAATCTGTCCAGGTCTTTTTGTATTTTCATCCTATTTGAAGCAGGTGATACAGAAGAGAGTGTAAATCACATCCCCTAGGTGTGATTTACAAAGCACCCCTGAAACTGTTTGGCATCTAGTTAGGAAGGGAAAAGGGAGGGGGGACTTAAACAGATCCTACTTAAGGGATCAAGGCAGATTTCTCCCACTCCTGAGGCTCCAACAAGAAGGCTGAGATCCTCTTTTGTACACCATTCGTGAAAGGAAAAAAAGTGACAGAATTCTGGATATATAAGGGTATATCCATGTTCAGATACAAAAGCCCATTGACGAACCCGATCTTGGCAAAGGGTCCAATGAAGGCAGTCAGTCCCTGGTTCAGCATCCTCCCATCCCCTGAGATTTCAAGGACAGATGCTGAGATCAGAGAGCAGGCTCACCACCCACCCAGATGTCGGCAAGAAGTGAACACTCACCGTGAAGTCCCGAAACCAGCAGGAGCAGCTCAAAGGGAAGAGAGAAGCCAAAGAAAGGGCGGAAGGCAGGCATCGGGAATGAAGGCAGGACACCCTTCTGTGGCGTTTCTTACTTCATCTCTGCTTCCTGATCAGATACCTCCTCTCTTCCAAAAAAGAAGCAGAAATGCTGGCTTCCTCCTTCGCAAGCTGTGAAAAGAGAATAAAACTGCTTCTCAGTTCCTTCCTTCCTTACTTACTCAATCACTCTCTCTCTCTCTCTCTCTCTCTCTCTCTCTCTCTCTCTCTGGCTGCTTAAGATAAATGACAATGAAGATTAATTGAGGTTATGTATTTATTTATTTGTTTGTTTGTTTGTTTTTACAACTTATATGCCGCCCACTACCCAAAGGTCTCTGGGCGGCTTACAATAAAGAATTAAAACAGTTAAAACATCAAATATCAATAAATAATTAAAACAATAATAAAAATTTACACTAAAATCATTAGGTTAGTCGCTATGGAAGCAGCAGCAAGGGAACTGAAAGCCTTCCATTTTCTTTGTAGTATCTGCCCACCGACTTCAGATGGTAACCAGCAGGGTTGCAGGAAGGCCGTGCTAATTCTCTGAACATTTGATCAGTGCCACACGGAGACAGAAAATGTTGCTTTTTTTGCGGGGGGGGGGGACTCCCACTCCCAGAATCTGTTCTAGAGTTTTGAATTTTCAGTTCAATTTCTTTAGTTGTGCAGCAGAAGTGCATAGTACCCCCCCCCTTTCTCATTAGCTACCACTTGCAGTCTTCGTCACTCACTCTGAGACATTAGCAGTGGGAAGAAGAAAAACATTTCATTACTGACACTTGTGAATGGATCGAACAGCAAACTGGCAAACGTGGCTGCCTTCATGTTGGAATATTTGGCAATATTTACATTTCAGCCATTACAGGGTTAATGTGAATGTAGAGTATTATGGGCTGGATTTAATGTGAAGAGATAGGCCGATTGGTTGTTGAGATCACACCACCTGGAATGTTCTGGTCGAAGTCTAGATAGTGTGTGTGTGTGTGTGTGCCTTGTGTTCTTAGAGAAGAGAAGCACATTCCTGGCTTAGCAAAATGGCTGTTAGAATAGTTATAGTTAGAAACCTCCTGTGTACCCTTCCCTTCTAGTTAAATAAATAGTTTTTTTTTATAGTAACACAAGAGGTGTCTCTCTCATTAAAGCAACTAAAAATCATCTGCAACCGATCCAACAAAGATCCCCAACACTTCATCATCAGACTGAATTGACAGTTGCTCCAGCCAAAAAGACCTCTCCCAGACACACAAAGTACAGGCAGCATGCAAGAGTGTAAAAACTTCAACAGAATCCCCCAGCCAGCTCAGGTGCCCCAATGTACCATTTCATGGCTCAGGTGCTACATGGAATGGTAAGGCCTGCGACATCTCTTTTTCTGAGATTCAAAGCTAAAACAGGAGTCCACAGAGTGGGCTCATGTGCTTTCAGAAACATTCAGCAATCTATAGTTGGGGGAGGGAATGGCTTGTGGGACAGGTGACTGTGGAACTGGCCCAAAGGGAACCCAGGAAAATGGTCCCAGAATCTGGCTATAGCCTGCCGAACTATCATAGAATCCTAGAGTTGGAAGAGACCTCAAGGGCCATCCAGTCCAACCCCCTGCCATACAGGAACCCCCATCACAGGACTCTTATGTAATGCAGTAATGCAAAAGAAGAGGAAAAGACCGTTTTTGTCCAGCTATGCAGGTGAAAAAGGCCTCCAGCTGCTGCAACCATTTCTGCTAGGGAATCACACCTGTCTTACCAGCACAGTAAGTGGCACATGGCAGGTTCCCCTAGCCCCTACCCTCCTCCGGGTAAACTTTCAAAACGTTCACCCCCACATTCCCAGGCCCTGTGTCACTGTTGCCAGAATTGCTGCAACACTAGCACTCGTGGACTACCATGCTGGAGTTCTGTAAAAGCGTGGGTTTAGTGATTTCAGCAAGTGATTTCAGCTCTGTGACAAGTAGGCTGGAGACAGCTTCTATTGTAACAGCTCTTTATTCAGGGAGAGAACAAGGCTGGGGACTGGGGAGAGGGAGCTATATTTATAGGAACGAGGACAGGCTAGGAAAAGGTACATTTTGGAGGGAACAATTACAAGCAATCACAAAGCTGCCTTTTGGCGGAAACCAATAGGATTGAGGATCCAAATGCAGCAACTAGAAATAACTAATAGGCCTGTTCCCTTTGGGAACAGGAAGGCAGTTACTTCAACATAAGCAATTACAGATAATAGGAATACAGATCAATACACAACAAGTTCCATCCCCTGTGATGCTCAAAGTGGTCGGTGGGCCTGAAACACCTGCAGCCACTGGTTCTTCACTCCCCTCTCTTTTCTCTCCCACATTTAGTGAGAAGCCACGGCACCACTGCCATGTGCGTAGAACCATCTGATTGGATGTGTACAGTAGAGATGGGCACGACTCAAAAAATGGTGTTTCGTTTGTCGTTTGGTCGTTTAGGGGTCCATTTCGGTTCATTTTCGTTTTCATGACGGTTTTTGCAAAAAATTTCGTTTTCGTTTCGTTAGGTAATGAAACGAAAAACGAAAACGAAAACGAAAAATTGCTGTTTCGTTAGCATTCTATTTAGTTCAATGCATCTGCTGCAACGAAAACAAAAACACGGCAAAATTGGTAGTTACGTTTTCATTTTCGTTTTGTTTTTTAAAAATTCGTTTTGTTTTCATTGTGTAACGAAATGAGAAAACGAAAACGAAAAATCGCTCGTTTCGTGCCCATCTCTAGTGTACAGAGGTGGAAGGTAAACGCTTGTTAACATTGTCGTTCCCAACAGGTCTATAGGCTATCATTCGTCATCGTCGTCATCATCATCATCAAACTGCAGAGCTGGAAGGGATCCTATGGATATCAAGTCCGGATCCTGTCAAGGAAGCACTGTAGGGATTCGAACTCTTAACCTCTGACTCCACAGCCAGATACCTAAACCAATGTTCAAGCGCAACAGCTTGAGACCTAGCCTTTCCCACATCACCTCATTCTTCCTTCCTTTTGGAACATCCTGACAGAAGAGGATATCAGTGATTTCTAAAAGTTGCATGCTTTTTGGTGCCTTTTTCTTCAGCCTAATGGGAGAATCACCCAGTTACAGATAATGAATGCCATACAAGTGCCCGCTTTGTCTGGCGCCTGCTGTCAAAAGACCCATGAAACAACACTCCACGGCATGCAGAATGCAAGTGAATACAAACCATTATGGAGATGTGTCATCTCCAGGCTTAAAACCAGGGTACTTCAAGGGGAGTGGTTTCAGGAGACATGCACTCCCAGACGCATCTGGTGGGGCCACTGTGAGATACAGGATGCTGGATTAGATGGGCCTTTGGCCTGATCCAGCATGGTTCTTCTTATATTCTTATGTTCTTTATACAGTGGTACCTTGTATAAAGGAAATAATTCATTCCAAATGAAATTATGTTAAGCAAAATTTCCTTTATACGAATTTCCCATAAGAATGCCTTGAAAACAGAGTGATCCCATTTTTATGTTGTACAGATTTGCCCCATAGGCAATTTATGTTAAGCAAATTTCCCCTATCTCCGGAATTTTTTATGTTGTACAAATTTTATGTTATACAAACCGTTTGTTATACAAGGATCCACTGTAATTGGGTTCTTGAAAGCATGTAATATTCAGTTCAATACCATTCAGTACAATGCAATATAAGAAACGAGAGCAGAGGATTTGAGGTTTCCTGTGTAGTTGGTTAGCAACGGACAGCAAACTGATGAGGAATAAACATCTGGTTACAGTTTTCCCTCACCATGTTGAGTTGCATGGAGTGTCTATGTACATTTAACAATTATTTCTAAATTTGCATCTACAGGTATACATTGCACACAGATTCTATACAAATCTGTGCCATCCTTACAACCTTCAAAAGGGGATTGGACAGATTCCTGGAGGAAAAGTCCATCACAGGTGACAAACCATGATGGAGAAGTGTCGTCTCCAGGCTTAAAATCGGGGTACCTCTAGGGCCAGAGGCAGGGGAGTGGTATCAGGAGACAGATATCTAGTCTCGTGCGCTCCCGGACACATTTGGTGGGGCCAATGTGAGATACAGGAAGCTGGATTAGATGGGTCTTTGGCCTGATTCAGCACGGCTCTTCTTATGTTCTTATGTTCTTATCCCTACCACAAGAGAGATATTTTCTCTGTGGTGGAAAAGATACATAGTATAGACTGGGTGTGTCATGTCGAAAGCCAGCCAACACGCTAGCCGGTCTCCATTTCTCGTTGTCAGTTCCTCTTTTTTGCTTCTTTGTGGGCTGTACCCAGCCTGCAAGGCAGCGCGAAGGCAAAATCTTCAGACATACAAGGAAACTCCGGGCCACCTCCCCTGCCTCAGCCACAACCAGATGGGCTTATTGTAAGGCACAATGGGACTTTGGGTTGGTTCAATTGCATCACCGGTTCCGATGGTCTTCAACTGCTGCTTCTGGGTCCTGTTTTTCATGCTCGGGAATCAGTGTGCAAAAAGGACTAGGGGTGAGTCCAAGCCACACAGTGGAGCGGTGTATTTACAGTAAAGTTAAATAAGTGGCTCTTTGTTTAGCGATGTCCTCTTCTGGAATACAGAGGATCATTATACTGAGCACGCTTAGTCCTCCTGAGATTCTGTTGGGCTATGAATTTCCTGTAGTCAGATAGCCCCCCCCCCCCCCCCGCAAGATATTTAAGAACATAACATAAGAAGAGCCGTGCTGGATCAGGCCAGAGGCCCATCTAGTCCAGCTTCCTGTATCTCACTGCAGCCTCACCAGATGCCTCTGGGAGCACACAAGACTAGATATCTGTCTCCTGATACCACTTCCCTGCATCTGCCCTTGAAGTACCCCAGTTTTAAGCCTGGAGATTACACATCTCCATCATGGTTTGTAGCGTGTGATGCACTTTCCCTCCAGGAATCTGTCCAATCCCCTTTTGAAGGTATCCAGGCCAGATGCCATCACCACATCCTGTGGCAGGGAGTTCCACAGACTAACAACACGCTGGGTAATTTTTTTTCTTTTGTCTGTTCTCTCTCTCCCAGCCCTCAATTACCCTAGTTTTCTCCCAGCCCTCAAATACCCTAGTTCTGGTATTTTGTGAGAGGGTGAAAAGCGTCCCTCTATCCACTTTACTCTGTCCTGCATTATTTTGTACATCTCAATCATATCCCCCTCGGGCACCTTTTTTCCAGACTAAAGAGCCCCAAATGTTTTAGCCTTTCCTCATAAGGGAGGGCTCCCAGCCCAGTAATCATTTTAGTCGTTCTCTTTTGCACTTTATCCAGTTCTACTATGTCTTTCTTGAGATGCGGTGACCAGAATTGTACACAATACTCCAGATGCAGCCTTACTATCATTTTGTACAATGGCATAATAATGTTGGCTGTTTTATTTTCAATCCCCTTTTGATAATCCCTAGCATTGAATTGGCCTTCTTCACCACTGCCACACATTGGGTAGACACCTTCCTTGAGCTGTCCACCAGCACACCAAGATCTCTTTCCTGATCTGTCACTGAGAGCTCAGAGCCCATGAGTTGATAGATAAAGTGTTGATTTTTTTTTTGCCCCAATATGCATTACTTTACATTTTCCTACATTGAAACACATTTGCCATTTGGCAGCCCATTCCCCCAGTTTGGAGAGATCCTTCTGGAGCTCTTCACAATCTTCTCTGGTTTTTACCACCTCGAAAAGTTTTGTGTCATTCGCAAACTTGGCTCCCTCACTGCTTATCCCTGTCTTTCTTCTTCTTCTTCTTCTTCTTCTTCTTCTTCTTCTTCTTCTTCTTCTTCTTCTTCTTCTTCTTCTTCTTCTTCTTCTTCTTCTTCTTCTTCTTCTTTTTTGCTGTACTTCTCCAAAACTGTTTGCCTATACTTCTGTTTTGTTTCTCAATAAGACTGGTCTGTGCGCAGAAAGAGATGTTCTAGACTCAGAGTCCGTGATTACAACTGAGTGTCCATTAGTGTCAGAGACATGTGACCGAGACAGTCTTTCACATTTTAGAAAAGGCTGATAAGGAATATCGCAACACAAAGCAAGTTAATTTGCCAGCTCAGGGAGGTGAAAGAAACTCTTATTTCGACACTGACATGCAGTCTGCCCTTTAAGGAACTCCTCTGCTCAGTTCTATAAAGAACTTGACTTTTTGAAAATGCAAGTGTCTGCCTTTGGGGTGGAGAGTGGAAGGTTATCTACCATCTCCTTGGACAACTGCTAACAACACAAGTCAAATCATCGTGTGTAAATGTACCATACATCCAACAGAAAATGAATATTTGGTATGACAGATTCCAATGCATATTACATTGAACATATCATTCTGCTACCATATATCTGAAGAAGTGGACTTGATCCACAAAAGCTTACATTAAAATACAATAGTTAGTCTTTAAGGTGCCCCATGCTTTTGTCTTTTATTTCTTTTATTTCTTTTATTTTTGCCTGGAATGGCAACAATACAATCCCTTTTGTTATCTTGATGTCCACCTTGGAGCAAACTCCTCTTGCTGGGTTCACCAGTAAACCATGTTCTCTCTCTAAAAGGTGGCCATCTTGTTGGAATCATCTTCAGATATTTGTATCCAAAGGATGGTTTATTGATGGTCCCAGCCCTGAAACATTTTGGGCCAAAGTTGATCCTGCTGTGTCATGTGGAACAGAGTTTAGGGGACTTAGTAAATCTTAAGTTTCAAGCTGGAAAAAGGTTTTTTAACAACTGTTCCAAAAAAGAAAGTCTCTGGTTTTCCTGTAGGCACTTCAGTGCATGTCCACACTCAAGTGAGATGGCTCTACTAAGTTTGTGATAACTAATGGTTCTGCCTTACATTCTAAACACTCTCCACGTTGCCTTCATTGGCAAGGGACCTTGAAAATGATTTGAGTAGGCACAAGTTAATGCCCAAACTGCAACTAGATTTCCTTGTGTTTCAGAAGACCTTTCTGGCTAGCCTCTTACCCAACTGCTGGATAGCCCAGTGGTTTGCGCTGGGAGTTCAATCCTCCACTCTGCCTCCATGAGAAGGGCTGGACTCCATGCAGTTCTAAGATCTCTTCTCTTTTTCTAAGCTACATCCTTGTATTAAAACTAATTCCCACACAGAGCTAATGATTCTTGAGACCCTAGCACCATGCCATGACTGTGCTAAGGTTGAATGGTATGCCCTCTTCCTAAAAAATAAATAAATAAATAAAAATAAATAAAAAATAAAAAAAAGACTGCTGTAACAAGAACCCTTGATGGGATGTCATTCCTAAACTTTTAATTGCATTGTTGTAGCATAGAGGATATTGTTCATTACTTCACTCATTGTCTTTTATACAAGAGGCCCCATGCCAAATATCTGTCTAGGTTGGCTGCAAGGAAGGATTTTATTCCACCCACTGAGTTTTCTCACTTCCTTTTGGTTTATAGAGATATAGTAGAACCTAAATATCAGTGGGGATTGATTCTGCAATCAGCCCACCTCATGCCAAAAATGTGAAAAAATAGTAAATGCTATATATAGCATGGTCTTTGGCTCCCCGTAGTGGCCAGTTCGGATAAATAATCCATAACCAAAATTTTGAAAAGCTTTTTTTTTTAAAAAAAAATTCAGGGGCAGCAGATAAGTGAATCTGCTGATACTTAACTGGTGGATTTGGGTGGGCGGTTTCCTACTGTAGTTATGTGTCCATGCCTCTTCCGTGGTTTGCATTAGCAACTAGGAAGGTACTGTATTTTTCCATGTATACCACACTACTTTTTTTCTAAAATTAAGGGGTGTGGTAGGAGGAGAACCCAAACTCACCTTGCCTTTTCCCTCCATGGTTTGTGAGAAGCTACTTGGATGAAGAGCAAAATATTTTAATCTAACAAAAAAGAAGTCCAGTTGCCATGGCTCAATCTCCAGATAACGTCACCAGGATGACTGAGAATCTTCACAGACATACAGTAGGACCCTGGTATCTTCTGGGGATCGGTTCCAGGCCTTCCCATGGATAATGAAAACCGTGGATAAGAGAGAACACCACCCCCAATGGCTGTTTTGTAACAGTAGCTTGCTTTATGGCTGCTGTTTTGTGACAGTAGCTTGTTTTACAGCTGCTGTTTGTGACAGTAGCTTGCTTTGTGGCTGCTGGATTATTTATTTAATTCCCCCCCCCTCTGCCAACCGTGGATAACTGAATCAGTGGTTAATGAATCAGCGGATACAGGGGTCCTACTGTACTCCGCGATGCTGTAATCCCAGAGTTTATAGTCTCCCACTACCTCTAAACCCAAAGCCTTCATGCCCACAACAACATGGCACTGGGATGTGCAACCCTCTTCCCCAAGTGCCCCAGTCCTGGAAACCAGTACACTTCCAGTTGGCAAGTCATTGTCACCTGCTAGCAGGGAACAGTACCTTGTTTTAGGCGAACGGAGCCTCACACGTTCTGGCAAGGGGGTGTAGTAACCCACAAATGGCAAAGGGTTGCATAAGAAGATGTTTTGCCCAGACAGTAATTCTGGGTTCCAGGAATGGGAAGAAACAAAACAAAACATAGACATATAATTTCCTGCAGAGCCTGAAATCTCGCTGCTGTTCCAATTTGGGGAACTATTTTCCTGGGAGCCACGCCAGAGAGAGTGGGTTGTTTTTGTTTATACTGGGGGGAAAGCATGCTTTTAAAAACAAATGGTTCTTTTTGAGTGTTTGCTGCCCTGTATTCTACACCACCTCTTCCCTAATTGTGCATTTGCATAGGGCAGTACGAACTGTATTCCTGTGCATTATAAAATCGACCCACCTAAAAGCATTAACTTCAGACAGATTATATACTCTTCCATGCTCAAACAGAATTTGTTTGTGCATTTTAATTGGCCAGAACCTTTGGTTAATCAGAGCTGAACTCTTCTCAGACCAGTTGCATAATTAAACAACTGTACGGAATCTGAAAGCTAAAAGCAGCATGTATACCAATAGTTAAAAGAATCAAACACCGCTCTTATTAAACAAACTCATTCTTCATTCATCTTATCTTATTCATCTTATCCCCATTGTATCTGCCCAAATACTGCACTAATAGTCTTAGGTAACAAGTAATCAAAAGGTGTGGTTTTTTCTGATTTCAGCAGAATTTCAAAAAACATAAAGCAAAAAACTTTACCTGGTTTTGCTCCCATCTAGAAATTCAAAAGCTCTTCTCCTTTGCTCAGCTCAGAATTAAGCAGAGTAATAACAGGAAAACAGTATGTCTGTGAAGATTCTCAGTCATCCAGGTGAGTTTATCTGGAAGTTGATTCATGGCAACTGGACTCCTTTTTCTTGAGAGATTGAAATGTTTTGCTCCTCATCCAAACCGCTTCTTCAGTCTGAGGAAAGCTGGTTGCGAATCCTCCATTTTATAGTCAGCTTTGACCTCTTGTCACCCTGGTCTGAAATATGCTCATAAGATGAACAAAGGCCTGAATAGGCTCGTTAGGGAGACAATAGTATCCATAGCCTTAAGGTGAACAATGGCCTAAGGTGCCGAAACCTATCAAGAATGGGTCGTTAACTATGGCCTTGGTGGTGAAGGCTTTTTGATTTGTCTGGGTACTGTTGAAATCACAGCCTGATAAGTGGCAGATAGACTGTGCCTGAGCCCCCCACCTCTGTTGAGAGAGAGGCTTTCATTGTTCACATGAATGGCTTCCCTTACTCCTCTCTCAAACCACCTCTCTTCTTTGTCTAATATGTGTACATCCTCATCTTTGAATGAGTGCCCTTTGTCCTTCAAGTGGAGGTGCACTGCTGATTCTGGTCCTGAGCTGTTACCCCTCCTATGTTGGACCATCCTTCTGTTTAATGGCTGTTTAGTTTCTCCAATGTAGAGGTCTGAACACTCCTCACTGCATTGGACTGCATATAATCTATTGCTCCTTTTGTGTTTTGGTATCGGGTTGGGTGGATTAGTGTGTTTGTGGGTTTGGAATAAACAAGGATGCGGTGTTTGCCAAAAATCCTTTTAAGCTTCTCCGACACTCCAGCCATGTAAGGAATGACCAGGTTCTTCGGTCGGGTCTGTGTCTCATGCTGATCCCTTGTTCTTCTGGGATGGCCCACTGCTTTGTTGAAGGCCCACTTTGGATATCCACAGGCCTTAAGTGCTGTCTTCAGGTGCCTGTCTTCCTTCTTCTTGGCTTCTGTGGAGGTGGGGATGCCCTCTGAGCTGTGGTTTAGGATCCTGAATATGACTCCTAATTTGTGCCGTAATGGATGGTGGGAGTCAAACAGTAAGTACTGATCTGTGTGGGTGGGTTTTCGGTAAACCTCTACACCCAGACCACAATCGGGTGTGATGATGACCGGACCCATCTTTGCTGTCCTTCTCCAACAAGGCCAAGAGCTTTCTCCTCAGGCAAGCTTTCCCTGAGTCAATGATGGCTAACTTTAATTTATTTATTTATTTATTTTAACATTTATATTTAAATAATCTTCCCAAAGGAACTCCAGGCAGTTTACAACCAGGATACAAACAAAGAAAACAATAAAATAAACTTCAGTAATAAACGTTATGTGAAACATCATAATAAAACATCAATGTAAAACCACAAAGAGAGCAAATTAATAATAATAATAATAATAATAATAATAATAATAATAATAATAATAATAATAATAATAATAATAATAATAATAATAATTAGCATGATGGCGGGGCGGAAGAAAAAAAAAGGAAATTAAATGGATTATTGTACCTTACTGCGCAGAATGTGTCGGGGTCTTGCATAGTTTGTTTGGTATTGTATTCATTGAAACTTTTAGTATTGTATATTCGTTGTTGCAAACTTAAATATTGTCTTTTAGGTTTGTGTGTGTGTGTATATGTGTGTGTGTGTGTGTGTGTGTGTGTGTGTGTGTGTGTGTGTGTGTGTGTGTGTGTAATCAGATATGTATACTGCATTGTATTTTAGAGATGAGGACAAATAAAAAATGAATCCCAGTATTTGATCAATGTTGCTGATTCATTGTACTTCATACAGTATTTGCCAGTATCGAGACCCTGAAGGATACAAAGGGACAAGTATTTCCCCTTCTTATTCATCCCCATTTGTCAGTTTTTTGCTTTATGTTTTAGAAATCCTGCTGAAATCAGAAAACCACACCTTTTGATTACTTGTTACCTAAGACTATTAGTGCAGTATTTGGGCAGATACAATGGGGATAAGATGAATAAGATAAGATGAATGAAGAATGAGTTTGTTTAATAAGAGCAGTGTTTGATTCTTTTAACTATTGGTATACATGCTGCTTTTAGCTTTCAGATTCCGTACAGTTGTTTAATTATGCAACATGCCTGATTCTTGGTTGTTCTATTTTGTTTTATTGATTACGTACACCACCTTGAGTTCTCTCTGGGAAGCTGGCGGTATATAAATCTTAAAATAAATAAATAAATAAATAAGTCCTCTTTGAAGGACAAAGGCGAGCGAAAAACATATTTTGAAGAGCCGCTTCCCTCTCCAGCAGCTATTCTATAGGAAAACTTGGAACAGTGTGATTTTTCTCTGGTCGTTCTGTTTTGTACTGCCGTTAGTATAATTATCTAGCCAGCATCGCTTCCAGCATGCTGGCCCTCCGCAGCCTTGCTCAGCTCTGGTAAAATGAAGACCGTGGTTTCTTTTAGACAGTTAGTTCGTCTCATACTTCATCTTCCTCATTTCCTGCTGCCTTCCACCTTTCTCGGCATGGCCATCTTTCCAGAGAACCCTGCTTTTTCATGATGTGCCCCAAAATAGGAAGGCTCAGTTTCAACATTTTTGCCTCCAGAAATAGCTCAGGCTTGACTGGATCTGGGACCCACTTGTTGCCCTTTTCTGGCAGTCCAGAGTATCCAAAATAAACAAACAAACCCTCTCCTCCAGGCTCACATCCCCCCATCAGCTTTGTTAACTGTATGAGTTTGTCATATATGCTGATTGGAAAGACAAGAGGTGGGGGGGTGATTCTGGCCTTGCTTCCATCCTTGGGATTGAGGACTTTTTGTAAAAAAGGACTTCATTGCCATCCCTCCTCGTCTCAGCCTTCTTCTGATTTCTTGGCTGTACTCCCCATTTTCTGTGAGTTAGGGCGTTTATACACGACCCCTAAGCTCCGCCGCAAATGGCTGCAAGCTCCGGACCTTAAAATGTTTACCCACCAGCTCCGGAGTTTGCAGACAATTAAGTGCGACCCCGCCCACTTTAGCGCGACCCAGCGCACTTTTCTTGTACCTGCTCTTTGATGGTGAAAAATATTTGCTGCGGAGAGTGCATGAGCTCTCCTCGCTTCTTTCTGTTGTTTTTCTTTTGCCTCCGCCCCTTAAAGAGGAATCAGGAAGTAAACGGAGGTCGGAGCAACCTCCACCAGCACCGGAGGTAAGAATGCATTCTTTTGTCTCTGTCTAAGGCTTTTTTTCCCTTCCTCCCCTCACGCAGACAGAACAAAGAAGTGCGGAGCGGGTGGGGACGGAGGAACAGCAACGAATCCTCAAGATCTCTGGTCCGAATTTAAGGGACCAGCGGATCTTAGGGGTCGTGTAAAAAGGCCCTTACAGCAGGAGAAAGAAAGAAAGAAAGAAAGAAAGAAAGAAAGAAAGAAAGAAAGAAAGAAAGAGAAGCAGATGACAGAGAGAGAGAGAGAGAGAAGGAGCAGAAGTAAGAAAGAGAAGCACATACCAGAAAGGAAGAAAGAAAGAAAGAAAAGGAGGACAAAAGAAAGAAAGAAAAAGAAGCAGATGACAGAGAGAAAGAACGAAGGAAGGAAGGAAGGAAAGTAGGGGAGCAGAAGAAAGAAAAAGAAGCAGATGACGGAAGGAAGGAAGGAAGGAAGGAAGGAAGGAAGGAAAGAAAGAAAGAAAGAAAGAAAGAAAGAAAGAAAGAAAGAAAGAAAGAAAGAAAGAAAGAAAGAAAGAAAAGCAGATGACAGAGGGAAAGAAAGAAAGAAAGAATTCTAACCTCTGCTCCAAGGAGAGAAAAGCAGACGATGCCAGAGAACTGGATTATCGTATTTTGCTTCTAAGTGCCAAATTTTCAATGGTCTTAAAATAAGCTGCTTTTAAAAATTCTATTTGCATGTAATTTATTAGGGAAAAGATCCAGGGGAGGCTGTGTGCCCTGCTGCCAATTATGAACCTGGCCCCACCCCCAAGCCTGAGCTATTTCTGGAGGCAATAAATGGTTCCACTGCCATGTGTTGGACTGCCTAGAAGCAAACAACCCCTGCCCCTTGTTCAGTATATCATGCATGACTTGAGAGTGGACTGTATTATATGTTTTGTTTTAATCAAAGTTTGCTATAACGTCTTGCTCCCTAGGGACCGAGCGCTCTCTGCCAGCTTGATGGCAAGGGCCTACATAGGACTGGTTCCCACCCTGGGGTTGAATCGCAGCAACCTGTGGGTTTGCTCTGCAAGGTCCAACTTATCTTCAGCCCAGGAATATCCTGGCTTGTAATATGGAAATGGCACTGCAGGCTCAAGAGGGAATTAGCAGCTGTTGAGAGTGAACCACACGGTTTGCAGAATTAATCCAGAAACCTTGGATGGAGGACCATGGCGGGTGAGTGAGTTGGGAAGCTCCCAAAACCGCCTAAGGAGGTCTTTCATGTTGACCATGAAATGATGAATCCTGGATTTAGAAGGAGAACCAGGCAAAGATCTCCAACGGAGTGGAGTGGAGTGGAGTGTAGTTCTCATCTGTGGTACACTGATGTACCTGTACTGTGGCTAGAGCAGTGGTTCTCAACCTGTGGGTCCCCAGATGTCCCTGTACTGCAACTCCCAGAAATCCTGGCCAGCTCAGCTAGTGATGAAGACTTCTGGGAGTTGCAGTCTGGGAACATCTGGGGACCCACAGGTTGAGAACCACTGGGCTAGAGTCATGAAAACCAGCATGTAACTCTACTAGTTTTTCTTGCATATATTGTATATTTTCAAAGAGGCACACTCTGGAATGTTTCCAGTCTTTGGGACCATTATTTTGTTTTCCTATATGTTGACACATTCTTGTTAGGATTTTGACAGGCGCATTCTCTTTGGGTTGGAAAGATGTTCTGGTGTAAGGATGTATTACTGGAGACCAAGACCATCCCTACTCTTGCACTTCGATCTCCATGTATGGATGTGAAAGAAAGCTGGACACTGAAGAAAGCTGACATGGGGGAAAAAAGATTCATTTGAAAGGTGGTGCTGGAGGACTGGTTTGCTGTTGCCTTTGACTGGCAGAAAAAATGAACAAGTGGTTCCTGGAGCAAACCAAGCCTGAATGTTGAAACTGACGCATATTACGAGGCACAATACCTTGGGCACATTACGAGAAAGCAGGATTCTTTGGAGAAGACAATAAAGGCAACGGAGAAAGAGGAAAACCAAGTGGCAAGCTTTGTAGAGAGAGTTGCAACTTTTAGGACTTTCTTCCTCTTGGGCTTCTGTATACCACCTGATGTAATACGAAGGAAGAAGCAAACGAGATTGCAACATCGAGTTTTCTGATGCTCATTATTTCCATGGTCCTTCAGAATTGCTTCCTGCCTTTACAAGCTCCACATCAGCTTGCTTTTTATGTGCTGATTGGTCAGAAGGAAGTAAACACCATTCCCCCCTTCCCCTCCTAATGTTAGTTGTGCAAACCTGGCAGCTGTGAAGAACACAATCTCTAGCAAAGCTTGGAAATTACCTAATTATTAGTAACTAATTGCTAGTAACATCTAGGTAACAAATAATGTAAGAATGAATTACAAAGTTACAATAAAAGAAAGGTAACACATCATTACCTTGCTTTTATTATGTATTTATTAATACTTTATTAAGTTATTTTTAAGCTGCAAAGTCAGCAACTCGGTGGTGTCATGGAGCGGAGTGAGCTCCCGCTGTTCACCCCAGCTCCTGCCAAACTAGCAGTTCGAAAGCATGTAAATGCAAGTAGATAAACAGGTACCACCATAAAAAGTGGGACGGTAAACAATGTTTCGTGCGCAGAAATGAATTCAGCCATGCCGGCCACATGGCCATGGACTTGCACAACACTGGCTCTTTGTCTTGAAAATGGAGATGAGCACTGTCCCTAGAGTTGGACACAACTAGCACTCAAGTATGGGGGGAACTTTTACCCTTACCTAACACATTGTTACGATTGTACAATTATTTTTCGAGTTCGAAAGGAATTTAAAGAGTCTTTTCAAACTTTTCTAGGAGGAATTTTACAGAACCTTTCCAGGTTTTACACTATTTTCCTATCAATACTTAACAGAAAGGAAGTGTTATTTGATTTTGTGTTTTGTATTTTTGAAATGTTTTCAAAGCACAGTATCAAAGTTGGCCGTTAGAAGGTGCAAGAGAATATTGCCATGCATTTTCCTGGGCTGATAGAAATGGCAATGCAAGATGCTAAAAATGCAAAATGCAATGGTTTAATTGTGTGAACAAAGGTACTATGACAACAACAGCCTGGCAACCTGGTAAATTGGTTTACAATTTACTTATGCAGGCTACACATTCCCCACCCCCTACACACACACACGCACACAAGAATGGTACTCATTTTATCAGTCTCAGAAGGATGGAAGGCTGAGTAAACCTTGAGCCAGCTACCTGGGATTGAAGCCCAGGTCGTGAGCACAGTTATAGCTGCAGTACAGGCATTTAACCACTGCTATACTGCATTCCCGGCTGTACTGCATTAACCACCGTTTCCATCTCTGGTCTAGCAACAATTTATAACAGTGGTGGTGAATCTTCGGCACTCCAGATGTTTTGGAGCACAACTCCCACAAGTCCTTTGTCGTTGGCAATCTAGGCTCAGAATCCTGGGAGTTGTGGTCCAAAACATCTGGAGTGCCGAAGGTTCTACACCACTGAGTTATACCTATGGTGCCTGTTTTGGAATAATACCAAGAATCAAAACATGACAAAGGCATGAAAAGGAGCTGAGATGAAAGGTGAGCGGTGGGGACTAATGCAGGATTTGATTTGATTTGACTCAAATACCCTTTTGGATGAGCATCTGTTGACACAAACTCTCATACGAAACAAACCCCAAACCAGAGGTGGAAAAAGGAAGTGGTGGAATCAATTTTTGAAACAACAGCAGCAGCAATAGTTTGGGCTGTCGGGGTAGCCAATAACAAGCTCAAAGTTGCAACCCGTTTCCACCTTACACGAGGCAAAAGTCTCAGACGCCTTGCATTCAGCTTTGCAATATTCCAGCTCCTGCCCCAGGGCTGCTTACGGGGAAACGCTCCATTACAAGATTCTTCTTACATCTAATGAGTACTTGAGTGTGTCCACAGGGATATACACACACTAGAGTTTGTAAAACCGCCTAGGATGAAAGAACATGAGAGGAACTGGTCCAGATCAGAGTAGAACTTGGAAAAAAGAAAGTTTTTTTTTAAGCTAATATTTCTGAGAATCGTCCAACCAACATGGCCAACAGCTACCATGGCTAATAGCCACCTTAGGGAAGGTGTTCTTAAAAAGAAAATAAAAGAAAGCAAGTGAACCGGGCAGTACGGGTTCCTGGTACTGGAAATGTTAGACTCAAGATCAAAATTGTGGCCTGACTCTTTTCTGCAAGATAAATTGATCTTAGTGGCAGAAGGAACCTGTAAATTACTGTAATCTCTACCTCATTACACAGCCGACCTCAGGAGAGGTTTGCAGCTCACCTGTCGGAAATGAGAGATGGACACGATTTGGCCATCGTGAGTGGCTCTACAAAAGCAGATGAAGATTCTCTCCTTCTTTGACTTTGCAGGCCGCAGGTCATCCTTGCTCATGTCTAATGGATGTAGCCCAGTGGAATTGTTAATAGGAAGATGGCTCAGAATTCAGTGTGAGGAGAGCTAGCCTTTTCAGAGTCAGGGGACATAATTTATATCAGATCTTAGAGATAAAAAGCAAAGCAAACTCCAGCTCCTGTTCAATGGGGAAAACTCATGTTTTATTGGTACACTAGAAATGGAGGGCTTGGTGGAGACCAAGTGCCTTCTTTTCCCTCAAAAGCCAGGCTCCTCACCATCCATTCTGTCATGCGGAAAGTGGCTTGTTCAGACCAATGTTCGCTTGGATTAAGTCATTTGGCAGCCTTGAAATGTGGAGCTAAATTAAACATGGTATTATATCAACCCTTTGATATAGGGATGGATTTGTGATGAGCATGATAACCGTATGGTCACTTGCCTGCCAGGTGCAAAGGTTGCAGACATCACGAGAACTCTAGACAGCTTGTTAGAGAGAACCGCAAAGGAGTCAGTGGTCATGATACATGTTGGTACTAATGATGTCGGGAAGGCCAAGCAATCAGTCCTGGAAGCCAAATTCAGGTTGTTAGGAAGAAGATTGAAGTCCAGGACTTCCAAGGTAGCATTTTCAGAAGTGCTGCCTGTTCCTCGTGCAGGACCCACCAGGCAGGCAGAGCTCAGAAGCCTCAATGCGTGGATGAGGTGATGGTGTCGGGAGGAGGGCTTCAGATTCGTCAGGAACTGGAGAACATTTTGGGACAAGGCAAACCTGTTCAGGAGGGACAGGTTGCACTTGAACCATGATGGGACCAGATTGCTAGCACAGCCTCCACAGTCTCCCAGCACTCTTGTCTTCTCTCAGTATTTCTCATGTGAACCAACAGAGACTTGTCCATTGAGAGAATTATGATAGCCAGTGCTCTTTGGTTTCTGCACAAGTCCTCCTCTGAGAAAACACGTGATGGCTCATTAACAATCTACCACAGACCTTAGCTTTTAAGATACATCTCCTTCTAGATATCCCAGGAGAGATAATTATCACTGGTTAAATATGGAGTATTTGGTATATTGGCCTGAAACATAGACTAGGCTGTATTTGTTATTTACTGTGACACTGCTTCTTCCTTCTTCCTTCAACACGTATCTGGAGTACTGTGTCCAGTTCTGCGCACCTCAATTTATAAAGGATGTTGACAACCTCAAGTGGGTCCGGAGGAGAACGACCAGGATGGGTGAAGGTCTGGAAGAAATGTCTTATGAGGAGCGGCTTAGGGAGCTGGGAATGTTTAGCCTTACAAAAAGAAGGCTGGGGGTGGGATGTGATAGCCATGTTTAAATATTTGAAAGGATGTTATATCGAAGAGGGAACTGGTTTGTTTTCCATGGCTTCAGAGACTAGGACTCGGGGCAATGGTTTCAAACTACAGGAAAAGAGATTCCATTTGAACATTCGAAAGAACTTCATGACAGCTGGAGCTGTCCGGCAGTGGAAGATGCTGCCACGAAGGAGGGTGGTGGAGTCTCCTTCTTTGGAGGTTTTTAAGCCCAGGCTGGATGGCCATCTGTCAGGAGTCCTGTGATGGGGGTTCCTGCATGCCAGGGGGTGGACTGGATGGCTCTTGAGGTCTCTTCCAACTCTCTAAGTCTATGACTTTTCCTTTAGAACAAAAGCAAAAATGTGAAACACTGCTTTACAGACACATAAAGTAACCTCCTGGTGAAGCACATCTTTTACCATGTCTCAACTTCTGGGACCTGCTTTGAAGAAGGGCGATTTACACTCGAAAGCTTGCAATGTTCCTTTTTTATTTTTAATAGTGGCCTATAAAGGTATCACCTGTAACCTATTTGTGCAATTGTGTTTTGTGATGGCCATACGTCTCACCCCCCCCCCCCCCGTTTTTGCTTCGATAACAAAGTCTTCTGGCAGTTGCATCACAGCCCAGACTTAATGGGCTCATGAACATCCTCATGGATTGCTGTTTTCCATACAGTAAAAAAAATCGTCACAGGGGTTACAAGTTGGAACGAAACCGGATTTAAATGCAGAATTATTAGCATGTGAGTTAACCTCATGCTAAGTTAGCTTCTTAGACACGGGCGACTGATGGCCTCAGCTTACGTATGTTCCAGGCACATCAGTATATGTAGTGTAATTGTTGTTTCTTTCAATAAAAAAGGGACCGCCTTCCCATCCGTTGCTCACTAGGTGGCACTGGGTTTCAATCTATCTGGGTAGAGGCTGCCCTTTCTTCGCTGGTTGGGAAGAGCCAAAAATGGAGCTTCTTAAATGATATTATCGGCTAAGCCTTGAGTGGCACGCTTCCATCAACATCCATACGGTGGCTGGCACAATTTCAAAACCCAGTTAGTAGAATTTGGAAGGCATTTGTTAAGAAAAACAACAACAGCGTACCAACATGAAAAGTGCAGCGTTTTCATGAAACTGATCCATAGATAGCTCAGTGTTTTTTAAATAGCAGCCTAGAAGGAATCACCTACCCCACCCTTGCTTTTTTGATCCATAGATAGCATCAATAAATAAGGCTCCAACACTGGAGGCATTCAAGAGAAATTTAGAACATAAGAAGAGCCCTGCTGGATCAGGCCAAAGGCCCATCTAGTCCAGCTTCCTGGATCTCCCAGTGGACCCAACGGCTGGCTCTGGGAGTACACGAGACTAGATATCTGTCTCCTGATCTCACTCCCCTGCATCTGGTCCTTAAAGTACCCTGGTTTAAGCCTGGAGATTACACATGTCCATCATGGTTTGTAACCTGTGATGCCACTCCTCTGTATCTGGCCCTTGAAGTACCCTGGTTTTAAGCCTGGAGATGACACATCTCCATCATGGTTTGTAGCCTGTGGTGGTTTTTTCCTCCAGGAATCTGTCCAATCCCCTTTTGAAGGCATCCAGGCCAGGTGCCATCATGTGAAGATAGGATTCCTTGGAAAAGACAATGACGCTGTGAAAAGTTCAGGGCAGCAGGAAAATTGGAAGACCGAAAATGGGATGGACTGTCTTTAAAAGAAGTCATGGGCTTGAGTTTGCAGGAGCTGGGCAGGGGAGTTGATGAGGGGTCATTTTGGAGAATACTCATTCATAGGGTGGCCAGGAGTCAGAGGAGGCTTGACAGCACATAACAACAAAATGTGCCTGGTGTGCCTCTCCGGGACTGTATCCAAAGAGGAGAGGAAGAACAGTGTATGCTGGTGAGTAGAGAAGCCCACAGGGAAACGGTGGAAGGGAACGTGGCTTGGGACCCGAATATTTGATGGAGCGTATCATCTGGAGGTCAACGTCAGCCCGGCCCAACAGAACATCTCAGTCCTTTGCCCTCCGGGTCGACACCCCCTGGGAGGCTCATAAAACCTCCACCCGGAATCGCGCTTTCTCTGTGGTGGGTCCAACACTGGGGAACCACCTTCCGAGTGAAATTAGGACTGCGGAGTCCCTCCCGGCATTTAAGAAGCTGTTAAAAACTTGGCTTTATACGTCTGTGTTCCGCAATCAAGGAGGCTTGATTTATTTTATAAGCAGGTGTCCTGAGTTTGTGTGTCTGCCCGTTTTTCACCATCTTGCCTTAGTAATGTTTTGTACTTTTAGCTCTTTACATTTTGGTTCCTACTGATTGTTGTTGGGTTTGTTTTTGTTCTTTATGTCATATTGTGAGGAACCGATTATTATTTTTCTCTGTATTTTGGTGCATGCTATTCCTTGTTAACTGCCCTGAGTTCCCATCTGGGAAAATAAGTAAGTAAGTAAGTAAGTAAGTAAGTAAGTAAGTAAGTAAGTAAGTAAGTAAGTAAGTAAACAAATAAATAAATAAATAAATAAATAAATAAATAAATAAATAAATAAATAAATAAACAACACACATGCCAACAAAGTGCAATGAGCTGGCACGAATCGATTCGTGCCCATCTATGCTGGAAACCAAGGAGGAAACCAATTAATGGAAAAATATGACCAGGGGGAGAGGCTTCCAACCTCTTTGTGGGCCTGTGCTCCACACATGCTTTCCATCTTCCTTGTCAACGAGCACCTGCTCTGTGCTTTTCCTCTGTGCTTGCTGGCCTTCTGGTGCTCTGCCGGCTCTTACATTGTCCAAATGGAAATAAAGTGGTTGTGAAGCCAAAGGCATTGATAAACATCTTAGGAAAGAATTTAAAAAAACATTAAAAGGAAAAATGGAGGATCCCCTGCCTCTCAAAAATCCACATAGGCGTGAATTAAAACAAGAGCAGCGTTCACATCCATAAATCCGCATACAATTGATTTGTTCTAAAAGTGAGGTAGTATTTTTAAAAGCCTCTGCAGGCCAGTTGGAAAAAAATTGCTTTGCAGCCTCTATAAAAAGGCCAATTCCATGCTAGGGATTATCAAAAAGGGGATTGAAGATAAAACAGCCAACATTATGATGCCATTGTACAAAACGATAGTAAGGCCACACCTGGAGTATTGGGTACAATTCTGGTTCACCACATCTCAAAAAACCCATAGTGGAACTGGAAAAGGTGCAAAAGAGAGCAACTAAAATGATTACTGGGCTGGGGCATCTCCCTTATGATGAAAGGCTAAAACATTTGGGGCTCTTTAATCTGGAAAAAGGCGCCTGAGGGGGGATATGATTGAGATGTACGAAATAATGCAGGGCTCTCTCACAAAATACCAGAACTAGGGGACATCCACTCAAATTGAGAGCTGGAACAGTGAGAACACACAAAAGAAAATATGTTTTTCACCCAGCACGTTGTTAGTATGTGGAGATGTGTCATCTCCAGGCTTAAAACCAGGGTCCTTCAAGGGCCAGATGCAGGGGAGTGGTATCAAGAGAAAGAGATCTAGTCTCGTGCGCTCCCAGAGGCATCTGGTGGGACCACTGTGAGATACAGGAAGCTGGAGTAGATGGACCGTTGGCCTGATCCAGCAGGGCTGTTCTTATGTTCTTATGTTCTTATCTGGCAAAAGTCTTTGGGGTCTGTGTCCAAGTCTTTGGTATCAAGTCCTGAGTCCCAAGCCTAAGTCCCTAGTAAAAATAAGCTTTTACCTCCGGAAAAAAGGGTGGGAGTGGGTGGACTCTGCGTCCCAAGTTGAGTCTGAGTCACGGGAAAAAGAAAATCCCAAACTGAGTCCGAGTTTTTGTTTTGGTTTTTCTTTAAATTTTGCCTGAAATTCTTGAAAGACTGAAAGACTTGGCAGGACGTGAATCCTACAACTCAAGCCCCTGCCCGATTTCACCCTTCCATGGTGGGAACGATGAAATCTGAATCAGTTTATATGATGCTCCAATGTGGTTCTTAGATAGATAGGTAGGTAGATAAATCTTTATTGTATTGTCCTGTGCAGAACAAGATTGAAATGTGTTCTTAATAACACTGTGGCCATGGCCTCACTCTTGATGCACCCACTAGGCTGTCCATCTTGAGAAGCATAGAAAGAAAGGCTGGGCCGCCGAGAAGGCACGGTTAAAAACCTAACAATTGCCTGTCTTTCCAGATGTCAAAGACCAAGACATAGAGGTCCACCAGCCAGAGAGGTTTTTACCTGCTCGAACAGGTGCCACTCTTGAACTGGAATGCCAGGTGACTGGTGGAGCTCTACCTGGTCCTGTCAAGTGGTTCCTGGGAGAAGACTCCACGCGGAAGTTGGTCTATGCAGATAAAAAACACAACTCTTTGAAAAGAGTAAGCAGGAAAACCCCAGGATCGGACACAGATTTTACCATCTTCATCCATGATCTTACCCTGGAGGATGCTGGGACATATTACTGTGTGAAACAGAAAAAGAATTCCCAGGAAGACTGGAAAACGGGATATGGAACCCAGGTGTTTGTGAAAGGTAGGTGGTAAAAAGGTGGACAGAACTGGGGACTTCATAGTGCTTCCTCTGGATCAGACATAATTGAAGGTACAACCAAGCTAGGACGCATTTTTTGTAGGTGGTGTTGAGGGCATATAACCTTCTAGAGCAGTGGTTCCCAACCTGTGGGTCCCCAGATGTTCCTGGACTGCAACTCCCAGAAGTCTTCATCACTAGCTGAGCTGGCCAGGATTTCTGGGAGTTGCAGTCCAGGGACATCTGGGGACCCACAGGATGAGAACCACTGTTCTAGAGTATGTCTGTGAAGATTCTCAGTTATCCAGGTGGGTTTATCTGAAGTTGAGTCATGGCAACTGGACTTCTATTGAAGTGTTTCACTGCTCATCCAGACAGCTTCGTCACTCTAAGAAAAGCTGGTTGTGAGTCCTCCATTTTATAGTTCACTTTGACATTATGTCCCCCTGGTCTGCAATAGGCTCATAAGATGAACAATCGCCTGAATAGGCTCGTTAGGTGAACAATAATCTCAACTGATAGGCCACTAGATGGACAATGGGCTAAAGTGGGGGAGGGGGCTTAGGCACAGTCTTTCTGCTACTTATCAGGCAGTAATTTCAACAATTGACAGACAAATCAAAATACTTCACACCTCCACCACCAAGGCCATAGCTAACAACCCATGCTTTCTGGGCTTCAGCACCTTAGGCCATTGTCCACCTAATGGCCTATGGAGACTATTGTCAATCTAACGAGCCTATTCTGGCCATTGTCCACCTTATGGGCCTGTTTCAGACCAGGGTGACATGAGGTCAAAGTGAACTATTAAAATGGAGGACTCACAACTAGCTTTCCTCCGACTGACGTTGCTGTCTGGATGAGCAGCGAAACATTTCAGTCTCTCAAGAAAAGAAGTCCAGTTGCCAGGACTCAACCTTCTAGAGCCAACCTCAACGACTTCTCTGCCCCGCCGTTTCATCCGAGCGGGAGATCAGCCAAGAGGGCAGGGGCAGAGAAGCCTGAGCTGTTGCCGGCAGTGGAAGATCAGTTGAGGAGGTGCAGGAAGCTAGCACGGTGGGCCGGGTGAGTGGCTCGATGGAGCCGGAGGAGGCGGAGGAAAGGGAGCAGCGGCACCTATCCTGCTGCCTTGACGAACTGGGACAAACCGGTTCGTGCCCATCTGTTCTTTGCACACAGGCTGCATGCATGCATCTGAATAACCTGTCCCAAATGCTTAATTTTACCTTGCCATGTTCGTCTTTAGAGTCCAACCGTCAGTATATTATCCCAACGGCCACGATCGCCTGCCTCTTCCTAGCTGGCTTGCTCACCTTGGCTTTTTACTTCTACGTAAAGAAGAAAAAAGGTGAGTAGCTGCTGGTTGCTGGTTCCTGCTCTCTCTCTTTGCCACAAATCACAAGTGGGAGCTTGGAGATGGGCAGGGGATTGAGCTGTGTTCTAATCCTCCCATGAGCGAAGAAGCTGATAGGGTAACATTAGGCCACTAACTTTTCCTTACCTGATTTACTAGGGGGAGCCCAGGTTCTCATCTCCAATTTTGCTGTGATGCTGTCTGGCGTAACCTACCTCACAGACTGGCCAACAATTGGGAAAATTCAAAAAGGATGTTGGCAACCTCAATCGGATACAGAGTAGGCTGACCAGGATGGTTGAAGGTCTGGAAGAAATGTCTTACGAGGAGCAGCTTAGGGAGCTGAGAATGTTTAGCCTTACAAAAAGAAGGCTGAGGGGGGATATGATAGCTATGTTTAAATATTTGAAAGGATGTCATATTGAAGAGGGAGCAGGTTTGTTTTCCATGGCTTCAGAGACTAGGACATGGGGCAATGGTTTCAAACTCCAGGATAAGATATTCCATTTGAACATTAGGAAGAACTTCCTGACAGTTAGAGCTATTCGGCAGTGGAATAAGCTGCCACAAAGGGTGGTGGAGTCTCCTTCTTTGGAGGTTTTTAAGCAGAGTCTGGATGGCCATCTGTTGGAAATACTGTGATGGGGGGTTCTTGCATGGCAGGGGGTAGGATTGGATGGCTCTTGAGGTCTCTTCCAACTCTATGATTCTATATCTTTCACTCACTTTGCCCCAGGGAACTGCATTTCCTGATTTGGCCCTGCTGATTTCTCATTGGGTGGACTGGCCAACAACTGGGAAAAGAAGGGGTCTTGAGTTACTTCCGTAAGGTTGGAACTGGCAGAAAGGGCTTTCAAAATAGGTGAAATATTTGAACAGTTTTAGCGGTTTCACCCCCCCCCGTGAGTTTCCATGGCTGAGCAGGAATTCGAACTCAGTCCTCTGGAGCCCTGAGTCGTCATTCTCTCTGCTACACCACACTATTTACAGTGCTTTTGAATCCTCAAACAAAAAATCAGGGTTGTAATGTAATAAATGCATTCAAATTAAATTTTAAAACTCACTTCATTCATCCTATCTTCTCTCTCTCTCTCTCCCCTTCCCCCTGGCTCATGTATCAAGGAAGGAAATGCTGCACCCCAAGGTCTGTATACATTAGATATCATTTCATTAAGATTTTTTTGTAATGTTCGGGAGAGGAGTGTTTAATCATTGGGGAATCGTAGCAGGCTGGCTCATAGCAAAACAGGGTATGTACAGCAACCTAAATTGAGATGTAGCAGTTTTACACACACATGTGGGGGTGGGGTGGGGGTTTGGAGTTGTGCATTTCTATTAGCAGCCACTGAATCTGAGAGGAGTTTACAAAAGCGTTGGTGGTACGACACCAGGGCCTGGTCTGGCAGGGTGGACTGAAATAAGAACATAAGAACATAAGAAGAGCCATGCTGGATCAGGCCAAAGGCCCATCTAGTCCAGCTTCCTGTATCTCACAGCGGCCCCACCAGATGTGTTTGGGAGCGCATGAGACTAGATATCTGTCTCCTGATACCACTCTCCTGCATCTGGCCCTTGAAGGACCCTGGTTTAAAACCCTGGAGGTTACACATCTCCATCATGGTTTGTAACCTGTGATGGACTTTTCCTCCAGGAATCTGTCCAATCCCCTTTTGAAGGCATCCAGGTCAGATGCCATCACCACATTGTGTGGCAGGGAGTTCCATAGACTTACAACGCGCTGGGTGAAAAAATATTCTAAACCTGATAAGAAGTGTTTGGGTTTTTAAATGTTTCAGAGATTAGCAGAGTTATACAGTGGCGTGGAAAGATAATGACTAAGCACAGATTTGAAGCTGGGAGACAGAAATAAACTTTAGCATAAAAGCTTGTATTACAGAAAACATACACAAATACATAACAAGATAAAACACACAGGATAAATATTACAGAGTAGTGGGGAAACCGCTCATCTTACCAAAAAGCAGTCCCAAAGTAAAATGGGTCACAATCCTGCCTTTTATACCTATGGCAGACATCATATAAACCCAATCACATGAGTACAATTAGGCAGACAATGTTAAGCAGTTATCCATGGCACCTGGATATAATTATTCCTGACCTTTTCTTGTGATTACACTATTCACCTATTCACCCACTATTCTTGACAAATGACTACTATGCATTTATAGACAGAAACCATTTTGAATCTGTTAAATATATGCATTTTGTTAAACGTTACATTACTTGACACTCCCCACAAAACCCAGAGAACTTCTTTTGCTGGACTTGAGGGAGAGTCTGGAACCTCAAATGGAACCATCTGTCGTGTCAAAGCCATGGAGTGTACCTGAAATAGTTAACTGGATTTTGGAGTCAGTGGTAAAAATTGAGTTTTTGTTTTTAAATCAACATTCTGTTGCAAATCTTGAATTTTAGATCAATTTCTCTAGCTTCTCAGTAGAGATGGGCACGACCAGTAAAAATGACGTTTCGAGTTGTCGTTTGTCGGGACAGGTCCGTTTCGGGTCGTTTCCGTTTGTTGAGGAAATTTTCAAAAATTTGTCGTTTCCGTTTGTCGTTTGTCGTTTGTGTTGGGGTTGGGGTTGGGGTTGGGGTTGGGGTAAGTGGGCTCTTGGAGGCACCTCTCTGGGTGCCTCTGACATCTGACCCACTAAGAAGGGAAGGGAAGGGAAGGGAAGGGAAGTGTTTCGCGTTGCTGCCGCGTACCATACATTACGTTAGGGTTGGGGGGTAAGTGGCAGAGGCACCTCTCTGGGTGCCTCTGACTCACTAAGAAGGAAAGCATACTGGCATACTGGCTTACAGGTTAGGGGTAGGGGTAGGGGTAGTGGGCTCTGGCTGGGAGGCACCTCCCTGGGTGCCTCTGTGACCCACTAAGAAGGGAAGCGTACTTGCATATGGATCTGGGTTAGGGTTGGGGTTAGGGTAAGGGCTAGGCTTAGGGTTACGGTTAAGGTTAGGGTGGGTTAGTGGGCTGCACCTCTGGGTGCCTCTGACCCACTAAGAAGGACAGTGTACTGGCGTATGGGTTAGGGTTAGGGTTAGGGTTAGGGTTAGGGTTAGGGTTAGTGGGCTTTTTATGCCCTCTGGCACATCCAGAAGTCTCAGTCAAAACCTGGCCATGCGATTGGTGGAATGGGTCAAAATATTTGCATGGTCCCATCCCATGGCCAGCCCATCATTGTGCAGGTATAAAAAAATAAAAATAAAAAGAAAATAAAATAAAATCAATGGAGACGTTTTATTGCAAGAAAAACCCACTGCTGCTACTATAAAAAATCAGGCATTTAAAATACCTAAATTTCAAATGTTTCTGTGGTGCTTTGGTGGGTTTTTGGACCACGATTTAAAAATAAATATTGCGGTCGCCATTTTGGATCCCCCCCACCGCATGGCAAATGGAGACGACAAGGATGCCCCCCCAGCCTGGTACCAGCAGCCCAGGACAGGAGAGGAGGGGGAAGGCTGGGGACCCCCCCCCAGAAACCACCCCTCTCTGGTAGGTGCCCTCACTGAGGCAGGCATATTTTCGCCTGCTATTTTTGGCCGGGAATCGGGGTTTTTAAAAATTATTTTTAAAACTTTTTTTTGTGCTGCTTGGCATCGCGCGATCGCCGCGATGCCATGAATGGCAATGAAAAATCAGACCCAATTTTTCTTTTTCGGTTCGGGTTCGAGCTGGAGCGGAGTAATTCTCGTTACCGTTACCCGTTACGTAACGATAACGAGAACCGAAAACGGAAGAGAATTTCACCGCTCCGTGCCCATGTCTACTTCTCAGCATACATGCAGGGAATCACAGAGCTTCAAGTCCCTCAGTTTAGACTAGCCCCTTTTCTTCCCATTGACTAGCACTTCTTAATTACTCACTCTGAGGCACAAGTAGAATAAGACATTTCATTAACTTGCCGTGAACAGATGACGCCCTCCTCAAATAATTCCAGAGGAGGCTTACTAGGAGGGTTAAAGGTCTGGAAGAAAAGTCTTAATAGGAGGAACGGCTTAGGGAGCAGGGAATGTTTAGCCTTTCAAAAAGAAGGCTGAGAGGGGATATGATAGCCATGTTTAAATATTTGAAAGGATGTCATATTGAAGAGTGAGCAAGTTTGTTTTCCATGGCTTTAGAGCAGGGGTCCTCAAAGTTTTCAAACAGTGGGCCAGTCCACCACCACCCAGACACCACTGGGGGCCGGATCACAGTCCAAAAGCAGCTGCGGAGGCTGGCTTGCTCACAAAACAGGGGGTTGGTGGGGGGGTTGCAATTGGTCCCAGGGGCCAGATTCAGGACCTTGGGGGGCCGCATCCGGCCCTGGGGCCTTAGGTTGAGGACCCCTGCTTTAGAGACTAGGACTTGGGGCAGTGGTTTCAAATTACAGGAAAAGAGCTCCCATTTAAACGTTAGGAAGAACTTCATGACGGTGAGAGCTGTTCGGCACTGGAATAAGCTCCCACAAAGGGTGATGGAGTCTCCTTCTTTAGAGGTTTTTAAGAGGAGGCCGGATAGCCATCTGTCAGGGCTACTGTGATGGGGGTTCCTGCATGGCACGGGGTTGGACTGGATGGCCCTTGAGGGCTCTTCCAACTCTATGATTCTATGATTCAAGAGGTCGCAGCGTATTTCAACGGACTGAAGAATGGGAAGAAAGGATACAGAGTGGTGAGGTGGGGTTGTCGTTAAATCCAAAAGCAGGGAAGGGTTGATTGGTTCCTGCTGGGTAGATTGACAGTCACCCCAGTCCAGAGAGGTCCTGCCCAGCCCCACCTGCTAATAACAGCATGCAAGTTTGCAAAAACTCCCACACATTCCTGGCAAAGAAATAAGCCAAAGTTCTTTGCCAGATAGTGCTGAATCCTGCCATAGGCTGTAACCTTTACTAGCACACATGATTTAATTTCTTTTTTTCTTTTTTTTAAGATGACACAAGCTATGCATAAATGATGCAATGGGACCTAGATACATATTTCCCGTTATCCTCAATTCAGTTTGCCCTTTGAAATAACCATGGGGGCTTCTGAGCTTTTTTCAGACAGAGATAATATGAAAGAAAGACAGAGGAGTGTACCCAGATGGAAGATGTACTGGATCCTCTACTCTTATTATCTGTATGTGCCTCGCAACTCAGATGACATTTCTCTTGCTTACCACCAGGACATGGTCCTCCGTTTTTCCAGAACTTATTTGTTTCCCTTGCACCCCGTAAATTATTTTGCCTCGGTTTGGGGGGAGAGAGAGTTTAGGGCCACACAGCATTGTACATTTCAGTTCCATGATCGGAGAAGCCCCAGCTCCAGATCATGGGTTCTGGAGTCCAAAATATCCGGGGCCAGAGCTTCCTGCTTCAATTTGGTGGGGGAGTCGTGGCGAGGTGTCACGATCCTGGTCAGTCAGAAACTTTCAGTTATGATTATTTCCAACCAGGGTACACCTGCCTACACACTGGCATTCCACAAGAGAAGTTGCAATCACCAGAGCAGATCTTAAAGGTTTTTGTGTGTGTTCAGTTTTGCTTAGGTTTGGCTTTTTTATTTTCTATGGCGGTTACTTCACGTCCTACCTTGTTCCGCAATTATGTTTGTACCATGACAGTGTTGTTCGCAGTCCCTGTTCAGTCACTGTTTCCGTTTACTCACGGGCGTGATTACTTGTCTCGTGACAACTGTTACTTCATGGTCCTGTTCCGTGACAAATTCTGAATTTGTCTTGCTTTCTTAACCGTTTTTTAAAACATCGTAAATAAAACTTTTTCAATATTTCAATTTACTGGTCTTCCGGGATTTACACGTCAATGCTACAGAATTTTCAGTACTTAACATTTGCACTGCATGGTGTTTCCCATAGGGAAACTAATGTTGAATGCCAATATAGCCGCTGACCACTAGGTGGACACTGGTTGTTGCATGACAGTTGTTACCACACGGTCCCTTGTCTCGAAACAGGAATTGGGAACAAACCGTGACAAGAGAATACCCCAACCCAGGGGCAGGTATGGCTTGTCATGCTCTGTTCCCGGTTCTGGGGGCGTGGTCGAGACAACTTTTTGCTGTCACACTATGGACGTGAAATAAGGGTTGTTGTTTTTTTACTGGTCCCAAGCGTGACAGCAAGGAGGGATGAACGGGACGTGAAGTAACCGCCTATGTTTTTGTTTGTTGGCTGGTTGGTTTGCCGGAGAGAAATGGCTTTTAAAAAATTGGTTTGGATGCTTTTTCTGGGGAAGCATTGCTTTCATTAGGAATGAAGCATCCAGGAAAAGTGGATTTCCGGAGAGGTGTTGATTTCAGCAGGACCACCAGCGACCTAGAATTCTACCCTAATAAATTTGGTGGCAACCCCCAGGGAAGTTCCCCTCTTTCTTTCTTTACAGTTCTTCCTATTCCTGGTGAAGGTTTGCTAAGCACCATTTGAAATGTGGAATTTTAGCCCTCCCCAATCTTTCTCTCTCTTTCCTTCTCATATATTCCACAAAAACAGTAGAAGCTCCCCCCTCTAATCTACTCTAAACATCCCCAAACAAAAACAGATTCAGGAAAGCTGTGTATATGCACATCTCCCAAACAAATGTGGGTGTGACCAAAACATGCTCTCATGGAGATACAGAAAGACCCACACATCCTGTGATAAATATCACTTGGGTTATGTACACTGTGGAAAACTGTCTACCTTCCCCCATTCCCAGCACACAAATGTCCATTAAAAAGATTAGGGAAATTCCTTTGAAACAGAAGGTGGGGGGCCAGCTGCTCTCCAGATGTTGCAGGATAGCATCTTTTCTATCAGCCGTAGCTTGTAGAACTCAGCAAGATTCTGGTCCTCATGTTTGAAGGGATGCTGTGACGTATCCTAAAGCAGCCATTCTCAACAGGGACCTTGTGGCCCCTCTGTGGGGTTGGTGGTATCCTTGAAGGGGGTCACAAACTGGAAGCAGTTTTTCGCATATCACTTTATAAGGTTTGTTGTGCAAATAAATGCAATCCTGATTTGGCCTATACAGTGGCAGCTCAGTTTCAGTAATTAATTTGGTCTTCGGGCCGTTTTGTATTGCAAGAAATTTGCAAACTGAAATGCGATTTCCCATAGGAATGCACTGAAAACTAATTAATCCGTTCTGGAGGTCAGAAAAAGGCAAACCAGGGCATTCCGTTTAAGAATTTTCTTAAAGTGATGCATCCCCATTCTTTTCATCATGTGAACATGACACATCAACTATTAATGCTGTACAAAAAAAATTAAACAGGCATTCCATTGAAATATTTTCTTAAACCAAGGCATCTCCATTTCCTATAATTTATCTTAAATCAAGTTCTTCTTTAACAGAGGCGTTCCTATTGTGTTTATGGCTGTGGGCAACACCCCAATTTAAAATTAAATAAAAAAGTCTATCCTAAAGAACCATCTTTATGGGATGCTTTGATTTCTATATCACATATATACTCCTCTTTTAGGACATTCATTATTATCCTCTTAGTTTTTCATAACAAAATTTGGTACAGTTACTTTTTTGAAAACCACTCAAAGAATCTGTGAGGTTTCTAGAAGCTAGGATCCAAAATTTTTACTTTCCCTTCTATCTATCTATCTATCTATCTATCTATCTATCTATCTATCTATCTATCTATCTATCTATCTATCTATCTATCTATCTATCTATCTATCTATCTATCTATCTATTTTTGGATTTATATACTGTACCAACAAGCTTAATTCAGAGAACAACTGCAGGCGGTTTACAAGGACAGTTAAAACAACAAAATAAAAACATTTTACATACTGTATATTAAGTAAACATAATAAACATGTAGAGTAAACAAATCATTATAGTCAAGTAGGTGGCAAGTAACGTGCAGCATTGCCAAAAGCTTCACGGTAGAGCTAGTTTTTTAAAGAACTCTTAAACATTGCCACAGATGGGGCTTAGCAGATGTCAATATCTTCCATGCACGTGTTCCGATCTGCCTTTTCGATATTTTAAAAAAAACAACACTACTAATTGTGTTGTTTCCAAATGTAGGTAACCTGAGTGTTTTTGGACCGCAACTCCCAGAATCTCTGGCTAGCACAACAGCTGGGAATGGAGGATTCTGGGAACTGCAGTCCAAGAACACCTAACTCACCAAAAGTTGGAAACCACGGCTCCAGGCACGTGTCTAGTTCCCCCTTTTCCCAAGCTGGTATGCACTGGATCTGTGGGACAACAGGGCCCATTTTCTTGAGTCACCATGGCCAATAGTATTCGGCTATACTGTGCATGGATTATGAGATTTGTAGTCCAAGACATTGTGGGGGAGGGGGCACACTGTCGTGAGGTAGCGGATGCCGTTATTTTCAACAACTCTTCCTTCCTGAACATTCTGTGAAAAATCAGAGCTGTGCTTCACAGTAGAACACACACAATTAATGAAAAATTAAACATGCTTTTATTCACTTTATTAATGTTTTATGGAGTAAAAAATTGAGTTTTTTCTGGGCAGATATGATGGGCTTCCCTGGCAAGGAATATTGTGCTGGACAGATCATAAAAATATTATATGGGATTGGCGAGATACCCTCCATGTGTGTTTTGAAAACTTGGAAGGATAATTGTTCTAAGTATGTTGATTGGGGATTCTGGGACTTGTAGTCTGAGAGAGAGGGGGGAGAAATATTTCTAAGCTAAGAGAGGGAATAAGGCAAAACAATTTCCCCACTTCCAAAGATTTAAATGTATAATCTGTATGCTTTTTCCTGTTAGGTCCGAAAACCCCCCAACAGAAAAAGCAACAACTGCTGATGAGGTATGACTAAAAATAGTACAGTGATAGCTTGGTTTAAGAGCATTGTGCAAGACAAGCAAACATTTCTTCTAAATGTTGCCTTGAACAACAAGCAATGTCTTGATATACAAGCACTGGAGCAGGTCACGTGATCACAAGTGAGCCAATGGTGGCTCTCCCTCCTTGCCCCTCCTGCTAGATTGCAAGTGATTGTCTGGAACTTTCTGTCTCAGGCAGCCTCCAAAGCAGAGGGAGGAAAGAGGAATAGAGGTCTCCCTTCCACCAGCCAGGAATGTTTTCAAAGGGGAGTGCAGGTTAGGGTTTTATTTTTCTTTATATTTATATTTTTATTTAATTTGTGTTCAACATTCATTCTTACTTTTTTCAAACCATTTCTAGTCATGGGGCAGCGAGTCAATTGTGTATAGGGCTACAAATTGCACTTTACTAGTGTCACATTAAAAATACAGAGTAAAATCTAGTTGTTAGTCCCAAACAGAGCAGATTCCACAGCCAGGTACGTAAACCATGGTGTGGACCTGGACTTCTAGCTAACTTCTTTTGTGAGTTTTGGCATTTTGTGTGTATAATATGTGGCCTATGGGACCCCAGAACGAATCATCCAAGTTTCCATTATTTTTATGGAGAAATTTGCTCTGATATAAGAGTGTTTTGGTTTACAAGCATGTTTCCGGAACAAATTATGCGCATAAACCAAGTATTGCTATAATAATAACGGCAACATCAATTTCATTCTCCGTTTCCTAAAAGGACGGTAGGGTGGCCTTTTAAAGATGTAATGGCAGACATTAGATGCTTTCATAATACAGTGGACCCTTGTATAACAAAGGGTTTGTATAACATAAAATTTGTACAACATAAAAATTCTTGAGATAGGGGAAATTTGCTTAACAGAATCACCAATGGGGCAAATTTGTACAACATAAAAATAAGCTTACTTCATTTTCAATGCATTCCTATGGGAAATTTGTACAAAGGAAAATTTGCTTAACATAATTTCATTTGGAATGAATTAATTCCTTTATACAAGGTACCACTGTACTACCATGTTTCGTCACAGCTTTGAAAACTACTCATTAAAAGTAATCCACTCTTGTTATTTTTACAGTGTTGAAATGGTAATTCATAGTGTTACCTTTTCTGTTACTGTGTGTTATTTGTTTAAAAACTCAGGATCAGTAATAACAGAATGGAATAAAGCTTGAAGAATCCCTGGCAAAATGCTTCTAATTTCCATTTCACAGTAACTTCTAAAACAAACTAGAAGACATGATTCCTTAAACCAGGAATGGAATTTCATTCCTACTTACCATGGTGGTTTTCAGATGAAACTTCATTGCACTCTTATGACTTCCCTGAGTAAGAAATTGCATAACTCATTACTTACAAGTGCTGGTATTTGCAAACGACTAATTGAGCCGGTATGGCTGAGTTTTAAAACAGCATCAGCACCACCAAAAAAGCAAACTTGGAACTTAGCCTGAATGCCATCAGCCATTGCTCCTTGCTGCAGCATTACAAAAACTCGAACACCGGATTCCCCCATCCGCCTTTTCTTACCTTTTGCTGGCAGATGTGTAATTAATTCAGGTGGTCTTTTGCAGCAGCCGTTTCAGGATGTTACAAGCCATTCAGCATTGTTACTAGAGATGAACATGAACTGAACCCTCCCTCCAGCACAAATCTTAAAATCAAGCCGCAAAGGAATGCATTTGGGGAGGGCAGGTTACTCATGAACTATCACAAACCACTAGAGATGGGCACGAAACGAACTTTTGGTTCATTTCGTTATTCGTTTCATTACGTAATGAATCAAATAACAAACTGCCCCTTCTAAGAGAAATGAAACAAAACAAAATGAAAATTTCCATTTTGTTTCGTTTCGTTCGCTGGTGTCTCCTACCTGATGCTGGTCCTTTCTGGTCCAGTCCTCCTGGCTGCAGGGAGGGGACTCCGGGGGGGGGGGAGCTGACTGGCCGCACTACAGCTGGTAGGCGGGCCACATGGTCAGCAGTAAATAAAATAATACAATAAAACAAATTTTAAAAAAGATCCGGTGCATGGGCCCCAGTACCGGCCCATGAGCACCGGCCCCGGCCCATGGGTTGCCGAACCGGCCCTGGGCCAAAAGTTTTTTAAAAAGCCAACTGGCCTGCGGCACAGTTGGTAGGCAGGCCACGTGGTCAGCAGTAAAAAATAAAAAATAAAATCAAAATAAACTAAAATAAAATAATAATAAAAAAGAGCGCTGACCTGGCCCCAGGGGTGGCCGGATCGGTGCTCTAAAATAAAGGGGGGGGAAATAAAAAACACACACGCTGACCCGGCCCCAGGGGCCGCGCGGTCGCTGCTTGAAAAAATATATAAATAAAATTCATACGAACCTGAACCCGAACCAACGGTGGGCCTGAAACAGACAAATCTGAACCATGGGTTTTCTGTTTCGTGCCCACCTCTACAGACCACTGGTTTTCCAATTTGTGTGCCCCTCTCTAATCCACACCTGGCAGGCTCTTTTTGGAGAAGCCCTGGGAAGCTACGAGAACATAAAGTTTGCCTTGGGAAGAAAAAGCTAATTTTAAAAGATTCTTTATCATCGATTAAAAGCTCCCTTCACCCCTATCTAACTGCCATTTCCCACAAGGCCCCATGTGGTGCTGGACTGTAACACAGGGGTCTGAAATTGTCACCGACAACTTTTGCTAAGGAGATTTTTATTCTTTCCTAAACTGTGTCTATGGGCCTTTTTACACGACCCCTAAGATCCGCTGGCCACTTAAATTCGGACCAGAGATCTTAGGGGTTCCTCCCTCTTCCTCTGTCCCCACCCCCCTCGGCACTTCCTGGTTGCTGGCTGCCTGAGGGAGGGAGAAAAAAGAAAGAAAAGAATTCCCGTTTACCTCCGTTTTGTTCCAGGCAGCGTTCAGATCTCTTAAAGGGGCGGGGCGCAAAAAAAGAACAAACGGAAGCCAGGAGAGCCCCGCACTCACTATCCTTACACCGGATCAAATATTTGTCACCTCCAAAAAGCAGGTACAAGAAAACTGCTGTTTGGTCTTGCTAAAGTGGGCGGGGTCGCACTTAATTGTCTGCAAAGTCCGGAGCTGGTGGGTAAACATTTTAAAGGTCCGGACCTTGCAGCCATTTGCGGCGGAGCTTAGGGGTCGTGTATAAACGCCCTGTGTCACATGAAAGGAAATATAAAATTCCACCCTAACAAAAAGCTGGAGCTGGCTGCCTGGGTCAAGGATTCATTTTTGCTGCTGCCACTGCCTCATTAGTCCTCCAGTTTTCTAAAAGTTTGGGTTCTGCCTAGCCTTTCAGGTAAGAGAGATCACCTCTCACTCCTGTGCTGCAAATGTGAGCGTCTGTCTCCACCCGAGTGTCTGTGATTTCAGGCTCAGATGTTGCTCCATCCCTTTCAAGCCCACCTCTGCCATCACAAGAGCTGGAAACGTACACTTTGCTTTAAAATGGATTATTCCCAGCAGCACATTGCACACCCAGGATCACCGCTTGCAGGTTTCCTGCACTCTCGTGACATGGTCCATTCTCTGTCTTGGCTTTGATGCCTTGAAGAAGAGGAGCAGTTACTGTATTTTTCCGTCTATAAGATTCCCCCCCCCCCATGTATAAGATGATCCCCAATTTTTCCATCCCAAAACAACGTAAGAACATAAGCACATGCTGGATCAGGCCAAAGGCCCATCTAATCCAGCTTCCTGTACCTCACAGTGGCCCCACCAGATGCGTCCGGGAGCGCACGAGACTAGATAACTGTCTCCTGATACCACTCCCCTGCATCTGGCCCTTGAAGTACCCTGGTTTTAAGCCTGGAGATTACACATCTCCATCATGGTTTGTAACCTGTGATAGACTTTTCCTCCAGGAATCGGTCCAATCCCCTTTGGAAGGCATCCAGGCCAGATGCCATCACCACATCCTGTGGCAGGGAGTTCCACAGACTAACAATGCGCTGTGTGAAAAAAAATATTTTCTTTTGTCTGTTCTTACTCTCCCAGCCCTCAATTTAAGTGTATGTCCCCTAGTTCTGGTATTTTGTGAGAGGGAGAAGAGCATCCCTCTATCCACCTGACTCATGCCCTGCATTATTTTGTATGTCTGAATCATATCCCCCCTCAGATGCCTTTTTTCCAGACTAAAGAACCCCAAATGTTTTAGCCTTTCCTCATAAGGGAGGTCCCTCAGCCCAGTAATCATTTTAGTCGCTCTCTTCTGCACCTTTTCCAGTAGTTTCTCTACTGTGTGTTTCTCTCATTGGCTAACTTCCATTTATAAGAACCTAAATTTTTAGTCTAACAATTCTAGTAAACAATACAGTCTTGTACATGAAAAAATACAGTAATCTTTTTTATTGTTTTCTCTCCCCGCACGCCAACAAGACCTGTATGGAGAAAGAGATAGTCTATGCCGACCTGAAAGATGACTGGGGTACAGAGAGTGCCAAGGCAAACATAACGAAAGAACATACTGAATACGCTACTGTCTGGGTGAAGAGTGCACAATAAAACCCTTAACCACCCGGAGCTGCGTGCGACACCATGGAGGAGGAAGAGGTGCCTGATTAATCCATGGTGCCATTCTCTGTCTGCAACTTGGCTCCAATTGTTCTTCCTTTTTATCCACCAGAAAGGAAAGACTGCTGACTGGTGGACTTAGTTTACGATGTGACTAGGTTAAGAGCATTGTGCATTCTTCATTTATAAGGAGGACATATTCTGACAACAATTAGATAGTTATAAAATGACTGATTACTCAGTTATTTTGCTCTGGTAACAAAGATAGCGGCAGAGAATGAGATGGTTGGACGGACGGTGTCATCGATGCAACCAATATGGATTTGACCAATCTCCAGGAGGCAGTGGAAGACAGGAGGGCCTGGCGTGCTCTGGTCCATGAGGTCACGAAGAGTTGGACACAACTGAACGACTGAACAACAACAACAAAGATAGCACTGACCTTACCTAATGTTTGTAACATTAATGAGGTGTCGCTTCACTTCCTTTGCATGCAACTGTGGCTTTTTAGTTACTTTTCCAGTTACAGTATGGTGTTACTAAATGCAGACGTACCTCAGTTTAAGAACATAAGAACAGCCTTGCTGGAACACAGGCCACAGCCCATCCAGTCCAGCATTCTGTCTCACACAGCGGCTCACCATTTGCTTCAGGGTATTCCCAAGCAGATGTCTTCACCTGCTTACGATTCCCTGCAAACGGCATTGAGAGATATCCTGCCTCTCTCTCCATCCTGGAGGTTGTCCTTAGGCATCCATCATGATACTAATTAATTTGTTCTCTAGGCCGTTTTGTACAGTATTGTGAAAAATTCTTAAACTGAAACACAGTTTCCCACAGGAATGCAATGAAGGTGAGTTAATCTGTTCTGGAGGTCAGGAAAAAAAAAAGCAAACTGGGTTATTTCATTTAACATTTTCTTAAACCGAGGCATCCCCATTCTTTTTGTCATGCGAACATCACACATCAACTTTTAATGCCTTACAAAAACTAAAATTAAACCAAGGCATTCCATTGGAAAATTCTTCTTAAACCAAGGCATCCCCATTTCCAATAATTTCCCTTCTTAAACCGAGTTTTTCCTTTAACCGAATCATTCTTAAAGCAAGGGTACCACTGTATCATCTTAGAATCTTAGAACAGCAGAACTAGAAGGGGTCCTATGGATCATGGAGTCCAGGTCTAGTCAAGGGGGCTCAGCGAGGAATTGAACTCCCAGCCTCTGGCTCTTCAGCCAGATGCCTAAACCACTAGGCTATCCAGCCTGCAGAACCATCTCCTTGTTATGAATGGGGGTTGGTGCTGCTACTGCCCGATATAAGCGAGGAAAAAAATATGTTGTATTAATTAGACAGAATAGGTTTCTCTACAGGTGTTTCATATGTATATTTAATTGATTTGTAAAATGGAGTCCAGTATGTAATTCTGAGTCATTGCAATCCAGGTGTACAAAATAGACATACTGTAATGAGTAAAGCTGATGCAAGGTACAGTGGTACCCCGACTTAAGAGCAGCTCGACATATGTAAGAGCAATTCGACTTAAGAGCGGAAAACTGTTGGCGTTTTAACTGCCACCTTACAAATTTTAGAATTGGTCTACTCGACTTACAAATATATATTTTTTTCATATTTTTTCATTTTTTACTTATTTGTTCAATTTTTTAGATAGGTACCCCGACTTAAGAGTTGTTCGACATAAGAGCATGCATTCGCAATGGATTAAATTCGTAAGTTGAGATACCGCTATAGATGCAATTGCACAATGAAAGTGGTTATTATGAGTATAAAAGAGCTCCAGAAATCAGTAGCCTTGGGACCTTTGGTGAGAAGGTACCTGTGTTGCCATGCTTTACATCTGTACTATGTTCTGTTGGGGTGTGTGTGTGGTGGCTCAGTGGACTAAGGCTCCGAAAACAGTCAGCTGCAAAGTCGGCAGCTCAGCGGTTCGAATCCCAGGTGCCACGCAGCGGAGCGAGCTCCTGCTGTTCACCCCAGCTCCTGCCAACCTAGCAATTGGAAAGCATGTAAATGCAAGTAGATAAATAGGTACCCCCATAAAAAGCGAGAAGGTACAACAGTGTTTCCTTGCAGCCTTGCCGGCCACGTGGCCAAGGTCTTGCATAACACTAGCTCTTCGTCTTCAATATGGAGATGAGCACCACCCCTAGAGTCGGACACGAGTAACACTCATGTGCAGGGGGAACCTTTACCTTTTTATATCCTGTTGGTATGATGTCTCTGTGTTATCTGTGAGGTGATGTTGAAACTCTGTTATGTTTGTACATATGTAATATAGGCCATGGTCTTACCAGAGTTTTCTGCGTATATAAATTTCCTGCATATTTTTTTCGGGTGGCCACATGGTTTTTAATGTGCAGTTAGTGTCCTCTCTTCTGTGTCATATTTTCGTATTCTGGTTCGGTCTGTCCCTGTCTACTTCGCATTTTGTCCTTCTTTCAGGCTCTAGTTTCCAAGCCTCTATGGTGTTAAAGGGGAACAACTGATTTTACTGCGTATTTTCAGGGTCCTGTTGTGGTTACAGAAGCAAATAAGTAAGCATTTTCGAGCGAAGTTTCTAAATCCAGCCCCTGGCGGTGGTTTAGGAAACTTCACTGAAACTGCTGTTCGAGGGGTGTGGCTGGCCAGGACCAGAATTTACTTCTCTTCCCGGTTAGCATGTGATTTTTTACTACGCAGTTCACCGCTGGGAAACTACGCAGAAAACGCTAGTAGGACCGCGGCCATAGCTGCTTTTAAGAAACTCTGACTGTTTCATGTGGATTTTGGCTCTCTGAGTCTTAGGTTCCGACGGCAGAATCAATGGCCAAACTCTGTCAGCTACCTTATCCTCTGCTGTGGACATTTTCAGACAATATCAAGGTGAATGGGAGGGTGTGCGTTCTGTATCAGGGACCAGCAGTTTGGGTGGGCGAAAACTTTCCCTTTCAACCTCTAAACTTGCACGAGCATATTTTTTTAAAGAAGGGGATGCAACACATTTTTGTCAGTGTTTCTTTTCAAAAGCAGGTGTTAACTTTTAAAACTAATAGTGTCTGTAACATTATTTTGTTTTAATCCTCTTTCAAAGGATAATATCTTTACTCTGCTTTTAAATGATAACATCTTGATTTATTTTGATCTTACACGTGTGTATTTTTACAATTGTACACTGCCTTTAATGGAAGAAATGGATATAATTCCAGTTAATAAGTATTGGATATAAATACCGTAAATAAAAATTTACTTTATTGGATATAAATACAGTAAATAAAAAATTTTAAACATGCATTCTCAAAAGTAACTGAAAAGCAACTACAGTAGTTACTTCCAAGGAACAGGTGAGGAAAGAGTGACATTTTAAAATTGTGACTGTGTCCTTAACTCAGTGCTTGGGGACCTTAGATGTATAGCTGTAATTCCTAGTCTCGTGTCTCCCAGATGCATTTGGTGGGGTCACTGTGAGATACAAGAAGCCAGATTAGATGGGCCCTTGGCCTGATCCAGCATGGCTCGTCTTATGTTCTTATGTTCCTTTCTGGAAGTACCAATTCTCCAAGCTTTCGCCTACAAAATATATATGCACTTTCTCTGCTGCCTGTAGGCTGGCCACCCTTGCTTAGGTCATTACATGGCTCTTTACACTCTCACAGAGATGGGCCACTTTGATGACTTTTTAATAGCAAAACGGAATGGGGCTATTAAAGCAACCACACCAGGCAAGACCGAACCATCCAGCACTAATTAATTTGAAATACAGGCAAGCAGAGCCGGGGGGGGGTGAAGGTTGGGGAACGATGCCCCCAAGAGGCTGATGGAGGGAGGTATTCCGGAACCCACTGACGCCAACAGTCAGGCATATCCATGCTAAGACTGTGTGGTCCGTCGTGCACCTAGAAGGAGCGCCGGGCCATGATACTTTGGTCTCTCCCGTTCTGTGGTCATGCACGGCCTTGCACCAGTGAAGACGGGCAGCAGAATCTTCTGGAATTTCCCCTTCTTCTCCCCCAGGTCCTTGAATGCACAGTATTTGTAAATGCTTCATATGCTTTCAGAGTCTGGTCTCAGCTCGATCGGCGGCACGGCCACCTCGGCTGTTCTGCTAACAAGCTGTCAGGGAGAGAGAGCAAAGGACAGATCGAGGCGGGTTTAGCTGATTGAGCTGCCGATGCTGATGCACCACTATTCCTCTGGTGCACGCTAATCACTTTCTCCGCCTAGGCCACCCTCCCTCTCTTGCCGTCCAATTCGATCCAGGCCCCACACCTCACTGGACATTCAAAAAAGCCCTTGGTGCTGAATGGCCTTCTCCAACTCCGAGCGCCCCCTCGTGTCCAGTGGAGGTCCACTTGGCCTCCTCCTCCTCCTCCGCCACCACCGCCTTTCTCAGCTCCTTCTGGGTCGGTGGCCCCTTTTCCTTCTTAATTGCATTAAAACTGTCCTCGGGTAACATGGTCTCACAAGCTGTGCTTTTCTGGCCGGGAGGTTTTTAATCACACTCGGAGAACGGATTCGGCGTGCAGTGCAGCAGATGGCCAGGGAGCGCAGTTCCTCACCCGCGCAGCTCTTCTGATTCACCGAAGGACCCCCAGGAGATGCCCACGCTGCGCCGCACCCCCCACCATGGTCCTGACATCAAGGCAGAATGACGTACTGCCCCCCCTTCCCGTCACACAGATGGCATCTGTGCTCACGCCGGGCAACCCTCGTCCTTCTCTCGTCCTATTTAGGGGAAAGCGGTTGTCCCGATCAAATCCGCTTTAAAGAGGATGGCATACAAGGAGAGACCTTTAAGGTGGCCTTCATCCTTCTTCCTCTTTGGTCAGGTGTGCCTTGTCAGTCTGTCTACACCCTCTCCATCATTTGGACTATAATCTTCATTTACCTCTTCCAGTATCTTTAAACCATCAGTGAGCAGTGGAGCTCAGGGTGGGATACAATCGTTAAGATCTCTTCGGAAAGCTCTCATACAAGCCAAATACTTTCCAATTATTTTAAAAACACTTTAAAAGCAATTCAGCCAGGGGCAGGCAGCTCTATATCTCCTTTTCTTCATCTGCAGAGGAGGCTGTTCGCTCCCTGGATCTCTGCCTGGAGGCCGTTCTGGAATGGACCAGAGATAATCGGCTCAAGCTCAATCCAGAGAAGACGGGGGTTCTGTTCTTCGGGGCGCCTTCGTCTCGGTACAATGGCCCCCTCCCTAGTCTGGGGGGTATTTCCCTCCAGCCTACAGACAGGGCCAGGAATCTGGGCGTGGTCCTGGATTCGGCCCTCTCCCTGGAAGCCCAGGTGATGGCCGTCTCCAGGGCCGCTTTTTTCCATCTCCGCAGGATCGCCCAGATCCGCCAGTACCTTGACGAGTCTTCCCTGAGAACAGTCGTGCAGGCCCTGGTGATCTCTAGGATCGACTATTGCAATGCCCTCTACGTGGGGTTGCCCTTGACCCTGGTCCGGAGGTTACAGCGGGTGCAAAATGCGGCGGCCAGGCTGGTGGTGGGTGCTCGTAGATACGAGCACATCACCCCAGTCTTGGTCCGCCTGCATTGGCTCCCCGTTGTCTTCCGGATCAGGTTCAAGGTCCTGGTTTTGACTTTCAAAGCCCTCCACGGCTTGGGACCAGGGTACCTGGCGGAGCGTATCTCCCAGAGAGCATCCGGTTCCAGACCCACGAGATCGTCGCAGGCGCGCTCATTGAGAGTGGCCACACCCAGAGAGGCGCGGAAAACGCTCACGCGAAACCGCACCTTCTCTGTGGTGGGGCCTTCACTTTGGAATCGTCTCCCCTCTGAGCTGCGCCTGCTGGAGTCCCTGCCTGCCTTTAAGAGGGCCTTGAAGACCTTCCTCTTTAAAGAGGCCTACGGTGACCTTATCAGTTAGTCTTTTTCCCCCCCGCCATCTTGCCCTCCGCCGCTCCACTACTTGGTTGTGTTTTTATTTACTTTATGTGTTTTTACATTGTTAACCGCCCAGAGTTCCCGCCAGGGAAGATGGGTGGGATATAAGCTTATAAATAAATAAATAAATAAATACGAGCAAACTGTAAGATCAGAAGCTAAATTGTGAACCGCCTCATTTTCGCAAGATGCCAAAATCCAGGCACCGTCAGTGCTGATCAGGCCTGTATCTGTGTGTGTGTGTCTGTGTCATTCCACAATTGGAGTGCCTTAATGATGGTAACCCTTTACCACTGGCAAAACTGGTGGAGGAAGTGGGGGCTCCTGGGAGCTGATGTTGAAAACATCTGGAAGCCCAGAGATCCCTCACTCTTGTTCTAGGCCAGTGGTGGCAAACGTTCGGCACTCCAGATGTTTTGGACCACAACTCCCAGAATTCCACGTCTGTATTGCCAATAACAAAGGGCTGTGGGAGTTGTGGTCCAAAACATCTGCACTGCCGAAGGTTCGCCACCATTGTTCTAGGTTGTTGTTTTTTGTATAATTGTGTTCTAAACTACCCAGAGAGTGCTCTAGATGCCCTAAGCACATCTGATCTCACCTGATTTCGGAAGCTAAGCAGGGTCAGCCCTGGCTAGTACTTGGATGGGAGACCACCAGGGAATACCAGCTGCTGGAGGCGCCTGGAGTAGGAACTGGCAAGCCACTCCAGTATTCCTGCCAAGAAAACTCCATGGGCATGGGGTCACAAAGAGTCGGTCACAACTGTAATGACACAACACACACACACACACACACACACACACACACACACACACACACACACACACACACACACACACACACACACACACAAGTTGAAATGACAGCGGCAGCAGCAACAACAACAACAACAAAGTCCAAGGCACCTTGGGTCTTTTTTAAGGAGAAAGGCAGGGAAAATATTAAGAAAAGAAAGAAAGAAAAAAGAAAGAAAGAAAGAAAGAAAGAAAAGAAAGAAAGAAAGAAAGAAGGAAAGAAAGAAAGAAAGAAAGAAAGAAAGAAAGAAAGAAAGAAAGAAAGAAAGAAAGAAAGAAAGAAAAAGCAAGCAAGCAAGAGAAAGAAAGAAAGAAAGAAAAAGAGGAAGGAAGGAAGGAAGGAAGGAAGGAAGGAATTAAAAGAGCCAACATTTCCTTATTATAGATTAGCATGAACCACCATTTCAGCAGTCTGGGGCAGCTGATCTCTAGCTATGCCCCCTCCCCCTTCAACAGATGGCCACTCAGAGGCAGCGCCTCAAGGAGGTGTAACAAAGCAGTGGTGCTGAGGGGCTTACCTGCCAGAGGTGGCAGGGTGCCGAACCACGCATCAGCTATTTGGCCAATAAATGAACTGAGCCGAACTACCAAATTCAAGCTTGTGCAAATCTCTTTTCCTTACCCTTGACGTTTGCAGTTTAAACAGAGAGGCTAAACCACCCCCCACACACACACGGTTGTGTAAACAATGTGATTTTTGGAAGCAAATGGCTATAAGTTAGGAAATCTGCATAGCCGCCCTCTATTTCATACTGAGTAGCATGACTTGGTGTGCAACCGGCAACATCTATGGAGAGTTCTTAACGTCAGGCAATTCACCTCTAAAAGTTATGCCATTTGTGCTAATTGCGCAGCAGGGTTTTGGTCAGAGCGATCTGCCTCCAGAATGGAGCAGGGACTCTGAAAAAAGTGAGCTTCACGGCGGAGCAGGAGGATTTGAATAAGGGGGTTCACCAATCCTGGTTGACTCTAATCTGTATAGTTGGGACTGAGGGTCTAGGGCAGTGGTGGTGAACCTTCGGCACTCCAGATGTTTTGGACCACAACCCCCAGAATTCCAAGCCTGCGTTGCCAATGACAAAGGACTGCAGGAGTTGCCAAAAGGTTTGCCACCACTGATCTAGGGGGTTCACCCATCCCCATCCACCTTCAACCCCTTTGGACCTCAGAGGACCACACTTGGTCCTTTTTCCCAAAACGAGAAACAACCAGAAGATCACTTATTTGGGGGGGGCAGCGGTGAAGAAGGCCAATTCCATGCTAGGGGACTGAAAATTAAAAACGGGATGGAAAATAAGACAGCCAACATTATAATGTCATTGTACAAAATGATAGTAAGGCCACACCTGGAGTATTGTGTACAATTCTGGTCACTGCGTCTCAAAAAAGACATAGTGGAACTGGAAAAGTTGCAGGAGAGAGCAACTCTTTATGATTACTGGGCTGGGGGACCTCCCTTATGAGGAAAGGCTAAAACATTTGGGGCTGTTTAGTCTGGAAAAAAGGCACCTGAGAGGGGATATGATTGAGACATACAAAATAATGCAGGGCATGAGTAAAGTGGATAGAAGGACGCTCAACTCCCTCTCACAAAATACCAGAACTAGGAAACATACACTCAAATTGAGGTCTGGGAGAGTGAAAACAGACAAAAGAAAATATTTTTACCCAGTGTCTTGTTAGTCTGTGGAACTCCCTGCCACAGGAGGTGGTGCTTGCATCTAGCCTTGATGCCTTCAAAAGACGGTTGGACAGATTCCTGGAGGAGAAGTCCATCACGGGTTACAAACCATGATGGAGATGTGTAATGTCCAAGCTTAAAACTGGGATACTTCAAGGGCCAGATGCAGGGGAGTGGTATGAAGAGACAGAGAGCTAGTCTCGTGCGCTCCCTGACACATTTGGTGGGGCCACTGTGAGATACAGGAAGCTGGACTAAATAGGCCTTTGGCCTGATCCAGCATGGCTCTTATGTTCTTATGAGAGGCTATTATAGCCCTCTCAAAAGATATAATCCTAAAAATGGAGAATGGTGCTTTCTGAAGGCTTCTGGGAATATCAACCTCCCTTTTGAGAAAATGGAACATATTTTGCAATGTGGATTTTTTTTTTGGGGGGGGGTAGAAGCACAGTGGGCTGCATTAATTCCCCCCTCTGATACACAGCTGACTTAATATTTCTTTTTGGAGTACCGGACATAGAACTTTCTGATTATTTTCCTGTGCCTTTTAAAACATATGCTCCCGGAGGCATCTGGTGGAGCCATGGTAAGATACAGGAAGGTGGACTAGATGGGTCCTTGGCCTGATCCAGCGTGGCTCTTCTTAAGTTCTCATGTTCTAACACTGTTTGTATTGGTATTAACCCTGCTGTGGTTTTGTATTTTTTTAAATCTAGTTTCAATACAATTTTTTGGAAGCTTCCTCACTTTTCCTTCCTTCCTTCAAAGAGATTCATTCATCCATTCAATCATTCATTTACCCATTCTGGGCGGTTTACAACATATATAAATTACATAATTAAAATACAATTTAACAGAACATAAAACACAAATACTAAAACACAAATAAACAGTAAAGTCAAAACATAAGAATACACTTGCATAAGATCATTTAAAATATTTAAAAGGGTTATATTCACATTTCCACCAAATACAGAAGTAGATTCCTATGTCCATATCGAACCATGGAATTAGACAACGAAGGAAGTGATTACAGATTTAATAATAGCCAGCCACTAAATTAATAACAGAAAAGAACTGGACAATTAGGTGCCACCTCCAATTAAACAAATAGTATAAAGAAGTATGGAATATAGCTATCAATGACAAACTGACACATAGTAGCAAAATAAGTAAATGCCTGTCAACTAAGAATATGTTTGGAAATACAGTGGACCCTCGTATAATGAATGGTTTGTATAACATAAAAATCTGTACAACATAAAAAATTCCGGAGATCGGAGAAATTTGCTTAATAGAATTGCCTGTGGGACGAATCCGTACAACATAAAAATGGTCATGATTAGGGCTTACTGTTTTCAATGCATTCCTATGAGGAATTTGTATCAAGGAAAATTTGCTTAACATAATTTCACTTGGAACGAATTAATTCCTTTATACAAGGCACCACTGTATCTGGGGAGAATTTATTGATTCTGTAGGAACAAAGGAAAAGATTTATGTGTCTTCACAAGGGTGTATGCCCTTTTGGAAGAGCAAAAAGTGTCCATGTAAGGAAGGAAATGAAACAACTCCATTGTTCCCATTGAGGGGAAGTAGATGGAGAGCATGTACATGATTTTTAGTTGAGAGTTATATGTTTAAAATTATTAAAAGAAAAAGGGGGAATGTTATTCCACAAGATAATTGTCTTTCCTGGATACATAATCTGCTTAACACCCCCATTAAGAGTTGCTTCAGATAGGGAAGGGTACTACCGTATTTCCCCGAAAATAAGACACTGTCTTATATTTATTTTTTCTCAAGAAAATACACTAGGGCTTATTATCAGGGGATGTCTTATTTTTTGGCAATCTTCCCTCCATCTCTCCCTTCCCCCCTGGTCGGGAGGTGGAGCATAGGTGTCAAGTTTTATCCGTCACTGCCTGGGATAGGAGGTGCAACATGTGTGTGCGCCCGGTGGAGACAGGAGGATGACAAGAGAGAGAGAGAGAGAGAGAGAGAGAGAGAGAGAGAGAGAGAGAGAGAGAGAGAGAGAGAGAGAGAGAGAGGCAGGAAGGCAGGCAACGCGCTGTCCTGGGTTCGAGGGGCAAGCGAGGGGACAGCGGCGAAGGAGCGAGCGACGGGCAAGTTCGCCACACCCATCACTAGGTCTTATTATCAGGGTAGGGCTTATATTTAACAAATGCATTAAAATCCTGCTAGGGCTTATTTTTTGGGTAGGACTTATTTTGGGGGAAACAGGGTATCATCTTTCCTCTCCACACACACCCCACCTTGCTAAATGCAAATAAAGAACTTCCATTCTGAAACTAGTTTTAGACTTTGTAAGTCCCTAGGTGGACTGTGAGAGCCTGCTTATTTCAACCTAAATTATCTAGCTGTGTCATCTGTCTAGTGGCTCTGTGAGATTAAAAGGATCGTTAAAAACAAAATTGGCCCCATAGTTGCTGTCTTGGAAGGCTTTGGGTCTATATAAACGTAGTTGTTCCCTGGTTGAGTGCTCCAATTAGTGAACGTTCTGAAAGGTCATGTATTTTATTTGAATCTATAGGTTCGCACAGACTTGTGTTTTATAACTACTTATAACCTTGTAGCTTTAATGTAATGTTTGTCTATTAATGCTGTAGGATGTCCCTCAATTCCTTGTTCTCAAATACTTGAACACGTCTTAATTGCACTGGACTGTGTATTATATCCCACTACTCTAAGCCGCCTTGGGTCCTTTTCCAAGGAGAAAGGCGGGGTAAAAATACTCTAAAATAAAAATAAAATAAAACTGTTCTGTCTTGACAGGTCATAGCAAGTAACTGGAAAAACGCAGACGTGTTAGCGGTGAAACAATGGAGGAAGAAATTAAATAATATTATAATTTTAGAATACCTAACTGTGAAGATACGCAGAATGAAAGGGTTTAAGGTCAATGAGAAAGAGGGAGAATGGTTTGAGAAGCTACTGAATTATTTGAGTATGTTTGATCAATTTGGGGTAATTAAAACGTTAAAGGCTAAATAAACCTTGCGGATTGTTAATTGTTAATTTATATAGAATTGTACATTTTGTTAATTTGAATATGTTTCATTGTTAATGTATATCCAATGTATCAGATGCCTGGGGGGGTCACTGTTTTTGTCTGGGTTCTTGGTGATTGGCTTTATAATTAAATAATTATAAAATTTAAAAAAATAAAAAAATAAAAAATAAAACTGTTCTGTCTTTTTCTCCCTCCCGCTTTGGACATTCGGTCACCATCACTCCATACTGCCCCAAGGGTGTTAATAACAAAGGGGTAGACATCATTCGTTTTACCAAGAAATGAAATTAAGCTTATTTTCAGCTTCCTTGAATTCTTTCCCACTTTCACCCCATATTCTCAGTACCCCTGCGCTAGCCTCACTTTGCTCCAAATAGCTCTACACTTTTGAAACAGAATTTCATTGAATGCGTTGAGAACCCAAACTTTCCTTGTGTTGATCATGACGCAGAAAGCAATTTTACCTGGGTCTACTTATTTCCCACAAGGGTTACTGCCGAATGATTTCAGCTTTAAATTGCTTCCTGACACTTGCTCCGGTCAGCAGGGGGTTCAGTCCTGTCTCTTCTGAGAGTACAGCTTCTACTGCCATCATCCTCCCTACAAATGAGAAACACACCGTTTCCCTACATTTGCGGGGTCATTTTTTCGGGGGGTTGTTTTAGGGGGTAGCTGTGATAATACAGAATCATTGCATGCCCATACTGCGGAGGATTCTGATCCACCAAACCCACACAGAATGTTTCCAGTTGTTGAACTGTTTTGCTTTGGGAGGGGGAGGAAGAAAAGGACGCCCTTTCCTTAAGAATATTTGGTGTTTATGCTAGCCAAATACAGTGAGCTAACTCTGAGGCTAAGGTTATGAAACTGGAGTGCCTACTCCAAATGTATGTTGGCAAAAACATAACAACTCAGCAGCCATCACAAAATGGCGACTGTGGAGGCTTTGGCCCCTGCTGCTGGTTGTAAGTCTCAGTGGTCATTAAAAAGGGAGGTTGTTAAGTGAGGAGTGACTGTAATGGCTTCTAAGCTGTGGCCATAGTGAAGAGGGAGAATGATCATCGAAGCAGTACAAGGATATCTGGAAGTTGAGTCATCATGGCCACTGGACTTTTCTTGAGAGATTGAAATGTTTCGCTCTGACTGGCAAAGCTGCTTGGATGAGCAGTGAAACGTTTCAATCTCTCAAGAAAAAGAAGTCCAGCTGCCATGACTCAACTTCCAGATAAACTCGCATGGATGACTGAGAATCTTCACAGACAGTACAAGGATAGTTTTGGAAGAGGGAGGTCTCTTAGTCCCCACTTTCTTGTTCAGCTCCTCTCTACTAGACTGGGGAAGGGGAGAGGTGGGGAGAGGCTCCCTGGAGGAGGCCTTTGCAAACTGGATGATTGGAACTGCGGAATCCTGACTACAGCACAAGATGGGAGAGGCTCCGTGCAGGTATCCTATCTCAAAATGAAAATCTGTGATATATATGTAGTGGTGATAGCTGTATTCGCTCTATAAGATGCACAGACATTTCCCATTACTTTTGAAGGTGGGAAAAGTGTGTCTTATAGGGCAAAAAATATGGTATTTTTGATTTGTGTGGGGATTGTTGAAATTACTGCCTGATAAGTAGCAGATAGACTGTGCCCGAGCCCCCCACCTTAGGCCATTGTCCACCTAATGGCCTACTGAGACTATCGTTCACCTAACGAGCCTATTCAAGCCACTGTTCATCTTATGAGCCTATTTCAGGCCAGGGGGACATGAGGTCAAGTGAATGAACTATATAATGGAGGACTCGCAACTAGCTTTTCTCAGAGTGACAAAGCTGTTCGGATGAGCAGTGAAACGTTTCAATCTCTCAAGAAAAGGAGTCTAGTTGCCATGACTCAACTTCCAGATAAACTCGCCTGGATGACTGAGAATCTTCACAGACAGTACAAGGAAAGTTTTGGAAGAGAGAGGGGGTCTCTTAGTTCTTGCCTTCTTCTTCAGCTCCTCTCTACTAGACTGGAGTAAAGGAGAGCGTCCATGAGCAGGTTGACTATGGGCAGTTCCATATTTATCTCCTCATCTTCCATTGGCAAGGAGGAGGGGAAGCAATGGGAAGTTCATGATACCTTGGCCAACAGAGGTTCCGCCAGACGTTGCCGACAGAGGACCTTTTCACATGACCCCTAAGATCTCTTCCACAGTTGAGTCACAGCTCCTGCTTTTCTGGGCTGCAGACTGACTGACCTCAGAAAAGCTGACATCTGAGAGAAAGTCAGCAATGGCCTCCAGGTAAAATGTAAAGCGATTACGACATTTAGAACATGTTCTCATGTGTATTGTCAGCTGGAGAAGGAATAGAGAAGAGCTGGCAGGCTTGGAAAAAAGCCCACTGTGAAGGGTGCCTGGGAAGTAAAGGAAGTGGTGCCACTGGGGAAAGTGGGAGATAGTGGGAAACAGCATAGGGGGAAGACTCTGAATTATTCCCCTTTGTCTCCCCCCCCCAAATGTTCTCTTTCTTCCTTCTTTCCTTTGTTCCTTCCTTCCATTTCAATTCCACCTTTCTTCCCAAGAGCTTAGACTACCCCCCCCCATCTGATTTAAAAACAAAACAAAACATTAAAATGGAATTTAAAATTACACATATCTAAAATCACATGTTCCCAGCGTGGTTTAGTGGGTAGAGTGACAGACTAGGACCCTGGAGAGCCGTGTTTGAAACTGACGTATAGCGACCCTAAAAGGGCTTTCAAAGGAACTGAGTCATTTAAGAGGTGGCCTTACCAGTTCCACTCCCCCCCCGCCAGTGAACTTCTATGGCTGACTGGGGATTGTAACTCTGTTTCCCATAGTCCAGGTCCACCACTCTATCCAAGACACTAACCCAGGGGTCCTCAAAGTTTTCAAACAGCGGGCCGGCCCACCACCAGTCAGACACCACTGGGGGGCGGATCACAGTCCAAAAGCAGCTATGGAGGCTTGCTTGCTCACAAAACAGGGGGTAGGTGGGAGGGTTGCAATTGGTCCCAGGGGCCGGATTCAGGACCTTGGGGGGCCGCATCCGGCCCCGGGGCCTGTGGTTGAGGACCCCTGCACTAACCAATTGTTCCTGCCCTGTCTCTGAATTTAAAGAGAACCCCATCTCTCTGCACAGTGTGTTCTTCCCCTCTCTAGGGTCTGATGTTTGCAGCTGAAAGCAGCCGTATTTATTAGTTTGCTGTTTGATCAATATGTCCCCACCATGATTCTTGGTGGTTTGGGTGGGGGCACTCATTCATCAATCCAGGACATGTACTTTCCCCTGAAAATCACAGCAGGGACTTATTATTTGTTGGGCAGGAACAGATGGAAAAACCACTACTTCACTACTGCTAAAAGGTTCCTTTTACCACTGTTGGGGGGGGGGGAAGCCCCCCCCCCGCACAGGTGTGCTAGTTGTCTCCGACTGTAGGGGCGGTGCTCATCTCCGCATTCAAGCTGAAGAGCCAGTGTTGTGCAAGTCCATAGCCACATGGCTGGCATGGCTGCAAGGAAACACTGTTTTACCTTCCCGCTTTTTATGGCGGTACCTATTGATCTACTTGCATTTACATGCTTTCAAACTACTAGGTTGGCAGGAGCTGGGGTTATCAGCGGGAACTCACTCCACTGTGCGGCACCCGGGATTTGAACTGACTTTGCAACCAACAGTTTTCAGAGCCTTAGTCCACCGAGCCACCACGCTTTCGTTACCGCTGTCAAAGCTGCCTCTAAAACAGGTTTCAGCAGTGTCTTGTTGCCAGATATCCCAGCTATTAACACAAAGGAAGAGGAGACAACCTGGGTGCCCTGGAGCAAGCTGGAACAGGCCTACTCTGATGCAACTTAATGGCTAAGCCAGGGTCCTCAAACCTTTTAAACAGGGGGCTGGTTGACGATTCCTCAAGACACTGTTGGGGGCCAGAGTATAGTTTGAAAAAAATAGTGGAGAAGGAAGAGGAGAGCCATAGTCGCTCTTTTTCTCCTTTCACTTCCAGCCTGCCAGGCTTGGCATGGCTGGAGCTCGGCAATTCCCTTATAGCAGGGGTGCCCAAACTTTTTGTAAGGAGGGCCAGATTTGGGGGCTGAGAATGTGTCAGGGGCCGGTTGCTCCCCGACCCTGCCACCCCACTGCAACCCCCACCCACTGACCCATAAGCCCCACCAACTGACCCCTTGCAACCCCACCCGCAGGAAGGAAGGCGGGGACCAAGGGAGAGAGGGAGGAAGGTGGAAAACAAGAGAGGAAGGAAGGAGGGTGGGGAACAAGGAAGGGAGGGAGGGTGGAAAGAAGGAAGGTGGGGACCAAAGAAAGCACAGGGAGGTGTGGACACCATAGGGGGAATGTGTGGGTGAAGGAGGGGGAAGGAGGGGTGGGCCAGCCAGCCGTGGGCCACTCAGAATGGCCTGAAGGGCCGGATTTGGCCCCCGGGCCAGACTTTGGGCAGGCCTGCCTTATAGGTATCCGCTAGAAGGGTGATGCAAGGCCCTGGTCATTCCCTGCAATCTCAAAGAACAAAACGGGGGTGAGGGGGAGGCCAGGGAAGGAATGAGGGCTTGTTCTGTGAAGCCGCCCTGCATGCCTCAAAGCAAAGCAATTTGGGGTCTGCTTATATACTGCACCATACCACTTCAAGTAGTCTCTGGGCGGTTTACAGATTTTTTTTATATTATGCAGGCCACACATTGCCTGCGCCCCCCTCCCCAGCAAGCTGAGTACTCATTTTACCAACCTCGGAAGGATGGAAGGCTGATCCTGCTACCTGGGATTGAACCCCAGGTCATGAGCACAGTTTTACCTGCAGTACAGGCATTTAAACACTGTGCCATGGGGCTCTCAGCTGCTGTCCGAAGGGTCCCTGAAACAATAGCCCTTTTCTGGAATCTTCTGTGTGGCAAATTTTTGACTCAAGTGGGGGGGGGGTGTATGGTGGGGTGCAATGAGCGGCTGGCCAGATCCAAGACCCTGGCAGGCTTGATCCAGCCCACGGGCCGTAGTTTGAGGACCCCTGGGCTAAGCGATAGGTTTTCAGCCTGTGAGACTGTTTATTGACTATTCCAACGTGGGTCAAACTTCAGCTTAAATGAGTCACAGCATGGGATTTTTTTAAACCACCGTTATCAGAAGGAATCCTGCCATCAAGAAAATAAGACTCTGAAGAGTCTTGTAGAGCTTAGTGCCCCACCGGAATGAAAGCTCTTAGGTAATGCTAAAATACTTTGGAAGAGACTCAATACCTTGACAAGCAAAGTCTATACGTTTTGCAAAATGCTGACGCATGTAATTGTGTGCCACTGAGCCAAGCTGAGAAGACAAACTTTGACATATCTCCAGAAGTTTGGAGAGTTTCGCATAGCAAAGGAGACATCTGGGAAAGGCAGACAGACGGTTTAGAGAAAAAAGACAAGCTATTTGGAGAACTCAGAAGAAGCCTGGGGGCGATGGGCCACATTTCAGTTGCTGGGACAGCTAAGGGATTCCTTCACCAGATGGATCAGATTGTGAGGAGCCTTAAAGGGACGTGCGTGCAAAAAAAGACATTGGGATAAAAACAATCGCTGTTCAAACACCTCGAACAGTATGAATGAGAGAATGATAAAATGTGCAACGGGCAGAGAAAACAGAAAACCAGTCCAGGATTCTTGCTTTTGTTCAACAAAGGTGTGGTAGATCATCCACAAGACATGGGTTCAAATCCCTGCTTGCTTTCTATGGAAAGTCACTTGGGCGGGGTGGGGTGGGGATATCAAATGGCTCCTTAAATATCTCACATACCTCAAAAAACTTACAATGGTTCCCTGAAATCAAAAGCTACTTGATAGCAGTTGACAAGAACCATTCCAGTTTCCCCTAGCAAGGAGGTCAAAGGATGATCCGGGCAGCTAAGACATTTTCTGAATATTTTAAATTTAAAGGTAGAAGAGACCTCAAGCAAAAAAGTATAAGCTACTACCTTATCGCTGAGGAACGATGGCCAGAATGCACAGTACCAGGCATAGATTTCCATGATGTTTGTGTGGGGGAATCCAGTAACATCTCATGCAAACAGAAATCTCTATTGATTTAAAAGAAGTTTGTGTAACAGAATGCCAGAGATCTACAGAATCTGACAGGATTCCTGCTAATCTTGAAGTTAACAGGAGAGAGAGAGAGAGAGAGAGAGAGAGAGAGAGAGAGAGAGAGAGAGAGAGAGAGAGAGAGAGAAGGGGACTCCATAATTGTTACTGGATTTAAAAATAAACAGGCCACATATAAAACAAAAAGCAAAGCAAAGTGTTCTGTTTATATACCGTCCCACAGCGTTCAAGCACTCTCTGGGCAGTTTATAATTTAATTATGCAAGCTACACATTCTCCCCTCTTCCAGCAAGCTAGGTACTCATTTTACCGACCTCAGAAGGATAGAAGGCTGAGTGAACCTTGAGCTGGCTACCTGGGATTGAACCCCAGATCGTGAACACAGTTTTAGCTGTAGTACAGCTGTTTAACCACTGCGCCATGAAGCTTATCTTTTCAGACATACCAAAAGTCACTTTTAGGGGCCACAAATTCCACCGAGTCCCAGCCCCTAAGGCAGGCATGTCCAAACTTCAGCCCTCCAGATGTTTTGGACCACAACTCCCACAGTCCTTTGCCATTGGAAATACAGGCTTGGAATTCTGGGAGTTGTGGTCCAAAACATCAGGAGGGACGAAGTTTGGACATGCCTGCCCTAAGGTATCTGATCCTGGTGGCAGGACAGTTCCATCCACCAAGCAAAGATTTCGCCTCTGATATTTCATCACCTAGTTTGGAAAAGTGAATTCTAGCTACTTGCAATCCCCAGGATGGGGGGAAAGTAATTTTTCCAAAGCCATGCACCTAAGGACAAAGGGCCTTTTTACACGACCCCTAAGATCCGCTGGTCCCTTAAATTCGGACCAGAGATCTTGAGGGTTCGTTGCTATTCCTCCGTCCCCACCCGCTCCGCACTTCTTTGTTCTGTCTGCGTGAGGGGGGGAGGAAAAAAAAGCCTTAGACAGAGACAAAAGAATAAAAGGCTTACCTCCGGTGCTGGTGAAAGTTGCTCCGACCTCCGTTTACTTCCTGGTTCCTCTTTAAGGGGCGGAGGCAAAAGAAAAACAACAGAAAGAAGCGAGGAGAGCTCAGGCAGTCTCCGCATCAAAATTTTTCACCATCAAAGAGCAGGTACAAGAAAACTGCTGTTTGGTCGCGCTAAAGTGGGCGGGGTCGCACTTAATTGTCTGCAAACTCCGGAGCTGGTGGGTAAACATTTTTAAAGTCCAGAGCTTGCAGCCATTTGCGGCGGAGCTTAGGGGTCGTGTATAAATGCCCAAAGGAAAGCATTTTGGCAACATGTGGGCTATTACAGTAAATATTTTACTGTTTTGAGTGCAGCGGCAAGATATTAGCAATCCCCCCTAGAAAAATATGACTCACTTTCATGCACTTTTAAACTCCCTTTGGAAATCTGCACTTCCATAGCCTGGCTTGTTGGCTCTGAAAACCGGCAGAAAAGGGAAGGAGGCAGTGAAAGCATCAAGGTATAGGCCTGAATGGATGACTTGAATACAGATAGATAGATAGATAGATAGATAGATAGATAGATAGATAGATAGATAGATAGATAGATAGATAGATAGATAGATAGATAGATAGATAGATAGAACAGGAAGGAAGGAAGGAAGGAAGATATAAATAGAGTAGGACCCCCATATCCACTGATTCATTATCCACTGATTGAGTTATCCATGGTTGGCAGAGGAAAAAATTAATTCAGCATCCGCAAATCAAGCTACTGTCACAAAGAGCAGTTGTAAAGCAAGCTACTGTCATAAAACAGCAGCTGTAAAGCAAGTTAACGTCACAAACAGCAGCTGTAAAGCAAGCTACTGTTGCAAAACATCAGGCGTAAAGCAAGTTACTGTCACAAAACAGCAGTTTTGGGGACATTTTGGTGTTCTCTCCTATCCACGGTTTTAATTATCCACAGGAAGGCTTGGAACCAATCCCCAGCGGATACTGGGGTCCTACTGTAGAGAGATATGGCAAATACAGGAACATTATCTGGGAGCAACAGGGCACGGAATCGATGTTTGATCTAGGGGTGACAAAGATCCTAGTTGTGGGCCTGTCTGCTGGAGCCTAGAAATAGCCTAGGGTCAGATATGGGGTGAGCTTTTCATGTCAGTTCCTTTGTTTAAAAAACGTTTACCCCTGATAATGATATGATTCAGGGACCGAGGAGGAGGAGAGACTAGATTGGGAGAGGGGGAGGTATAATGATGTGGCCTTCACATATTATTTTCCTTTCAATTACTTTTTAAAAATTCCTGTCCACTCCAGTTTATTTTAGGTTACAGTGATTAAACTGCAGTACAGTGATCCCCCACCTATCGCTGGGGTTAGGGACATGACCTGACCTGCAATAAATCCGCGATACGTGGGTGCAGGTTGAATCAGGCCTGGGGGGGGGGGCTAGCTGGGGCCTCCCTGTGAACTGGACGTGACTTCCAGTAAACCGGAAATCATTTCTGAGGCCTTCGATAGGTCTAGAAACGCTCTTGGGGGCCTCAGAAATGATTTTCAGTGATCCGGAAGTCACTTCTGGTTTGCAGGGAGGCTCTTTTGGGGCCTCCAGAAGGCCTAGGAAGGCCCTCACAGGCCTGTTTGGGGCAGCTCCAGTCCTGGGGTAAGTATGGGAGGCTTGAAACAGGACTTTCCCCCCCTTACCCTAGGGGGCCTTTTTCATATACTGCGGTCCCGCGATATAGCGGGACCGCGATATATGAACCGCGAAAGGGCGAGGGACCACTGTACTGCACTCAGGACTCTCCTCATGACCTGAGTTCAGCCCCAAGAGGCTCAGGTTGCCTGTTCGAGGTTGACTCAGCCTTCCATCCTTCTGTGGTTAGTAAACTGAATACAGTACGACGCTTGCTGTGGGAGCAATGTGTAGCTCACATAATTAAATTGTAAGCCACCCAGAGAGTGTATTAAGTGCTATGTGGCGATCTAGAAGCAGCACGCTTTTTGACAGGCCAATGTGCTACTAGCCAAGACCTAAATTGCTTTTCTTTGGCATGAAATACAATAAACTATCTGGCCTGCTGTATTTACTGCGATGTTTTCCCCCAGACGGCAAGCAGACAAATTTGATTTTAATATGAGAAAGAAAGAAAGAAAAGGCTTTCCAGCAGGGATCTCTAGGAACGACGATAAAGTTTTCATCCAGTTTGACCAGGGAATGGGAAGAAAACTGAATGAGCTCAGAATTCTGACGTCTTCAAAAACAGAATTGGTATGTATATTTATCACCTTTGCCGCTGGTCACAATCGCTTGCAATGCATTGTGTTGGTGCTGTGTAGAGGACATGTTAACAGTCGGCTGTCCTTAGCATGGTGACCTATCATGCTTTGTTCTGAATGTTTTTTTTTAAAGCCTCTTGGCTTTGGTTTCTGGTGTAAACTCTAGATTGGATTTAGCAACAGCTATGTCACTGGATGCCAGCATCACCAAGGGTTGGAAGTCACTCAGAGACCCAGGTCAACCCTTGACTCAGCAGAACTGCAAATGCAAATTTAGATTACAAAAGCAATTTGGGTTTACAAGACTAAAGCTGGAGTTCCGTCGAATGAAAGAAAACTACAAAGGGTGCTGGAGAGTGGTACCTTTGGCGGGGAAAGGAATGTCACCGTGGGAGCTCGTACAACCTAGCCTTTCCAGCCTTATTGGAAAAAATAAAATAAAATAACGGGGACTGGACATGGTTAGAAAATTGGAATGGAAGGTTGGAAAAGCTGAAGTAATTAATCAAGACCACTCTCACTTTGAAACATGCTGATTTAGGAAAAGACAAGCCTAATTGACCAGAGTGTCTCTGTGGAGGAAATCAGGAGTGCAAGATTAGGGAACATACACACACACACACACACACACACACACACACACACAGAGAGAGAGAGAGAGAGAGAGAGAGAGAGAGAGAGAGAGAGAGAGAGAGAGAGAGAGAGAGAGCTTTCTAGTATATCCTCTCACAATACACACACACACACACATACACACACACACACACACACACACACACACACACACACAGTGCTTTCTAGTAGACATGGGCACAACCAGAAAAAATGACGTTTCGAGTTTTCATTTGTCGGAACGGGTCCGTTTTGGGTCGTTTCCGTTTGTCGCAAAAATTTTCAAAAAATTGTTGTTTTGTTTGTTGTTTGTCGTTTGTCATTTCCACCACGATTTAGCGCGATTTGACTTCCCAGAGCATAGGGGTGTCCCGCAATCAGGGCCGGCGCTAGGTGTTTTTGCGCCCTAGGCGGTGGGCGGGGTGGGCGGCGGGGGGGAGGTGTGGGCGGGCGGTGGTGGCGGGGGGCCATGGGTGGGCGGCGGCCGCGGGCGGGAGAGTGGTGGGAGGCGGCGCGGGCCGCAGGCGGGTGGCGGCGCGGGCGGACGGACGAGTGGGCAGTTAGGATATCGCTTAGGATAGAGGTTCTGTTCTTGGCTTGCACCTCAAATGTGTGTGTGTGCAAGCAAATAATACAAAATAAATGGTAGTATATAATATATTTTTAAAATAAATCCACATCTCCCACTCCCAGTCGAACCTCCCCCTTTATCCAATATCAGAAAAAAATCCTCACAAACTGCCAGAGAAGAAATAAAGAATAAACTGCTATTCCCTTCAGCAGACAAAGCTGCAGGGAATCAAAGAAATTATTTTCTAAATTCGATTCCCTCACTGCCTGCCTAACTTAAATCCTAAAGCCTCCAGCCTCCCTCCTCAATCTCGATCGGATCACACCAGCACCAGCAGCCAGCCCTCCTCCCTCAACCACATCCACATACCCGACTGCGATTTCTGGAAGGTGCCTCAGCTTTTTATGCCCTCCGAGACATCCAGAAGTGTCAGTCAAAAACCTGGCGATGCCATTGGTGGAATGGTTCAAAAAATGTGCATGGTCCCATCCCATGGCCAGCCCAAATGGGCAGGTCTAAAATAAAATAAAATAAAATAAAATAAAATCAATACGACGTTTTATTGCTATAAAAAAACCCACTGCTGCTACTATTAAAATTCAGGCATTTAAAATAAATAAATTTCACATGTTTCTGTGGTGATTTGGTGTGTTTTTTGACCACGATTTCAAAAGAAAAATTGCGGTTGCCATTTTGGATACCTCCCACCGTATGGCATGGCGAGACGACGAGGATAACCCCCCCAGCCTGGTGAAAGCAGCCCAGGACAGGAGAAGAGGGGGGGAAAGGCCGGGGACCCCCCCGAAACCACCCCTCTGGTAGGTGGCAAAGCCTCAGGCAGGCATATTTTCGCCTGCTTTTTCGGCCAGGAGGGAGTCAGGTTTTTTTTTAAAATTTAAAAACTTTTCCTGTGCTTCGCATCGCGCGATCGCCGTGATGCCACAAACGGAAATGGAAACGAAAACCCCAACCTAATTTTTCTTTTTTCGGTTCGAGTTCGAGTTCTGACGGCTTAATTATCGTTACCGTTTCCATTACATAACGGAAACGATAACCGAAAACGGAAACGACAATTTCGCCGAGTCGTGCCCATGTCTACTTTCTAGTATATCCTGCACAATACTACACACACACACACACACACACACACACACACACACACACACACACACGCACACAGTGCTTTCTAGGATATCCTGCACAATACTACACACGCATACGCACGAAAACATGCACGCACGCACACAGTGCTTTCTAGGATATCCTGCACAATACTACACACGCACACACGCACACGCACACACAGAGTCCTTTCTAGTATACCCTATACACACACACACACACACACACACACACACACAATGCTTTCTAGTATATCCTACACAATACTACCTGTTTGGAAAGAAAAAGAGTGCGTCATGACAAGCTGACGTTCTGTTTGTGTGCTGGTGAACGGATTCCCTCGTAATTGTACACCTGAACAATCAGACTTAGAAACCTTCTAGTAACCAGCTGTTTGCTATTCTGTGTCTTCAGGCCACTTCTTGGGTATGGTGGCCACAAAGGAGTTTCCGAGGGAGGGGGGGGGTCACTGGAGCTGGGGGGGGGGGCTCCTCCTGAAAAATTGAGGCACGGCATCCTCCCACCCCAGTCCACAGGCTGCTCTTGGTTTCCCAGGTATTTGAGATGAACCAGGTGTGGTTTGCTATTGCTACTCCCCCAGATGGGTTTCCATGGCTAAGCGGGGATTTGAACCCCAATCTCTTCCATTCTCTCCACTATACCACATTAGTTCTTCCAAGCACTGAATGAAAGACAAATGGAGAGATTTACACAGTATGGGGAGTGAGAAAAGCTCCTGACTTGCTTCGTTTTCTTTCCATTTGCATGACACCTGGTTAGCTGGCTGGGACATAAGCACATAAGAAAAGCCATGCTGGATCAGGCCAAAGGCCCATCTAGTCCAGCTTCCTGTTTCTCACAGTGGCCCCACCAGATGTGTCTTGGAGCGTGAGAGACTAGATCTCTGTCTTCTGATACCAATCCCCTGCATCTGTCCCTTGAAGTACCCTGGTTTCAAGCCTGGAGATGACACATCTCTATCATGGTTTGTCACCTGTGATGGACTTTTCCTCCAGGAATCTGTCCAATCCCCTTTTGAAGGCATCCAGGCCAGATGGCATCACCGCATCCTGTGGCAAGGAGTTCCACAGACTAACAACACACTGGGTAAAAAAAAATATTTTATTTTATCTAATATGTACCCCAATGTCATGTGGTCCTCAATGGGAAACACTTTCCCTGCCCCAGAAATACTGTGGTTGGTGGGGAGTCATCCAGGAATGGGCTGGATGAGAGTGATGCAGAGTAACACCCCTTGGAATCTATCTAACCACCACTGGTCTCTCTCTCTCTCTCTCTCTCTCTCTCTCTCTCTCTCTCTCTCTCTCTCTCTCTCTCTCTCTCTCTCTCTCTCTCTCTCTTGTTAAGTTCAATATTAGAAGGAATCCTGTCCAGTCCTGCAATCCCTGGATTTCTGTTAAGCAAGCTTCATTTAGGTCAACTGGGGTATCTGTTTGCACAAGATATGGAACTCTCATGCACAAACAGCCTGGAAAACTATACATGGATTCTGGTCATCGTTTTTCAATGGTAGGGTAGTAGCTTATACTTTTGTATATGTGTAAGAGCCCGTCCAGCTTTAAAATATTCAGAAAAAATGTATCAGTGGCTCTGCTTGTCCTATGACCTTGCGTTTTCTATTACAGCAGGACCCTGGTAGCTGCTGGGGATTGGTTCCAGGACTTCCTGTGGATAATGAAAACCGTGGATAAGAGAGAACACCAAAAAACCCCCAAAACTTCTGTTTTGTGACAGTAGCTTGCTTTACGGCTGCTGCTTTGTGACAGTAGCTTGCTTTGTGGCTGCTGAATTATTTATTTAAATTTTCCCCTGCGAACCGTGGATAACTGAATCAGTCAATAATGAATCAGTGGATACGGGGGTCCTACTGTATTGGAAACTGGAATGGTTCTTGTCATCCTCTATCTAGAAATGCTCTCCAGATCTATTAAGCAACAGAGCCCAAAAGCATTTGACCGGAGACGCCTGTCAGATAGCAAAAAGAGAGCCGTAAAGAAGTAGTCACAAGAAGGCATGGCATGGCCATCGAGGGCTCTCAAGGACATCCGTATTTTCATTGATGAGCTGTATCAGAGGCTGTTTATTTCCCCCTGCTTCTATTATATTACCTAGATGCAATTGAATATAAACCTGACAGTAGATGCTGCATTGCCCAAGGGATGCAATGTTACTGTTAGAGAAAATTATGGAGACAAACATTTTGCATCAGGCGAAAAGTGGCACATAAATTTCCGGAGCCACTTCCGATATTGCGAATAACTCAAGTTATGACTATCAGTGTCCCTGTGATTTATTGGGAAACCACAAAAATTAGGAACTGTTTAATCAAGGGAGTTATCCCAGAGGGGCCAGGGATAACTTCAGGCCAGCTCAATATTGCAGCCTGGAATCGTCTGGAATGGATGGGTTTCTGATTCAAGACCAAAGACCATCTCGCTGCACTGAAAATTTACAATAAAGACGACAAATATAGGCTAGGTAGGGGAATACTTGGTCAGGAAAAAAGAAAATGCAAAAGAGAAGCCAGAGACGTGGCATGAGGGTCTTAAATCAACAGTGGGCAAAGCCCACCCCCAGTCCATCAGCCCCCCCAAAAGCTTTTCTCTTCCCCAGACAAAATCATCATCATCATCATCATCATCATCATCATCATCATCATCATCAGCAGCAGCAGCAGCAGCAGCAGCAGCAGCAGCAGCAGCAGCATACTGGGTGTGGTGCCTAAAGAGCTAAGCAAGTATTTAGAAGAAATTGGAGTTGACAAATTCACCAACAGTCAGCTGCAGAAAGCCACCTTACTGGGATCTGCTCGCATAATTTGTCGATACATCACGTAATCCTAAACACTTGGGAAGCGTTCAACTAGTGATTTGTATTACAAAATCTAGCGTAGTTAGCTGTGTGGTTAAGAATAATAATACAGTAGTAGTAGTAGTAGTAGTAGTAGTAGTAGTAGTAGTAGTAGTAGTAGTAGTAGTAGTAGTAGTTGTTGTTGTTGTTGTTGTTGTTGTTGTTGTTGATGATGATGATGATGATGATGATGATAGGGGTGTATGCCCTCTCTTGGAAACTTCAGGTGTAGCGATTCACTCATGGTGAATTTACCTATCTATCTATCTATCTATCTATCTATCTATCTATCTATCTATCTATCTATCTATCTATCTATCTATCTATACAACTTATATGCTGCCCACTACCCAAAGGTCTCTGGGTGGCTTACAATTAAAATGAACAGTTAAAAAACAGTTAAAACGTTAAAAAGGCAATGGTCAATTAAAACAATAAAAACATTTAAACCCCAAACACTAAAATTGCCACCAAGACCCACAATCTATGTAATGTCAGTTTAAAAACCTCAGAAACAGGAAGGTTTTTACCTGGCGCCGAAATGTCATCAGTGTTGGCGCCAGGCGGAATGTCATTTGGGAGGGCATTGTGGTCCAGCGCCGAGCCTTGTGCTTGCCCCAAACCATTGACGACACAGAGACAACTGTATTTGTGGGCAAATTGTGGAGGCCACAGCTTTATTGACTAGGTGACAATCTGCAGTACTCTGGCAAGGCATTGGGTCGGATCCAACCTATCGGGGGACCCGCCTGTCCCCCGATACTCCAGGTGGCGCCCCCAACAGGTGGCGGTGCCCTAGATACTCAGCTCCTGGAAACCCCCGTGGGTGCAGACTCCTTCGAGTTTTCCTTCGTCGAGCTGAGCAGAGAGGCCGTCTGCTATCCCTCCCGAGCCGGGGCATTCACGGCTCCCTCTTGGGTCCACCGTTGCCACCTGTTTCTTCTGAGCCAGGCAGGCTCCGTCCGCCGGCCACCTCCACCTGGATCCGGTCCCAATGCCGCCAAACCGCCCAGGCTGTGACAAGATACAACAAGCACCTCTTTAGTTACATAACCAAATGTAGAACTTCCAGGGTGTGGTGGGTGGGTAGCAACGTGGAAGCCTGTGCCGAATGGCGGGCTTCCGGGCGGGCAGCCCCTTTTAAGGGGCAGGCGCCGGCGGCGGCTTTGCGCCTGCGCGGGCCGGCCAGCAGCCCGGATGCCCGCGAACGCAAAGCCCGCCGGGCGCCTGGGATTGGCTCCAAAGCCTGGCGTGGCGTTTGGGCGCGCTGGGCCAGGCGCCATCTTAGGGCAACCACGCACCGGCCGGGCTGCGTCCCACAACGCCAGACCAGGTAAGTCAGGTCTGTGTTTTCCATAACCTTAAATGGCTTGGACCCAATTATGAGCCTGCTTCGGTGTTAAGATCATCACGGGAGTCTTTCTCTTGGTCCCACAACCCTCACAGATGCTCTTGGCGGGAACAAAGGAGAGGGCCTTCTCTGCTGTTGCTCCCAGACTTTGGAACTCCCTCCCACTGGAGGCCCGACTGGCCCCATCTTTGCTGTCCTTCCGCAGGCAGGCCAAGACCTTTCTCTGCAAGCAGGCTTTCCCTCAGCAACAGGCTCCCCAAGTGGGATTTCTGCATGAATTGTTATTATGCCTTTGACTGTATGCTTATTATTGCTTATGTTTCCCATTTCTCAGAGTGTTATGTGTTTGTTTCTTTTTAATAGTTGTATACTTATTGTTCTCCGCTTCAGAGACTGCCTTTTTAAATATATTCACTGTTTTTAGCTTTAAAAATATTGCCTCGGGTCCTTTCTAACCTCAGGAGAAAGGTGGGGTAAAAATATGTCAAATAAATAAACACAAATAGATCACACTTCCTCTCCCCCCCAAAAAAAAAAACCAGAAGGAGGCCGTTTGCCACGGCCGATGGCGGTTTCTCATGGCTTTGGGACCCAGGTGTGAAATGGCCTCCTCCTTCTCCTCCTCCTCGGCCACCCTCGGCCAAACCTGCCTCGGATAAGGATAAACCTGCCCAGGGAGCAGATGGCCCTGCGTTTAAGACCTGGGAAAAATACCAGCTTAAGGGAAAGGAAAAAGCCCCGTGTTGTTCAACAGCGCTGAGCTGACGGAAGGCCACAGAAGTAGATGCGGGTAATCTATATGTCTGTCTATTCTGGCAACGAGGATTTATCGGTCTCAGGCTGTTACTCTCATTATTGGGGGGGGGGGAACAAAGGCAGACAATGTTGTCAGGTCCTTGAAATCACTGTAGGGAAAGGTTGTTCCCCCCCCCCCCCGCACGTAGTTCTCCTTTTTCTGAAGTCTGGTAGCAGCGTTCAATGGACGGAGCCTTGAGGGACAGGATGGTTTCCAGGTCTCCCGGCTCACCTTGGCATCTCATGCTAGAAAGCCGAGTTAAAAACAGCTGAGTGCCTGCTAACGAAGGGCATTGATTCAAGGAGAGGCTCCAATTTGTTTCTTTTGACACTTCAACATTAAAAATAGGCCTCGAGGACCCGGTGGGAAGTGTTGCTTCTTTTCCTCTTTTCTTTTCTTTTTTGAACTATCGTTGATGGATGTGGGATGCTAGAAACAGTCGTGTCTCTGAGCTCTCACCAAATTAGACCGAGCATCTATCCAGTTCTGTTTTCTGCTTTTCCTAAAAGTCACAACAGTCCTTCTAGATTAGTGGTTCTCAACCTGGGGGTCAGGACCCCTTTTGGGGGGGTCGAACGGCCATATCACAGGGGTCACCATGAGCCAGGGAAGAAAAAGGCACCAATGGCTTGGGTCTGGAGAAGGGGGGGGGAGAGTGAGTTTGAGCTTGATAGGTTGGAGGGGATGTCAGTCAACGGCACCAGAGGCTGTGATTGGCTGAGAGTGTGTGTAGAATAGATAGAGGGAAGTTCTCAATGGCACCTGCAGCCATGGCCTCTTCCAAGCAGGGCAAGGGGGAACCATGAGGAACTGTATTAAAGGGTCGCTGATTAAAAGTACAAGAATGTGGATAATTTTATTCTGATTTATGGTGACCTTTACCCTAACTCTAACCCTAACCCTAACCACTAGCACTGCAGCCAGATACCTAAAGCACCTACTGTCAAACCAGCTGCAATATATTTGTTGTTGTTGTATTGTTACAGTCATGACTGACTCTTCGTGACCCCATGTCCATGGAGTTTTCTTGGTAGGAATACTGGAGTGGCTTGCCAGTTCCTACTCCACTTATACTTATTTCTCACTTGCTATCCATTGAAAGTATTGCCAGCATCAGACCTTGTGGCAGCTCATATCATGGCAGAATTTTGCCTGGTGTGAAATTTATGTCCTCCGTCATGCCCTTGAATTATAGTTCCTGGGATTCCTTAGGCAGTACAGTCACGCTGTTGGAGTTTATGCAACCTCGAATCCTGCCTTTAGTAGGATTGGATGGGAGGACTGTCATGGGCTGGAGTGACTGTCAATCTATCCAGCACTAACCAATCACCCCTTTCCTGCCTCTAAATTCAAAGAAAGCCTTTCCTCTCTGCTCTGTTTCTCTTTTCCTCTCGTTTTCTTTGGCTGCTATCTCATGATGAGGAAGTTCCGGTGATTGTGAAAGTCTGGCTTTTCTCCTATCCTGGTCACGTGATTGAAGATGTGGGTTCTCCGTTCCCAGGTACAAAGAAATATTTAAAAAATAAAAAAGCACTGACTGCCAGAAGGCCAGGAGGTCAGCACTGGGTGGAGGGGAATAAAAAATAAAAATTAAAAAAGCGCCAACCAGCTCCAGGGCCAGCTGGCAGCACTAGGAAAAAAATGGGAAAACCCGGATCATATGTGCTCCCACGGACTTCTGGCTCTGGAAAAATGTACATTTTTAATGGTAGCAAAAAATACCCAACACCAGAGGTAGGTCTTGGAAAGCTCGCTAGAAGGGGCATTACCGGGTTTGGTGTTTTTTTTAAAGCCAGGTGGCCGTGGGGACAAATTTTTTGGAAACAGTTTATCTGGAAATTAGATCAGGATTTTAAAGGACGTGTGATAGAGCTCAAAATTTGTCTGCCGTTGATCTGTTCAGAACTGGAAGTAATGAAACCCTTATTTTTTTCTCTCTTACAAATATCTGAGTGAATTATTGAGAATATAAGTGCCAATTATTGAGAAAAGGGGTGGGGTATTTGGGGGAGGGTGGAACTTGGAGCTTTTTGGCTCTGCGGATCCCTGCATTTTTGTTTTGCAGCCAGAAGAATATAACCAAACATTGAAAACTCTGCGACACATGCCAGTGGAGGGGTTCTGGGAGATAGACCCCCCCAAAGAATCAATATTCTAACCTTTGCATTATAATAGAAAGGCCACTTTTGCTGCACTCTTGTTAATGGGCACTTCTCACTGACATTTTGTTCCGGAAACAAGGGGAAACATGGGCTTTTAAGTTTCATAGTGACAAGTAAAAGGTAAGCCACAAAGTAAGGAGAAATGTGTTTTGACAGAAGGACGCAAGAATTACAGCCTTTGATCGTGCACACTCAGACGGTGATTGCTTGTTGAGCGGCGAAGGGACAAGTCACTAGAGAGGTAACGCTGCTGTCACATGAAGCGAAAACACCAGATGGTCGTACTTGGACTCACCAAAGATAACACTTCTCCAGATTGGAAATGAGCGAGGAAGCACACACTCCCAAAATGAATGGGATCAGAGAGAGAGATCCCAAGGCAAAGCACAGTAGAAGAGGAGGGAAGGAGGGAGGGAACGGAACAAGGGCCAAAGGGTGAATCAGCAGCAATTTGGACGTTGCCGCTGGTTCATTCTTTGGACAAACAGGCCATCAGCATTTCCTAGCCGCACCTCTTTTGGTGCGTGCCCACGCAGTGGAAGGGAAGCCATGGTTGTGCCCCTGAGTGGGCTCCCGCCGGAAGAGGTGGGGCTGAAAAGCGCCAAACACCCATTTGTCTAATGCAGGGGTCCTCAACCTAAGGCCCCGGGGCCAGATGCGCCCCCCCAAGGTCCTGAATCCGGCCCCTGGGACCAATTGCAACCCCCCCATCTACCCCCTGTTTTGTGAGCAAGCCAGCCTCTGCAGCTGCTTTTGGACTGTGATCCGGCCCCCAGTGGTGTCTGGGTGGTGGTGGACCAGCCCGCTGTTTGAAAACTTTGAGGACCCCTGGTCTAACGAACCACAAAACATGCAGCTTGTCTTCATTTCTAGTGGCTAGAATAGATACAGGTGGGGAGGTCTCGTTCCCAAATAGCGGGCAGAGTTCTTTGCCTGGGCTGGCCCTAAGTCAGTTCCATGAGAACATATGCCCAGGGCCGGTGCTTCCATTAAGGCGAACTAGGCAGTTGGCTAGGGCACCAAAATGGAAAGAAGGTGCTGGACAGCCTGCCCCCCCCGCTGCCCGCCCCCTGCCACTGGCCACCGCCATCCGTTCCCCCCACTGCCTGCCAGCCACCCGTCGCCGTCCGCCCATTGCTGCCTGCCGCCCCCGTGCCTATTGCTGTCACCCGCCATCTGCCGCCTTTCCGCCGCCCCACCCCGCCGCCCGCCCTCCAGCCTGCCGCCCTGCCCCCCGCCACCTGCCTGCCAACACCCTGCCCACCCATTGCCCCCCGCCCCACACCCTGCCCCTCGTCTAGGGTGCAAAAAAACCTAGCACCAGCCCTGCATATGCCTATGTATACACATAAGCTTATTTGCCATGCTTAAGTAACACTTAAATTCTATGGGCCTATTTGCTTATGTAGATATCTGTTGATGAACCTTGCAAAGATAATTTCATCATGAGTTGGTGAACTCATTTACGGTTCTATAACAGACAACACTAGCAATTATAACAAGAACAAAATGCTACCGTTGTGCTACCAAAATGCTACCAAGACCTCGGCAACAGTACCAATGCAGAAGTTTCTTGCAGAATTGCAAAACTCAAATGTTCCTTTTCATTCAAACTCAGATTAAAAAGGCCAAGAAGTCTTCTTCAAGCGGGTTGGGTGGCCAATTCCTAGAAGAATCAGATCCAGATATGGACTCTTCAAAACCCCAAATGTAGCTGTCACAGGCCTCACAAGTCCAAGCGGCAACAGCAGCGCCATCTTCTTCCACTCTCCCGCTTTTTCTGATTCAAATTTCTTACTTCCAGCCTTGCTCTCTTTTAGTCCCAACCCTTTAGGCTGAACTGATATTTCGCAGGGCCCCCACCTGTCTACAAACGCTCCATCTCTTGCAGACCTCTTGGCCAAGGCTCAGGCGTGCGACCAGGAAACTGATTCAATATTTTTTAAAATGTATTCCTTTGTTAGCTTGTCATGCTATTCCATGTTGTAAACCGCCCAGAGTAGCCCTAGAGCTAGATGGGCAGTATAAAAGTCAAACAAACAAACAAACAAACAAACAAGACTCTGGTGCTGGTGTTCATCCTGCACATCTGACCTGAGATCTCTGGGTTATTCTTACGGCTTTAGGAGGTACAGTAAACCCCCACCTATCACAGGGGTTAGGGACCCAACCCGACCTGCAATAATTGAAAATCCGCAATATGCGGATGTTGGGTCAGGTCGGGACCGGGCGGGCTGTCTGGGGGCTCTTGTACTTACCCCAGGCCTGGCGCTGCCCCAAATGGGCCTGCAAGAGGCTTTCCATTCTCCCAGAGCCCCCCAAAAGTGCATTCTAGTGATTCGGAGGTCACTTCTGGTTTACCAAAAGTCACTTCCGGTTTGCGGAGAAGCACCTTGGGGGCCTCTGACAGGCCTGGGAAAGCCTTTCCTCCTTACCCCAGGGGGCCTTTTTTTCATATAGTGCAAACCCGCAATATACCGGGACCGCAGTATATGAACCGCGAAAGGGCGAGGGACAACTGTACCATTTAGACATGCTGAGAAGTCCTCTGACTTTTTCCGTGAACATGCATGCTCCAGTGCTACTGCTGCTGTTATGGTGGATAAAGGAATTCACCCATTGGCCTTTAAATTCATAACGGAGTCTCTGCAAATGACGGCCTGTCACTCTTGTTGCATTTTGTAATCGCTGCTGACAGGTCTGTGGCATCGCAAGGATGCCCCCGCTGTGTATCTTGGCAAAGGCCTGCCCTGAGTTATCAGGCGTCGGACCTAAAATCTCAGGGATTTGGCTGCTGTTGCTTAGCTGGTGACCCTTCCTCACCCAGCCTCAATCTCTCTCTCTCCCTTTTTCTTTTCATGTTTACTTTACCGGAAGCTTCTTTCCAAAGGGAGATAAATGGAGGGAACAGCCAGAGAAATCTACCGACCCAGGCTTTATCAAATGGTCCCGGCCAGAAGGGAGGTGGAAGGAAGCAGGAGAATGACAGGCAGGAGGAGGCTGGAGTGAAAAGGTGATGGACGGATGCCAAGGGCCGCCATGGCAAGGCTTGAGAAGAGTCACGTTGCAGAGTAATCCTGTGAAAGAAGGGGATCTCTTTCCGTCTGGTTGACAGGTTGGAAGAAGTTACCCGGTCTGGTCCTGGATCTCCCAGGTCACCTATGAACAAGGGGGCGGGGGACCAGCAAGCATTCAGGGGGGGATTGGATGGGTGCAATTCCCCACCACCACCACTTGCTCCTCCTGGCTCATGGCCTTCCACACCTGTGTAGAGTGGGGATGGAAGAGAAGACAAACAGGACTGCCCCCCCCCCGCCCCGCTCATGACCTCCTTGGCCCTCATCTATGACACTACCCCCTCCGTGACCTGCATGTTGTCTGTGAACACCACCCCTCCATGACCCATCTGCCCTCTCTGTGGCCCCTGCCATGCTCCATAACCCCCAACCCCTTTGTGACTCCCCATGCTCTCTGTGTCCCCTTCCTCACTCCATGACCCCTGAACCCTCTCTGTGACCCCCACCTCCCTCCATAACACCCATCCCCAATATGACCTCTACCCCCTCCAAACCCCCTCCATGTCCCCCAGCCCTCTGTGACCCCCACCTCCCTCCATGACCCCCATCCCCAATATGACCCCTAACCCCTCCTTATCCCCCTCCATGTCCCCCAGCCCTCTGTGACCCCCGCCCCCATGACCCCTGTACCCTCTCTGTGACCCCCACCTCCCTCCATGACCCCCATCCCCAATATGACCCCTGCCCCCTCCTTATCCCCTCCATGTCCCCCAGCCCTCTGTCACCCCCACCTCCATGACCTCTGTATCCTCTCTCTGACCCCCACCTCGCTCCATGACACCCATCCCCAATATGATCCCTGCCCCCTCCATACCCCCCTCCATGTCCCCCAGCCTTCTGTGACCCCCACCCCCATGAACCCTGTACCCTCTCTGTGACCCCCACCTCCCTCCATGACCCCATCCCTATTATGACCCCTACCTGCTCCAAACCCCCCAAACTCTCCATGACCCCCAACCTCTCTAACCCCCACCACCCTCCATGACTCCACCCTCCATGCCCTCCTCTCTCACCCCATCTTCCCCTCCACAACCCCCCTACCAGCTCCTGAGACTTCCCTTCCTGTGTGGCCTCTGCTTCTCAGCTGGACAGCAAGTGAGCGGGTGAGGCAACCGGGCCATGGCTCCTGCCTGGTAGGGAGAGCACGGCCTCCTTCCTTTGCGTCTCTCCTTGGCCCCCTCCGTCCCCAAGGAGAAGCCAAGAGCCCTGGCGGTTCTCGGACTCCTTTGCACCCCCTAAACATTTTGCACCCAGGCCAACCAACCCCTCCCGTTACTCCACTGGGCAGGTGCATAAATGAGAGCCCATGTTATATATCTACAGTGGTATCCCGACTTAAGAGCAGCTTGACATAAGAGCAATTCAACTTAAAGAGCTGAAAACTGTTGGCATTTTAACTGCCGCCTTACAAATTTTAGATATGGTCTGCTCGACTTACAAATATGTTTTTTTTTCATTTTTTTATTTTTAAACTAATTTTTAATTTTTTTTAGATAGGTACCCCGACGTGTGTGTGTGTGTGTGTGTAAAATGCCTGCCGGGAGAACCCAATCCCCTGGTCATAGAAGATGGAGGCATGAAATATAATTTGCAGCAGCGTGTGGATTAACAAAAAGACACAGTGCAGACAGTCACCCTGGCTGGCCCACCCTGCCTCGCGATAAATGGGTGCATCAGAAGCAGAGCCTGGTGACCACAAGAGAAGGAGGGAGGGAGGAAGGACACAAGTAGGAGAGTCAGAGAAGGAAGGAAGGGAGGGAGGGAGGGAGGGAGGGAGGGAGGAGATGCTCCAGCAAGATCTGAGAATGACCAGGTTCCCTTTCCCCCCCTCCATGTTCTGCTGCCAAGGCAAAACCTTGCTTTGGAAGGGCTTTATGAACCAGAAAGTCGGGCTGCAGGGGGAGCTCCTGGACTCTCTGGTTGCCATGCTCAGAAGCATCCGACTTTTTTTGGGGGGACAGAAAAACAAAGAGGCCAGACAGGGAGGGAGCAAGAGACGTCAAGAAAAGGAAGAGGATGAAGGGGGGATTGAGAGAGAGAGAGAGAGAGAGAGAGAGAGAGAGAGAGAGAGAGAGAGAGAGAGAGAGAGAGATTTCCAACACCGATGCTTGAGTACTTCTCTGAAACAGCCAGACTTGAAGGTTGAAGAGTTTCACGTAGGGCTGAGAAAAGCCTGGTGTGTTGTTGCTTTTTTTTTTTTTTTTGTAAGGGATCTAAATTCAGCCTTCACGCCTGCAATCTTTCTTAAGAGAAACGGAGGAGAGAAATGTGCCTTCTTTTCACAGGGTCAGCTGGTGGCAGTGGGGTGGGGGGAACCAAGGGCGTTTTTGTGCAATATGACACAAGAGTGGGAAGATGCATTTTAGCACTGGGTAAAAACCAGGGCCTTTGCAAACACTGATATTTTAACTTCAGGTAGATTTCAGGCCAGCCACTAGCAGACTGACAGCTAAAAGCATCCCTTGCAATATTTCCATACAGGCATCCATGAGGGATACATTCCAGTCAATCTTGAAGAGCCTAATGCTCTTTTTAAAAAATTAGTCTTTCGTCCTTAAGCTTAGTAGTCTTTTTACACTTTAATTCAGGGGCCTTTTTTACAGCAATTGAGCACACAATGCAGAGTTGGAAAGTGTGTTAGATGGCACGGCACCTTCGTTTCTCCCACTGAACATCCATTAATTCCCAACTGGACCCGTTTTGCCGACTGCACATTTTGTACCCTACTGTGTGCTTAAAAACCAGACACACACACAAACACACTCTCGTACAAAAGAGGCACAATCTAATGCACAAGTAGGTCACACCATGTTCAGAGGACTGCGTGCACAGCCTGGCAGCATTGCTTTGTACCCTTTAGGGAGAGATTCTAAAGAGTACGAAGCATCCGGTTTGTTCCTTGTTTGGGTCCAGGATGTGATTTCTGGATTGCAATGGGTATGTGTGGAGGGGAGGGAACAACCCTGCACAAAGCCAGCCGGCAGTAGCAGTGGCACCATCACAAGGGAAGGAGAGGTGGGTTGGGGAGAATGGTTGAGGAGGGAGAAACAGGAATGTTGGCAAGTCCCAAGTTCGAGTCTTCACACAACTCCCAAGTCCAGGTCCTCATTAAAAACTGGTGTGTGTGTGTTCTGAGTTATGAGCCGAGTCGAGTCCGACTCAGGGGTGCGACTGAAGCCTGACTCAATAGCGAGTCCTATAGCTCAAGTCCCCTGGGGGAGAAATATGGAGGAGGAAAAGATTTCAGGGCTGTGATGAACCCCTTCAAGGCGTTGGACAACAATGCAACATAATATTTCAAGTAAAGTTTAGGAAATAAAGCAGAGAGATGAAATATCCAATGGGCACAACTCAAAAAAATGGTGTTTCGTTTGTCGTTTAGGGGGTCCGTTTCAGTTCGTTTTCGTTTTTCGTGAATTTTTTGCAAAAATTTTTGTTTTCATTTTGTTACGTAATGAAACGAAAAAATGAAAATGAAAACGAAAAATTGCTGTTTCGTTAGTAGAGATGGGCACGACCAGGAAAAATTACGTTTCGAGTTGTCGTGTGTCGGAGCCAGCCCGTTTCGGCTCGTTTCCGTTTTTCGCGAAATTTTCCAAAAATTTGTCGTTTTGTTTGTCGGTTTTTCGTCTGTCATTAGTACTGGTTTTGGGGGGGGGCTCCTGGAGGCACCTCTCTGGGGTGGGTGCCTCCTCTGGCCCGCTACAAAATGGCATGCATAGCCAATTGGATATGCATTCCATTAAGTTGCAGTTGCAGCAGGCAGAGGCACCTCTCTTTCGGGTGCCTCTGTGACTCACTGCCTGCGGTGCAGTTGGGCTGGGGAACGAAGTGAGAGAGGACCCCTACGGGCGCCCGCTGTGACTCACTAAGAAGGGAAGTGTACTTGCTGTAGTGCAATGCGAGTACACAGATCTGGCTTGGGGTTAGGGGTTAGCGCAAGGGCTAGGCTTAGGGTTACTGGTAAGGTTAGGGTGAGTTACTGGGGTGCACCTCTGGGTGCCTTTCTGACCCACTAAGAAGGACAGTGTACTGGCGTATGGGTTAGGGTTAGGGCTAGGGTTCGGGCTAGGGTTAGTGGCTTTTTATGCCCGACTGGCACATCCCAGAAGTCTCGGTCAAAACCTGGCCAAGTGGCCATGCAATTGGTGGAATGGCTCCAAAAATTTGCATGGTCCACTCCCATGGCCAGCCCATCATTGCGCAGGTGTAAAAAAAAAATTAAAAATAAAATAAAATAAAATCAATTGGAGACGTTTGGTTGCAAGAAAAACCCACTGCTGCTACTGAAAAATTTCAGGCAGTTTTAAAATAGCTATTTTCGCATGTTTCTGTGGTGCTTTGGTGTGTTTTTGGACCACGCGATTTCAAAATAAATATTGCGGTCGCCCCATTTTGGATCCCCCACCCGCACCGCATGGCATGGCGAGTTGGCGAGACGACGAGGATGCGCAGCCCAGGAGAGGAGAGGGGGGAGGCCGGGGGACCCCCCCCCAGAAACCACCCTTCTGGTAGGTGCCCTCACTCAGGCAGGCATATTTTCGCCTGCTTTTTTGGCCGGGAATCAGGTTTTTTTAATTTTTAAAACTTTTTTTCTCTGCCGCGCCGCTTGAGTTGGCGACTCGACGAGGATGCGCACTTTGCGCAGCCCAGGAGAGGAGGGGGGGAGGCCGGGGACCCCCCCCCCAGAAACCACCCCTCTGGTAGGTGCCCTCAGGCAGGCATATTTTCGCCTGCTTTTTTGGCCGGGAATCGGGTTTTTTTTAAACTTTTTTTCTCTGCCGCGCCGCTTGAGTTGGCGACTCGACGAGGATGCGCACTTTGCGCAGCCCAGGAGGGGGGGGAGGCCGCCCCCCCGAAACCACCCCTCTGGTAGGTGCCCTCAGGCAGGCATATTTTCGCCTGCTTTTTTGGCCGGAATCCGGGTTTTTGTTTTTGTTTTTAACTTTTTCTCTCTGCCGCGCCGCTTGGCGAGTTGGCGACTCAACGAGGATGCGCACTTTGCGCAGCCCAGGAGAGGAGGGGGGAGCCCCCCCCCCAGAAACCACCCCTCTGGTAGGTGCCCTCAGGCAGGCATATTTTCGCCTGCTTTTTTGGCCGGGAATCAGGTTTTTTTATTTTTAAAACTTTTTTCCTGTGCCGCTTGGCATCGCGCGATCGCTGCGATGCCAGGAACGACAATGACAAATCAGACCCAATTTTTCTTTAGTCGGTTCGAGTTCGAGTTCTGGCAGAGTAATTATCGTTCTTCGTTCCGTTACGTAACGGAAACGAGAAACGGAAACGAGAATTTCGCCAAGTCGTGCCCATGTCTATTCGTTAGCATTCATTACAGTTCAATGTATTTGCCGCAACAAAAACAAAATGCACGACAAAATTTCTGTTGTTTCGGTTCGTTTCATTTCATTTTGGAGACAAAATTCGTTTTTCGTTTAGTTACGTAACAAAACGAAAACGAAAACAAAAAATTGCTCGTTTCGTGCCCATCTCTAATCCAGAACACAAAGGCTAATCTGTCCAGGGCTGGAACTCATTGGACAAGCAGCTACAAGGGGCATGAATCTGTCTTTCTGTCTGTCTGTCCGTCTGTCTGTGTATGTATGTATGTATGTATGTATGTATGTATGTATGTATGTATGTATGTATGTATGTATGTATGTATGTATGTATGTATGTGTATGATTATGGGTATACAAACACATACAGAATATCTATCTATCTATCTATCTATCTATCTATCTATCTATCTATCTATCTATCTATCTATCTATCTATCTATCTATCTATGCAGTGATCTCACTGCTAAGCCTTCCTCAGTGTTTTGAGTGTCCATAGGTGATATTGAGCCTTTTTGTTGAGGATTCATCTGTCATTCCTCTTCTCGTTGGTCTGCAGAAACTCATTCTGTCTCTACTGTGTACCTTTCCCATTTCCTTTGCTGAGGTCACTGAACTTCTTTTAAATCACATGGACTGCATCAATGGTGGACAGAGGGTGAAGGAAACATACCCTTAGTGCTTTATCCTGTGGGGAGTGACGAGGGGCTGTTTGCTGTGCCTGGTAGTCACACAAGAATAGCACAAATATCGTGGCACGTGGGTTTCAGTCATTATTTTGTTACAACCAGCTTTCTCTTATGCACCATGATGTGTAACAAATATCACATACACTTTTTCCCCTATAGAAAAAGAATAAAATATAGTTTTTTTAAAAAAAGAATTGCACAAATATGTTCAAAAGCAAAGTATGAACCTAGGAGATAGGGTCTGTGTTTCGGAGTAGGAAAGCACTGGCAATCAAACAATCCACCAATAGTCTTCTCCAAGCCTACTGTAAATATCCTAGGGAATAGCAATGTGAGAAAAGCCCATGCTACCAGGATAATCAGATTTTTTTAAATGACTTCAGGGAGCACCACTTCTAGATATGGAATGTGTTGTGTATTGATCGGTATTCCTATTATCTGTAATTGCTTGTTGAAGTAACTGCCCTCCTGTTTCAAAGGGAACAGTCCTATTGGTTATTTCTAGTTGGTGCATTTGGATCCTCAATCCTATTGGTTCCCGCCAAAAGGCAGCTTTGTGATTGCTTGTAATTGTTCCCTCCAAAATGTATCTTTTCCCAGCCGGCCCCCGTTCCTATAAATGTAGCTCCCTCGCCCCAGTCCCCAGCTTGTTCTCTCCCTGAATAAAGAGTTGTTACCATAGAAGCTCCCTCCCGCCTACTATGTCACAGAGCTGAAATCATTTGCTGAAATCACTAAACCCCACGCTTTTACAGAATGCAGCTGCACATTCACCAACTTTGTATTACCCTATTATTTCCAACAGGGGAAGCTGTTTTCTGATTGAACGCTCCTCTGTGGAGGCCAAAGCCCCTTCTGATGTACACATATGTTTATAAAAGTCATATTATATTGTGCTCTCCATAGTGTTCATGGAGAGTGTATTTTAATATGCAACGTCTCACGAGGCTTGCTAGTCATTTCACCGTCCCATGCTTGTTTTTTTAAGCATAAATTTGATGTGGAAAAACAAGCCGGTGACGATAGTTCTTGCACATCAAACTGTTTTTAAATGCAAAGGAGAAGACCAGGCCTTTCCACCCACCCCCAGGTACCTTGATAGCACATTGCTAAATATTTCTAATAAGCCTACGAGATCACTAGGAGATCATGACTATCAGCTTCCCTTTTAAAAGCCCAACAAGGTGGTGAGGGGAAAATTAATTGCTGCCTAACTGACTTGCCCAGGGCCCTGTATTAAGTCGGTGGCGGAGCTGTGAACCAAACCCAAAGCCTTTAACTCCCCGCCTAAGACGGGGTGAGATTAAATTCCCTCCCAGACCTCATTAAAAAAGAAGGGAATGCTCCTGATAGGAAAAGCGGAAAGTATCTTTTTCTCAAGGGATGAGAATAGAAATTATTTTATGCAAATATTGGCAAGAAGAATGAGGGGTTTTAGGAGGAATAACTAGATAGAAAAGGATTCGGAAGCAGGGAAGAGAAGGGCAAAGACTGTTTTGGAAGGAAGGAAGGAAGGAAGGAAGGAAGGAAGGAAGGAAGGAAAGAAAGAAAGAAAGAAAGAAAGAAAGAAAGAAAGAAAGAAAGAAAGAAAGAAAGAGAACATCTCCAGAGCTTCCAAATTGCTTGATGGTAGGTAAAGGCAGCAGCAACAGGTGCAGAACCACAGGATCCGAGTGTACCTGCCGAAGACAACAAGTGTACGGCAGCTTATTAGTCACTCCGGGAGAGGGATTTGCTGGTTATTGTGGGAAAATCCTTTAAGCCACCGGCGGAGAGTGTGCCCTGACAGCAAAACCACAAACAAGCAGCCAGGATGTAACAGCACAAGGTACGTGTACGTGGACAAAGCAGAGGGCTGGGGAACATGCTTTTTATCCTGGAACAGGTCCGTCCGTCCGTGATATGGTCAATTCTGGACGCAGAGATATTTTGTGCTTTTTCTGTGGCTTGCGTGCAAGGAGTGCGCCCTTCAGGGTGGTGTGAGGCTTTGGAAGGGGTGTCTCGGCTGTGAGTGAGCGAAGGCCAGGCGAAACCAAGAGGGAAAGAGCACCTGATGTTTTGCAAAGTGGTCGGGGTGTTTGCTGTTTCGTTTCACGAGGAAGGGTGGAATTAATGGCCAACGGCAGCTCACTGTGTGACATCTCTTGACTGGGATGGCGCAGAACTCTTTCAAAATTACTCCTTCCGAACACGGCAAGGTGCTTCGGCGTGTTGCAGCAGTGTGTGGAGAAACCACTGACGCCCAGTCACCACCCCTCCAGGAGATTTCCAGCCTCCAGTGTGAAGGAATGAGACAAAGAGCTCCTTTTGTTGTGGTTTCTGCAATGTCTGTGTGCAACTCTCCTGCATGCCTAGGCACCTAGGGTTGCTGACAGCTCCAAAATATGCAGCTCCAAAATATGCGAGCAACCTATCCCTGGCTTCCCGGTTTCCAAAAATCCATATTGTAAGGCAGCAGCTGTTGTTGCTGCTTTGCACAGTTCATGGTGTGTGTGTGTGTGTGTGTGTGTGTGTGTGTGTGTGTGTGTGTGCGCGCGCGCACACACACACACACACGGACTGCTTTCAGGGCGGTGCTCCAGTATGGGAAGCAAGATCTTGTTTGATGTAGCGTGCCCTGGCTCAAACTTTTGAAATCAAAGTGAAACAAGATGGTTGGCATTGGCACTTCAGTTGCTGCTTACTCTTGAGTAGTCCTTTTTTGCTCACTCCCCTCTCTCCCCACCCCATTCCCCTCTTGCAAAAAAATGAGGAAATGTACCTTGGCTGCTGTTCATTTGCATTTTAATTTCCTGAAATCCAAGCCAGTTTAAATCTTATTTAGTGGGTTGGAACAGAGTGGAAGAAAGGAAGAGACAACACGATGAAAAGGGAACACCAGGTGACAACTCTACACATGGGTGCGTCTAACGGTCCTGCCTTTCCCACTCATTTTAAATTTGTTGTGCTGTTTTAGAAACGTCTTCGCTTCGTTATGCTCTTTACCAGCTTTTCCCATCCTGGTGGTGAAGCAGATGCTTTGTTTAGACTACATGTGCCATCAGCCCCAGCCAGGACTTGAAAAGATCCTGAGAATTGAAGCCTCAAACATCTGGAAGGCACCAAAGTGGGGGAATATGGTGTTGGAGTTTTATTGTAACCTTGCCTGTGGATTGAATGATTATATGAGGACCTTCTGGGACTGGGGTGGCTGGCAATATTCAGCTCTTACCAAATGAATTCTTACCAAGAATTCCTTTCTACCTCTCAATTCAAAGAGAGCCCTGCCTCTATTCTGCTCACCTTTCTTCCTTTTTTGTTTGTTGGAAGTCAGTTTTTAGTTAGTTTGCTGTTGATCTGTTCGTAGGTGTAGTGAAACATTTTTATTCTTTCTCCTACTAATGCCTCGGGGGGAATTATTGAGACTGTAAATGCCAGTTAATGAGAAAAGGGTGGACTACCTGCCAAACCTGTAGCCACCCTCTTTGGTTTCACTGTCGTTCTATCCTCGTTAAGGTAATGACAAAGCGTTTTAACCAGAAATTCAGAACTCTGCCACATGTGGTGTCCTGCATAAAGGAAGTGTATTTCATGCCCATAGAAGCTGTTTAAAATAAAGTATATCTATCACAGATGTACAGCAGCAGTGTCCTAAAATCAGAGACAGGAAAACTTACAGCTTTGCACAACAGCCAGCAGGGAGGTGCTGTTTGGATTTTTTCCACACTCCAAATCTCGGAATTCTCCAAGAATTCCACAGGTAGAATTCTGTGACTTCCATTTCACAGACCCACCCCTACAGACCCCAAAAGACACCCACTTTTCACTAACTGAAGCCAGGGCCTATCTCCAAGGCCCGTAGCTGTCTTATGTAGAAAAAGGTGGTTCAGTAGTTTCTGTAGTGTTTCAAGGGAGTTGTAAGTTTGTCTCTTTTTTTGTAGCAAGGACTTCCTAGCATAAGCCTCCAACTCAGCCCAGGTGTACTACTGGACTACAGCTCCCATCCTCCTCAACCAAGGGCATCTCCCCACCTAATTAAGTTGCCTGGAGCAAAGCCCTGCAGAGGCATTTTAAGCCACACTTGCTATTAGAACTACAGTAGGACCACCGTATCCACTGATTCATTATCCACTGATTCAGTTATCCACGGTTGGCAGAGGAAAAAATAATAATTCAGCAACCGCAAAGCAAGCGATTGTCACAAACAGCACCTGTAAAGCAAGCTGCTGTCACAAACAACAGCCATAAAGCAAACTACTGTCAGGAAACAGCAGTTTGGGGGTGGGTGGGCAGGCGTTCTCTCTTATCCACGGTTTTCATTATCCACAGGAAGGCCTGGAACCAATCCCCAGTGGATACCGGGGTCCTACTGTACTCAAGTTTGTGTTTTTTGGATTATGGTAACTCTGCACAGCTCTGCTCATAATTCTGTTTTACAGGATATTAGATTACACTTCTGTTGGCGTTCTATGGAAATGTGGGCTACTTAAAAACAACAACATAGAGTTTCATGTGTTTTTCTAAAAACCAAACCAAAACAGCTGTTCACTCAGAAAGAGGTTTCCTCTGGTAAAATTCTGAACTAAGGACAACCCACATTTTCTCAAGATCAGAATTCCTTGCCTCTTCTCTGCCTGCCAGGACTAAAAGCCTCACCACTGTGGATTAACCCACAGAGGTTTCGCTTTAAGTAATTACTCTACCTGCTCTGCCAGGATGTTAATACAATCAACACTTTGCAAGTTCATTACCAGCGTTAATAATGAAATTCTCACCTTCTGCATCCCGTCTCGTTTGCTTCCAGCCACATGTACTATCTCTATAAACCTATAAACTTACTATTGTCTGGATTTGTTTGTAACCCACGAAAGCTCACACTTGTATAACTCCATTGCCTGTACTCATATAAGCCCACTGCCACAAATATATGTTAGTTAAAACTATACTGCTTCTGGTTTTGATGGTGGCGGCGGCTGTCAAGTCATCCCTGATTTATGGTGACCCCATGAACGAGTGACCTCCAAAATGTTTTGTCCCGAACAGCCGACCTCAGTTCTTGCAAACTCAAGCCTGTGGTTTCCTTTAGGGAGTCAACCCATCTCACATTAGGTCCTCCTGTCTTCCTGCTGCCCTCAACTTTTTCCAGCTTTACTGTAAGTTCTTTTCGAGGTTACAGTGGTCCCCCGCCCCTTTCACAGTTCAAATACTGTGTTCCCCCTATATTGCGGGACAACAGTATATGAAAAAGGCCCCCTGGGATAAGGCGGAAAGTCCCTCGGAGGCCTCAGAAATGATTTTTGGTGATTTGGAAGTCACTTCCAGTTTTCTGAAAGTCACTTCCGGGGGCCCATTCAGGGCCACACCATGCTGGGCGTAAGAACAAGAGCCCCCGGTTAGACCCCCGAGGCCCGACCCGACCTGCATCCGCATATTGCGGATTTTCAATTATTGCGGGTTGGCTCGGGTCCCTAACCCCTGCGATAGCTGGAGGGTCACTGTATATAATTTAAAGGCCAGGCCACCGAGTTCCTCAGTAACCCAGCAGAGGTTGGGGAAAGTTATCTCCCCCCAAAGGTTACTAAAAACTTTGCTGGTTATGTTAGCTAAGGAATTCTGGAATTGGTCATCAAAGCAAAGCTAAAGACAGGTTTTGGTCATCTGTGGCTGAACTCTGTTGCACAGATCTGCCTGCGCAAATGGAATGATGTCACCAACAGTGGGAAGCTTTCGTTTTGGAATTTTAGGACGTGCACAGGTCCTGCACAGTGCAACGTGCACCCCAAAACGCAAAAGGAACCTTCATGGTGATTATGCGCAAGCAGCTTGTACCCAACAGGATTCCAGCCTGTGTGTTGCAGCAAAAGCAACAAAGATTCTCATGGCACCTTAAGTATGCATTGCAGTTTTGTGTTAGCACAAGGTTAGTCTTTTCAGTATTGCAAGTCTTTTTTTTCCTGTATTTGGTACAGCGATTTAAAAAAAAGGGGGGGGGGTATTCTGTGCTGTGCAACCTACCAACAAAATGTCTTGGCCCCTGCTTGGTTTCTGATGAAAAGTGACAAAGGGCTGTTCCGTTGTAGCACCCAGGCTGTGAACCTCTCTCCTGCAGGCTGCCTGATTTGAATGCATCATTGCTTCGGCTTTGATGTTTAGTTAAAACATCTCATTTTTTCCCAGAGGGCATATCAGATTTACGAGATCCGGAGCTGCTGGTGCTTCTACCAATTATTGGCTCTTTGGCTGTGCCACGTTGTGACAGCGGTGACGGTTTATTAGTAGATTTTTGAAATCCAATTGTATTGATTAACAGCCTCATTTGATGGGAACAGGGGCATTCGGCTGGAGAACCAAGCAGGATAAAAGTGGATTCAAATATCAGAGGAATAAATTTCCATGGAGGTAGCTGCATTGATCTGTTCCTGCGCAAAACCGTGAAGTAAACCTGTAGTCCCTAAAGGCAAACATGCTTTATTGGACATAAAGCGACCAACTTCATCAGTAACAAACACCTTTTTCTCACCGAAAAAGCAGCCCGTGTGCATCTACTGGAGATACAGAGGCTGCAACCCACACAAGCTCAGGGTCATTATTAAGGGGCCACAAAATTCTGTGTGGTGCAAAACAAGGACAATGTGACATTAAAAACAGCAGACGGACATAACCAACAGCCACACAGGTTAGAACAGAAACAGAAATTTGGCTCCAAACGAATTACAGGAGGATACAGTAGGACCTCCCCTTATCCACTGATTTAGTTATCCACGGTTGGCAGAGGAAAAAGAATTAAATAATTCAGTAGCCACAAAGCAAGCTATTGTCACAAACAGCAGCTGTAAAGCAAGCTATTGTCACAAAGAGCAGCCATTAAAAAAGCAAAAAAAGTGTTCTGCTTATATACCGCCCCATACTACTTCAAGTAGTTTCTGAGCAGTTTACAGTTTTTTAATTATCCAGGCTACATATTACCCCCCGCAGCAAGCTGGGTAGTCATTTTACCGACCTCCGAAGGATGGAAGGCTGAGTCAACCATGAGCCGACTACCTGGGATTGAACCCCAGGTCGTGAGCAGAGCTTTAGCTGCAGTACAGGCATTGAACCACTGCGCCACGAGGCTCAGCAAGCTACTGTCTCAAAACAGTAGTCATAAAGCAAGCTACTGTCAACAAATAGCAGTTTGGAGGTGTGTGGACAGGTGTTCTCTTTTATGCAAGGTTTTCATTATCCATGAGAAGACCAGGAACTAATTCCTAGTGGATACCGGGGTCCTACTGTACTAGAATTCTGATGAGACCTTTTAGCCAATTTAGCTTTGAAACACCAACTGTTGGACTTTTGTTTGCAACATTGCATGCTGTATAGGCAGAATGACTGGGAGGGAGTTGTTGTCCAGCTATCTAGTACTAACCCACAGTTCCATCCAGGATGTTTTTTTTAATTCAAAGACAGCCCTGCCTCTCTGCTCTGTGTTCTCTCCCCCCCACACAGTCTGTGAAGATTCTCAGTCATCCAGGTGCGTTTAACTGGGAGTTGAGTCATGGCTACTGGACTTCTTTTTTGAGGGATAGAAACGTTTCGCTGTTCATCCAAACAGCTTCATCGGTCTGAATACAGTTAGTGCAAGAGACCTTCTTATAGTCAGCTTGACCTCTTGTCCCCTTGTCTGATTGGCTCATAAGATGAACAAAGCCTGAATAGGCTCGTTAGGGGGACATTAGTGTCCAAGGCCTTAAGGTAAACAATGGCCTAAGGTGCTGAAACCCATCAAGAATGGGTCGTTAGCTGTGACCTGGTGGTGAAGGCTCCTTGATTTGCCTGGGTACTTTGGAAAGTACCGCCTGATAAGTAGCAGCTAGACTATGCCGGAGCCCCCCACCTCTGTTGAGGGAGGGATTTTCAATGCTAACATGAATGGCTTCCCTTACTCCTCTCTCAAACCACCTCTCTTCTTTGTCTAATATGTGTACATCCTCATCTTTGAAAGAGTGGCCTTTTTCCTTCAAATGGAGGTGTACTGCTGTTTCTGGTCCTGAGCTGTTACCTCTCCTATGTTGGGCCATTCTTCTGTTTAATGGCTGTTTAGTTTCTCCAATGTAGAGGTCTGAACACTCTTCACTGCATTGGACTGCATATACTATATTGCTCCTTTTATGGTTTGGTATCGGATCCTTTGGGTGGACAAGTCTCTGCCTTAGTGTGTTCATGGGTTTGAAATAAACAGGGATGTGGTGTTTGCCAAAAATCCTTTTAAGCTTCTCCGACACTCCCGCCATGTAGGGAATGACCAGGTTCTTCCGTCGGGTCTGGGTCTCAGACTGATCCCTTGTTCTTCTGGGATGGCCCACTGCTTTGTTGAAGGCCCACCTTGGACATCCACAGGCCTTAAGTGCTGTCTTCAGGTGCCTGTCTTCCTTCTACTTGGCTTCTGAGGAGGTGGGGATGCTCTCTGCTCTGTGGCTTAGGGTCCTGATGACTCCTAGTTTGTGTTGTAATGGATGGTGGGAGTCAAACAGTAAGTATTGATCTGTGTGGGTGGGTTTCCTGTAAACTTCTACTCCTAGGCCACGGTCAGGTCTGATGATGACTGCACAATCCAGGAAAGCCAGCCTGTTGTCTTGGGTGTCTTCCCTAGTGAACTTAATATTAGGATCCACTGCGTTGATGTGGTCTGTAAAGGCCTGTACTTCCTGCGTCTTTATTTTAACCCAGGTATCATCTACATACCTGAACCAGTGGGATGGTGTTGTCCCTGGGAAGGTGTTGAGTGCCTTCTTCTCCACTTCTTCCATGTATAGGTGTGCTACAATTGGTGACACTGGGGAACCCATGGCACAGCCATGCTTCTGTCTGTAGAAGTCCCCTCTGTACATGAAATATGTGGTGTTCAGACACAGGTCCAGGAGCAGGCCTATCTGCTCTAGGTTGAGGCGGCTTCTGGAGGTGAGGGTGCTGTCTTCTCTTAATCTTCTCTTTACCATTATTAGCGCATCAGTGGTGGGTATGCTGGTAAAGAGTGATGTAACATCAAAGGATACCATGGTTTCCTCTGTATCCAGTTTGAGCTCCCTGACTTTAGAAACAAACTCTTCTGAGTTGTGTACATGGTGGTCCGTGTGTCCAACCAGTGGTGGTCCGTGTGTCCCCCCCACACACTTTCCTCAATGGGCAGCAATTGTTTTTTGCTGTTGATCTGTTCAGTTTGTTGCTAAGTATAACTGCAGTAAAGAAAGCACTGTACACAGGTCTGTAATTTCAGTAGTACCATAAAGACAAGTTTTTTATTCATTTTTCTACAAATGTCTCAGCAACTTATTGAGGCTTTAAGTGCCAATTAAGAGAGATGGGGAATTGAGTCACGGACTCCCCGTCAAGTCAGATTTAAGTTACACCAGTGACTCAATTTGGACTTGATGCAGGGTTTTCTTCAATGACTTGGACTTGACTCAAAACTTGAACCCATGCCACACCTTCCTTTTTTCTTGGGGGGGGGCACAAGGGAAAGTCTATTTTTAATAGAGACTCAGCTTGGGACTTGGGACTTGGGTACCAAAGATTCAGACTTGGTACTTGGTAGGAAAGGTTTGGGCTTGGACTCGGACTCAAAGACTTGCCAACATCCTTGCCAATAAATGAGAAAGGGGTGGACTCTGAAGAACTCGAAACTATTCTCCCCGGTGAATCCCTGTAGTTCAGGCAGGCTTCCCCTGAATGATGGACTACCTATTATGTGTCTTTCATAGGAATCTATAGCATCACACAGACTTTGTGTTTATAACCACTTATAATCTTATGTGATTACATTGGCAGGCACTATGTTTTCAATGTTAGTTTCCATCACTCATAACTTTACATGGAGTTTTTATTCTCCTTTTAGCTGCTTGCTTTCTCTTGTAGCTTAACTCACAGCCCCGTGGCGCGGTGGTTCAATGCCTGTACTGCAGCTAAAACTGTGCTCACAACTTGGGGTTCAGTCCCAGGTAGCAGGCTCAAGGTTGACTCAGCCTTCCATCCTTCCGAGGTCGGTAAAATGAGCAGTCAGCTTGCTGGGGGAGGGGGCAATGTGTAGCCTGCATTACTGTAATTAAAACTGTAAACCTCCCAGAGACTACTTGAAGTGGTATGGGGCGGTATATAAGCAGAACACTTTGCTTTTAATGTAATGCTGTCTTTTAATGCTGCAAGATCTGCCCAATTCCCTGTTCTAAGTACTTGAACATGTCTTAATTGTACTGGACTGTGTAGTATCCCTCATTACTGTAAACCGCCTTGGGTCCTTTTCCAAGGAGAAAGATGGGGCAAAAAACACACACTCTAAAGTAAGTAAATAAAATATATAATACAGAGCACACAGAGCATTTTGACCGGAAATGCAAAACTCTGCAACAATTTCCTTCCATTATTATTTCTCCTCCTCCTGCTGCCGGGTATGATTAACAAAAGCAAATTAAGCACCAAATTGCATGTCTTATTCAAGGGGAGAAATGGTAAATAAATAGGATTTCCTGACATTTCCTGACATGAGCCAAAGCCCAGGGGCCAGAGACTCACAGCACAGTCCCTCCTGTTGTGGAGAGAATATGTGCTTGTATCGTGCTGGTGCTGCAATGGGATCTCTTGGCTCTCAAACACACACACACACACACACACACACACACACACACACACACACACACACAAACCAGCTCTCTAAAAGCTAGCCTTCGGGGAGATCCAGCGAAGCTGCAAATTGGCAGGAGTGTTAATAATTCAAAGTGACGCACCCAGCCGAACTATGGGAGACGGGAAACAGCTGGAGAGGCCGGGAGGAACTTCTGGTGCCTTCTGGAGATGCAGGGGCCTAGGACCAACACGTGCCAAGATGAAGTAAGTGAACCGAAGGGAAAATGGGAACAGAGAAAAGGAAGCACCAGCAATAACATGTAGCCATTTAGGTCTCCTCTAGCGTGTCCTCCGGAAATGTTGAATCGTGAGTTCCAGGATGGTCCAAAACTTAAGTAAGTTTTACACAACCTCTAAAATCCGAGGCAAAGGGCTCCCAGATGCGGAGCTTAAAATTGTTTTCCCACCAGCTGAGGACTTTAAACAAAATAAAGTACGCCCACGCCCACCGAAGCGCGCCCAGCGCACTTTAGAAGTACCTGGTCTCCGGAGGTAAAAAAAAATTCCGATGCGAATTGTAAAGCTGTGGATGCCGGCTCCCCTCACCTTCTGTTTGTTTTTTGTTTTTTTTGTCCCCTCCACCCCTTTAAGAGACAGGAATCCCTATGGGGCTGCTCTGGACAGCAGACAGAGGTGACCGGAGGTGAGCCTGCATTCTTTCCTCCCTTTTTTTCTCCCTCCCCTCACCGCAGACAGGAGCAATGGAGTGCGGAAGGGTAGGAAAACGGGAAGAGGAACAAACCCCATGATCTCTGGTCCGAATTTAAGTTGCCAGCGGATTTTAGAGGTCGTGTAAAAGCGTCCTTAGAGGACCTTAATGAGGGCTTTTATATGGCAAGTTCTCCTCATAAGCCTGAGCCTCAGAGACAAGGTATTTTAAAACATATAAAGCTGTAGAGAAGCCCATGGGGCATCATCATCATCATCATCATCATCATCATCATCATCATCATCATCTTAGAAATGCAGAGTGGGGAGAGACCTTATGGATCATCCAGTCCAGCTCCATCTTTAGTAAAAAAATGGGAACTTCAGGTTAGAGATGGGCACCAGTTCGTGCCGGTTCGCGGTTGGTTGGTTTTTCTGCTGAACAATTGCTTGGTCTCCCCATTCTTTTCCTGTAGTACATCTTCATTGAATAGCCTCTCGACCCCAAGAAATCTGTAGCATCAGGCAATAAATGCTTATTGACGTTAATTGTTAAATAAATAAATATTAACACATATTTTGTCCACGTTGAATATTGTTGGGTGTTACAGTGGTACCCCGGTTTCCAGAATTAATCCGTTCGTCTGGACGCTTCGTGAACCGGAAATTACGTAAGCCGGAACCGCACATGGGTGCAATGCATCCTGGGAAATGAAGTCTTTCAGAAAATGCTTAAACTGGAGTTTTCCAGGAAAAAAAAATGTGCAAACAGAGGCATTATTTTAAATGGACTTCTTTTTGTGAAGCGAAAATTAACTAAGGCATTTGGTTAAATGGTAAATTGGGGTACCACTGTATTTTCATGTGATTGTATGATGTTTTGTCTACTTTATTGTCCCGAGCGGCCTTGAGCTAGATGGGAGGTATCCATATCAAATCAATAAACACATCTACCTGTATTTTCCCATCTATAAGATTCCCCCATGTATAAGATAACCCCCCGTTTTCCAACCCAAAATCACAGTTCCACAACCATGCGGTTCTTTCGTTGGCTTACTTCCGTGTATAAGATGGACCCCAATTTTTAGTCTAACAGTTGTGGACAAAAATATAGCCTTATACACAGAAAAACATTGTGCATTCGTTTATTTTTCTTAATAGCTAACATTAATATCCACCATTCCACGCATACAGTAGAACTGAGAAGACATTGCACTCTACACCGTTTTAAGTTTTTGCAGCATCTTAAGGTGACATTATCTATGTCTAGACTCCCTTTGATTACATAGCTGTGATCTCACTGTCCATTTAGTTGAATGTGAAAATGCATATACTGTGTTTGCCAATGTATTCCACACTTTTATCTGTGTTCTAAACTCCCATCATTACTTCTGCAAACAGCTGTTCCTCCAAGTCAACCAAGCAGGAGTTTCTTATCTTGCCATGCAAATTCTGAGGTTGAAACATCTCGGATTTGCTGTGTGGACACAAACATTTTTTAAAAAAGGTTGACTATGCAAGTAAACTCTCGCAAAAGTGGCTGTGTGTGTTTTTTAAAAACAAAAATGCATACAGACACTCAAGAATCTGAGTGATGCTCTTAAAGACAAAAAAGCATAATCCACTGCAGTTCATGATTAATAATGATGATATGAACCTAATCATGTTGGCTGGCCCATCCTGCCGGGCTCCTGTCTGGATTAATCGTTTAATGGGGTTTGTACGCGGCTAGCTCTGCAGCTGTAATTAAGTTGGAAGGAAAGAAGGAGGGGAGAATAGGAAGGACCGTGTCATTATGATGGGAGAAAAAAACAAGGAGGATGAATCAGGACTGGCATCAGCATTGGTACATCTTGAGCCAGATATAACTAAGAGCATTAACGGCCGTGTGCTATACCACACACCCAATAAACTGCCAGCATGAAACAATAGTAGTGGGTCTTCTTAGAATTAGGCATTTAGGTTGGCAAAATGCAAGGGTCTAAGTGCCAGGTTTGTGACTATTGTGAGTTATTTTAAGAACTAGTATTAGGATCAGAGGAAGGAAGGAAGGAAGGAAGGAAGATTGTTTTCTACAATATCTACTTTCAGAAAATGCTGGTGGAAAGGTATCTAAACTTATTTACAGAAGCCCCCAGTGCTGGCTTCCACTGTTGTAAAGTCTGCAGATATAGAAAATCCCCTTTCTGCCTGCCTCTATAGAGTTAGCACACCAAAATAAATCAGGATATAATAAGAGAAGTAAAGAAGAGAAACCCAAAGTACAGTAATTTACAGATACACTGTATAAGAGATTCAAAAAGGTAAACTCACGCAGGCCCATATGACAGTATCTGTCCCTCGCCAGTGCTTGTTTAGATCACTTGCTTTTTATTTTGGTTTTCTAGAATTATTAATCTGGGTTTAATCCTAGTTCTTGTCTTCCATGTCACTTCCTGACATCTTTTTCCATGCAGCCCAAAGATGGTTTCTTTGCTCAATCTGTTTCCAAACTAGATATGGGCTTTTTGGATTTATTTGACCCCAAATCCCCTGTTTCTCCATTCCACCCAAGTAAGACTGGGCTGCTGGTTGACAGAATATGTTGACAAGGATAAGGGTCAGATGGAACTAGGAGTACACATGCAGTACGTGAATCGTAGAATTATAGACTAGTTGAGTTGGAAGGGCCCTGTATGGACTTCAAGTCCAACCCCCCTGCTCAAGACAGGAAACCGAATCAAAGGAGAACTAACAGATGGTTGTCCAATTTTCTCTTGTATGTGCCCTCCGTTAGAGCACTCATCACCACCTGTAACGTATTCAAAGGAAAGATCTTGGAGCAAAGCCGTTTTTCTGAGTAGTTCTTCCGTTGTAGATTTTCTGTCTTGAAGGAATGTAAGCAAATTGTGTGGAAACCAACATGTGGACTCTGACTGGGTTTGGAACACCTTGTGATCGTTTTTTCCCAGGCCACGGACTATCTGAGTGATGCTGAGGAGAGGAGGAAGAGAAAGCTTCATTCTTCATGGCTAGTTAATTTTCTTTGCTTGGACTTTTCAAGATGCCTCTTAGGTTTTAGAATAGCAATTATGTAAACAGAATAGGGTTTCATTTTATTTTCAAGGTAATTATATTACTGCATACATCTCTGTAACAGAATAAAGGTTTTTATTTATTTATTTATTTATTTATTTATTTATTTATTTATTTATTTATTTATTTATTTATATACCGCCCGTCTTCCAAAGGAACTCCAGGCAGTTTACAACAATAACAATGACAATAATAACAGATTAAATAACAAAAGAAAAAACCCCAGTAAAAATAAAAATGGAAAGAAAAATCAAAACATCGTAGTAAACCACAATAAAAAATTCACTGACAAGAAGGCGGGACAAAAAAAATATTAACGGTCGCCAAATGCCTCGTGAAAAAGCTATGATTTTGCCTGATTACCTGATTCTTTAAGGTAAGAATGTTTATACCTCACAAGCAAGGCTGAGAGTCATGGAACCCATTAGGTGTGATTTCAGAGAAGGGGATTAACATCTCCAGCTGACAGTATTAATTGACTGCTGAGTGTTGTGGGTTTGCTGTATAAGCTGAGTAGAGATGACCTCCCTCTCCGGCTGCTTTTCGTTAGAACACATCCTGAGGTAATCGGTTCCATTGTCATACTGCTCTAACAGATAGGAAGTTTTTCATCCTATTCAGCCTAAAGCTGGCTTCCTGTGGCTTGGAGACCCTTATTGTGTGTCCTGCTCTCTGGGATGATAGAGAAGAGATCCCGACTATCCAAAACTGGAGGCACTCAAGAGAAATTTGGACAACCGCCTGGCAGATATCCTTTGATTTGCTTTCCTGCATCGGGCGGGAGGTTGGACTTGAAAGTCTTGTAGGCCCCTTCCAACTTCACTAACCTTTGATCCTATGAGTCCTCTGTATGACAGTCTTTCAAGTATTTGAAAAGTGCTATCCTATCTCCCCTCAGTTTTTGGTTCCCAATGATCAACATGACTAGTTCTTTCAATCTTTCCTGATATGGCTTGTTTTCCAGTCCCCAGATTGTCTTTGTTGCCCTCCTGTGAACCTGCTCCAGTTTGTTGGCGTCCTTGTTAAAATATGGTGTCTAGAACTGGGCACAGTACTCTATCTAGGATGGCACTTAACAAGTCCTAAATAGAAGGTAGGGTAGTTGGAAAGTCCATGAGTCATAAAAACAGGGACAAGCAATTCCATTTATTCCTGGTCTATGTCAATTCTGTCTCTGTTCAGTCATCATGTCATGAGTCATCATGGTCCAGTTTCTGCATCACCCAGTGATTTTTATCTTATTTTATGTTATTGAAAAATGCACCAACATTTATTTATTTATTTATTATTTACACTTATATACCGCCCCATTCCCACGATGGGGACTCTGGGCGGTTTACAGTATCAGAGTTAAAACAACAAAAAATCATTCACAAACAACAGTAGCAAAACTGCAATAACCAAGAGTAATTTGGCGGGATAAAAATATTGAATAATATTTAAATGAAGAAGAAGGAAAAAAAAAAAAAACCAGAAATGGGACCTTAGACATCGCCATAAGCTTCTCTGAAGAGGATAGTTTTAAGATTTCTCTTAAATGCTTCCAGCGATGGAGCCAGCCGTAAATCACTAGGGAGTTTGTTCCAAATGGACGGGGCCACAACCGAGAAAGCCCGTCCCCGAGTACCCGCCTTACGGGCATCCCTCGGTGTGACCGTCCGCAGTGATAAGGCCACCGAGGCTCGGGTGGGTCGGGCCAGATCTAATTGTCGGGAGAGACGCTCCGCCAGATATGCCGGGGCCAAGCCATGGAGGGTTTTGTAAACCAAAACCAACACCTTGAATCTTATTCGGGAGGCAACGGGTAACCAGTGTAGGCGAGCCAGGATAGGGGTGGCGCGGTCATAGCGACGCGCACCAACCACCAGCCTGGCCGCCGTATTCTGGACCCGCTGCAATCGCCGCACAAGATTCAAGGGGAGCCCCATGTAGAGAGCGTTGCAGTAATCCAGCCTCGACACGACCAGTGCCTGTACCACAGTCCTCAAGGAGCCCTCATCGAGGTACGGGCGAATCTGGGCGATAAGCCTAAGATGGTAAAAGGCCGACCTGACCACGGCTGACACCTGAGGTTCCAGGGTCAGATCCGGGTCCAGGACGACGCCCAGATTCCTCACTCTTTGCGCCAGCTGGAGGGCGGACCCATCCAGACTGGGAAGAGGGGCCACAGTACCCCTCCGACGAGCCCCCGAAGAACATAACCTCGGTCTTGCCTGGGTTGAGCCTGAGCCTGTGGGACCTGGTCCAGTCCAGTACCGCAGCCAAGCAGCGATCAAGGGTCCCGACGGCCTCCACTGCACCGGTGGAAAAGGAGAGATAGAGCTGCGTGTCATCAGCGTACTGATGGCAGCAGACTCCATAACTCCGGATGATCTCGGCCAGCGGCTTCATATAGATGTTAAAGAGCATCGGGGAGAGCGACGACCCCTGAGGCACCCCACAGGAGAGTGTCCAGGGAGCCGACAACTCACCCCCCAAGCTCACTCGCTGGGTGCGGCCCCCAAGGAAGGACCGAAGCCAGGCCAAGGCCTGGCCTCCGATCCCAACCTCAGAGAGCCGCTCCAGCAGGATACCGTGGTCGACGGTATCAAAAGCCGCTGACAGGTCGAGAAGGACCAGCAGGGTAGAGCAACCCCTGTCAGCCCTTCTCAACAGATCATCATGCAGCGCGACCAGGGCCGTTTCGGTCCCATGATGCGGCCTGAACCCGGACTGGAAAGGATCCAGGACGTGGTTCTCCTCCAGGAACGACTGGAGACGCAGGGCGGCGACTCGCTCGATCACCTTGCCCAAAAAGGGAACATTGGCTATGGGACGATAGTTGGACAAATCGTCCACTGCCAAGCCAGGTCTTTTAATAATGGGCTTCACCACCGTCTCCTTCAAAAGACTGGGAAAAATCCCGTCCTTGAAGGAGGCTGAGGCAATCAGTGAAGCCCATTTCGGCATGCTCCCCCCTGCGCTCTTAATCAACCAGGAAGGGCAAGGGTCGAACGGAGAGGCCGCAGGCCTGCAATGTCCCAGTGCCCTGGAGGCATCCACCGGTGTTACAGGCCCAAACTCAACAAACCGAGGCGACCGAGGCGGCCCGACACTGGCCGTGACAGGGGCCGGATCAGGGCAACCGGCATCCAGCTCGGAACGGATGGCCTCTATCTTAGATTTAAAGTAGGCTGCGAATGACTCACTAGTGAAATCACTAGGAGGAGGCCCCGGCGGAGCGGGATTGGTGAGGTCTCGGACCACACGGAAAAGTTCCGCTTGACGATTCGAGGCCTCACCAATTCTCAGGGCGGCGAAAGATCTCCTAGCCGCCCTTATCGCACGAGAGTAGCGACCGTTCAACGCCTTAACCGCAGCCCAATTTTGAGCCGTCCGAGCGTTCCGCCATCTGCTCTCTAGCCTTCTCCGCTCTTGCTTCATCGCCCGTAGCTCCTCGGTAAACCAAGGGGACGAACGGGCTCGGCATCGGATCAGGCGCTTGGGGGCGATCCGGTCGACAGCCCCAGCCACCTCCTCAAACCACCGTTGGGCTAGGGAGTCGGCCGGATCGTCATCCAAACCGTCTGGTACATCCCCGAGGGCCTCCGAAAACCGTACAGGGTCCAGGAGCCCCCGGGGGCGGGCCCAGATGGACGGGCCCGGCTCCCCGCGGGGCGGGGTGGCTACCGCAAGAGAGAAAGTCAGTAGATAATGATCTGACCATGACACGGGCCGGGCCAGCAAACTCCCGACCCCCAGATCAAAACCCCGCGATGTGGAGGCAAAAACCAGGTCCAGGGTGTGTCCACCAATATGAGTGGGTCCGATGACTAATTGGGCCAGGTTCATGGAGGCCATGGACTCCATGAATTCCAGAGCTGCTCCAGACAGCCCGACCCCGGCGTGCACATTGAAATCTCCCACCACCAATAGGCGGGGGGACCTCAAAAGTGCCGCCGAGATGAACTCGGAGAGCTCCGGAAGGGATAGTGCAGGGTCACGGGGAGCACGGTACACAAGCACTACCCCAAACCTGTCCCTTTGACCCACCATAAGGTGGAGACATTCCAAGCCCGGACTCACCAAAATCGCGGATCTACTGACATAAAAAGAGTCTCTAAAGACCATAGCCACCCCGCCCCCCCTCCCCTTTGACCTGCCCAGCTGCTGCAAACGGTAGCCCTGGGGGCAAAGGAGGGTGAGAGAAGCCCCACCTCCCTCGCCCACCCAGGTCTCCGTGATGAAAGCCAGGTCGGCACGCTCATCCACGATAAGATCGTGGATAAGGGGGATCTTATTATGTACCGACCTGGCATTAATAAGCAGACAGGACAGGTCAGGGGAACAGGCGGTTTGGATCCCAGCCATTTGGCGGTGAGCCGACGGATCAGAACGGGGGACAGGCAATAGATGTCTGTCCCGAGTTCTCCTAATCCGATCGACCTGCCGGCCCACAGCGTATCTCCCACGGCCCGACACAACCCTAATGGAGCACCCGGCAGGCTCCATAAGATCTCAAACGGTCAAGGGCCCAGACCTGACAATACCAAGAGTAAACAAGACAAACAAACAAAAAAAATACAAATCTAAAAATACAAAATAGCCACCAGAAGTGCAGTACAAAATCCAAAAAACAAATACAAAAAAAAAAAAAAAGAATACAATACAATAGACACTATAAATAATAAATTAAGTATAAAAAGGTCAGGGGGTAGCCCACAGAAAGATGGAATAACTGGGGAGGGGAAGGGGGGAGACGAAGGAAGGGGGACAATTCTGTCTCTGTTCAGTCATCATGTCATGAGTCATCATGGTCCAGTTTCTGCATCACCCAGTGATTTTTATCTTATTTTATGTTATTGAAAAATGCACCAACATTCGTATTCATTATCATCCCTAACTGTTATATCACCCCTTCCCCCAGAACGTACTCACTTCTCAGTACAGCTACTATCGGTGCACATCAGTCCACATGATTCTTAGTGCACAGAGTTTTGTGTGCAATTTCACAGAGCTCAAGAACATTAATTTTTTGGGGGTGGACCACCACTCTCAGAGTCCTCCAAACCAAAGTAGCCAAGTAAATTATTTATTTATTTATTTATTTATTTATTTATTTATTTATTTATTTATAGAATGCCAAGGATGGTATACTCCAAAACATTACTGTGCTCTAATTAGGAAGGAAATCTCACTAAATGGCGACTTCTCCATGCTTCTGGTATTATCAATAAGGTGTGGCATTCTTATAAGGACTGTCAATTCGTTCAAGAGTTCCTGACTTAGGAATGATACTGTAATGCAGTGGTTCTCAACCTGTGGGTCCCAGATGTTCTTGGACTGCATCTCCCAGAAGTCTCCACCACTACTTGTGCTGGCCAGGATTTCTGGGAGCTATAGTCCAAGAACATCTGGGGACCCACAGGTTGAGAACCACTGCTCTAATCGATATGTTAGCTCGGGATGCAGGGACTGGGTTGGAATTTTGTCCCATCTCTCGTAGCCACAGGGTCTCTTTCAGGGAGGACAGTCCTTTGCTTCACAGAAGGTTAATCATTCTTTTGATGGTGTCCTTCATTGGAATGACTGTCCACTCTGAAGCTGATGTAAAAGCTAAGGAACCCGAAGGACAGAGAACAGAAACTTTCTCATTGCCCATCCATACAGATCAGCACCTGGACAGCCAAAGACTCATCAGGCACCTTGGCCAGTGTCTTCCTCCCTCATGTGCCATGCACTGTCATTTTCTTTAAATAAGAATAATCGTTTCTCATTTCGCCCCTGCATGTCTACATTACCATAGGCAGACTGGTGTGACCTGCTTCGCCTCCCTTCTGGGTGATTCATCCTTTCCATTTCTGGCAATGCGTAAATGCGCACCTGAATTAGCCAAGAGGGAAGGAGATCTATCTCAATGGCATGGGGTAGTGGGGAAGCAGAAAGGAAGGAAGAGGCAAAACAAAACAAAACAAAAATCCAGAATGACGTTTACACAGTCTCGAGCTCACGACTCATGCCTCTGACTGACAGTTTTTTAGTTGTCTTATTTATTTGTACTATTAGCGGGAAACAAAACGTCTTAGTTAAGGCATAACACGCTGCGCTGACATATTAAAGAGTTGGAAACTTGGAATGCATAGCGTCATCTCGCTGAGCAAGGGAGAGGGCTGCAGTTGCCGTAGCAATTCAGAGGAGCCCAGATGTTGGGCGGGAAAGGCAGCCCCTGGAGAAGCAGGAAGGAAGGAGAAACAGGAGGGAGAGAAATCTGTTCAGGAGCCCATCAAGAGTGCACGGGAGGGGAAGGCAAACTCAGCTGCTGAGATGGGCGCTCGCTCATCTCCCATCCCTCCTGGGGAGAGGCCACTGGGGGCCTGGCAGGCAGCTGTTTGGAAAGGAGCACAGTTGGGGGTGGCTGCTTGGTGTTGGCATAGCAAGGCTTACATCCAAACATATGGCAAAAGCAGTTTTGTATGTCTCTTTAAAAAAGGGGCGTGGTGGCTCAGTGGACTAAGGCACCGAAACTGTAGACTGCAAAGTCAGCAGCTCAGCGGTTCGAATCCCGGGTGCCACACAGCGGAGCGAACTCCCGCTGATAACCCCAGCTCCTGCCAACCTAGTAGTTCGAAAGCATGTAAATGCAAGTAGATAAATAGGTACTGCCGTAAAAAGCGGGAAGGTAAAGCAGTGTTTCCTTGCAGCCATGCCGGCCACGTGGCCATGGACTTGCACAGCACTGGCTCTTCCGGCTTGAATACGGAGATGAGCACCGCCCCTAGAGTCGGACACGACTAGCATGCATATGCGGGGGGAACCTTTAACTTTACCTTACTTAAGTAATGGTTCTAGCTTCATACAGTAACACACTCAGCCACGCCCTGACCTGCCTGATACCGGTGTTGTTCCAGGGGTACAGAGAGAGTTGCAGAATTCCTTCTGACATTGCTATGTAAGGTTGTATTTCATTCTTTTTGTATTTATAACAAGCAAGGCAGTATATATATATATGTGTGTGTGTGTAGCTCCTTATCCCTTTTTTATGAGCTTTATCACAACTGCTGTTGGCCTGATTTTCTATTTTGTATATTTTCTGTACAGATATTTAATGAGTGTTTTATTATTTTCATAGGTCAACCTGTTTACCTTTTCCCCTTAGAATATATAGATAAAGTATATTTTTCATATACCTGTGGTGTCTACGACTCCTCCTTTAATCAGACTGCAGCACATAATACCCAAATAATATACCAATCTCCTAACAATCCATCAACAGATCTCAATACTTGGTAGGGCTCCGGCACCAACAACCTCACGGTTTTTCACCCAACAAGGTCCTGTTTCTCTGCTCTGCAAAGGTGCACGGAACTCCGGGTGAGGTGAGGCAGGAGCATCCCTACTCCAGGGTTGCAGCAGGGAAAGGGCTCTGTTTGAGGAAGCGGGTTGTGGTAGAAGGTCCTAGGGCAGTGTTGGTGAACCTATGGCATGGGTGCCAAAGGTGGCACTCGGAGCCCTTTCTGTGGGCACCCGACATCGCCCCTTCACAGCCACCTGGATTCAGGTTCAATGGCTGTATTGGCACTTTGCGAATAATGAGTGGGTTTTGAACCGCAGTTTGGGCACACAGTCTCCAAAAGGTTTGCCATCACTCTCCTGACCATCGAATCATGGAGTTGGATGGGGCCTCTTAAGGGCATCGCATCCAAACCACCACCCCCACTCCAGGGGTGGCGAACCTTCAGCACTCCAGATGTTTTGGACCACAACTCCCACAGTCCTTTGTCGTTGTCAATCTAGGCTCAGAATTCTGGGAGTTGTGGTCCAAAACATTTGGAGTGCTGAACGTTGGCCACCACTGCCCTACTCCATGCAGGAATAAAAATCAAAGGTCTCTTGCCAGGTGGTTGTCCAAATTCCTTGGGTCCGTTTCCAAGTAGAAAGGCAGGGTAAAGATATTCAAAATAAATAAAAATCAATATTTCTACTTCTCAGGGTTGGTGGTGTAGGCTCAGCCTTGTGGATTTTTGGTAACTCCCTGTAACACTGATCAGTTAGAGCAGTGCTTCTCAACCTGTGGGTCCCCAGATGTTGCTGGACTGCAACTCCCAGAAATCCTGGCCAGCTCAGCTAGTGATAAAGACTTCTGGGAGTTGCAGTCCAGAAACATCTGGGGACCCACAGGTTGAGAACCACTGAGTTAGAGTGACTTGATGTGTTGGGAGGAGTAGCACACAGGATGATTTCCCACACCCATGAGCACATTGGTGGGATCTACCTTCACCAGGAAAGTATGTGTGGTGTGGCTGAATGGTTAGTGTGGGTCATAGTCTTGAGAAGAAGCCATTCCCCTCTCATCCAGCCTGCAATATACTCCCTAAAACCTGGCTACTGGGTCAAGTGTGTTTGAGGCCTCTACCCTCTCATTGTGCAGGAATAATATATTCAGTGGGTTCCTATATGATGTGGTGGCGTGGTGGCTCAGCGGGTTAGAGCACTGAAAACTGTCCGCTGCAAAGTCGGCCGCTGAGCAGTTCGAATCCCGGGTGCCACGCAGCGGAGCGAGCTCCCGCTGTTCACCCCAGCTCCTGCCCACCTAGCAGTTCGAAAGCATGCAAATGCAAGTAGATCAATAGGTACCGCCGTAAAAAAGCAGGAAGGTAAAACAGTTTCCTTGCAGCCATGCCGGCCCCGTGGCCACGGACTTGCACAACACTGACTCTTCGGTTTGAATATGGAGATGAGAACCGGCCCTAGAGTTGGACACGACTAGCACACCTGTGCGGGGGAGGGGACCTTTACCTTTACCTTATAGATGATGTGGAGAAGGAAGGCGTTGTGTGTGAAGGAAGGCAGCAAAACACTACCTCTGTATTGTTTTTTGTTCTTTAATGATGGCAGAAAAGAAATATATCTTTTAAAAATGTGTTGGTGGTGGATAAGGTCAAGCTAAGAATGGTTCAGGGCACTGTAAACTCCTCTGATCTCTCTCCCCAATTTTTCTAACGGAAAGTTATCTGTAGAGGGCTTGCTTTTTTAAAAAAAAAAATTGGCCTTATTGAAAATCTATTCTGCACTGAGAATGATCTGAGCTGTCAAATTTCTCTGCTAGCAAAGAGGCGCAGCCTTAATGATGATATGAGGGAGAGCACAGAAAGTGAAATTTTGAATCCTCTAGAGTTTGCAAATGTATGGAAAAGTTAACCAAAACTGAGAGGTGAACGTGCCTGTCTGTGTGCACTTTGTTTTTTTTTTTAAAAATGTATCACAGAACCATAGGATGGTAGAGTTGGAAGAAACCTCTCAGGTCACCCTCCCATAACACTCCTTCTGGACAGCCAGCCCATCCCCAAAAAACTGATAGAGGTGGAAGGCCTTCTTTCAGGGAGACAATGGGGAGGAAACTTATCTGGCCTCCCTTGGGAAGGAATTCCACAGTCTGGGATGCTACCAAGAAGACTCATTTTGAGGTCTTCACTTGATCGTGAAGGTAGTAGAACACAGTATGTCTGTGAAGATTCTGAAGTCCTCCTGGTGAGGTTATCTGGACGTTGAGTCATGGCAACTGGATTTCTTTTCTTGAGAGATTGAAACGTTTCACTCCTCAACTAGACAGCTTTGTCAGTCTGAGGAAATCTAGTTGCAAGTCCTCCATTTTATAGTTCATCTCGATTTCACACCACCCTGGTCTGAAATAGGCTTATTAGGTGGACGGTGGCTTGAATAGGCTCGTCAGGTGGACAGTGGCCTAAGACAGGCATGTCCAAACTTCAGCCCTCCAGATGTTTTGGACCACAATTCCCACAGTCCTTTGTCATTGGCAATACAGACTTTGAATTCTGGGAGTTGTGGTCCAAAACATCAGGAGGGCTGAAGTTTGGACATGTCCGGCCTAGGGTGTGTGGACGTCCCACCTATGCAACCCTTCCAAACACCCTAGGCCAGTTGTGGTGAACCTTTGGCACTCCAGATGTTTTAGACCACAACTCCCACAGTCCTTTATCATTGGCAATAAAGGCTTGGAATTCTGGGAGTTGTGGTCCAAAACATCAGGAGGGCTGAAGTTTGGACATGTCCGGCCTAGGGTGTTTGAAAGTCCCACCTATGCAACCCTTCCAAACACCCTAGGCCAGTTGTGCTGAACCTTTGGCATTCTAGATGTTTTAGACCATAACTCCCACAGTCCTTTATCATTGGCAATAAAGGCTTGGAATTCTGGGAGTTGTGGTCCATAACATCTGGAGTGCCAAAGGTTCACCACCACTGCCCTAGGCCATTTTGACTCTAATAAGCCTATTCAGGCCACCGTCCACGTAATGTTCTTACTCAGGCCAAGGTGATGTGAAAACCAAGGGGAACTATAAATTGAAGGCCTCACCACTAACTTATCTCAGACTGCTGAAGCTGCTTGGATGAGTAACGAAGCATTTCAATCTCTCAAGAATAGAGATGGGCTTTGCATTTCGAACACAGTCAGCTTCCAAAACGAACTGTGAGAGCCCAGCTGATGTTCAGAACCGGAGGAATGAAATCAACCAATCCCTTACCTTGCGCAGGGTTAAACTCCAACGAGGAAGAAGCCTTTGACACATCATCTCTCCTTCTCCCTGGTGGGATGATGCATTTTCCTGCATAGCTGCTGAATGGCCAGCACCAAGGAGAAGGAAAGATGATGCATCGGAGGCTTCTTCCTTGTTGGAGCTTAACCCTGCACAAGCCCAGTGCAAGGTAAGGGATTGGTTGATTTCATTCCTCTGGTTCCAAACGTCAGCTGGGCTCTCGCTCTGAAGCTGACCACTTTCGAAACGAAAAGCCAGTCTCTACTCAAGAAGTCCAGTTGCCATGACTCAACTTCCAGATGGTAGAACAACAGGGATTCTGGCAAATCTTTGAGTCCACGTCACAAGTCCAAGTCTTTGGAACCAAGTCCTAAGTCCGAGTCCGTATTAAAAACAAGCTCTTCTCCCCAGAAAAAGAGGAGAGGTTGGTGGGTTCCAAGTTGTGAGTTGATTCTGAGTCATTTGTTAAAAACAAGAGTCTGACTTGAATGGCCTGTGGGACTTCAGTCTGACTTGACAGAGAATCCTGTGACTGGAGACCCCATCTTTTCCTCTGAAGACTGCAAAGCTTTTATGGGGAGATCTGGCCCTAAGCTCTTCCCTTCAGAAAGTTCTTCCTCACATTTCAGAAGGAATCTTCTTTTTTATCCCCTCTGGTTGCCAAACACAATTTCCCTCCATCTTCCACACGACAGCCCTTCCGCGTCCTTCCTCTTATCTCTCATCCTTCTGTAAGTGAACTGAGTACAAGACAAAATGAATCTATGCTTTTAGATGGAAGAATCCATGGCCTCATGCAAAGGTATGTGTTTCTAGCTGAGATCTTTCCGGGCAAACAAAGAACAAACACTCTAAAATATTTATACCTACTTACTTCGAAGCCAGAAGGAAAGAATCGTGTACTTGAAGCTCATCCAACATGCTTTACAGAAAAGTCCACCTTATGCCTTGACTGAGGGGCTAGAGAAAACTAATGACCAGAGGGGGCCAGCCTAAGCTCCAGGGGAACTAATTTTGGAATATTTATTTAAGAACTGGGTGGACAGCTCAGTGATTGATGTACAGTACGACTGCCGTATCCACGGGGGATTGGTTCCCGGACCTCTACGGATAGCGAAATCTGCTGATAAGAGCAAACGCTCTTATCTAAGGAATAATGGTGGCAGCAGGGGTGGTGCGGTGATACCCCCAAATGCTTGGCAGTGGCGGCAAGGAGCGCTCAGCATTGGTAAGCTTTCTTTGTTTTCCCCTTCCTCGATACCGCTGGCAGCCAACTGCTGTCTTCACCACTGGCTTTGCGGCAACTGTTTGCGACAGCAACCTACTTTACGGCTACTGTTTGCGACAGTAGCCTGCTTTGTGGCTACTGTTTGCAACAGTAGCCTGCTTTGCGGCTTCTGAATTATTTTTTAAATATTTCCCTCCTCAATACACAGATAAGTGAATCAGCGGATAAGGAGGTCATACTGTATCTGGTGTATGATTCCTCAAGGTGCCTCCTGGGAGAAGGGCCAGCGAAAGTGGCCTTGGGCAAGCTGCAGTGTCCCAGGTTGGTCTCAGAAGAAAGGAATGGGAAACCACTTCTGTGTATTCGGTACCTAGAAAAACCTGGAAGAGGTCATCATATGTCTGAGTGAGAAACCAGTAGCATCCATGCAAAGCCTCAAGGTCCACCCTTGCCCTAGCTCTCACCGTTTTAGAGATCTTTAGAAACAAACACATTCTAGCAAATATTGATAAGTTGACACCAAATGAAATACCGAGCAAGGAGCATCCCCGACAGTGTGCAGACCGAAGCTCTTTTTGAGGCGAAGTTCATTTTTTAAAAAACAGAACAATGAAGATAAGGGAATAAATTGTTGGTTGTGCTTCTCTTAAGTGCCTCTTCCTTCCAAATCCTTCTATTTCCTGCTTCCTCAGTCTCAGGTCTTTGTTATGGCCTGCTACAACTCTCTTGGGAATTTCTGTTCCCACTTGTAATGTCCCTCCTCTGCTTTTCCTGGAGGTAGATCTCTGCCTGATCTTGGAAGCTAACCAGGGTCAGGCCTGGCTAGTACTTGGATGGGAGACCACCAAGGAATACCAGGTGCTCTAGGCGCCTGGAATAGGAACCGGCAAAGCACTCTAGTATTCCTGCCAAGAAAACTCCATGGACATGCGGTCACAAAGAGTCTATCACGAGTCACGACTGTAACAACAGAACAACAACTGCCACAGAAACCGCACTTGGCCTCAAAATTGTATGTCACACTTATTATTTATTTTATAGTATTTTTACCCCGCCTTTCTCCTTGGAAAAGGACCCAAGGCGGCTTACACTAATGAGGGACAATATACAGTCCAATACACTTAAGACATATTAAAAGTAATTGAGAGCAGGGAATAGAGGGCCATCTTACAGCATTAAAAGACAACATTACATTCCCCCCGCCACCGCCATCTGTTTATTTAGTCTATAGAAGTTCCACGCCAAGGGTGCACATTATGTTTTTAAATTGTTTGTTATGTGTTGAATGTTGTTGTTATTTCTGGCCGTATTGATCGGCCCGCTGATGGCCGCCCAGAGTTCTCACGGGAAGATGGACGGGATAGAAGTTGAATAAATAAATAAATAAATGAAGAGAACGAAGCGTTTTAAAAAGAAAGTGAAAAATTCCATGAAAAGTTATGAGTGCGGGAAGCTAACCATTGAAAATATTGTGTCAATGCAATCACAAAATATATGAATAGCTGCTTTCACATGACCACTAAAATCCACTGCAAAGTGCTTCCAGATGCAGAGCATAAAATTGTTTTCACACAAGCAGTGGACTTCCACACCCACTTAAGCGTGACCCAGCACATTTTACAAGTACTTGGTCTCGAGGTGGTAAGATCCTTGTTGCTGTTCCGATGCAGATTTTAAACCATTGCTCAGTTCCGTGGGAACACAGAAAATCTGCACCAAAACCTTTTCTCCCCCATTATGGTGTCTTTGCTGCGGTTCTCAGTTGTGGGATCAGAGCGGTTGCGGATTTTCAAAACACATCCATAGGAACATCCGATCTGCGACATCAACCATGTGACCACTCTGGGGGGTGATCCGGATCAAAGTTTGCTGCGGATTTTAGTGGTCATGTGAAAGCAGCCAATGTCTATGTGATCATGTATGGTAGATTCATATAAAGGTCACATAATAGGTAGTCCATTATTCAGGGAAAGCTTGCCTGAAGAGAAAGGTCTTTGCCTGTTATTTATTTCTATGAAATAATTATATAAAATAATTATATGACCATGGCATGACCATGGTGGGTTTAAAATGGTATGCAGTTGTTCCTGTGTGCCCCACCCCACCCCACTCCAGGAGGCCTGCTCTACAACGTTAGCAAGATGTTTGGCTTGTGAAGACTGTGGCAAGCCTAGCGGTGCTCCAGTTTTTCCTCAGCTATGGCTATGAGAAGAGAACACAGCAAGCTACCTCTTGCTGGTCATCTTTCACTGTTCTCCTGCTTCAGTTCTAGAGTCCCCATAAAATATAAGAACATAAGAAGAGCCATGCTGGATCAGGCCAAAGGCCTATCTAGTCCACCTTCCTGTATCTCACAGTGGCCCCACCAAATGCCTCAGGGAGCGCACGAGACTAGATCTCTGTCTCCTGATACCACTCCCCTGCAATCTGGCCCTTGAAGTACCCTGGTTTAAAGCCTAGAGATGACACATCTCCATCATGGTTTGTAACCCGTGATGGACTTTTCCTCTAGGAATCTGTCCAATCCCCTTTTGAAGGCATCCAGGCCAGAGGCCATCACCACCTCCTGTGGCAGGGGGTTCCACAGACTAACAACAACATGCTGGGTGAAAAAAATATTTTCTTTTGTCTGTTCTTACTCTCCCAACCCTCAGTCTGAGTGTATGTCCCCTACTTCTGGTATTTTGTGAGAGGGATAAGAGCATCCCTGTATCCACTTTACTCATGCCCTGCATTATTTTGTACATCTCAATCATATCCCCCCTGAGGCACCTTTTTTCCAGACTAAAGAGCCCCAAATTCTTCCTTCCTTCCTTCCTTCTATTCCATCATCAGTTCCTTCCTTCCTTCCTTCCTTCCTTCCTTCCTTTCTTCCTTCCTTCCTTCCTTCCTTCCTTCCTTCTTCTCTCCTGTTCTCGGAGCCTGCCAGGCTGACACCTCTTTGATATTCTTATCCCGCGCTTGGCGAAGCATCCATTTTCATCTCCTCGCATTGTGACGCTCATCGCTCAGCAACGGGGCTTCGGATGGCATGCGTAAATGGCTCCATCCTAAGAACAAAACAAGAAGGAAGGGGGATTGTTCTCATTGCATGTGACTGTGAACACACAGCTGGGCATGAAAGAAAGCAGGGCATGGACTAGAAAGAGCCAGCCAGATTCCAGTGGCTTGCTCTCCCCCCCCCACCCTACTCCACCAGCAGCATATTTGGTGCTCTGGATGTATTACAAACAGGGAACCAAACAGGGAATAAAGAAGTCCATAAAATCCCCTTGCAATTCCCAAGGTACCCTTGGAACGGAAAAGACAGACACTAGTGAACTGACGCTTTGTACAGCCCAACAAGCCAAAATGACACACTGTGCAGATTAGAAATGCCATCCAAAATGAAGCAAAGTCTAAACCAATATAATAGTATTTACTCACTTTCGTTCCTTTTTCTCATTGTTTTGTTGCTTTCTATTCTGCTGGTCTCTCTGTATTTTGGCTCCCTACGCTACTCAAGTTGCGATTGTAAGCTCTCTGGGACAGACATCTGGTTTATTTTCTTTAGATTTATAATTGCAACCCTCGTCCTGAGCATTTTTGTTCAGCACGTAAACAGGCGAGATGTTTGAGCAAGGTATTGCATTATTTGAGTCCATTCTGAGGCCCTGTCCACACCGTCATATAGATGTGACATATGGATCACTGATGGCAGAGTCTGGATTGGAAGGAAAGATCTCATCTGCAAATGTTTCTTCTTAGAACGCTCCATCCTTCACCTTTAAGAACTGTTGCACACCTTTCTAGCCCGGGGGTAAGGCATGCATTATTTTGGGCATGCCCAGTTTAGCTGCAAAACAGCAGCCTCTAGCAGCCTCTGCAATGGTGGCTGCAGGTTCGGAAGGAGTAGAGAGAGAATGGCGGTTACTTCACGTCCTGTTTGTCCCTCCTTGCTGTCCCGCTTGGGACCGGTACAAAAAAACCTTACTTCACGTCCATAGCGTGACAGCAAAAAGGTGTCTCAATCATGCCCCCGGAACTGGGAGCAGAGTGTGACAAGCCATACCTGCCCCTGGGCTGGGGAATTCTCTTGTCACGGTTGGTTCCCGGTTCCTGTTCCGAGATAAGGGACTGTGTGGTAACAACTGTCACGTAACATCCAGTGTCCACCTAGTGGTCAGCAGCTGAAGCGGCATTCGACATTCATTTCCCTATGGGGAACACCATGCAGCGCAAATGTTTATTAAAGAAAGTACTAAAAATTCTGTAGCATTGACGTGTACATCCCGGAAGACCAGTAAATCGAAATATCAAAAAAGTTTTATTTACGATATTTTAAAAAAGGGTTAAGAAAGCAAGACAAATTCAGAATTTGTCATGGAACAAGACCGTGAAGTAACAGTTGTCATGAGACAAGTTATCACACCCGTGAGTAAAAGCAAACAGGGACTGAACAATGCTGTCACAGTACAAAAATAATCGCGGAACAAGGTGGTAGGTGAAGTAACCACCCAAGATGGGAGAATGAGGGAATAGAAACAGAGAAGGGGGAAGAGAAAACAGAATGACACAAAGAGGATGATGAGAAGAGTGATGTAAAAAAATTATTTCACTTCCCCTGACCTTCTGAAGGCAGACGATCAGGGGAAGTCATTAATTGACAGTGGATCAGACTACTAGCATTTAATTTACAGTATTTGTTTGTTTGTTTGTTTGCAGTCAGGACAGGAGGACCACACCAAATGGCACATCATTCCTCCTCCTGACCTCAGCAGAGCCTTTGTAGCCTAATCCACCCCACATGCAAAGTGGCCAATCGTGACAGGCCTTCAGTTGTCTTGGATCGTTGTGGGATTTATATTTAAAAAGTACAGGAATGAAAGATAACTTAAGGAGTGCATTGCACTGTCGGTCAAATGAGTTGATGCAGTCTTGTTTTGACCGAGGTCCTCTCCCAAGAAATAAAAAAAAATGTCTGTCACAGCAAATGATTTTCCTCATTATGTTGCATTTAGCTGCTTTTTGGGGGATTGGCCACTAGAAGATAATGATTTGAGGGAAGGTAGAAGGTAGTGATTTGAGCACTGGACTGTGAGACAGGAGACCTTGGTTAAAGTCCCTAATTGGCCATCAAATCCACTGGGTGACTTTTGTCCTATCCCGGTATCACAGCTTGATCTGCCTCACAGGGTTTTCGTGAGGAAAAAGCACGGTGGAAGACAACCATGAAAGCTGCCTTTTCAAAGAAAGAGTGAGCCTTTTCCTTTTAATACAACAAGAAACAGAGAGATCAAGATGTAATGCTTTTTTTTTCTTCTGCTCTGGAAGATGGGCGGGATATAAGTACAACAAAAATAAATAAATAAATAAATAAATAAATAAATAAATAAATAAATAAATAACCCATTAAGTACTAATTTTTGACATACAAGGTTTCGAAAACTTGGTAAAATTCATAAGAATAGAGAAAATATAATAGGTTGATGATGATGATGATGATGATGATGTGTGTGTGTGTGTGTGTGTGTGTTGTGTCGTTACAGTCGTGACCGACTCTCCGTGACCCCATGTCCATGGAGTTTTCTTGGCAGGAATACTGGAGTGGTTTGGCAGTTCCTACTCCAGGTGCCTACAGCACCTGGTATTCCCTGGTGGTCTCCCATCCACGTACTAACCAGGGCCGACCCTGCTTAGCTTCCAAAATCAGGTGAGGTCAGATTTGATTAGAGCATCTAGGCAGCTACCTAAGGGAGAAGCGTGTGGTGCTGTGGTTAAATGCCTGTCCTGCAGGTAAAACTGTGCTCATGACCTGGCATTCCGTCCCAGGTAGCAGGCTCATGGTTGACTCAGCCTTCCATCCTTCCAAGGTCGGTAAAATGAGTACCCAGCTTGCTGGGGGTGGGGGGCAAAGTATAGCCTGCATACTGTAATTAAAAACTGTAAAACCGTCCAGAGACTGCATGAAGTGGTATGGGGCAGTATATTAAGTAGACCACTTTGCTTTCCTTTGCTTTGTAGACTAGACAGACTAGCTTAACTTTGTACCTTACTATCTTTACTTCTTGTATTAGGCAAAGTAAGCATATAACTACTATATATTGAATTAGTCAAATATAATCTAAGCTGTTCAGTTAAATGAAGAATCAAGTTCTAGGATCAAGAATATTGCTAAGGCTAAACTACCTAATACAATATTGTAATCTGTTATCTGTATCTTTTGTACTAGATGAAGATAGAGATAAGTAAAGACGAAGATAATATTGATGGGGAAATATTAGAATAATATTAATGGAAAAATATTTAGTAAATAGGGAAATATGAAAATAATCTTGTTTAAGATGAGAAGAAAAATATGAAACATCTAGGCCAATTTATTGGGGGGGGGAGTCCTGATATATGTAACACGGCAGGAGATAAGCAATGTATCTGTTTTCACTTTGTTAGTTTTAAAAATACATTTTTTTAAAAACGAAGAAAGCTGCCTTTTACTCACTGGAGGATGAATGAGCTTTAGAGGCAAACTGACAACAAATGTTCTAAGCATCCCAGAAGTGCTTTATATTGTAGACACTGAGTAGCAAGCAATAAGTGTTTATTGGACTTCTGGATAGCTCAGTGGTTTCTGAGTGTGGCGCTAGAGGTTGGGTGTTCAATTACACACTGTGCCTCCTAAACCCGGACTGAACTTGATGGTCCAGCTCTGGAATTCTAACATTATAGATTATACATCTAAGATTATAGATTGTGTGTGCGTGCGTGCGCATATGCATGCATGTACTGCACACCTTCCCAGACAGTTTTGATGAGGTTTGGCAGAAATGTGATGTATTGTCACGGAGGTTCTTTTGATGTCCTTTCATGTGTTGGGACTTTTCAAGGAGTTGAATTATAATCTAGAAATTTTGAAACAGAAAAGCATCAGGAAGTCTGTCTCTTTCTAATCACTTATGTAAACCCTCTGGCATTGCTTTGATCACATGGAAATGACAGAGCTCCAGAGAGCCTCTTGTATCCCTGGAGGAACACGGAAAAGCCATGTGAACAAAGCGACAAGGAGATCATCTGGGAGAGGGCATTGACCTCTTTGCTCATCTACTCGAGGTGTAGCTCCTAACCACTAGGCTAGGCTTAAATTTGAGCCGAAGCCAGGTGGCAGCAGCAGTCTTTCCCTGAACAATCAGGGAAAGCATTCCCGACACCTCCTCCCCAACAACGACTCAAAAAGAAGTACATTGCCTTTATGTTCTGTTGTCCAAGCACAGCCAGATTCATGGGGCTAAGATGGCAATGTGACATCCTGAGCTGTTCTGGCAACATGATAATTGCCAGGAATGAATGAATCTTTATTTACAGTTATTAACCAAGTCAAGAAATACCAAAATATCAATTTACCACAATAAAACGATTTGTCAGAATAAAACATTGAATTTGCCAGAATAAAACATTTTAAAAACATTTTTAAAACATGGTAAAACTTTTGATAAAAGCCACTAGATACAAAGAAGACTGTAATAAAATAGTCAGTATCAGAAGGATAGATAATATAATATATCGAAGATCAAGCCAACATCAAACCCCAGAGTGGAGACCCCACTCCATATGGTCATCAAGAGCTGGAATTACTGGCAGTCATGAGCCTGCATACAACTAGTGCAGCAGTGCAAAATCTGGCGACACAATTTGAAATCTGCTGGGACCTGTCAGAGAGAAGTAACTTTGCATAGAATTTGGCAGGTCTCCCAGGAAATTTGTCATAATTGCCAGGAAGAAAATCAAGATTTTAAAAGGAAAAACAGAACTTCTCAGCTGTTGATGGAGTGGTAATAGTTTGGAAGATGTTTGTTTTTATGGGAGGGGGATTGCTTTTCCTTCTCTATTGCATTTAATGATAACATTTAAGAAACAAAATCTTGCAATTTGTTTAAACAGCACGGGACACGTGGTCCACCACACTTTACTGGTTTGATCTTCACAGCACCCCGTGACATAAACTGTTGTTACATCGTGACACATCCACTCCGTGACCAATTACAAGCAGACGACAGGATGAGATTCCACAGGGGTAAACGCAAAGCACTGCACCTAGGAAAAACAAACCAAAGACACGTTAACAAGATGGCAATACTTCAAACGAGAAGAATCGCGGAATTGCTGTACATCACAAGCTGAATATGAGCCAACAGCTGTTTAGTCTGCATTAACAATTCATGAAGGATACTGATAAATTGGAACATATTCAGAGGAGAGCAACAAGGATGGTTAGGGGGCTGGAAACCATGTCTTGGGAGGAAAGACTGAAAGAACTGGGGATGTTTAGCCGGGGGGGGGGAGAGATAGAGGCGAGATAATGGTATCACTTTTCAGATACTTTTCAAATCTACAGAGGAGCAGCAGGATATGTTCTCCATCACCCCAGAGTACAGGACCCGCAACAATGGGCTCAGGTTACAGGAAGCCCAATTTCAGATGGATTTGAGGGGAAATGTTCTAACTGGTAGAGCAGTACAACTATAAGAACATAATTGCTGGAACAGGCCACAGCCCATCCAGGCCAGGTTTCTGTCTCACACAGCCACTCACCATTTGCTTCAGGGTATTCCCAAGCAGATGTCTTCACCTGCTTATGATTCCCTGCAAATGGCATTGGGAGATCTCCTGCCTATCTCTCCAACCCTGAGGTTGTCCTTAGGCATCCACAATGATAGCCATTGAGACCCTTGTTCTCCATGAACTTGTCCAAACCTTTCTTAAAGCTGTATGACAGCTGTCACCACTTCTTCTGGCAGGGAGTTCCACAGACCAGCGATCCTCTGGGTGAAAAAGTACTTTCTCTTATTTGTTTGAAATCTAGCACCCAAAAGTTTCACGGAGTGCCCCCTAGTTCTAGTGTTGTGCGATAGGAAAAACAGTTTTTCCTTATCTACTTTGTCCACACCGTGTATGATTTTATAAATTTCAGTCAAGTCATCTCTTAGGCGCCATCGTTCAAGAGTGAAGAAGAGGCCCAGCCGTTGCAGCCTCAGTTGGTAAGGAAGGTGTTCCAGTCCCCTAATCATTCTGGTTGCCCTCCTCTGCACTTGTTCCATTTCCATAATATCCTTCTGGAGGCATGGTGACCACAACTGTACACAATACTCCAGATGGGGCCTCAGCATAAATTTATAAAGAAGCAAAATCACACTTGCTGACTTATTTTCTATACTCTTCCTAATGATCCCTAGCATTGAGTTTGCTTTTTCCAGTGCTGCAGCACACTGGGTTGACACCTTCATTGAGCTATCCACCAGGATACCAAGTTCTTTCTTTCTTTCTTTCTTTCTTTCTTTCTTTCTTTCTTTCTTTCTTTCTTTCTTTCTTTCTTTCTTTCTTTCTTTCTCTAACACTTTTGGCTTGCACGCTACTGAATCGAACCACCCCAGATTTAGCATTTGTGCTTTTGAAGAATCAACAGAGTCTGGGCCTCCCAGCCAGCAGTTCAAACACCGTAGGGTGTTTTTCTCCCTGAGTCGTTAACTAGCTAATTTTCCAAACGAGGCAAGCATATAAAAGGGCAGCCCCCGCTGCTCTTTCCGCTCTCTGTAAAACAGTGGGGAGAGTCAGGGACCAGGCAGCAGGGAATCACAAGCATGGCCAGTATCAAACAAGTCATGAAATTCATTCCACAACCTTTGGAAATTGTATGCCCCGTTTCACCATTCCTGCCCCAGCTAATCCGCTACTGCACTTCAAACAGCAACTGCTTCTTATATTTATTTATTTATTTATTTATTTATTATTTTTATATACCACCCCATCTTCCGAGACAGAACTCTTTTGTTTTGAATCGCCTTTTGCCCTCCCCCGGTCACGTGGAAATGGAAGCGATTCAGCATTCCGCACTTGGCGTTTTCTCATGAACCGGTTTCCCCGTCCGCACTTTGCTAAACCGCTTTTTGTTCTGATTTTGTCAGTCATTTCCCCATCATCTACTTCTATATCGGAATTTTTTTTTTGGGGGGGGTTAATGTCATGACGTTGTTCTTCCATTCTAAGTAATGTAGCTAATTTTCCGCTTTTCCGACGGCAGGATAAGGCATACAGAGAGGGAAACCCAGAAAACAACAACGGTGAATGGTATCTGCAGTTTCAGCCGAATTGCTTCAAAAAGTGGTCTAGAAATCGGTTTAAAAAAACACCACCCCTTGTGGCTGTCGCAAGAAAAACCAACACAGCAGCTGAAAAGAGGCGTGGCCAAGGGGGGCTCTGCGGAAAAAGCAATTGGAAATGCGGTAGATGATTTTAAAGGCGATTTGACTTTAAGCAAAAGGCGATTCAGAACCTAAGTGCGGTAGGGATCTAAGCTTGCCACTGTAAAAAAGGAGCGCCTTCCTTCCTTCACATTGCTTTCTACACAAGGAGAGTGCTACGTCTTCAGGGAAAGCTCTGCATGTGGGTGTGGGATTAAGCTTTTGAGTTGGCATAACTGTAGCCATTTTGCCATTTCAGAAGCAACAGCATTTGATGGCAAAGGCCTGCGTTCTTTGCAACAGCAGACCAGATTGTGCCAGCCCACTATCCCTCCCTCATTATTCCTTAGTTAAGCTTGCCAAAAAGTGACCTCATTGTCTTCTGCTATTACTAGTTAAGTTTGCCAATTAGAGAACTGTCTCTTATCAGAAAGCTAAAGCTCACCAATTAGAGCAATGCACATAGATACCAATACACGTAGACATGCATAATAATTTAGACCTCCTGTGCAACGCCTCTCTAACTATATTTGGAAAATTTCTTGCTGCGCCACAAAGAAATGATGTAATCAGCTATGCTAATCACCTAGGGTAGAATGTTAATAAAAGGAGGCCTCCCCAGATAAGGGGGGAGCTCCTCCGCTAGACGGATCTCTCTCTCTCTCTCTCTCTCTCTCTCTCTCTCTCTCTCTCTCTCTCTCTCTCTCTCTCTCTCTCTCTCTCTCTCTCTGTGTGTGTGTGTGTGTGTGTGTGTGTGTTTTCAAAGCACTTTCTCGTTACTCCAGCACCCAACTGCCCCTGGTTACTGCAACATCTCAGCCCAGGTTGTTGCAACACGTGGGCAGGAGCCCTGAATATCCAGACACATCATTGGCCTTAGGCTGGAGCACTGGGCTGAAACCAACAGGATGAAACTCAACAAGGATAAATGCAAAGTACTGTGCTGCACCAAGGAAGAAGAAACCAAATACTGTACACCAGGCATGTCCAAACTTCAGCCCTCCTGATGTTTTGGACCACAACTCCCAGAATTCCAAGCCTGCATTTCCAATGGCAAAGGACTATGGGAGTTGTGGCCCAAAACATCCGGAGGGCCGAAGTTTGGACATGCCAGTTACAAGATGGGAGGCACCTGGCTCAGCAGCACTACAAGTGAGAAGGGTCTTGGAATTCTTGTAGATCACAAGCTGAATTACGAGCCAAATATGTGATGTGGCCACAAAAAAGGCACATGCTGTTTTAGGGTGTATCTAAGCACATCCGATCTTGCCTGATTTCGGATGCTAAGCAGGGTTGCCCCTGGTTAGTACTTGGATGAGAGACCACCAGGGAATACCAGGTGCTGTAGGCACCTGGAGTAGGAACTGGCAAACCTCTCCAGTATTCCTGCCAAGACAAGAAAAACTCCATGGACATGGGGTGATGAAGAGTTGGTCACGACTGTAATGACACAACACATACACACAAACAACAGAAGAATGATTTTGAAATCCCATGAGATGTTCATCCCCCCCACCCCTTCCATTCGGCACTGGTTAGGCCTCACCTTGAGTACTGTGTCCCGTTCTGATGCTGACAAGTTGGAGCAAGTTCAGAGGAGGGCGACAAGGATGATCAGGGGGCTGGAAACCATGCCCTGTGAGGAAAGACTGAAAGAATTAGGCATGTTTAGCCTGGAGAAAAGAAGGCCAAGAAGTGGTAGGATAGCACTTTTCAAATGTCTGCAGGGCTGTCATACAGAGGAGGGACACGATCTGGTCTTGATCCTTTTCCAACTTCACTCTTCTATGAAAACCTGTCCTTTTCCAAATGGCATGGGGCGCTTGATATTCTGCACCCTTGACCTTGCCTACAACTGCCTCTCCTCCTAGCCCAAGCTGCTTGAGCCAGGTAGCTAAAATGCTCTTTAAAGCTTTCTGTAAAATATTCCAACCTGCCCCCTGGGGCTGACCACCCTGTTCTCTCATTGCCTCTCTCCCTCCGTTTTCCTCTCTTTTCCGGTCTTCTCCCAAGCATATGACAAGGTAGAAATGTTCTCTGCTTCTACTAACTTATTCTGCACCACCCCAGGCCAAAATACTCAACTCTTTCCTCTTTCCCCAGCAAAACAAAAAGAGCACCGTTTGAGTTTCTTCGTTGACCTCTTTCCTGAACTTCTGATATTTAGTGGCAGGAATAGTCTCTGACTGTGTTTCTTTTGCTGAGGGGTTTAAGCTGCTTCATTTGCACTCTCTCGCTCTCTCCTCCTTTTGCCACACAAACCATTTTCATGTTTACTTTAACACAAATCCAGAAAGCTCTCCCCAATGGTATTTCAGGCTAGACAGTGAAAACGGAGGATTAGCAAAAGTTACAAAATAAAGGAAGGAAGGAAGGAAGGAAGGAAGGAAGGAAGGAGGGAAGGAAGAAGGAAGGAAGAAGGAAGGAAGTGATTATATTTCTTCATTCTTTTTGGCATTGGTTTGACCTTGATAGGAAAAAGTGATCCAGAACTAAAATGGCAGAATCAGATCAATTATTCTTTTCTGGAACAGAAAGCAGTCACCATAGTGTCCTATTCCCAGAAGAGAACGATCAAGGCCAAGGCAGAAAACCCAGGGTTTTACCAAGAGAGAAATAGTTCCTTCCCTAGGCAAGGAGAGCTTGAAATTGTATTCTGTGAAAAGACATTCCTTGGCATTCTTTATAGCCGTCCGGGAGATTGGCAAGCATGGCCATTGTCCCTGTTCACAAAAGTGTTATCTTGGGTGGGAAAGCCTTAAGCCACTGAGTTCTTCTGGGTAGCCACCAGAAAAAACACACAGGGAAATGGGGGGGGGGCTTTTCTGCCCCCTTGTGGCTAATTCTGATACTGCACTTTGAAAATTCAGAAAGAGGGTATCCATTTTTTTAAAAAAATATTTCCTTACTGATTACGGGTAATAAGAGAATGTCACAGAATATTATAACTCCTGTCAGCAGGTCTCTAAAATGCCTTAAAATGCCCCCCCCCCAAGTAACCTTGAAACTAATTAGGAACTGTAGTGAACTCCTGCGATGATGTAAATGGAGTTACTTTTAGAAGCTTGTTTTCATAAATGAAGAAGTCTCTATGGATGTTATCTGTTGTACCACTTGGTGCGCAAGGGAATACCACCCCTAAAGCTTTCTTAATCTATGACAATCCATGTCTAAGAACGACACTACTTGTGTAATGGTGCAATTGGATGTCAGCCAGCATGTGCTGGAGCAAAAGAAGGTACTTTACAATGATACATCACATTTGTTTTGAAATATAAATTTGCTATCTTCGCATTCCCACCCCTGCCCCAAATGTAACCAGTTTCAGGTGACTGCATTACTTATTTTAACTAGAGATGGGCACGACCAGGAAAAAATGACATTTCGAGTTGTCGTGTGTCGGAGCTGGCCCGTTTCGGCTCATTTCCGTTTGTCGAGAAATTTTTCAAAAATTTGTCGTTTCGTTTGTCGTTAGTACTGGTTTGGGGGGGTAGAGTAGCGGGCTCCTGGAGGCACCTCTCTGGGGTGGGTGCCTCCTCTGGCACGCTAGACTGTGTAGCCATTGCGTACCAAGTGGCACTGGCAGAGGCACCTCTCTTTTGGGTGCCTCTAGCTCACCAAGAAGGACAGCATACTGGCATACAGGTTTGGAGTTTTTTTGAACTTTGGACTGTGAGCGAGGTGAGAGAAGAATGCCTCTGCTGGGCGCCCTCTGGCTCACTAAGAAGGACAGTGTACTTGCATGTAGTGCAATGCGAGTACAGATCTGGCTTAGGGTTGGGGTTAGGGCAAGGGCTAGGCTTAGGGTTATTACGGGTAAGGTTAGGGTGAGTTAGTGGGCTGCACCTCTGGGTGCCTCTGACCCACTAAGAAGGACAGTGTACTGGCGTATGGGTTAGGGTTAGGGTTAGGGTTAGGGTTAGGGCTAGGGTTATAGTGGACTTTTTATGCCCGACTGGCACATCCCAGAAGTCTCAGTCAAAACCTGGCCAAGTGGCCATGGGATTGGTGGAATGGCTCCAAAAATTTGCATGGTCCCATCCCATGGCCAGCCCATCATTGCGCAGGTGTAAAAAAAATAAAAAATAAAATAAAATAAAATAAAATCAATGGAGACGTTTTATTGCTAGAAAAACCCACTGCTGCTACTGTAAAAATTCAAGCATTTAAAATAGCTAATTTTCGCATGTTTCTGTGGTGCTTTGGTGGGTTTTTGGACCACGATTTCAAAAAAAATATTGTGGTCACCATTTTGGATCCCCCCCACCGCATGGCAAATGGAGACGACGAGACTGATCCCCCCCCCCAGCCTGGTACCAGGTCCAGCAGCCCAGGACAGGAGAGGGGGGAGGCCGGGGACCCCCCCAAGAAACCACCCCTCTGGTAGGTGCCCTCAGACAGGCATATTTTCGCCTGCTTTTTTGGCTGGAAATCGGGTTTTTTTATTTTTAAAACTTTTTTTCTGTGCCGCTTGGCATCGCGCGATCGCCGCGCGATGCCATGAACGACAACGACAAATCAGACCCAATTTATCATTTATCGGTTCGAGTTCGAGTTCTGACGGCTTAATATATGTTGTTACTTCCTCAATAAAAAAGCTTAAAAAAAAATTGTGATTTCCGTTTCCGTTGCGTAACGGAAACGAGGAACGAAAACGGAAACGAGAATTTCACCAAGTCGTGCCCATGTCTAGTTGTAACTACAGGAGTTGGTTTCCTGAAAGTAAGGTAATAGTAGCTCTACATTTCAGGAGCACATTAGCTAGTAAGGTGGTTACTTCACGTCCTTCTTTGTTCCGCGACCAGTGTTGTACCGTGACAGCGTTGGTCGTGATCACATGGTTTTGTCCCTGTTTCAGTGTTCCCATGGTCGTGATAACTTGTCTCGTAACAAATGTTACCTCACGATCTTGTACCATGACAAACACTTAGTTTGTATAACTTCCTTTTCCCTTTTTGGGGGGGGGGCTTAAAATCTTTTTTGATATTTTGCTTCTGAAAGTCAAACAAACAAACAAAAACCAGACACAGGTTTCTGAGAGAAATGAATGTTTTGTTGCGTGACAGTCGTTACTACACGGTGTCTTGTCTCGGAACAGAAAGCGGGAACAAAGAGTGACAAGGGAAAACCCTACCCCAGCACCAGGTACAGGATTGTCACGCTTAGCTCCCGTTCCAGGGGCGTGGTCGAGACAAATTTCAGTAGTTGCACGAGGGATGTGATGTAACTTTTTTTGTACCAGTCCTAGGTGCAACACTGACAGAGACAAAACGGACGTGAAGTAACCGCCTAAGAGAGTTGCTTTAGGGCAGGGGAAAGTCCAGCCCCATGGGTTTATGGGTCAAATGTGTGTCCTAAGCCTCCACAGAGGGCTGTGCCAGGCCCAGAATGGGCCACTTTCTTAAAATAAATGAAGAGGACCTATTTTTATTTTAAAACAAAATTGCAGGGAGAAGATTGAGTCTTGAACCACATTCTAGTGACCTCCAGGACTGGAAATAGGCCATTTGAGGGTGGGGTGGGAGAGACCTCTTTTTTTGGTTGTTCTGCATTTCAAAACCATGAAAGCCCTAAGAGTGGCCTCAATAACAAACAAACAAACAAACAAACAAACAAACAGCTGTGAAAATTATCTATAGGGGCATTTATCAATTTTTTGCAACCCTGCATGCTGCCTTTAGTCAGTTTCACTGGGAGGATCTTCCTGGGCTGGGTGGGTGGGGGAGCTGTCACTCTATCCAGCACTAACCAATCGTTCCCTCTGAATTCAAAGAGAGACCAGCCTCTCGGCTCTGACTTTTCCCCGTCTCTTTAATCTATTGAAAGCAGTAAGTCTGCTGTAATCTGATAGCTGTTGTGATTTTTTCGGGCAGTTTGGCCATGTTCTGGAAGTTTTTGTTCCTGACATTTCGCCAGACTCTGTGGTCGGCATCTTCAGAGGGCAAGGAGCTCAGGGAACTAGGACCTAGCCCTAGTCCACAAACAGAAGCACAGTTTCAATGAAAAAGAAGAAAGTCTAAAAATCAACAAAGCCTGGCTTCCAGTACTGAAAACTACAGCCTGCAAAAGATCAAAGTTTATTTATTTATTTATTTATTGCATTTTTATACCGCACCAATTTCCCAGAAGAGACATTTATTTATTTTAGAGTATTTTTACCTCAACTTTTTCCTTGGAAAATGATTCCCACCCAGCTGCAAGCACCGGTGATCAGTTCACACAATAGAACAGCTAATGACACCCATCTACTACAGGGAAGGATTGCTTCCCCCCAATGCAGTGAAATTTCTTAATCCCTCCATCTCAATAAATTGAGTAACACCTATTCTCCTGCTTAGGACAAGTTTCCTCTTTCCCACCACCTTAAAACCCCACAGTCTCATTCACTCCATACCCCAGAGCACAGAGAGAACTCCTAGTTCCATGAGGTCCTTGCCCTCTGAAGGTGCCGGCCACAGAGTCTGGAAAAATGTCTGGAAGAAAAACTTCCAGAACACGGCCAAACAGCCCGAAAAACTCACAACAGTTATCAGATCCTGGCCGTGAAAGCCTTTGAGAATACATTCTGCTGTAGTCTGTCATTGAAATTCAGTCACATTTGTCAATTTGCTGTTTCCTCTGCTCAGTTGTAAGTATAATAATAACCTTGGAACTGCAGAGCTGGGAGGGACCCTAAAGATCACTGAGTCCTGTTTCTCTCAAGGAAGCACAGTAGGGAATCAAACTCCCAACATCTGTCTCTGCAGCCAGATACTTACTAAGGAAACCTTTTTATTCTTCTTCTTACTAATGAATGAATTCTTGAGACTGTAAGTGCCAGTTAATGAGGAAGAGGGGTGGACTACTAAGGGGAACTTGAACCTGTTCTCCTTTATTCTCTTCTAGAGATGGGCATGAAACAGAAAAATGGTGTTTCGGTTTTTCGTTTGTCGTTGAGAGGTCTGTTGCGGTTCGTTTCTGTTTGTCGGGAATGTTTTGAAAAATTTTGTTACCGTTTTTTGTTTTTTCGTTTGTCGTTTCTACCAGCTTTTTGCACGATTTTTAAAGCATTTCCTTGTGCAGGCATCCTCCAACACCCCAGACCAGAGGGAAAACACTAAAAAAAATGGATGCTGGCAGAGACACAGTATAGACTAGGTATGGAGGAAGGCTGCAAAGGCAGCAGCGGGCGTTGCCCAGGGTGCAAGGCAGCCGCAGAGTGACTGCACTGCGGGGCAGGGGAGGGTATTCACCCAGAGGTACGCAGCACGCACGCACACAGGGAGGCTGCAGGACTGAAGCTAGAGTCGCAGAGACAGCAATCCCACCCTAACTCCCACCAGAGACTGCAATGCCAGAGCTTTTTATGCCCTCTGTGGCTGCCAGACCTGCCCGCCCAGTCTGCAACCTGGGCATGCTATTGGTTGAACATGATCCCATCACATGGCTTGCCTCCATTGTGTCTGGTGGTGACATCCATTTTAAAGGGAAAAGAAAAATACATTGCGATGGGAGAAGACAAAAACAAATGTTTTAAGGACCCCAACCCCCCTGGTAGGTATTATCAGGCAATATAAATAATTATCACTGTGTTTTTACGGATGTCCAGGGCGTTTTTTAACATTTAAAACAGCTCATTTCATTGCACGTTGCCATTAACAGAAACGAAATGTAACGACCACAATTTTCATGGTTCTGTTTGTTTCGTTGCATTTTCATCCCAATTTTCATTTGTCGTTTCGTTATGTAACGGAAACGACAAATGGTAACGGAAACGAAAAAAATGTTCGTTCCGTGCCCATCTCTATTCTCTTCTATGAATCCCTGCACGTCTACTGCACATCCAGTGGAATTTAACCAAAATTTCAAAACTTTGCAATGTATACATCATGCAGGGTGCCCATCCTTGCTCCAGGGCACCCCTAAGATGTTTTCCTTCCTTTTCCTTTGCATTGCCGATCGGCTCAGAAACGGATGCCAAAACACTTCTGCACATAATGTGCAATTAGCTCACAGAATTCATTGCGATTTGCTGCAGAGGTGGCAGCTGCAGGCTTATATGGCTTTAAAGAGGGATTAGACTAATTCATCAAGAAGAAAAAGAGCTGGTTTTTACGGCTGTAACACATCCAAGGCTTGTTTATTGTTACAGGAAAAAAGGGCTGAGGCTGCCATTCCTTCCTCTAGATAAGAGGGCTAAGGGCACCGTCCTTACCTTGAATAAAACCTCACTGAAATTAAATAGACTTTTTTTCCTGCTGAGTAAACACCAGTTTGTGATTGCACCATATGTAAGCAGGAGGTACAAGTGGGATATATAAAACAATAGATGGCAGTATTTCCAATGTCAGTGGGGTGTTGGATCCTCTCCTAATTTTAGTCTCCAACTTTAAAGAAGCCATCCAAGCCACTGGAATTTATTTTGATTTTTTAGATCCAGTTCAGCACCTTGGATAGAATGGGGGCAGAGTGGAAATATAGTTTCATACAAGGTCATTCCTGCCCTTCGGCGGAATAAGGAAGTTACTTCCGATTTGCATAAAAGGGCTGCAGATTGTGAGATCTTATTGTGCTTTTGCTGTTCATGGGGCGGGGGGGGGAGGCTTGTAGGATTTTCCATATCATGACTTGATATAATCGGGCAGGCTTTGGGTGCTATGTATGTTTTTTGGGGAAACGGGGACCTGTATTGCTTTGCCTCAAGTAGCTTCCAGCGCCTGGAATAAGAGGCATTCACAGAGAAGGTTTGGCATGATCAAAGATTACCTGCTGTGATATGTTCATACAAACATGATTTTCCATAGTAGGTCTACCTTTAAGTGACCTTTGGGTAAGATGGAGCAGTATATAACTCAAACAAACAAACAAACACAGTAGGACCCCGGTATCTGCTGAGAATCGGTTCCAGGCCTTGCCATGGAGAACAAAAACTGTGGCTAAGAGAGAACAGAAAAGCCCTAAAACTGCTATTTTGTGACAGCAGCTTGCTTTACAGCTGCTGTTTTGTGACAGTAGCTTGCTTTATGGCTGCTGTTTTACGACAGTAGCTTGCTTTACAGCTGCTGTTTGTGACAGTAGCTTGCTTTGCGGTAGCTGAATGATTTATCTAATTTCGCCCCCTGCCAACCACGGATAACTGAATCAGTGGTTAATGAATCAGTGGATATGTGGGTCCTACTGTAAATAAAGTCGGGAGTTCTGCGATTCCCAAGGAAGTCATGCTACTTGTGTACAGTATCTGGCTTCTCTGTTTTCCAAAAGTCTGCTTAAGTCTGTTTGTCTGTTTGAGGTTTTTAATTGTTGTTGTCAACCAATACGTTTAAACAGTTTAGATGTGCAGGTTTTAAATTGGCATACGATAATGCAATAGGACACCCCTTCTGTCTGCGGGAGATCAGTTCCAACCACGCCATGCGCCCCCTGCAGAGGCTGAGCATTGTGGATTAGAGTGAACACATAGCATGGGCTCTTCCCCTCTAATGGTCAGGTCTGGTAATTTCAGCATTAGAAACAGACATTTCTGCGGATTTTTCTTTTATTTTTTAACATTTTCAGAACGTTGATCAGCACATACCATTCTCATGGATACAGGGGTCCTAAGGTATCGAAATATGCACCAAGGATGTGCAGTGGCACACCAGATCTGGTCCATGCTTGAGCAGAGGCACACAGAAAGGTATCTTAGCCTGGCACTCAGACCCGATTTTTGCACGGGACAGTGATGTTATGTTTTAAATACTCAAGAGGGGTGGGGAGTCCTAAAAATGGAAGAACATGCAAACTTCTATGATCTGTGATGGAGGCAATGCAACAGAAACATGGTAGACAGGATAATATTGCTTCTTCTCATTGGCAGCCATCTCTCTGTGGCTCTCTTTTTTTTTGTACAGTTCTCTCGGGGTGATTTATTTTCCTTATCTATTAACATATTGTATTTCTCTGCATTATCTTGTTAGTGTATTGTTATCTATTTTATTGTTGTTGTGACTTTTTTAAATTTTACTCTTGTTGTACTGTTTGGTTTGATCCCTTGCAAACGGTACGACCTATGGAGCCTGCAGGATGTCCCATCAGGGTGGTATCGGGCCGTGGGAGGTACGCTTGGGACCGGCGGGTCAATCGGATAAGAAGAACCCGGGACAGGCATTTGCGGCCTGTCCCCCGTTCTGACCTGTCGGTTCACTGCCACATGGTAGGGAACCATTCCATCCGTACCTCCGGCCTGTCCTGTTTGCTGATCAATGCCAAGTTGGTGCATAATAAGATCCCCGTCATCCATGACTTGATTGTAGATGAGCGGGCCAACCTGGCATTTCTTACAGAGACCTGGGTGGGTGAGGGGGGAGCTTCTCTTGCCCTTAGCCCCCAGGGTTACTGTGTTCAGTACCTGGGCAGGTCGGGGGGGGGGCATTGTGTACAGGGAATCCCTTTACATCAGCAGATCCGCGATGTTGGTGAGTCCGGGGTTGGAATGTCTTCACCTTGTGATGGGCCAGAGGGACAGGTTTGGAATAGTGCTTGTGTACCGTGTTCCCCGCGACCCTGCACGATCCCTTCTAGAGCTCTCCAAGTTCATATCAGCTGCACTTTTGAGGTCCCCCCCGCCTGTTGGTGGTTGGGGTCTACAATGTGCATGCCGAGTCTGGGCTGTCTGGAGTAGCTCTGGACTTCATGGAGTCCATGGCCTCCATGAACGTGTCCCAGTTTGTCATCGGTCCCACTCACAAGGGAGGACATACCTTGGACCTGGTTTTTGCCTCCACATCTGCGGGCTTTGATCTGGGGGTCGGGAGGTTGTGCACCCGACCTGTGTCATGGTCAGATCATTATCTGCTGACTTTCTCCCTGTCAATTGCTACCCCGCCCCATGGGGAGTGGGCCCGCCCCCGGAGGCTCCTGGACCCCGTGCGGTTTTCGGAGTCCTTCGGGGGTTTACCGGACGGTCTGGTTGACGATCCGGTCGACTCCCTGGTTGACAAGTGGTATGAGGATGTGGCCGGGGTAGTTGACCGGATCGCCCCCAAGCGCCTTATCCGATGCCGAGCCTGCTCCTCGCTGTGGTTTACCTCGGAGTTGCGGGCGATGAAGCAAGAGTGGAGGAGGCTAGAGAGCAGATGGCAAAAGGCTTGGACGGCTTTGAATTGGGCTGCAGTTAAGGCGTTGACCGGTCGCTATTCCCGAGCGATCAGGGATGCTAGGAGATCTTTTGCCTCCCTGAGAATTGGTGAGGCCTCGAACCGTCAGGCAGAATTGTTCCGGGTGGTTCAAGACCTCACCAATCTCGGTCCGCCAGGGCCTCCTCCTAGTGATTTCACTAGCGAGTCATTTGCGGCCTTTTTAAAATCTAAGATAGAGGCCAACCGTTCCTAGCTGGATGTCGGTTGCATGGATCCTCCCTCTGGTGTGGCTGGTGCCTTGCCACCGGGGTCGCCCCGGTTCGTTGAGTTTGGGCCTGTTTCACCAGTGGATGCCTCCAGGGTTCTGGGACACTGCAGGCCTGCGGTTTCTCCGTTCAACCCTTGCCCTTCCTGGCTGATTAAGACCGCCAGAGGGAGCATACCGGAATGGGCTTCACTAATTGCCTCTGCATCCTTCAGAGACGGGATTTTTCCCAGTCATCTGAAGGAGACGGTGGTGAAGCCCATTATCAAAAGACCTGGCCTGGCTGTAGACGATATGTCTAACTATCGTCCTATAGCCAATGTTCCTTTTATGGGCAAGGTGATCGAGCGGGTTGCTGCCCTGTGTCTCCAGACGTTCCTGGAGGAGAACCATGTCTTGGATCCTTTCCAATCTGGGTTTAGGCCGCATCATGGGACTGAGACGGCACTGGTCGCTCTGCAAGATGATCTGTTGAGGAGGGCTGACAGGGGTTGCTCTAACCTGTTGGTCCTTCTCGACCTGTTAGCGGCTTTTGATACCGTCGACCACAGTATCCTCCTGGGGCGGCTTTCTGAGGTGGGGATCGGGGTCTGGCCTTCGGCTGGCTCCGCTCCTTCCTTGAGGGCCGCACCCAGCATGTGAGCTTGGGGGGTGATTTTTCATCTCCCTGGACACTCTCTTGTGGGGTGCCACAGGGGTCGGCTCTCTCCCCCATGCTCTTTAACATCTATATGAAGCCGCTGGCTGAGATCATCCAGAGTTATGGAGTTTGCTGTCATCAGTACGCTGATGGCATGCAGCTCTATTTCTCCTTTTCCACCGATGCAGTGGAGGCCGTCCAGACCCTTGGCCGCTGCCTGGCCGCAGCTTTGGATTGGACCAGGATCCACAGGCTCAGGCTCAACCCTGGGAAGACCGAGGTTTTGTTCTTTGGGGGAGGCCCGGAGGGGTACAGTGGCCCTCTTCCCAGTCTGGGTGGGTCCGCCCTCCAGCTGACGCAAAGAGTGAGGAGTCTGGGCGTCGCCCTGGATCCAGATTTGTCCCTGGATTCACAGGTGGCTGCCGTGACCAGGTCGGCCTATTACCATTTTAGGCTTATCGCCCAGATTCGCCCGTACCTCGATGGGAATTCCCTGAGGACAGTGGTACAGGCGCTGGTCATATCAAGGTTGGATTACTGCAATGCCCTCTACATGGGGCTCCCCTTGAACCTTGTTAGGCGATTGCAGCGGGTCCAGAATGCGGCGGCCAGGTTGGTGGTTGGCGCACGTTAAGTTTGACCGTGTCACCCCCATCCTGGCCCACTTGCACTAGTTGCCCGTTGCCTCCCGAATAAGGTTCAAGGTGTTGGTTTTGGTTTACAAAACCCTCCATGGCTTGGCCCCTGTCTATCTGGCAGAGCGTATCCCCTGACGAGTAGACCTGGCCCGACCCACCCGATCTTCCTTGGCCCTCTCGCTTCGGATTGCCATGCTGAAGGAGGCCCGTAAAGCGACCACCCGTAATCGGGCCTTTTCGGTTGTTGGTCCCAGCCTTTGGAACGCTTTACCAAGCGAAATGAGGCAAGCTCCTTCGTTGGCGTCCTTCAAGAAAGCCTTGAAAACCTGGCTATTTAGGGACGCCTTCGGAAACTGCTAGGGGTACTGTGTCTCCCCCCCCCCCCCCCCCCCCTGCCAATACTGGTTCGCTGTCTTGTATACTGCTATTACTGTTTTTAACTATTTTAATCTTGTGTAAACCACCCTGAGTTCCCGTTCGGGAAATAGGCGCGGTATAAAAATTTGAAAATAAATAAATAATAAATAAATAAATAAAAGGCAGAGTGTTTTGCGCCATCCCAAATAATTAAATGGGCAGAGTTGAGGGCAGAAAAGACCAGCCCCTAGGCTACTAATTCTGTCCTAGCAAAGCAAAAGCACCTATGAGAGGGACCCAGACGTGTTTCTTCAGTCAGACATAGAATAGAATAGAATAGAATAGAATACTTTTATTGGCCAAGTGTGGTTAGACACACCCAGAATTTGTTTTGGTAAAAATGCTCTCTCTATATAAAAGGAAATATAAGAATCATATAGTCAACAATAAAAACACAGTACAATACTACAATATAACCTATTATTTAAAAAGGAAGAAGAAATGTAAAAATTAATTATTCAACAGTTTGATAGCACTTGGAAAGAAACTATCTCTATATCTAGTTGTCCTAGTATGCAATGCCCTAAAACGTCACCCTGAGGGTAACAATTGAAACAGATTATGTCCAGGATGTGTGGAATCTGTATATATTTTCATCGCCCTCTTTTTAGCTCATGTGGTATACAATTCCACAATAGATGGCAAATTCGTAGCAATAATTTTTTCTGCAGTTCCAATTATCCTTTGAAGTCTATATCTGTCATGCTTAGTCGCAGAGCTAAACCAGACAGTTATAGAGGAACAGATAATAGATTCAATAACACCTCTATAGAATTGAATCAACAGTTCTTTTGGCAGTCTAAACTTCCTAAGTTGACGCAGAAAAAACATTCTTTGTTGTGCTTTCTTAATAATACTTTCAATATTAGATGACCATTTTAAATCTTGAGATATAATAGTACCTAAAAATTTAAAGGACTCCACTATTGACACTAAGTTATTTGATATCATAAGAGGTGGCTGTATAGAACGAGTCCTCCTAAAATCCACCACCATTTCCAACAGTTTTGCATGTATTTAATTCAAGATTATTATATGCCTGATGTTAGTATTAAACTGTTTTGGAAACTAGCCAGCCTAGACGAAAGAGAAGAAGAAGGCTGCATAATGCAAAGCAATGAGGCCCAAAGTCTTTTCCGTTTGCTCCACACATGCACAAAATGGCAAAGCCTTTGGCCAGCTGGGATTTGTATTCTAGAATCGTCTTTTTTAAAAATCTCTTACCTAGCTCGGTTCGCCTACTGAACAGTTGGCTACCAGGACAGCATATATGTGCGACTTCAGGGGGGGAGATTTACTGCACCGTGACCTCTGCCTGAGCTCTTCCTAGGAGATCCTGGCTTTTACTGAGGGCTGCAGCTGTTGCCCACCTTTTTCTTAGGTGCCAGCTGCGCCACTTACGAGACATCTTTTAGAGTCCACTAATGTCAGATGGAATGTGACAGAGCGTTGCTCCGCCAGGGAGTTACCAGATGCGCTTGCCTCCATCCTGTATCCATTCAACATCACATCAACCAAATGGATTTGGTCCATTTTAGGCACATGTCTCCAAAGACAGCGATGTGCCTAAAATGCAATAAATACAAGGTTCCAAAGTAAACACCCAGTAACTTGAAACTTGTATGTATTTTCTTACGATTTTGCAGATTTTGCAACGTGTGCCAGTTAATTGTGGCACATCTCGGGTGCAGTTGCCACAGAGGCTCAACTCCTATCCCTTTTACACGACCCCTAAGATCCGCTGGTAGCTTAAATTGGGATCCCCCCCAACCAGATATCATGTGGGTTTTGTTCCTCTTCCTGTGTTCCCACCCTTCCGCACTCTGTTGCTTCTGTCTGCGGTGAGGGGAGGGAGAAGCAAAGAGAGAGAGAAATGCACGCTCACCTCCGCTCACCTCCGCCTGCCGTCGGAGCAGTCCCGTAGAGATTCCTGTCTGTTAAAGGGGCGGCGGGGACAAGAAAAACAAACAGAAGGTGAGGAGAGCCCGGCATCCACAGCTTTACAATCCGCATCGGCAATATTTTTATCACTGGAGACCAGGTACTTGTAAAGTGCGCTGGGGCGCGCTTAAGTGGGCATGGGTGTACTTTATTCTTTTTAAAGTCCGCTGCTGTTGGGAAAACAATTTTATGCTCCGGATCTGCAAGTGTTTTGCAGCGGATTTTAGGGGTTGTGTAAAAGAGCTCGACTCAGCTGGGGAGTGGTGGGTTCCCCAATGACTCACACGCAACTTGTGACTCGGAACCATTTTTCCAAGGTGTGTGTTGGTTCCCCCCCCCCCCAATGCACCTCCAAATGCCCTCCAAGAACCTACCTGCTGCTCCTGCTACATGCCACTGTCAACATAAGTAAAGAATAGCAAGGCCTGCTGCTTCTGATGGCAGGAGAAGGTAGGTGATAATGGGGTTGGGCAGTGGTCAGAGCAGGTAGGCAGTAGGGGAGAGGTAGGGGTAGCCAATGGGGGGCCAGGGGCACAGTGTTGGAAACAGGTAGGCAGTGGAGCGGCAGGTGGGAGGTTAGGGGGTGCAGTGCTTGCCTTGCCCTAGGTGTTGCCAACCCATAATATGCCACTGGCCTGGATGTGACTGAGGTGTAAAAAACAATGCAGGGCATGAGTAAAGTGGATAGAGGGACGCTATTCTCTCTCATACAAAATACCAGAACTAGGGGACATCCACTCCAAACTGAGGGTTGGGCGAGTGATCACAGACAAAAGAAATCCCCCTCCCCAGCCTGTTGTTAACCTGTGGAACTCCCTGCCACAGGAGGTGGTGATGGCATCTAGCCTGGATGCCTTCAAAAGGGGATTGGACAGATTCCTGGAGGAGAAGTCCATCATGGTTTACAAACCATGATGGAGATGTGTCATCTCCAGGCTTAAAACCAGGGTACTTCAAGGGCCCAATGCAGAGGAGCAGTAGCAGGAGACAGATATCTAGTGCCATGCACTCCCAGAGGCATCTGGTGGGGCTACTGTGAGATACAGGAAGCTGGACCAGATGGGCCTTTGGCCTGATCCAGCATGGCTCTTCTTATGTTCTTAAGTTCTTATGGCCCAGTGCCTCATCAATTAGCGGCAATTAGCCATAGCAAGACACAGAAACTCCAATAGCATTCTGGCCGGTGATTATTTAGCTCATGGAATGGATCGGGGGTGGGCACAGCGTAGGTTCCTTCTGGCTCCCATAACAGCTGTCGGTTCCCTCCTGTCTCTTTCCTTTCAATCCCGGAAAATAAACAAGGATGAAAAGTGTTATTTTCAGAAGCTGTCCACAAATTATTTTTTGAAAGAAGAAAAATTGTGAAAGCTGCATAGACTGCTAAAAAACAAACAAACCAGATTTCATCCATGGGATGCTACTGGGGGCCATGATGTGTTCGCTCCTTGGATTTCTCAGACCTTCCAATCCTTGAAGATTGGGCTACACAGGGAAGCCTAACAGAGATACAGTGGACTCTCGTATAACAAACGGTTTGTATAACATAAAATCTGGACAACATAAAAAATTCTGGAGATAGGGGAAATTTGCTTAACAGAATCACCTATGGGGCGAATCCGTACAACATAAAAACGGGATTACTCTGTTTTCAATGCATTCCTAATGGAAATTTGTGTAAAGGAAAATTTGCTTAACATAATTTCATTGGGAACGAATTAATTCCTTTATACAAGGTGCCACTTGTAGTTAAATTCTCAAGAGAAAAGGCGGGCACCTGTGAAATATCAGAGCAGGAAAAGTGTTCCACAGCAGAGAGAGCCACTATGAATGAGTTGCAGCCTGGGTAGACCTGGGATCTCATCCATGAAAGGACGCTCCTCATTCTTCTTTGTTGTCGTGTCGTGTTAGTCGTGACCGACTCTTCGTGACCCCATGTCCATGGAGTTTTCTTGGTAGAAATACTGGAGTGGTTTGCCAGTTCCTACTCCAGGCGCCTACAGCACCTGGTATTCCCTGGTAGTCTCCCATCCAAGTACTAACCAGGGCCGACCCTGCTTAGCTTCTGAGATCAGGCGAGATCGGATGAGTTTAGGGCAGGCCTGCCCAACAGGTAGACCGCGGGCTACTGGTAGCCCATGAAGGGTTCAAAAGTAGCCTGCCAGCCTTCAATAAAAAAAGTAAGGGGATACATTCTCCACCCCTCCCTCCCCTATCCCAAGGACCACCACTGCCCCAGCAAAGTTCTGGATCTGCCAGCCCACTGTCTCAGTGAGCAAGGCAGTTCAAGGACCATGGCACATTGAAATCTGTTCCCCCAGAACAGATTAATTGGTTTTCAATGCATTCCTATGGAAAACTCCTGCTCTGCTTACAAAAGTTTTTACTTATGAGCATGTGTTTGGAACGGATAAAATTCATAAGTAGAGGTTTTAGTGTAGTAGCCCTCAGGCACTTTGGGCTGGATAAAGTAGACCTTGGCCTGTTCAAAGTTGGACAGCCCTGTGTTTAGGGCAGCTTTTTCTTAGGTGCTCATAAAGAGTAGAGATGGAACACTAGTAGGGCTGGAGAACAAGAGTGATGAATGGAAAGAGGGAGAGAAATAACAAAAGGAAGGAAAGTGACCAGCAAATCAGAGCTAGATTAGGGATTTTGGTATGCATCTCCCAATGCTCTCCTCCCTTTGCCTAACCCGAGAACAGAAGTTTTCAAATGTGCCACTTCCGTCTGAATATTCATCCCCTCTTAATGAATATTCAAATCTGCAACTCCAGCAAAACCTCAACTATCTTCTGAATTAATTTTATAGAGGGGCGGGGGGGGGGGAGAGATCAGCCGTATCTGAATCAAATGTAAATGGAGCTAAATCAATTTAAATTAACATAGTTGATAATGTATTACCCCAGTTAATTAATTTTAATTATTGTGTACCTATCATGAGAAGCTTTTCTCAGATCGTGGCCAGAAGGGGTATGCCAAGGAATTTCACTTTGAAAACTCTGTTCGGTGAATTTAGATTCTAGGGTGCGTTTTTTAAGGGCTTGAGTTGTGTGACTGCATAAGTTTAACGTGACAGCGCTAAAAGGGAATGACAGAAATAATATATTTTACGTCGGTCCACCATATATTTTCCCATTGATCCATCTACTTTTTGATGTGTCTTTACCTTTATGGATCCTTGCTTCCACATTTCTGCGTCCACCTGTGCTTTCTTAATTTTCTTTAATGGACATAAGAGCATGTATTTAGAGGTGTGTCTTAAATATGTCTTTTCCACTGTATTTTCCCACGAAACGCACACTCATCTACTGATTTCCCCTTCACATTTCAAAGGTATTTTATTTTCCTATATGCATTGGATATGCATTTCAGCAGGTTGCTTGGGCAGAGGAAAATGTAGGCAAGTGTGAAATCTCATGGATAAATTAAATTGTTCTGTGGTGTGTGGGTAGATCTGGGCAATTTCCAGTTTGAATCATTTCAGTCTGAACCTGCTTGGGGGGGGGGGGGAGAATATTCACAGCACATACCTTGCATAGAAAACCTAGGGAAGACACCTCTCTCCTCAGTGGTGTGTGTGTGTGTGTGTGTGTGTGTGTGTGTGTGTGTGTGTGTGTGTGTGTGTGTGTGTGTGTGTGTGTGTGTGTGTGTGTGTGTGTGCGTGCGTGTTTGCATCACCAGCCATAAGAGAGAAGCTGCCAAATTCATCACCATCAGCCAGGTTGAAGATGTTTTCCCTGGCAAAAGACATAGTATCCTGATTGCCTGTTTTACTGAGTTTTGAATATACGGTATGCTGACTTGAGAACCTCCATTAGAAGGTAGAGTACACATATTTCACTTAAATAAGCAAACAAACGAGAAGACACATATAGCCTCCTCCCATGTAACTAGACTTAGTGGGTCATCTCTTTAGAACAGTAGCATCCTTTTGCGGGGAGGGAATCAATATTTGCAAAATGCGGATTGGCTATGTCTGCTGTAGATCATAAACTGAACTACAAGCTAACTGTGTGATGTGGCTACAAATATGGCCAATGTGATTAAAGGCAGTCTCAATAGAAGGATAGTCTTCAAATCCAACAAGGTACTAGTTCCCCAATATTCAGCACTGGTTGGGCCTCATCTTGAGTACGGTGTTGGTACTCCAAGAACGTTGCTGACAAATTGGAACAAGTTGAGAAGAGGACGACAAAGATGACGCTATGAAGGAACGACTGGAAGAACTGGGCACATTTAGTCTGGAGATAAGAAGACTGACAGGGGACAGGATAGGATGTTTCAAATCCTTAAAAGGCTATCATGCAGAGGAGGGGCAGGATCTGTTCTCCATCAGCCCAGACCACAGGACACACAACAATGGGTTCCAGTTAAGAAAACCCAGCTTTCAGATGAATATCTGGAAAAACTTCTTAATTGTTAGAGTAGTGCGACAGGAACCCATGACCTCAAGTGATGGTGAGTGTCCCAACATTAGAGGCACATGGACAACCACCTGGCAGGAATACTTTGATTTGGACTCCTGCATGGAACAGGGGCTTGGGTATGATGGCTTTCTAGGTTTCTTCCAACTTCATAACCCTATGGGTCAATGAACCTGTCAATTGCTCGGCGAGTTCGCTCACAGCTTGGCTGTGTTGAATAATGATAGGCGGGTCCATGCTCTAGTAACACATCCTGCTTGGCTCCCCACTGGATTTCAAAGCTCAAACGGACAATGAGAAAATTATTTTTAAATCTCAAGTGCAAAGCGAATTTCAACTGCGACTAGTTTTGTACTGTGACAGCGCTGGTCGCGATCACGTGGTTTTGTCCCTGTTTCAGTGTTCCCATGATCGTGGCAACTTGTCTCGTGACAAGTCTTACCACACGGTCTTGTACCGTGACAAGCACTGAATTTGTCTAGCTTCCTTTTCCTTTTTTTGGGGGGGGGGGTGTCTTTTTTTTTTTTTTGATATTTCGCTTCTGAAAAGTCAAAATAAAAAAACGGACAGTTTTCTGGGAGAAACTAATGTTTTGTTGCATGACAGTCGTTACTACATGGTGTCTTGTCTCGGAACAGACAGCGGGAACAAAGAGTGACAAGGGAAAACCCTACCCCAGCACCAGGGACAGGATTGTCACACTTAGCACCTGTTCTGGGGGTGTGGTCAAGACAAATTTCAGTAGTTGCACAACACACATGAAGTAAAAAAAATTGTATCACTACTAAGTGCAACACTAACAGTAGTTGCACAACGCACATGAAGTAACATTTTTTGCATCGCTACTAAGCGCAACACTAAGAGAGACAAAACGGATGTGAAGTAACCGCCAAAGCAGATCAACATGTGTGCAGGTGGAAAGCAAGTGAACAAAAAGGAAACAGCCCACCTGAAGCATACAAAGAGCCCATTTAACTTAGAGGTTGTTGTAGTTCCACAAAGCCAGGGTGGAACGCAGATTCCCCTGCTGCCGTCTGATCCATCTTTAGAAGAGGAGTGTGGAAGCTTGACGGATCCCATGCCCATTTTTTTTCAGCCAGCAGACCTGCTATGGGTCATGCCAGCCTTGCAAAAGGAGGTGATCCTCTCAAATTATTATTTTTCAACTGTTAGAGGTGAAATGAGATGTGGGAAAGGGGACTGCACCTTGTTTTTGGATCTTCCATGAGCTTCTCATTTTTAAATGGGTTTTTTTTTAAAAAAATTAGTCCAGAGACAGCATTCCAGGATGAATGCACTGCAGATACCACATTAAAAGGCAGGAAGTGTACAATCCCCAACCTGGAATTAGAAAACAGAAGCAAACTCAAATGATAATCTGATTTAGAGAAGACCCGTTGCAATGAACAGGCCTTTGTAAATGCAGCCATAGCCAAAACGCTGTGCCTCCCGGGACATCTTTGGATGGCACACTCTCTCAAGCTGAGTCAAGCTGAGTCTACAATGAAACACGGCGGGAGTCAGAGATCAGACGATCAACAGCGTATGGAGTTCTTGAAAGTCCTCATCTGCCTTTCGGGTTGGAAAGTCCCCAGGCCCCTTCCCCACCATCAAGAGTCTTCTAGGCTTATTTCACCTAGGCCCAGGGGGAAACGGCTCAGAGAGGGAGCAAGGAGGATGCTGCTTTTGTATGATCTCCAGCAAGAGTGCCCCTGCATTCTAAACACCTCCCCATCCAGTGGCACCCAAAGAGAAAGGAGCTGGGATCAAAACAAACTCTTCTGCTGACTTCAGGTGTGACAACGGGCAGAAGAAAAAAACACTCCTCCTCCGATACCGTTCCCGGTAGACTGCGTGGGACGCAATGTTTTATACAGGCTGGCGGAAGCCCCTGGCGTGATGAACAAAGAGGAGATCTTGACTAAACGTTGGAAGGAGCTTCCGCTTGGCAGGGCTTCGTTTGTCGCTCTCGCGTTGCGACAACCAGGCTGGCACCCTCTCACCCCCCCAACCTCCATGCAAGCTCTCCGCTCCCCACTGAATCGCACACTGATGAAAAGGTTGGCACTCTGCTCATCTGGCAAGGCACCTGTTTGTCTGTCAAGGATTCCTGCTTGATTATTAGACCGTCCTCAAAGCTCTCAATCTGCCAGCTTTCTGCTTGGATGCATTGACTCTGCTACAAGGGAGGTGCTTCCAGTTTGAATAGGACAGGGTTTGTTCGGTCAGTTCAGGATCCAGTAGAAAACTACAGTTGGCCCAGCACGAGCCACCAGCAGTCGACAAAGGATTTCATGAGTGCCGCGGTGGGTGGAAGGGTGGACTTTGTGTTCCATAGGGATAAACAAGCCCACCTGCCCTAGATGATCTCTTGGGCCTCTGCTGGCATGATGTGAATGGAGCATTGTGAGAAGGAGACTTCGGGTGGGCCATCTGACATGAAAGAAGACATAGGAGGCCAGGAGGGAATGAAGGATCAGAAGGGAGCCGAATCGGGGAAAACCGGGAAAGATCAGACCAGGGAGGAAGAGGAAATAAGAACCAATGAAAAACCGGGAAGTGGGAACTCCAACTGAGGAGGTGACAGTTAGGGCAGTTAGTGAGGGAGAGAGCTGGGAGTGGATGGTAATGGTAGCCCCGTCATGGAGTGGAGGTATTCCCAGGTGGAATGAGGGGGAATATACCTCACCCAGGGTGGAGGGAGCCACCCCGCTGGGCACAGCATCCGTGTTGGTGCAGTCCCTGCCACGGGACTGGGAAGGCACTGGAACCGGCTTTCCTTTTACCTCGGGGTGGGAGACCCCACTTTTAGAAACTGTTAACGTTGCCTCAGGAGCCAAAGTTAAACCCGTTATGTTTGAAATAAGACAAGTTGATGTGGCAGAGAAAAGAAGTTGAACCCATTTTTCAATGTTGTACCAAATAAATCTTTATTAGAAAATCATACTCCATCATCTGGTCAATCTGTCCACAATGCACCGGTTCATGAGGAAGAAAATAATGAACCCACTCACAAGCATATAAAGTTTAGGCCGTGGTCTCACCAGCGTTTTCTGTGCATTTTGCTGCAGTGAACTGCACAGTAAAAGATTGTGTCCTAACCACGAAGGGAAGTAATTTGGTGCCCCAACTGACCACGCCCCCAGAAGCACACTTTCACGGAAGTTTTTTAAACCACCGTTAGGGGTTGGTTTAAAAAAAAAACTTTCCTTAAAGATGCGCAGTTCTTTGTTACTCTAGCAATGTGCGACCCCAGAAAATACGCAGTAATTAGCTTCGTACCCCTTTTCCTGCTACTTCCTGTGGGTCCGTCTTAGAAAATCGACCCAGGAAAAAGGGAAAAGATGGGCAGTAAGAAAGTAGAGACGGGCACAGAGCAGTAAAATACTACCCTGTTGACAGGACACTAACTGCGCATCAAACATCACGTTACCGTCCGGGGAAAAACTATGCATCAAATTAAGATGCGCAGAAATCTTTAGTGAGACCGTGGCCTTAGAAGGGGTCACTCTATGGCTTGTTTACTCCACCGTTAACAACAGACGAGGCACAGATGAATTCTAATTCAAACCTGGAGACCACGTGGCAGACATTTCAATGTGGAGGAGCCTCATGTTTCTTTTTAAAGGGGAATTGGATTTATCTCCCCCCCCCCCTGGCAGGATGGTTGAAATATGCTTTGATCAGGTTGCTATCCCTCTTGCCAGCTTTCTGTCCAGCGTGATCACCTAATCCAGAGTCAAAGGGGTACTCATGGTTTGTGGCAGGTCCTCTCAACCAAGTCCCTGCTCTTTGCTTGTTTGCATGGGAAATGTATGAGCACCTGCAAGAGATGTGCCAGTCTACACATTCCATGCCACACTGATTGTGGGTCTTCTGTGGCCATTCCGGATCTCATGGCACCTCCAAGCTAGATGCGACAGCTCTGGATCTTAGAATCGTGGAAGTATCATAGAATTGTAGAGCTGGAAATATCACTAATGCAATGCAGAGAATCCATTCCTAAAGCACCCTTGACAGGTGGCTATCCAACCTTTGCTTACAGCTCTCCAGAGAAGACAACAACAACAACAAAGACAAAAACAACAACTGCAAAGACAAAAAGAAGGCTGAGATGGGATATGATAGCTATGTTTAAATATTTTAAAAGGATGTCATATTGAAGAGGGAACAGGTTTGTTTTCCATGGCTTCAGAGACTAGGACTCGGGGGAATGGTTTCAAACTCCAGGAAAAGACATTCCATTTCAACGTTAGGAAGAACTTCATGACAGTTAGAGCTGTTCGGCAGTGGAAGATGCTGCCACAAATGGTGGTGGAGTCTCCTTCTTTGGAGGTTTTTAAGCAGAGGCTGGTTGGAAATACTGTGATGGGGGTTCCCGCATGGCAGGGGGTTGGAGTGGATGACCCTTGAGGTCTCTTCCAACTCTGTGATTCTATGATTCTATGACAAGCAAAGCAAAACAAAACAAAACCCATAGCTGCTCCATCATCCATGACACAGCCCTTCCAACACTTGACATGGCATGACCTCACTCACAGATAGTCCTCCATGCAGATGTGTCCCATTGAGGTGGCCATTGTGCTCGTCATTTGTGAGAAAACCAACGAGGATCCTTGTGGCCCCTTAAAGGTTTATTTGGCATAAGCGTTTTTGGAGTCTCTTCCACACATCTGAAGAAGTCTGCTGAAGACCCCGAAGGCTTATGGCAAACAACTCTTGTTCATATTTTTACGCCCCCAAGGCTTTTTATTAATCCTTCCTGGGTGGTCATTAAAAAGCAGCAGAGACAGGGTAGAACCCTGCAGAGATTGTGTCAAACATGCCAAGGGGGCCAAGCAGGATCAAAAGCCAAGCTGGAGAATAATTTAGGAGCTGTAATGTGGTTGAGGAACGTGGCGGCTCAGGGGGCTAGAGCGCTGAAACTGTTGGCTGCAAAGTCTGCAGCTCAGTGGTTCGAACCCCAGGTGCCACACAGCGGAGCGAGCTCCTGCTGTTAACCCCAGCTCCTGCCAACCCAGAAGTTCGAAAGCATGTAAAATGCAATATGTCTATGAAGATTCTATATCATCCAGGTGAGTTTATCTGGAAGTTGAGTCATGGCTAATGGACTTCTTTTTTTGAGAGAGAGACAGAAATGTTTCGCTGCTCATCGAAACAGCTTCATCAGTCTGAATACGGCTGGTGCGAGTCCTCCATCTTATAGTCAGCTTTGACCTCTTGTCACCCTGGTCTGAAATAGGCTCTTAAGATGAACAATGACCTGAAGAGGCTTGCTAGGAAGACAATAGTATCCATAGCCTTAAGCTGAAACCTATAAAGTATGGGTCGTTAGCTATGGCCTTGGTGGTGAAGGCTTTTTGATTTGTCTGGGTACTTTGGAAAGCACACCCTGCTAAGCAGCAGATAGACTATGCCTGAGGCTGCCACCTCTCTTGTGGGAGGGGTTTTCAATGCTCAAATGAATGGCCTCCCTTACTCCTCTCTCAAACCACCTATCTTCTCTGTCTAACATTTGTACATCCTCATCTTTGAATGAGTGCCCTTTGTCCTTCAAATGGAGGTGTACTGCTGATTCTGGTCCTGAGCTGTTACCCCTTGCCTTGTAAAATGCAAAAATGTAATGGAAGCATGGTGGCTCAGCAGATTAAGGCTCCAAAAACTGTTGGCTGCAAAGGCAGCAGCTCAGCGGTTCGAATCCCAGGTGCCACGCAGCAGAGCGAGCTGATAACCTCAGCTCCTGCCAACCTAGCAGTTTGAAAGCATGTCAATGCAAGTAGATAAATAGGTACCACTGTAAAAAAATGAGGAGGTAAAACAGTGTTCCGTGCAGCCATGTGGCCACGAACTTGCACAACACTCCTGCTAGAGTTATGTCTGTGAAGATTCTCAGTCATCCAGGTGAGTTTATCTGGAAGTTCAGTCATGGCTACTGGACTTCTTTTTTGAGAGATAGAAAACATTTCGCTGTTCATCCAAACAGCTTCATCGGTCTGAATACAGCTAGTGCAAGTACTCTTATCTTATAGTCAGCTTTGACCTCTTGTCACCCTAGTCTGAATTAGGGTCATAAGATGAACAATAGCCTGAATAGGCTCGTTAGGGAGACAATAGTATCCATAGCCTTAAGGTGAACAATGGCCTAAGGTGCTGAAACCCATCAAGAATGGGTCCTTAGCTATGGCCTTGGTGGTGAAGGCTTTTTGATTTGTCTGGGTACTTTGGAAAGCACAGCCTGATAAGTAGCAGATAGACTATGCCGGAGCCCACAACCTCTGTTGAGGGAGGGGGTTTCGATGCTCACATGAATGGCTTCCCTGACTCCTCTCTCAAACCACCTCTCTTCTTTGTCTAATATGTGCACATCTTCATCTTTGAAAGAGTTGGACACGACTAGCATGCCTGTGGGGGGGGACCTTTAATGTGGTTGAAGTCTCTGGCTGTGGAGCCAAAAATTGGGAGTTTGATTCCTCCCCCCCCCCGGGCCTGAGAAGAGAACCAGCCTGGGTAGCCACCTGGCAAGCGGCACAGTCCTAGGGCGCCCCCAGAAGAAGGGAATGGAAACCCGCTTCTGAGTTTCCTCTACTTAGAAAGCCTAGAAACAGGCACCATCAATCAGAATTGATTTAACCTCATGAAATTATTATTATCAATGGTCACTTGATATGTGCAAAAGAACATGATAGGTTTCTGTGTAGAAAGGGACTCTGTAGAAAGGGTGACAGACTTCCGTTTGTTGGGAGTCCATATTGAGGAGAATTTAACCTGGATCGTAAATACCTCCGAGCTGCTGAAAAAGGCCCAACAGAGACTGTACTTTCTGAGAGTTCTCAGAAAGAATAACATCACTCAGAGACTATTGGTGTCTTTTTATCGTTGTGTAGTAGAAAGTGTACTGACATACTGCATATGTGTGTTCCAGCTGCACATTGGCTCAGAGGAAATCGCTCCAGAGGGTTATCAGTATGGCACAGAAGATCATCGGATGCCCACTCCTCACATTGGATGAATTACACAGCTCCCGCTGTCTTAAGGAAGCTTAGAATATTGTAGGAGATAGAATATTGTAGGAGATATTTCTTATCCTGGACACTCTCTGTTTGTACCATTACCATCAGGCAGAAGGTATAGATCTATTAGAACAAAGACAGAAAGATTCAGAAATAGTTTTTACCCAATAGCAGTAACCATGCTAAATTCTGTTAAAATTAAGTTGACGGGTAATATTAGTGTTGAATGTGTTACATACAGTATATATTGTATGAGGGATTGTGTATGGCTGTTGTTTTTAAATTGTAGTTTTTATGGATTGGGTATGAATGATGTCAGATGAAAGAATGTAGGGCTGTGTGTGTATGTTTGGTTTTTATGTCAGTTTTAAATGAGAGTAAGTGATGCTCGGCATGTGAATATTGGAGTATGTGTATGGATGGTTTGTTTTTAAACGGTAGATTTTACGTCTTGGTTTTTTATGCTGGGGTGTGTAAATGACTGACTGGATGGCACTTTTAATCTGTTGTATTTATGCAATGACAATAAATTCCATTCCACTCCATAAAACCTGCATTTCTGAACCAGGAGGTCTAGAAAGCCACGTTGGTGTTGAACCACACATACGTGGATATGTGGGCATGCCGCAGAGGAGAGTCATTGGCATCCTCCACACAAGCAGAATATGATCATCTGCAGAGGTGGAATGGCAGCTCAAGCTATGCGTGAGATTTATTTATTTATTTATTTATTTATTTATTTATTTACCACCAGATTTTCTCAGATGGGAACTCAGGGCAGTTAACAAGGAACAGCATACAACAAAATACAGAGAAAAATAATAATCAGTTCCACAATATGATGTAAAGAACAAAACTAAACCCAACAACAATCAGTAGGAACCAAAATGTAAAAAGCTAAAAATACAAAACAGTACTAAGGCAAGATGGCGAAAAATGGGCAGACAAACAAACACGTAAGACCGACTTATAAAATAAACCAACCTCCTTGATCGCCGAAAGCGGCCGTATAAAGCCAAGTTTTTAACCGCTTCTTAAACATCGGGAGGGACTCCACACTCCTAATTAGAGCTGGGCACAAACCAGAAAACCCATGGTTTGGGTTCATCTGGTTCGGGCCCACCCTTCGTTCGGTTTGGGTTCGGATTCGTATGAATTTTTTTTAAAAAATCTTACGAACCCGAACCGGTTTGGCTTCTTATTGGCGGTGGCAGCTCAGTGGTGGCGGTGGCAGCAGTGTATCCTGGACCCTGCAGCAGGGGCTTTTTGTTTTTGGTTTTTTGTTTTCCAGCGCCCACCGTGCAGGCCCCTGAGGGTCGGCGCTTCTTTTTGTAAAAGCGTGGGGTTTAGTGATTTCAGCAAGTGATTTCAGCTCTGTGACATAGTAGGCTGGAGACAGCTTCTATTGTAACAGCTCTTTATTCAGCGAGAGAACAAGACTGGGGACTGGGGAGAGGGAGCTACATTTATAAGAACGAGGACAGGCTAGGAAAAGATACATTTTGGGGGGAACAATTACAAGCAATCACAAAGCTGCCTTTTGGCGGAAACCAATAGGATTGAGGATCCAAATGCAGCAACTAGAAATAGCCAATAGGCCTGTTCCCTTTGGAACAGGAAGGCAGTTACTTCAACATAAGCAGTTACAGATAATAGGAATACAGATCAATGCACAACACTTTTATTTTAATTTTTGTATTTTTTTCTTGATTTTAGAGCACTGACCCGTCCACCCCTGGGGCTGGGTTAGCGCTCCTTTATTTTATTTTATTTTATTTTATTTTATTTTATTTTATTTTATTTTTATTTTTACTTTTACTTTTTTACTTCCGACCATGTGTCTGCTCTACAGCTGTAATGCGGGCCGGTCAGCTTTTTTTTTCTGGTCACCCCTCCCTGCAGCCAGGAAAACCAGACCAAGAAGACCAGCACCAGGTAGGAGACTGCTGCCATTAACGAAATGAAATGAGCCAATTTTTTTCACTTCATTTCGTTTTGTTTTAAATTCACTCTGGGGTTTGTTATTCATTGCGTTAGGTAACGAAACGAATGACAAATAACGAAACCCATCTCTACTCCTAATTTCACTCGGAAGGTGGTTCCACAGTGTTGGGCCCACCACAGAGAAAACTTCTTGGCATCTGCTGCAAAATCAGCAGGCAGCCTTGATGGAACCTGTGTCTAAAAACCCAAGCCTATCTCTATAATTTGCAACGAGGAGGGAGTTTTAATTAAGGACAAAAACCCAGTGAGATTACAGGAAGAGAGAAACCTTTGTGTGGTTGTTATTGATCTTTATATATATTAGAATCACCTTCACATCCCGTTTAGTGGTTTTATATATATATTTTTTAAAGTTGGCTCGTTGTAAGTTTTGATGAGAGAGGATAACTGAGTTTGGGGATTTGGGGTTGTCATAGTAACAGACTTTTCTGACAGTAACTCTCTGGCTCCCAATAGATGCTTCTCATTTTAGTTTGGCGGCTTGGCGGTTTGAGTCGGGAGAGCTTGGGAAGGTCGGTCTGTCCCCTAGACAAAGAGAATATTTTACTCCCAGCTATATAAGTGTGACAATTAAGAGGCCCTGTGATTGGAAATAGACTGATGGACATTCCTTGAGCATTGCTGCTTCGATTGGTTGTTTGTTCTCTATCCCCCCCCCCAATTTTCCAAGGATGTCCTGATGTTTAAATGTACAAATCTATGGGGAGACCCATGCATGGCAGAGTTTCTATTTCAAGGGCTGGGGACTCTGAGCAGCGCACACATCAGCCAAACTGTCTTACTAAATGTCCCCCTTGTAAAACATAATCAGTGCCAAGGAGAGGTGGGAAAAGACTAACTAACAAGCCGGTCTTGGGAATTGACTGCCGCCGAGTAGTGGGAACTGTAAGTAACGGGGAAGAGGCCGCACTGATTGGTTTCGCGAGGCTGTGGAGGCACCGCTTCCCATGCAGAATCCAGTTCTGGGCTACTCTGACTGGCTTGATCTCAGTCAGGGCATCAGCTGAAACGTCCAAGAATGAGCTGCTCCTCTTCGGGTCTGCAGGGAGAGAGAGACGAACCTCAAAGGGGGCAGTGCTAGAGGAGAGGAAAGAGGTTCAATGGTTGCACACCAAAGTGGATTTAAGAACATACGAATATAAGAAGAGCCCTGCTGGATCAGGCCAATGGCCCATCTAGTCCAGTTTCCTGTATCTCACAGTGGCCCCACCAGATGCGTCTGGGAGCACACGAGACTAGATCTCTGACTCCTGATACCACTCTCCTGCATCTGGTCCTTGAAGTACCCTGGTTTTAAGCCTGGAGATGACACATCTCCATCATGGCTTGTCACCTGGGATGGACTTTTCTGTCCAATCCCCTTTTGAAGGCATCCAGGCTAGATGCCATCACCACATCATGTGGCAAGGAGTTCCATGGACTAACAACACGCTGGGTGAAACAATATTTTCTTTTGTCTGTTCTTACTCTCCCAATCCTCCTGGGTAACTATCCATGCCTACTTCCAACTGGCACCAGGGCTTGATGGCTTAGCAAAAAGACGTCTGTATGTCTAGTGAGGCTGGGCAATATAGGTGCCACCGAGAAACACAAGAGCAGGTTAGTGGGCGAGAGAACCAGCAAATGCATGTCCCTGGGCCCATGGTACCATCTGGAGGAGGTGAGTGGAGTACCAGCACCACAACAACCCCCCTTACCTTCAGTTGTGCAAGTCTCGGAAGGAATCTCACAGGGCTATAAATCTGGGGTCCCATGTGGTTGCAGTGAGCCTTCCACAAACACCGGGGAACAGGACAGGGTCCAGAAAAGCTCCTCCTTTCTATGATGTTAGTTATAGCTGAATCCACATGGGAATAGTAAATTTGATCATATCTCCCCAATCTTGGTTCACTTTAGAATAATAGAATCATAGAATAGTGAAGTTAGAAGGGGACAATAGGACCCTGAAGTCCACACACACCCTGCCACATCTCAATGCAGGAATACATATCGAAGGATATCTGCCAGGTGGTTGTCGAAATTTCTCTTGAATGCCTCCAGTCTTGGAGAACTTACCACCTCTAGAGGTAATGGGTTCCATTGTTGCACTGCTCTAACAGTTAGGAAGTTCTTCCTGATATTCAGCCGAAAGCTGGGTTCTCTTAATTTGAGCCCATTGCTGCGTGTCCTGCACTCTAGGATGACTGAGAACAGACCCTGCCCTTCCTCTGTATAACAATCCTTCAAATATTTATGAAGTGCTATCATATCACCCTTCAGTCTTCTTTTCTCTAAGCTAAACATGCCCTGTTCTTTCGGTCTTTCCTCCTCCTAGGACTTGGTTTCCAGCCCCGCAATCATCCTTGTCGCCCTCCTCTGAACTTGCTCCAATTTGTCAGCCTTCATTAGCTCCTTGTCAGTTTCTCTGCTCAGTTCAATGTGCCAGTTATGACCTATCAAGAACCTTAATGGTTTAGGAGGACTTTGATACTTGTTGGAACACCTCTCTCAGAAATTGGCTACTCATTCCACCTGCTCCTCTCAATCTATGTTCTTAAAAGTGGCCACGCCAAGGAAGGCACAAAAAAAGTGATCAGAAGGAACCATGTCTTTTCAGTGGTGGCCTCTAGTCTTTGGAAGAGGTCATCAATGAAAATACACCAGGCTCTTTTGCTCCTTATGTTCAGGAAACTGGGAAAGGTGGAATTATTTAAAGCTGCCTTTAGAAAGTGAGCTTTCTGGATGCTGTTAATGGTCCCCCCCTCAATATGTTAGATCGTGTTTATCTATGTGATTTCATGATTGCTGTGTATCACCCTATTGCTTTGGACTCTGTGTTGGTTATGGGTGACCTTGAGGTGCTTGCACTAATAAAGATATATAAATCAAATGAATAAATATGAGTCCAAGGATGAAAAGAGGCAATAAGCACACTAGTTATAATAGGGTGGACGTACTGTGTCACTTAACCACTGGCTGGAGACGTCTGCTGTTTTTCAGAGGCCTCTGTTACTGAGCTGCTGGGTTAGTGGTGTCTGATATCTATTGCACTACAGTCAGCCCAGACCCAAAATTCTTAGGGGGTGCCAGGAATAGGGGCTCAGGTGGCAGGACTCCCTCTTGAGCCCGCCTTGAGTTGCACCAGGGACTCAACCTAGACTCAAACTGGACGGTGGCAGGGGTGTGTGTTCCCCAAATGACTTGCATGTAACTTGGGACTTGAAACCATTTTCTTGGAGGTGTGTGTTGAGGGTTAGGGTTAGGGTTAGGGTTAGGGCCCCCCAGGGCTCCCACCCCCTATGTCTACCGGCTTGGCTTCTAGCAAAAAGACCTGCTGTGTCTGGCTGGAAGGAGCAGGTGGGGGGTGGCTGTGGGGGGTGGGGAGCAGTGGCAGGAGCAGGCAGGGAGCGGGGGGGGGGGGGCTACGACATAGTGGCCGAAGACAATAAGAATGCCAGGGTGGTCGGTGGGGTATTAGCAGGTGTAGTACATGCCTTGCCCTGGCTGCTGGCAACCCATGCTGCACCACTCGCCTGCCCCAAACTTTATTTATTTATTTATTTTTATATTCATATCCCACCAGATTTTCCCATAAGGGAACTCAAGGCGGTTAACAGGTATAAAAATTCCAAAATACAAGCACAAAGGAATAGTACTCAGTTCCATAAAAATGCACCTGAAAGTAATAAGCAAACCTACAGGGGGACCCAAAATTTTTAAAAAAACTAAACAAACAATGAAGTAATATTACTAATAAAAATACTAAAGCAAGATGGCGAGAGAAAAGCAGGCGGACATGAAAACTCAAATCCCTACTCGAGAAAAAAAATGATTCATAACTCAACCTCCTTTGTCACCGAACGCAGCCGTATACAGCCAGGTTTTTAATAACTTCTTGAATGCTGGGAGGGACTCCGCAGTCCCGATATTGCTCGGAAGATGGTTCCACAAAGTGGGACCAGCCGCTGAGAAGTCGCGGTTCCTGGTGGAACTTTTACGCGTCTCCCGGGGGGGGGGGTGGCAATCTGGAGGGCATAGGACTGAGATGTCTATGATGATCTATGGATGATACGCTCCGTCAGATATTCTAGTCCCAAGCCGAAGGGTTTGCTCTCGGCCGTTCTCTTTGGACCACTGAAATCAAGGCAAATGCAATAACCTTGCCAATGCATCACGTGGGAGGCGCAGAGCTAAGACATTCGTAAGGGATGGTTCTTCCACTTGTGGTTTAAAAACAACTTCAGACATCCTCCCCGCACTCGGGTAATTTGTTTAACTGTCGGGCGGCTTGATGTAAAATAACTCTTTGAAAGCATTTGAAATGAATTAAGGGAGAGAGAAGCTGTGTCTGCAAACAATCTTGAGAGTACGTGGAGGAAGCAAAACAAGTACTTAAGTCTATGTGGTCGGCAACCAGTGGGCCCACTCATTTACAGTCTGAATGGTTTTCAAACGTGAGCGTTTCCTGTCGGAATTCCCGTTTGCAGCCGAGCCCAGCTGTAAGAGCTTGAAGAAAAACAACACACACACACAGAAAAACTTCCCTTAACCCAAACGGAAGAATATCCACCCAAACCCAGGAGGCACTCATTGCTGCCATAAATATGGTCCTTGCTAGAATGCTGAGCCATTTTTCAAGTAATCTGTGCATTTGGGGTGGGGTGGGGTGGGGTGACCACAACACCCCTCCCTAGGTTCTGTGGTTTTCTTGGACACATTTGCCCATAGGCTAGAAGTCAGTCTGAAGCTAATATTTCCTTCCTCAGCACTGGAGACAGAAAGGTCCATTATATGTGTGTAACAAGCATCTCCAGCGCCCGGAGAGGTCTTATACTGTTGGAATATTTAGCAAGATTTACATTTCAGCCATTACAGGCTTAATGTGAATGTAGAGTATTATGGGCTGATTTAATGGGGAGAGCGAAGCCGGTTGGTTGTTGAGCTCACACCACTTGGAATATTCTGGTAGAAGTCTAGTTACTGTGTGCGCCTTGTATTCTTAGAGAGAAGAGAAGCATTTCCTGGCTTAGCAAGATGGCTGTTAGAATAGTTATAGTTAGAAACCTCCCGTGTACCCTTCCCTTCTAGTTAAATAGTTCTTTTTCATATAGTAACACAAGAGGTCTCTCTCTCATTAAAGCAACTAAAATAATCTGCAACAACCAATCCAACAAAGATCCCCAACATACACTCATCAGAAGTCCATGACGCTTGCCTCGGCCCAGCCTCCTTCAACAGGGAGCCCTAAGGGCCAATAAGGAAAGACTCCAAGTGGGGAAAAGGTGGGTGGGGCTGATGGTTGTGATGGCTTACTTCACTCGCACGGTGGCACCGGGCTTAGTTGCATCTCAGTAGAATCAGGAAGGGTCTGTGGCTGCTCAGTTCTTGTTGGGGGCAATTAAGATCTCCTCCACTTCCTGACAGATCAAAAGGAAGAGAGAGGTAGTATGACAGAGAGGATCTGGCGGGCAGGAGGGGGCTGCCTTGTGTGGACACCATATGGAGCAGTGGTTCTCAGCCTGTGGGTACCCAGATGATCCTAGACTGCAACTCCCAGAAGCCTTCATCACTAGCTGAGCTGGCCAGGATTTCTGGGAGTTGCAGTCCAGGAACATCTGGGGACCCACAGGCTGAGAATCACTGATATGGAGCCTGCACTCATAGCTGCTCTCAAAAGCAAAGAACACCTGGCCGAAAGAGTGGCCAACAATTCCCCATTGTAATAGAGAATCAGAGGAGAAAAAGAAAGCTATATGGGCCCACGGTACTCCACAGTACCCCCAAAAAGTTTTAACGAGATGCAAAAGAGAAAACAACTGAACAGGAAGTTTTATTGAGGCATAAGGCTGTAGGCTCCCGGAGTAGGAACTGACAAAACCATTCTAGTATTCCTGCCAAGAAAACTCCATGGACATGGGGTCACGAAGCGTCAGTCGCGACTGTAACGATGCAACACACACACACACACACACACACACACACACACACACACACACACACACACACACACACACACGGTTTAAGTCTGCCAGTTCAGCAGCATCCTGTTCTCTGAGATTCCAAGGCAAAAAGGTGAGACTGGAGAAAGTGATGTCCTTGCATTATCACAGGCTTTGTGATATCACGCAGAATACCCGGGTTAACCCCAAAGCCGAGAAGAAATTGTGAATTCATTTCCGCATCCCAAACTAGGGAAACTGCCCCTAGAACCACTCATTTCATTTCCTACCAGGGTGGAACCAAGAGGCAAAAACATGCTATTCTTAAATCTAGATTTCAATATTTGAATAATACCGCACCAAGCCTAGCAAAGCACACAGCACCAGTTACAAACCATGATGGGGATGTGTCATCTCCAGGCTTAAAACCAGGGTACTTCAAGGACCAGTTGCAGGGGAGTAGTGTCAGGAGACAGATATCTAGTCTCGTGCGCTCCCAGAGGCATCTGGTGGGGCCACTGTGAGATACAGGAAGCTGGACTAGATGGGTCTTTGGCCTGATCCAGCTTCTTATGTTCTTATGACTGTGGTGGGCCCTGGGAATTCCAAGTGGACAGAGTTAGAAGGATCACCCAAACCACATCCATCCATGATAGGCATAGATCCAAAAATGAACAGAGGCACTCCTTTGCCCATAATGTAGGCTCCTTCAAATCAGTAAGTACATTTGGTACAGCAATATCGTGACGAGGGAGAAAAACAACTGATTCAATCTGGGCAACAATTTCCTGGCAAAAGAGAACCGCTGGCCTGCCCACCCCCACACATTCCCCTGCGGTGCCGGTGGCGGCAGACCGCCCAGCCGGCCAAGCTTTCCAGCGGTGCTGGTGGCGGTGGCCTGCCCGCACGCCACCCCCGCAAATGCGCCCAACCCCACAAGCTTCCCAGCGGTGCTGGTGGTGGTGTCCCACCCCCTCACCTGCCCACCCAGCCCCACAAGCTTCTGCTCACCGGCCGACCGGCCGGCCCAGCCCCTCAAGCTTCCTGGCGGTGTCAGTTAGTGGAAAATTTAAAAAAAAATGGGGCAAAGGAGGGGAGGGGGCAGGCCAGCCAGCTGCGGGCCACTCAAAATGGCCTGATGGGCCGGATTTGGACGCCGGGCCAGACTTTGGGCAGGCCTGAGTTAAGCCTATGCGTTGGCCTGGATACCTAGATCGTTTCAACCCAAAATGGAAGAGAGGGAGAGCGGACAACCCAGTAGCCCAAAGAGCCAAGCACCCATGCTGCAGCACTCAGTGTATGGGCAGAGGTTTGACCACCCCCCATTATTTTTAGGTGTAACTGATTTAGATAGGAATCCTGTTGGTATTATATATGAAGAGCCTTTATTTGAAGAATTGAATGTTAAAGAGTTTACCCTGTTATCACGTGCAACAGAGGAAAGAGCCTATAGTGTGTCTGAAACTGTAAGAAATAAACATCCGTTTGAAGTTCCGTCAAAATTTGACTCCCGACTCTTTTGTGGACCGGAACCACAAGGGGAAAGAACCGAACCCTCACACTGTCTCTTCTCAAAGGGTGTGTTTATTCTCATGACCCCTTTCCGTATCCTGTTCCTTGCTATGTTTTTTTTTTAAAATCACTTATCTTACAAGGCAGTACCATAGCCCATGGATCCAGTGGTCCCAGACACTTACTTGGGTGCCGAGGAGTCCACTGTGGAGACGTTTGACCCATGATGACCTCAAAGAGAATGTGGTGGACTACCTTGAAGTTCGCCAGACCCACCACTTCTGAACTGGAGGCTCCCATACCCAAAACCATTAGTATTGCACCTGCGGGGCTGGACCCAGCATTGGGGTGGACCACCCTCCACCAAGATCTGTAGGACCCTAAGCAAGATGCCTGCAGGGAGCTTCTGAAAATGAGATGAAATCTCAAGCTTCAGGCCAGGCTATTGCCCCTTTAAGGTTCTTACTTTGTGTGTGGCCGGGAAGGGGTGGAGCCTGGAGAGAGTATTGTCCTGATCCAACAGTATAAGAGGTTTCAATTTTACTCTAGCCATTGGAGGAGTTAGAATTAGAAACTCAGAAGGAGCTGTCCTTGGTGCTGCATCTGCTCCTCTATGGAGTCTCTGGACCAGCCAAACTGTGACCGGTGTTATTTTGTCCATTCCTGCTGGGGAACATATTAAATATACAAGGAAGGAGATGTTGATTTTGCCTTTTTCCTTGTAAAAAGGTGAACAAGGTTCCCACGCCATCGAGTGATTCAGGAGCCAGTTGCTTCTCTTCACCATACAGATACAGACACATCCTCCTTGCAGATGATTTGACCCAAAAAGGACTCATTGACTGCAACCCTGTTGTATACATTTAATTTGGAGGACCTCATCAACCATGGCTATTGGAATGGTGTTGGCAATTAAAGAGAATTATAGAATAGCTGAGGTGAAAAGAGCCTATAAGGCTGGAATACAAATCAAACATTTCCTATCCATAGCTACCCTCACCACCAGGTTCTGGGTGTCGTTTTCATCCTAGGGAAGCCTTGGGGGGTGTTTTTGTTATGTGGTATCAAATTGCTTCCAACTTAATCGCAACCCTAGGGGTAAGTGACCTCCAAAATATCCTGTACTTAATTATCCTGCTCAGCTCTTACAAACTCAAGTCCGTGGTTTCCCTTCGGGAGTCAGTCCATCTTGTATGTGGGTTTCCACTTTGCTAATGTGTGTGTGTGTGTGTACAGTAGGACCCCTGTATCCACTGATTCATTATCCACTGATTCAGTTATCCACGGTTGACAGAGGAAAAAAATTAAATAATTCAGCAGCCACAAAGCAAGCTATTGTCACAAACAGCAGCTGTAAAGCAAGCTATTGACACAAATAGCATCTGTAAAGCAAGCTACTATCACAAACAGCAGCCATAAAGCAAACTACTGTCTCAAGACAGCAGTCATAAAGCAAGCTGCTGTCAGGAAACAGCAGTTTGGGGTGGGTGGGCAGACATTCTCTCTTATCCACGGTTTTCATTATCCACGGGAAGGCCTGGAACCAATCCCCAGCAGATATTGGGGTCCTACTCTATATCGTTCCAGGGTTGGAGGCACTGAGAGCCAGTATGGAGTAGTAGAAAGTGTTACACTAGGATCTGGGTTCTACTCCTCACTCGGCCATGGAAACTGACAGGGAGTTTCTTGATTATCTCAAGTACACCGAAAATCCCTGTGAGAGCCACCATAACTCAGTGGCAGCTTGAAGGAACATAAATAACAACCCTTGGAGGCCGAATGCCTTCTGTGTATTAGTTCTTCTGGAACATGGGCAGAGTTTATTTTACTATGTGCTTTGCCTAATGCAAATAACACTGTGTATATTTGCACAAGGACAAAAGCAAAAGGCATGCATTTTAACTAATGTATACATTGCTCGACCTGAAATGTTCCAGTTGCCTGAAGCAGGGTTTGTGTGTGTGTGTGTGTGTGTGTGTGTGTGTGTGTGTGTGTGTGTGTGTGTGTGTGTGTGTGTGTGTGTGTGTGTGTGTGTGCATTTCTGCAAATGTGCACACTTTTGTTGTTAATTTTTCCACGAGTGTGTAATTTTTAGTTTTTAAAAAAAAGCAACCCTGACATGTGTGTTTTGCAACTGAGAACGGGGTCCCAGAGGATGACTATGTTTCCGTTAATAGTCTCAAAGATCACGAAATGGATAAAATCATCAACACTCTCGTTGAATGCAAATTTCTTTCCCCTCCCTGCAGACTAATGGAATTCGAAAGCCAATTCGTCTCTCTCTCTCTTGCAAAAGCCCCCTCCCTTGCGTGTGTGCGATTTTAAAAAAGTAACAACTGTCTCTGCGGGTCGTGCAGCTTTGCTCTGATTCAGCTCAGTGTGGGAACAAGTCTAAGTGACTTAGATAATTAGGACTCTGTGTTTGCCAGCTGGAGTTGCTTCTATTTACTGTCACCAACAAGCTTGAGCAACAGATTCCAACTGGGGCTCAGCGTTTGCTCTCGCTTCCTTCCACCATATGGATGCTGCCTCACATTCCACGTTGAAATGTCTTCTTCCTACGGCTTGCGACGCTTTGCACCTCGACAAGGGGGTAGCCATGTGGGCCTTTCCCACAGTCTGCAAAACGCTCGCACATCCTCACACAAGCACAACCCATGTGATCTTGACAGATTGTATTGCCTTTCTGGGAGCCTGTGCATATTGAGGTGTTTGGATGTGTGTGGAGGACATGGCATCTCTGCCATTCACATGTCTTTCTTCTCCTGGAGCCACACAAGGTGGGACACAAGAGACCCATTAATGAGATGCAGCTGTAAGGAGCTCTGGATCACACCAGAATAGCAGGAAGGAGACACTGGAATCCTTCTTTATGGACTGTTTTCCCAATAAAAATAATCCATTGCTCCCCCAGAACAGTGTTGGCAAACATATGACAAGGGTGCCAAAGGTAGCACTCAGAGCCCTTTCTGTGGGCACCCAACATTGCCCCTTCTCAGCCACCTGAATTCAGGTTAAATTGCTGTATTGGGTTTTGAATTGCAGTTTGGGCACTTGGTCTCTAAAAGGTTCACCATCGCTGCCCTAGAAGAAGAGTCAGAAGTACGAGCAGAAAATATTGGGGTACCTAGAGTAGAATAAGGATTACGTGCACCTATGCAAGAAAAGGATCTAAGATCTTCTTCTTCTTCTTCTTCTTCTTCTTCTTCTTCTTCTTCTTCTTCTTCTCCTCCTCCTCCTCCTCCTCCTCGTTCTTCTTCTTCTTCTTCTTCTTCTTCTTCTTCTTCTTCTTCTTCTTCTTGCTGTTGTGTTGTTACAGTCGTGACTCATGACTGACTTTTTGTGACCCCATGTCCATGGAGTTTCCTTGGCAGGAATACTGGAGTGGCTTGCCAGTTCCTACTCCAGGTGCCTACAGCACCTGGTATTCCCTAGAGGTTGCCCATCCAAGTACTAACCAGGCCAGACCCTGCTTAGTTTCCGAAATCAGGCAAGATCAGATGTGCTCAGGGCATCTAGGCGTCCTCTAGGAGCTTAGTAAACCATAAACTGAATTTGAGTCAACAGTGCAATCTGACGGCAAAAAAGGCCAACGCAACACAAGGTTGCATCAAGAGTAGTGTAGCGCCCTGATCAAGGGAAGTAATACTTGCTTTGTATTCTGCTTTGGTCAGTTAAGGTAAAGGTAAAGGTCTCCCCCCCCTGCACATGAGTCGCGTCTGACTCTAGGGGTGGCACTCATCTCCATTTCTAAGCCAAACAGCCAGTGTTGCGCAAGTGGCTAGCATAGCCAAACACATTTCTGCAAATGGAACACTGTTTACCTTCCCCACGTTTTACGGATGTACCTATTTATCTACTTGCATTTACATGCTTTCAAACTGTTAGGTCAGCTTTAGTCAGACCTCGTGGCGCAGTGGTTAAATGCCTGTACTGCAGGTAAAACTCTGCTCACGACCTGGGTTCAATCCCTGGTAGCAGGCTCAAGGTTCACTCAGCCTTCCATCCTTCTGAGGTCGGTAAAATGAGTACCCAGCTTGCTGGGGGGGCAATGTGTAGCCTGCACACTGTAATTAACAATTGTAAACCGCCCAGAGACTACTTGTAGTGGTATGGGGCGGTATATAAGCAGAACACTTTGCTTTTTGCTTTGCTTTTAAATCCTTTGCCCTGTTCTAGGTATCCCACTTTAACAAGGATATTGACAAGCAAAAATGTGTCCAAGATGACTTAAAATGGCAAAGAATCTAGAATCAGTGGTGGCGAACCTTCAGCACCCCAGATGTTTTGGACCACAACTCCCACAGTCCTTTGTCATTGGTGATCTAGGCTTGGAATTCTGGGAGATATGATCTAAAATATCTGGAGTGTTGAAGGTTCACCACCACTGGTCTAGATATTCCAGAGCCTAGAAAACTACAGAAAACTACTTGGTCAGTGTGGCTGATCAAATTACTTATGTTTATCCTGAATGTAACTGAGAGGTGACATGGTTGTCCTCTTAAAATATCTGAAAAAGTGTCGTGTGAAAGATGGAGCCAATCTGTTCTATGCTGCTCTAGGAAGTAGGCCCCAAATCAGTATTCACATTTGAAGAAATATTGCGAAGAAACATCTGTTAGTAAGAACTGTTCAGCATAGAGTGGATCTCTCCAGGAGGTGATAGATTCTCCTTTGTTGGAGGTTTTTAAAAGCGGTCAAATGGCCATCTTCTCAGGATGGCTTAACAGATTATTGTGTCAAGGCCAAATCTATGGCACTTGGACAAACGTCCTTAGAGCACTATAGAATTTTACATCATTCCTTGGTATTTTGGGTCTGCGATGGTCTATCACAGCTGACATTTATTTCTGAAAGGATTAAATACCAGTATGAACCGGATGATCATGACCATCATATCAAAGTTCATCTGGATATCAAGGTATAAGTCATTTCCTTGCTCCTGTCTGCTTTACTAGAAATTTAGTTTCTATACTTGCCTCTTCTGTCTTCAGAGGATGAGAATAAATCAGTGTTTTCCCCATTAAGTAAACAAAGGTTAAGTAAACAAAGACATATATGTCCGTCCATTCAACATTAGCTTGCCTAATACTACAAGCCTTTATTCATGCACGTTTCTTCTATGCATAAAAATCTAGAGGTTGTTGAAAACACATAATTTTTTGAAAAATCAAAGACTTGTGACCTCTTATGATTTTTTTTTTTTTGCAGCCATGATCTACAGCTCTAAATACAAATACTTTAAAATATATGAAGGTGGTTCAACTTAGGTGGTTGGCTAATACTTAAGTCAGGAAAATATATTTCAATTACAAGTTTTTGGCTTAAAAACTTACAGACAAGAATGTTGATCTTATCTAAGTGCAAAAATACAAAAGCTTATAGTTTAAAGAGCATGTGTTTTAAAAACGTAAAGCATTTTATAATTGCAGAAATACATTTCTTAGCCTTTTGGTGAGTATTTTAGTGAACCCAGCAACCTGCCAGTTTAAATCTATAGAGGAAAATCTATGATTTCTGAGTGTTACCTTTATGCTGCTGTCTCTGCAGCAGCTGCTACCTTTTTCTTTCCCCATCTTCTCACTTTGCTTCAACTCAGCTCCAGCTTGGCTCCATTGTGGCTCAGCTGGCTTGGATGACTCCTTGCTAGCTGGCATTGTATTTAACGGTACACCAACCTTCTTACAGGTTTATATTTCCTGATCTATTGTTGATACAATTTCACTCCATTTGAAGATTTCACTATTAGACTAATGCAAAATCTCATAGAATTTGCTACCCGAGTGAGCCTTCTCTATTAAGAGGAACAATAACTTTCCCCCTTATCTTATTCTTTCATAAGCACGCACATTTTCTCATTGAGTTTGCTTCTGTAGCAAAGACCATGCATTCTCTATGGGAGCTGCTATGGTTGCCAGCCGAATGGGCTTTCTATAGCTGTTCATGCAGATAATGATATTATTCCATCAGTCACGCTGCAGTGGCATCCAATGGACATTCAGCATATTGCCAGTGAAACAGTTATTTTACCCCTCTTTCTTTCCATTTTCAAGGTTGCCCACTTTTCTTCTTCTTCAAATGCCATGTCCTCGTAGAACATTGGCAATCAGTAGCCTGAACTGGTTTCTATCTAAAGCTATTCTAAACACTGGTTTCTATCTCAAGCTATTCTAAACACTGCAGACCATTGGCTTAAGTTCTTAAGCCAGGATGTTCTTCTATGCCCTGGGACACACTTCCCAACTATTTTCCCTTGAAGGATAACTTGCAGCAGATGGTCATTCTTATTGCTCATTAAGTGCCCGAAATACTGCAATTTTCTTCTCTTTACAGTATTGAGGCTTTCTAACTTTTTATTCATGTGCTGTCATACAGCCATGTTAGTGACTCTGACTGTCCAAGGTATCTTCAGAATTCATATTTACATCCACATTTTGAATGCTTTCAGCATCCTGCATAATGTGTCTGTAAGCATCCAAGTTTCAACACCATAGAGATGTATACTGAATATATAGGATCGAAGTACTATATTTGAGTACGAAGTCTGATCGATAAGTCCCGGTTTGTCAAGAATTTCCTCATTTTCTGGAACGAATTTCTAGCTTGTTCAATTCTACAAAGGATTTTGCATGAAGGGTCCCAGTTATCTTTGACAAAGCATCCCCAAGTATTTATAAAATGATACTCTCTCAATTATATCACTGCCAAACTTGAGAAGGTTCTGGGAACCATTTTGTTTTTTTACTGATAACCATCCATTTTGTCCATTTTTGCCCTGAAGAATCCTCTATCAAGCAATTCATCGCTGTTCAAACTTCCATAATATTTAAATACATTTCCAGGGTTACAATTCTTATGCCCTTTAATCATTTAACATTTCACGTATACAAAATTAAAACTGTGACAATCCTCTCCCACCCCAACAAGTGAGAATGAGGAAGTCTTTCTCACAGCTTTCCTCTGTTGCTCAAAATTCCAGTTTTGCAATATCAACACTTCCATAGGTAAGGGGTTAGAGTAGATTGTCCTTTGGTAGTCAGCCTGTCTGTTCTACTTGCACCCTGTAATCCAGTGATTAAACTGCAGCCAAAAATGGTGCTTATGACTTGGGGTTCAATCCCAGGTCACAGGCTCAAGGTTCACTCAACCTTCCATCCTTCTGAGATCCATAAAATGTTGTCCTTCTGGGAACAGGCAAAGATATTTCTCTTCAGGCAAGCTTTCCATGAATGATGGTCTACCAATATGTGTCTTTTATATGAATCTATACGTTCACATAGACCTTGTGTTTATAACTACTTATAGCCTTGTAGCTTTAATGTAATGTTGTCTATTAATGCTGTTAGATGGCCCTCAATTCTTTGTTCTCAATACTTGAACATGTCTTAACTGTATTGGGCTGTATATTATCATGTCTTAATTGTACTGGACTGTATATTATCCCTCATTACTGTAAGCTGCTATGGTTCATTTTCCAAGGAGAAAGGTGGGGTAAAAATACTCTAAAATACCCATCTCAAGGCAGCAGGCTGGGGGCAATGTGTAGCCTGCGTAATTAATTTGTAAACTACTCAGAGAATGTTTTCAGCACTATGGGGGAGTATATAAGCAGCACACCTTGTGGCGTAGTGGTTAAATGCCTGTACTGCAGGTAAAACTGTGCTCACGACCTGGGTTCAATCCCTGGTAGCAGGCTCAAGGTTCACTCAGCCTTCCATCCTTCCGAGGTTGGTAAAATGAATACCCAGCTTGCTGAGGGGGGGCAATGTGTAGCCTGCACACTGTAATTTAAAAAATTGTAAACCGCCCAGAGACTACTTGTAGTAGTATGGGGCGGTATATAAGCAGAACACTTTGCTTTGCTTTACACACAGAGAGAGAAAATGTATTTTAATCAGATTTGAGCTCCACCCTCCACCCTCCACTTCAATTTTTGCACCACCGGGTGATGGATATCACCTCTTATTGTTCTGATTCGAAGTGTTGGGGCAAGCCAGGTTGCAGATTTTCCCTCCCCCGAGAAATTCCATGTTGCTGTGAGCATCAAGTGAGGTGGAAACCCTGTCCAATATTTAAGAATGCAGAGTTCCAAGCCATACGTCTGAAGGCTTGCAGAGAGGTTGCTTGGCTACAGGTAGGCACTGAAGCCAGTGATTATTTCTTGGCTTTTCATTAGCGAAAAGCTAAAGAGCTGACCTCAGGAACTGCTTGGGGCTAGAACAGTCTACTATAAATGACTTTGACAGTTTTTACATCTTTTGGCCACCAGCTTTTAAGCAGACCCTTTCCACCTCCACCACCCCCCACTGCAATTTGCTTTGGGGAAATGTTGGGAATAAACACTTTGGATGTAGGCCTATATCAAATTGAGGGGGGGAGGGGAGAAAGTTTCGGAATAAAATTTATTTGAGAAGATCCTCTCTCCTTTAAGGGCAAACACGCTCCTACACACACACACACACACACACACACACACACACACACACACACACACACACACACACACACCACCTTCCTATGATCAGCTTGTATATCCATCAGCGGAACACATTTTGAGAAAGCTTGTGTAGGCCCGGGCAAAGTTTTGTCTCTGTTTATATTTTATTTATATTTTATTTATATTTTATTTATATTTTATTCATTATTATTATTGGCTGCTTTCACACGACCACTAAAATCCACTGCAAAGTGCTCGCAGATGCGTAGCATAAAATCGTTTCCCCATGAGCAGCAGACAATAAAAAAAGTGTGACCATGCCCACTTAAGCGCGACCCAGTGCATTTTACAAGTACTGTACCTGGTTTCGAGGTGGTAAAATCCTTGTTGCTCTTCCGATGTGGATTTTAAACCACTACTCGAGTCCGTGGGAACATGGAATATCCGCACCAAAACCTTTTCACCCCCGCTATTTTGCTGCAGTTCTCAGTCGTGGGATCAGAAGGGTTGCAGATTTTCAAAATGTGACCATGGGAACTGTAGTGGTGTGGGGTTTACTGATTTCAGCAGTGATTTCATCTCTTAGACATAGCAGGCTGGAGACAGCTTCTAGTGTAACAGCTCTTTATTCAGGGAGAGAACAAGACTGGGGACTGGGGAGAGGGAGCTACTTTTATAGGAGCCAGGACTGGCTAGGAAAAGATACATTTTGGAGGGAACAATTACAACCAATCACAAAGCTGCCTTTTGGCAGAGACCAATAGGATTGAGGATCCAAATGCAGCAACTTGAATAAACCAATAGGCCTGTTCCCTTTGGAACAGGAACAGAAACCAATAGGAATACAGATCAATACACAACAGGAACATCCCATCTGCAACATCAACCACGTGACCACTCCGGGAGGTGATCCGGATCAAAGTTTGCTGCAGATTTTAGTGGTTGTGTGAAAGCAGCCATTATTATCTACCAGAGATGGATATGAATTAAACATGAATTAAAAATTCATGAAAAATGCTTCAAAGATTTGAATTCTACTCCTATTCCTCCCCAACAAATACAAATTAATGATTTTTAAAAGTTTCAGAGAGGGTAGCCGTGTTAGTCTTTTCAAGAATTTCAGGCAAAAATCAAAGAAAAACAAAACAAAACAAAACAAAACAAAAGACACAAACATGTGGCACCTTAAAGACTAACTTTCATATTTTAATGTGACGTTTGTCGCATTAAAATATGAAAGTTAGTCTTTAAGGTGCCACATGTTTGTGTCTTTTGTTTTGTTTTGTTTTGTTTTGTTTTTCTTTGATTTTTGCCTGATTTTTAAAAGTGATTTTTAATTTGTCCCTTTGTTCTGCTATAAAGCCACCTGTTTTGATGTTTCTAGGTACCTGGGGAGCATTTTGTAGGTTTTTTTTAAAAAGGGAAATACAAATTGATGAAACCAATTAATTCATCATTCTACTTCCACTTCCACGTCAAGATACTGATGATGACATACAAAGCCCTACATGGTTTAGGAACTTAGTACCCATCAAAGTGACTTGCTTCCAGTGAGAACTGCCTGTATTACCAATTGGAGGGTGTTAATTCCTCAAGAGGCCTGTAAAAATAAAAAAGGAATTGGGTGTTCATGATTCATCGACCTTGATGAACCAAAAATTGAAACAAGTCACATTTTTCCCAATTTGTGCCTGTATCTGTTATCAAAATATTATTCTGTTTGGCATTGTGCTTTAGATTTGGTGTTTATTTGGAAAACAAAAGAAATCAAAGGTATTTGCTCACTTCCAAACCAATCTGAAGCAAAGTGTCACTTACAATGAAGTGAAGAGCCAGATTTTGCTTCAGTGCATTTTGGAGGTTGACATTTCAGAGCATCAGCATTTATTTTAGTGAATCCAGGGGTCTGACAGCTGGACAACTGTGCTCAGGTAACACAGAGATGGATCCCTGAAGGATGGAAACAGGGCGAGGAGGTCTTTGTATGGCTTCTGGAAGGAAAGGGGAAGGAAGGAAGGAAGGAAGGAAGGAAGGAAGGAAGGAAGGAAGGAAGGAGCAGGTAATGGATAGAAGGAAAGAAGGAATAAAAGAAAAAAGCAAGTCAAAAAGGAAGGGAGGGAGGGAGGGAGGAGTAAAAGAAAAAAGGAAGGAACGGAGGGACGAAGGAAGGAGATGATGATAGAAGGAAGGAAGGGAAAGGAAGGAAGAGATGATAGGGGAAGGAAGGAAGGAAGGAGTTGATGAGAGAAGGAAGGGAGAAAGGAAGGGAGAGATGATGATAGGGGGAGGAAGAAAGGAAGGTTGATGACAGAAGAAGGAAGGAAGGAAGGAAGGAGTTGATGATAGAAGGAAGGGAGAAAGGAAGGGAGAGATGATGGATAGGGGGAGGAAGAAAGGAAGGTTGATGACAGAAGAAGGAAGGAAGGAAGGAAGGAAGGGAGGGAGGGAGGGAGGGAGGGAGGGAGGAGTTGATGATAGAAGGGAGGGAGGAAGGGAGGGAGGGAGGAAAGAACAGATGATGGATAGGGGAGGAAGAAAGGAAGGTTGTTGACAGAAGGAAGGAAGGAAGGAAGGAAGGAAGGAAGGAAGGAAGGAAGGAAGGAAGGAAGGTTCAGTGCTCACTATGCACAGTGGAACCTGAGCAGTAGTTGATGGCACTGAGTTTCACCACCCCATCAGCCTCCCTTCTTTCCCCATTTTCTCTCCATCTGAAGAAGTACAAATATGAGGAGATTCTTTATAATACTTGGATGCAAATCATATCAGACAGGCCACAAATCATCACAGAGTGAATCAGTTAACAATTTGTAAACCATGCAATTTGGATCAAATCAAACCAGATGGCATTTGCATGCCCCTAATTGTCCGATGCTGCATTTTCCAGATAGTTTCTGAAAGAAAGGGTATGAAGGCTGAAGGACGCCCTTCGAGTCCTCTTCCTCCATCTGAATCAAGTCAGAGCCGATTGTGATCTGGGTTCTTCCAGAGGCAAGGAAATGGCACCACGCATATGGTCAGAGACACTTGTCCTTCATAGGGAACGTGAATGACATTAAAGGGCTCCATAAAGATTGACAAATTTATTCTGGCAGGAAAGAGAGGCATATAACCCAAGACGGGATTGCACTAGACAGTAGCATGAAATATTCCTCTGCATCTAACCTGCAGGTTTGTTTAAATGCAAATTGCAAAATAATTCCTCTGCCCAAGGTGGGATGCTTTTCATAGTGGACTTGATAAAGATCTGCCTGTTGAAACAGAATGCTTGCTGTATTCATTTTGCCTCGTGTGCAGTAAATTGATCATACATTATAGCACAGTTTGGGGGTCTCTCGTGGTTTCTTATATTCCACTTGCTCTTAGAGGCTATTTATTGGGTTATTTTGTAGTCATAAATGTGCATCGCAACAGCCGAGGAAACAGAGAGTGAATGAAGTGGAGGCAGGCATGGGAGGAGGGGGGTTTAAGCTTCCCCTCCCCTCCTTAGGTCTCAAGTAATTTCCTCCTGCTGTGGGTGGAAGAAGGGGATAGGAAACTTTCGCCTTGAATAATTCTGTGGACAAGGGGATTTCAGCAGGCCTTGTTGCTCTGTGAGTGGGCAGGATAACTCAGTTTATAGCTGTTTATTGTTTTGTTTGCTTTTAATAATTGATTAATTTGCATTCGTGTAGACCTCCCTGAGTCCCTATTTGGGAAATCGGGCGGTCTAGAAATGCGATAAATCAGGCCTGCACCATAGGTAGACCGCGGGCTACCAGTAGCCCGCAAAGGTTTCAAAAGTAGCCCGCCGGCCATCAATAAAAAACGTGAGGGGATAAGTTCTCCACCCCTCCCTCCCCCATCCCACCACTGCCCCAGCAAAGTTCTGTGTCAGCCAAGCCCACTGTCTCAGCCAAGTAGGGCAGTTCAAGGGCCATGGCACAGTCCCCTGCTTCCCCCCCCCGCCGGCCAGATGATCGGTGCACTCAAGCCGAGTGCAAGGGAGGCATGCGCATGGTTGCATGGGTTGCCCCTTGGAAGGGGTGATCTGTGCAAGCATGCACACACCTCCCTTGCACCCGCCCACACCGGCTCCAGTGGGTGCAAGGGAAGCATGTGCATGGTCAGCCTTTCCGTAGGAATGCATTGAAATCTGTTCTCTCCAGAATGGATTAATTGATTTTCAATGCACTCCTAAGGGATACTGCTGCTATACTTACAATTTTTTTTACTTATGAGCATGCACTTGGAACAGATAAAATTCGTAAGTAGGTAGCCCTCAGGCACTTTGGGCCAGAAAAAGTAGACCTTGGCTTGTTCAAAGCTGGACAGCCCCGCAATAAATAAATAAATAAATAAATAAATAAATAAATAAATAAATAAGATGGGGGTACCTGATCCAAGGGGTCATTTCATTTCCCACCATGCCTTGTAGGAGAAAAGCCAGATAATGTGACCTCGGGGGTGCCGCCAGGTCCAAGAACACTTCCAGAAAAATGGTAATGTACTTACAGAGGAGTAGCTAGGATTTGGAGCGCCTGGGGACAAAATTTTATTTATTTATTTATTTATTTATTTATTTATTTATTTATTTATTTATTTAGCTTGTATGCTGCCCACTACCCAAAGGTCTCTGGGCGGCTCACAATCAAAGTAAACAATTCAGATACTTAAAACATCAAATTGCAATAAAATTAAAATAATAAAATATTCAAATACAATAAATACGATATATTAAAACACAACACTAAAATCGCCATCAGGACCCACAATAATCAGTTAAAAGACTTCTGGAACAGGAATGTTTTTACCTGGTGCCGGAATGTTATCAATGTCAGCGCCAGTCGGGTCTCGCTTGGGAGGGCATTCCACAACCTGGGGGCAGCTGCTGAAAAGGCCCTGTTCCTACAAGCCATCCCTTTCACCTCCTTGAGGGATGGCTCTCTCAGGAGGGCCCCTGGCTAGATCTTAATTGCTGGGTAGGTTCATATGGAAGGAGATGGTCCTTTAGGTATCTCGGTCCTAAGACATTTAGGGCTTTATATGTCAAAACAAGCAATTTGTTTTCGTGCCCTTCCTGCCACTCCCCACACACATCGCACCCACCCAGCAATGTGGGGCTGAACCCTGCGGGCGTGGGGTGGGTGAGTGCACGCAGACGGATGGAGGGCAAACAGGTGTGTGGGTTTGTGGTACACCTCTCCCACCAAGGCGAGGAAGAGGAGGAGCAGGGTGCCATGGCCACTGTGCTCCTGCCTGCCTGTTTAGCCCTCACCTGGCAAGAGGCATCAGAGGCGGCAGAGGCGGCAGAGGGGGGTGCTGTGGCCAAACCTTAGGGGAAAGGAGGACTGCTGGGTGGTGGTGGGGTGCATGGCTTCCTCCTGCTGCTCCCCCTCCAGGCACCCCCAGATCATTGCACCCGGGGCAGATGTGCCCTTCTGCCCCCCTGATACACCCCCACACACTTCAAATCAAGCCTGAATTATCTATGGAGGCAAACATGTTGAGAAGCTGAGGCTGTCCGGCTTTGGCCGCATCATGAGAAAGCAGAATTCTCTGGACAGGAGAACAGATGGATTGTTAAGCATTCCTGCTTGGTCTGAATTTGTCGTTCTGCTTACATTTTTCCATCTCAGTTTTCCATGTCTCAGAGTGGCATTTCCACAACCCACCTTTATATTTTCCTCTTATTGTTCTTAGCTTCAATATTGCCTTGCTAATGAGGCAAGGGGCCTCTTCGCACTCATTGTTCTTAGCTTTGAATATTGGGCATTGAGGTTTCTTGGCAACTGTTGTATCCTTATTGTCACCGACGTTGTGTATTGTCCTTCAGTGTTGGTAAGCTACCTCGAGCCCGGTAAGCTACCTCGAGCCCCTTCCAAGGAGAAAAGTGCAGTAATGCTAATTCACTCACTCACTCACTCACTCACTCAATAAATAAATAAATAAATAAAATGCTGGGAAAGGTGGAAGTCAACAGGAAAAGAAGACTAAATATGAGAAAGAAATGGAGGCAATGACAGAGATTATTTTCTTGGGCTCCTTGATCACTGTAGATGGCAACTGCAGCAATGAAATTAAAAGACGCCTGCTTCTTGGGAGGAAAGCAATGGCAAACCTAGATAGCATCCTAAAGAGCAGAGACATCACTTTGCCAACTAAGGTCAGGATAGTCAAAGGTATGGTTTTTCCAGTAGTGATGTATGCAGGGCCGGTGCTAGGGTTTTTTGCACCCTAGCTGAGGGGCGGGGGGGCGGGCGGCGGGGGGAGCTGGGTGGGGGCGGGGGGGGCAGTGGCAGTGGTGGCGGGAGGCGCGGGGCAGTTGTGGAGGTGCCGGGCGCGGGGGCGGGGTGGGGGCAGGGACGGGGGGATGGACGGCGGGGGCCGGCGCCCCCTGTCCATTTTGGCACCCTAGGCAACTGCCTAGTTCACCTTAATGGACGCGCCGGCCCTGGATGTATGGATGTGAGAGCTGGACTATAAAGAAGGTTGATTGCTGCAGAATCGATGCTTTTGAGCTGTGACACTGGAGCAGAGTCTTGAGAGTCCCCTGGACTGCAAGGAGATCAAACCTATCCATCCTGAAAGAAATCAACCCCGAATGTTCCCTGGAAGGACAGATTTTGAAGCTGAAGCTCCAGCACTTTGGCCACCTCATGAGGAGAAAGGAGTCCTTGGAAAAGTCCCTGATGTTGGGAAAGATGGAAGGCAAAAGGAAAAGAGGATGGCAGAGAATGAGATGTTTGGACGGTGTCATCGATGCAACCAACATGGATTTGACCAAACTCCAGGAGGCAGTGGAAGATAGGAAGGCCTGGTGAGTTCTGGTCCATGGGGTCACGAAGAGTCAGACACGACTGAACAACTGAACAACAACAACAAATATGAGATGGACCAACTGCTTAAAGGGAGCTGCATGTTTGAGTCTACAAGAACTGAGGAGGGCAGCTGAGGACCGAACATTTTGCAGAACACTCATTCATAGGGTCACCTTAAGTCGGAGCCGACGTGATGGCACATAACAGCAACAACAAAATTATTTCTGTTTACTCCATATGTCATAAACAATGAAACGTAATTGCTGCTGTATGCTGTCAGATCATTTCCTATTAAGGACAGCCTATAGATATTATTGTTCCCAAAGCAGCCTATCATTAACACGTCTGACAACCTAAAGATTTCCTATATTAGGTCAATCCATCTCATATTTAATCTTCATTTTCTCTTCCCCTCTCCTTCACATTTCCTAGCATGATAATCTTGCCCAATTATTGTTGTCGTGTGCGTCTAAAGTATGATCGTCTCAGTTTTGACATTTTAGCTTACAGCGAAAACTTGGTTGTAAATGCACCTGCATTGTTAGAGTGTTGATGCTTGATACACTCGGCCCACCAGGGTTACCTTGTTTATGTATTTTTGGTAGGAGATAGAAGGTTGCTGGTCGAGGTTCTTGTGGTGTGTTCTGCAGGATTTATTCATGTACGTTTCCAGGGCGGTCTTTCATGAGGTTCTGTAATTCCTTTTGGTATTTGGTGGTTGGATCTGTGATTAAGGGCCGGTAGACTTTGGTGTTCGATAGTTGTCTTTGGGCTTCCTGTGTGTTGACACACGTAAACTGATCCTTGTTAATGATAGATGGTAGAATTGGGTGCTTTGTATGACAAAGCTGTCAGCATGGTGCCACGGGTGCTGCTAAAATCTTACTCTCCACCCACCTATGGGCTGGCTGGACCATTGACCCATCATCGCACAGCATGGGGTCCTTCTGCTCTGGCAGGGCACCAGTCCAAGCTGGAGCTAAGGCGGTGTGCCCCCACCTCCTATGGCCACCAACCACTCCTTCAAGGAGGTGGGAATGGGGATTCTCTCCGCACAGACAATGATTAATCTGGTGGCTGAGGGTCAGATTGGGCTCCTGGCCAGATTGGCAAACTGCTGGAGCAGAAGGGCCCCGGTGATGGGCACAGTCAAGTAAGTGGCCCAGCATGAAGCACCCAATTCAGAAAGCTTGCTAGCTAGCTAGATATTGTATTTTTCCATGCATAAGACTGTATTTTTGTCTTATACATAGACTAAAAAATTAGGGTCGTCTTATACATGGATGTAAGCCAATGAGAGAATCATACCATAGAGAAACTGTTATTTTGGGCTGTAAATTTGGGGTCATCTTATACATGGGGCTGCCTTATACACGAAAAAATAGATAGATAGATAGATAGATAGATAGATAGATAGATAGATAGATAGATAGATAGATAGATAGATAGATAGATAGATAGATAGATGATACTGTATTTTTCCATGTATAAGGCTGTATTTTTCTAAAACCATTAAGACTAAAAAATTAGGGTCGTCTTATACATGGATGTAAGCCAATGAGAGAATCACATTGTAGAGAAACTGTTATTTCAGGCTGGAAAATTTGGGGTCATCTTATACATGGGGCCACCTTATACATGAAAAAATAGATAGATAGATAGATAGATAGATAGATAGATAGATAGATAGATAGATAGATAGATAGATAGATAGATAGATAGATAGATAGATAGATAGATAAGGTATGGCAACTTCTGGGGTCTGATTGCCATAAAATGTAAATAGTAAGTTTGTGATTATCTGAAAATATTCAGATATGCAAAGCTCCAAAGAGTCATAATCAGCGAGAACACCATCACCCCAGCTTTGCTATGTTAATTCCCACCTGTAGTGGAAGAGGAAGCCACTTTCGCACTTTAGGTCAAAGCTAATAAAATTGACTTTCTTGATTAGTTCAATCATTTCATGCTGGGGTGGGGAGGGGTGGGGAGGCCAGGTCAGCAGCCGTGTGTCCATGGAGACAGAAATGGCTTCCTACTAGGAATGTCAGAGCTGTGTCCATGTATTCTCCAGGTGGAAGGCCGATCTGTGTGTTCTCTGTGGAAGTGTAAGCCAACGACTCTGATTTCATGAAGGTAGTGAATCTGTGGAATTGAAAACCTCAGAAGCTTCCTCTAACATCCACCCAAAGCTCATATGCTGGCAGGCGATTCTTGGACATGTCATGATTTCCCAAGCTGTCTTCCTGTCCCAGTGCCCTTTGATAAGCTAGGAGAATGGAGCTGGCAATGTACGCGTTTGTTGTATAGGGTCTGGTCTCTCTTCATTTGCATCTCTGTTTTGTGGCCCAGTGTTATTCCACATTCTCCTTGGGCTGAGCTTTTCTATTAAAAAGAAGTTTCATGCTTACGCGTGCACTGAATCCTTCATTTATTGGTGTTGGGCGTGTAAGCAGCCCGGCACTGTTGAACTCATTAAATGTCCAGCTTTCTTGCAGGGAGCGCAACCAAAACAATGAGGAGAGTGAACATTTCCTTATAATCCGATTTCCATAGACTTTCCCCATAAGGCTTCTCACCGCTAGCAGTGTAGAATTCTATAACAGCTTCTTTAGAGGACTTCTGGAAGAAAAAAACCCACCCATAGTTAAATACAGAATGCTTTGCATAAATTGATGCGGCTGATATCTATTGCAATCATTTTTACAGATATCCTGTGTCTTTCTGCATACCTTACTGTTGTAGGAAGGGCATTTTGTTTATTTATGACGTGCTGTCCAGACGCTTTCCCCGGAGGACAATTTGGGCTGCATTTTCCCCAGCTTTCAAACCACAATATTGCTTACTCTTCCTTTCCTAGATGGATAGCTTGCTAATTGTCCCAAATGACCGGCTGTTGTTGTTTCATCAATGAGATCTAATGGACGGAAGTGTTTTCCTTGTCAGCTGAGAATTTCTCTCCCCACGTTTTAAAACGGGGCACCCCTGGGAGCTGAGGGGAAGGATAAGGAGAAATTCAGACAGATTCACACAGACCTCCCCATTCCCTCCCACACCCAACTCAATTTCCTTCCCATTTTCATTTTGTATCAGGTTGGAAGACGTTGAGCAGAGGCCTTATTCCTACCACTACCACACTTTAGATTTGAAACACCTTTTCCTTAAAGACAAATCGCCTTAAAAACCACTGTCCGCTTTTCAAAATGCTGTTTCTGAAGAGCCCCCTTGGCCATGCCTATTTTTGACTGCTATGTTGTTTTTTCTTGCGACAACCACTGGTGGTGGTGTCTTTTAAAATCGGTTCCTGCATCCCTTTTAAAGCGATTTGGTTGTATTTGTGGACATACTATGCCGCCTTTAGGTTTAAATCCTCTATGTTAGACATGGGCACGACCAGAAAAAATGACGTTTTGAGTTTTCGTTTGTCGGAACGGGTCCGTTTCGGGTCGTTTCCATTTGTCGCGAAATATTTCAAAATTTTGTCATTTTGTTTGTCGTTTGTCGTTTGTCGTTTGTCATTTCCACCGCGATTTAGCACGATTTGACTTGCCCCAGAGCATGGGGGCGTCCCGCAATCAGGGCCGGTGCTAGGTGTTTTTGCGCCCTAGGCGGTGGGCGGGGCGGTGGGCGGGCAGCGGGGGGGGGGGAGGTGCGGGCGGTGGGCGGTGGCAGGGGGCCATGGGCGGGCGGCGACAGCGGCAGGGGGGAGGCGCGGGTGGGCGAGTGGGTGGGCGGCAGCGCGGGCCGCAGGCGGGCGGCGGCGGCGCGGGCAGACGGGCGAGTGGGCAGTTAGGATATCACTTAGGATAGAGGTTTTGTTCTTGGCTTGCACCCCAAATGTGTGTGTGTGCAAGCAAATTGAAGTTGGGAAAATAGAAAATAAATGGTAGTATTTAATATATTTTTAAAATAAATCCACACCTCCCACTCCCAGTCGAACCCCCCCTTTATCCAATATCAGAAAAAATCCTCACAAACTGCCAGAGAAGAAATAAAGAATAAACTGCTATTCCCTTCAGCAGACAAAGCTGCAGGGAATCAAAGAAATTATTTTCTAAATTCAATTCCCTCCCTGCCTGCCTAACTTAAATCCTAAAGCCTCCAGCCTCCCTCCTCAATCTCGATCGGATCACACCAGCACCAGCAGCCAGCCCTCCTCCCTCAACCACATCCATACACCCGACTGCGATTTCTGGAAGGTGCCTCGGCTTTTTATGCCCTCCGAGACATCCAGAAGTGTCAGTCAAAAACCTGGCGATGCCATTGGTGGAATGGTTCAAAAAAATTGCATGGTCCCATCCCATGCCCAGCCCAAATGGGCAGGTCTAAAAAAAATAAAAAATAAAAAAAATAAAAAACCCACTGCTGGTACTATTAAAATTCAGGCATTTAAAATAAATAAATTTCACATGTTTCTGTGGTGATTTGGTGTGTTTTTTGACCACATTTCAAAAGAAAAACTGCAGTCGCCATTTTGGATCCCCCCCCCACCGCATGGCATGCAGCGAGACAGACGACGAGGATGACCCCCCCCAGCCTAGTGCAAGCAGCCCAGGACAGGAGAGGGGGGAAGGCCGGGGACCCCCCAGAAACCACCCTTCTGGTAGGTGTCCTCAGGCAGGCATATTTTCGCCTGCTTTTTTGGCCGGGAGTCGTTTTTTTTTTTTACTTTTTAAAACTTTTTTTCTGTGCTGCTTGGCATCGTGCGATCGCCGCGATGCCATTAACGACAATGAAAAACCCGACCCAATTTTTCTTTTTTTGGGTCGGTTCGAGCTGGAGCGGCGTAATTATCATTACCGTTTCCATTACGTAATGGAAACGATAACCGAAAACGAAAATGACAATTTCGCCACTCTGTGCCCATGTCTACTCTAGGTTTAAAGCAGTTCAACCAAGTGCAATCTGGGAAGCTGGTTGCTAAGCAACTGCTGAAGTGCGGACTGCCGAACCGCTGTAGCCACCACGTGACGGCGGGAGGAGATAAGACGATGCAAAATAAAAAGTGGCTGCTCATGGAATGAATGGCGAAGAAAAAGAAGACAGAAACCCTTTATACCAGTCATGTCCAAACTCTGGCCCACCAGATGTTTTGGACCACAACCCCAGTCCTTTGTCATTGGCAATACAAGCTTGGAATTCTGGGAGTTGTGGTCCAAAACATCAAGCGGGCCGAAGTTTGGACATGCCTGCTCACTTATTCAATTTCCCTTACACACATCAATTTCCCTTACACACACCGATGAAGCTGTTTGGATGAACAGCGAAACGTTTCTATCTCTCAAAAAAGAAGTCCAGTAGCCATGACTCAACTCCCAGTTAAACGAACCTGGATGACTGTGAATCTTCACAGACGTCTTACACACATTGGTTTCCCCAATAGGATTCTGGCTATAAGCGTTTTAATTTCACATGGAAATATGTGTGCGTTAACACATTGTACTGGATAGGTGCATGTATATACTGATGTTACTTAATGTTTCCATCCCTTTTTTATGTGCAAACACCAATATACTGAATATTTATAACAGTGTAAGTGCAGTGGGGGAACTTGAAACACCAAATGGCTGCTAATTGATGAGCCCCTGTCTGACTTTCGAGACATATACTAGCTATGTGGTTTAGCACTAGTTTAGGAATTCTAGCAGGGATTTAATTAGCTTCTGTGTGCTATATCATGTTACACCCTTGCCAGGGTAAATATTCAGTTAAATTTTGGTCATTCTTTACCACTATTGTGTGCATTTTGCTTTTCATGTTCTGAAATGTCTCCCTTTGTATTGTGGATAATTAACTTCAATGAAAGAGAGTGCTTGTAAGCCTGTAGGAGGTGGGAAAATCTATTGAGTTGTAATTTGTAGAAGGTTTACCATTCGGGGGCATAATATAAGTCTTTGAAGACCTGATGCACCCAGCTTGTAGGTTGCATATCCATCTCTGCTGGAGTTTTCCACTACATATTATGAAATAAAGCAAATGCATTCAAACAATGCCATGCATGTTCGGAGCCCTGCCATTCAGTGGAAACCGAACCCTGTTGGGATGCTCGTGGAATGTTTGACCTGTCATTGTCTTTTAAAAAAAAAGAGTACACATTATTGCTGAATGAAAAGGCCAATGTAGGGGGGAAATGGAGTAAGAGGAGGGTTGTGTTGTGGTGATGGACAGGCCCATAATCCAATCAGGAATCAGTTTCAGTTTCCTTTAGTGACGGGATGCAGAAGAAATTTAGTAGAAATTGGCCTTTTTTTTCTTTAGGAAAATCGAAAAGCTTGACTTGAGAGGCACCATTAAAAAAAGCAAAGTGTTCTGCTTATATACCGCCCCATACCACTACAAGTAGTCTCTGGGTGGTTTACAATTTTGATTACAGTGTGCAGGCTACACATTGCCCCCCCCAGTGAGCTTGGTACTCATTTTACCGACCTCGGAAGGATGGAAGGCTGAGTGAACCTTGAGCCTGCTACCGGGGATTGAACCCAGGTCGTGAGCACAGTTTTACCTGCAGTACAGGCATTTAACCAGTGTGCCACGAGGCTCACTAGGAGTTGTTTGCATAAACAGCCATTGCTCCTCATTTTGATGCCTAGGGCTTCACTGCCTTAGGCCCTGGTCCCACGTCCCTTTAAAAGCAGTTTAAATTACCAGATAACCTGTGTCTAAAAATGCCGTCCCCATGGCCACCGGGCTTTTTGGAAAAAAAAGAAAAAAGAAAACCCAGTAATGATCCCTTAAGTGAGGTTTCTGTGACTCACCAAAGAGGTAGGGGAATTTTTGCCTCGCTTTGAAAATCCAGCTTTTAAGGAGGCAGACGCCGTGAGACCACACAGATGATCCGGTTTTCTTTTTCTTTCTTTTTTCATAGCACCGACCGGCTATTCCTGGGGCCGATGGGCTATGTTTTTTTTAATTGCTTTTCACCTTTGGAGAAACAGGAAGCTCTATCAGGTCCTACAAGTTTTAATTTCCCCCAGGCAAGTGGTCTGTTTTTTTCAAATGCTAGCGCCACCTGCTGGCCAAGGAGGCCAAACTGCAGTTTAAATTAAAAAAACAGCTTTTGACGTGGGTGGGAACTCTTGTCCGACGTTTAAATCACGTGATGGGACGAAGAGGAAAAGCCGGACCTTCAGAAGATCAGGATCAAAACCCAGGTGTGACCACGGCCTTAGTGTCATGATCTGGGCCGCAGCTGCTGCAGGGTCAAGGCCAGGAAGGACCTGCTACTTGCAGACTCAGGCCCTGTCTGATGGAAGGCCTATTTGAGGAATGACTCTCCCTGCCAGAACTCACTTTGGACATGCTGTGATTAGTATCTGCCTTGCTGTGTTCTTCCTGCCTGCCTGGTCCCTTCCCTTCCCTTCCCTTGTTGATCCCTGCCTTGTTGATCCCTGCCTGCCTTGCTGCTGCCTATTTCATCTTACTTGCCTGGTTGTCATAAGAACATAAGAAGAGCCATGCTGGATCAGTGCAAAGCCCCATCTAGTCCAGCTTCCTGTATCTCACAGTGGCCCCACCAGATGCGTCTGGGAGCACAAGAGACTAGAGATCAGTTTCCTGATACCACTCCCCTGCACCTGGTCCTTGAAGTACCCTGGTTTTAAGCCTGGGGGATGACACATCTCCATCATAGTTTGTAACCTGTGATGGACTTTTCCTCCAGGAATTTGTCCTTTCCTCTTTTGAAGGCATCCAGGCCAGATTTGCCACCACTACATCCTGTGGCAGGGAGTTCCACAGACGAACAACACACTGAGTAAAAAAAATTACTGTATTTTATTTTGTCTGTTCTCACTCTCCCACTAGTGGATATCCCCTAGTTCTGGTATTTTGTGAGAGGGAGAAGAGCGTCCCTCTATCTACTTTACTCATGCCCTGCATAATTTTGTATGTCCTTGCCTGCCTGGCTCCTGACCCTGTACTCCAGGCTCTGTTTTGGGTTTGCCTTAGGAAGTGACTTTTGGACTTGGTACCCTGTGTGGTGGATTGGGCCCCCGGTGCCCTTACGTGCTGCTGAAGGCTACCCAGAGAAATCTGGATTGGAAATACTTGCTGGTTAACCTTACTGTGTCTCATGAGGTAGGTGTATTAAGGATGAGGAGGGAGGGAAGAATTGATCTGAGTGCATGACAGCCATCAGGGTTCTAGATCAGCGTTTTTCAACCACTGTTCCGTGGCACACTAGTGTGCCGCGAGATGTTGCCTGGTGTGCCGTGGGAAAAATTGAAAAATTCTAAAGAAATTCAACCCAGGGCCGGCGGGCGCCCACAGCTGGGAGGCGCTATAAATAGCGTCCAAGGGCCAGCTTGGCTCCTCCCCCCCGCAGCCCGCGGCGCTGGCGTCACTTCCTCCCAGGCCGGACCTGGCCCCGCTCATTCTCTTAGTGTTTGCCCTGTGCCTGCCGCCGCCGCGACTCGCTCGCTTCCCTCTCCCCCCTCCTTTTTTTACCCTGGACCACCACCACCCCTTTCCTGGGAGCTACCAATGGACTGAGCCTCCTGACAGCCCGCCCGCCAACACGAGCCGGCCCGGGAGCCCCAGCCCAGAACAAACCACCAGGTGAGGGGAAGGGGAGGAGGGGCGCCCGGCTGCCCCACGAGCACCGCGGCAGGGCTGCGAGGAGGAGGGGATTGAGGAGCCCTCCGCCGGGCCTGGGCTGAGGAGGCAGGCGGGCAGGGGGGCTACTGGCATGGCTGGCCGGCCAGCCGGCCGGCCTTTAGGGTCCAGAAGGGGAAGAGCCGTCTCTGAGGGGGCCCACGATGGGTTCCTTGAAGTCTTGCCCCTTTCTTTCTGTCTTGGGTCGCCCTCTTCTCTCTCTATGTCTTTTCTTTCTTTTCCCCCCCACCTCTCTCTTTCCATTCGTACCCTTTCCCCTCTTCATAGAAACGTGCTCATTTCTAGCCTGCATATGTGTATGTCTAGCAGCCTGCCTACTGTAATTAAAACTGTAAACCGCCCAGAGACTCCTTGAAGTGGTATGGGGCGGTATACAAGAAGAACACTTTCTGCCTTCTTTCCTTCCTGCCTTCCTTCATCCTCCTCCCCTCCTGTCGCTGGACTTGCTGAAGGCATCTGCCTTGGCCAGAGTGTGGAGAGCAAGATGGCCTTTTGGGTCTTATGTGTGTTCCTGGAGAGTCAGTGCCCCTTCTCAGGTCTCCACTGGACACAGAAGTCCATGCAGGGCAAAATGTCTTTAAAAAAACAACACAGGTAAGTGGGAACTGGGTGCTAGAGAGCGGGCTGCCTCAATCTGTGGCCCCTCTGTCCTGCTTCTCCCTACACCAGCAATGGCGAACCTTTTAGAGACTGATATAGGCACAGAGTTAAATGTTTTAACATTTTCTAATGGTGATGTGCCTCGTGATTTTTTTCATGAAACAAGTGTGCCTTTGCCCAAAAAAGGTTGAAAAACACTGTTCTAGATTGTCCTGCCTCTGCCCAGGAAGCAACGGCTGGAAGCAGCAGATACATCCAGGTTTGAAATCTTCCAGCATCAGTGTTTGCCCTTGTCTCAGTTTTGGCACTCTTGGTCAATGCCTTGATTTCCCAGGTCTGTTTATGGTTCTTATTGTGTCACACTTGCAACTAGAGATGGCAACAGCTCAAGTTGTCACACTTGATACAAAGCATGCCATGTGGCACCCATCCCAATCCTTTCCCAGCCAGCTGGCCCACTCACAATGCATCATGTGCCAGCCGGGTCGTCCTTTTCTGCTGGCACACCTGTCCAGGCAGGAGATCAAACTGCCCTTCCCCGCCCCCTCTGGCAGCCAAACAATCCAATGAGGAGTCAGGATGGGGATTCCTCCTGATCGGTGACCAGAGAAGGTGGGGAAGGGCAGCCCGAGCTCCTGCCCAGATTGCTGCACAGCTAGAGAAGGAGGACCCCCCGGGACACATGGCAAAAGATGAGCGTGCCAGGCAGCAGAGATGTGTCCTTGTGGTGGGAATGGGTCCATGCAGCTTGTAAGAAGCATAATGAGCCTTGTGGTGCAGTGGTTAGATGCCTGTACTGCAGGTAAAACTGTGCTCACGACCTGGGGTTCAATCCCAGTTAGCAGGCTCAAGGTTCACTCAGCCTTCCATCTTTCCGAGGTTGGTAAAATGAGTACCCAGCTTGCTGGGGGGGAGCAATGTGTAGCCTGCACACTGTAATGAAACTGTAAACCGCCTAGAGACTAATTGGAGTGGTATGGGGCAGTATATAAGCAGAACACTTTGCTTTGCTTTGCTTTGCTATAACGTCAGTTGGAACTATTTCTAGTTGGAACCAGTGGGGTTGTGGAGTGGCTCTGGGGGTGGAGGTCGGAATAGAGGGGCTTCCCGCATGTCCCAGGGAGCAGAAATCGCACTTCCATTTCAGCAAGAACACTTTCAATTTTCACAATATAAGATGGGGCAAAATCTTTGTAATGGGAATTAGGCATCCTTCCTGCATTTCATTATAGGTTTTTATGGTTTTGCTTTCTGGAACTCCTAGGTTTTGGAACTACACTGGGCTAGGCAAGAGAAACTTCTTGGACTCCATCCTTGGTGTTGAAGGCCCAGTTGTAAGCAATAGAAATTTGTCTCTAAAAGAAACTCCTTAAGGGTTGACTGTTTTGGGGGTTCAACACGGAGTGATTTTACTTGGTTGCAAGGCAGTCGTTTATTTTAAATCGCTTAGGAGATGGATATATTTTGAATCATTTTGGCACATGTGAGTGTCAGTGCAAATTGTGCCTGTAGGTTTTGTCAAATCATGTATGCCAGGATAATGGGTTTCAGGATGTAGTTCAATCTGAAAAGAAAGCCAGCAGAGAAAGAAAGACTGGGTGGAGGAATACACTCAGTCCTTTTGTAGCCTAGAAGCTGCTGATCTTGTCCCTTTCTTGAGTCAGTTTCTCTTTGCCCATTCACTGGTGGGCCTTCCTTCCCTGCCCCCTGCCTCACATGGCTGCTGGTTCCCTGGCTTTTTCTCTTTCTTCAATGTGTGTGTCTGCTGTACATCCCTGTCCTTGTGTAGGGCTGCAGGGAAAAGTAATACTGATTTAGCACTGTGCTAGATTACAAGAAACAACAATATTTAGTTATCATTATTAAATGTTGCTGTTAAAAAATAACACTGTAGCAGTAGCAGTGAGTGTCTGTGAGGGTGGGCAGGTGCAGGACAAAATTTCAAATGCAACGATTCTAAAAACCTACGTAACCCACTAGATTGATATACAGTGCAGTTTAACAATGGATTAAAAGTTCTTCCAAGAGAATAGATCGTCACCAAAAACATGTGACTACCGCAAGCGTTTAAACCAATTTCAAAACTCCCATCCCTCCCTTGATTTATTTTGATAATGTAACTGGACCCTTAGTCACACCTCTTAAACACTGGCATGATTTCAGCTCTAGTGATGGGGCAGCTGAAGCTTACAGTTTGGCCATAAGAGTTTAGACATTGAGGAACCCCCCAACCACCACCACAATATCTCATGCTTCAGTGCCTTGTTGGTTTTTGTGATGTTCATCTTGGTGCTGTTCTGTTGCCAGTTGTAAAATTGCAGATCATTGTAAACTGTCCCATTGTATTTGCAATGTATTTGAAAAGTCTGTGTGGGGGTTCTTCTGCTTCCACACTGCCCGCCCCTCCGGACTCAATAAAGAGGCATTTTTAATGGAGACACTTTTCTTTATAACAGGTGCAACAGATTCAATATCACCAATATACCGGTTTGTTTCAGGAATCTCGAGAAGGGGTGACAATAGAAAAGTTCAACCCCCCTTCTGCTCCTGCAGGGGGAAGGTTCCACCATACCCCTTCCGTGGTTCCTGGTAGGGGTTCGGCACCTCCACTTGTACTCCAACCTCCGAAGTCGCCCTGGGTCCAAATCACCTCGGTCGCAGGTGGGGGAAAGGAAAGTCATCCTGCAGGGCTAAACCCCACCCGGTGCAATGTCTCCTGGTCAGTTTCTCCTCCTCTTTTATTTTCCTCATCCATTTTCCCTAGACCAGGTCTTGCCTGATTTGCTTACGTTTCCGATTGTATTCTCAGGCTCCTCTCTCGCCCCAGTACGAACACCCTATGCGGTGGGCACGCCTTCTGTAACTCTCAGTCTCGGCTTGGGGCATCATCATCTGCTCCCATTTTCCTGTCCATGGGTCTTCCATTCACACCCATTCCCAGTTTGGGGGTAGGATGCGTAGTCTCCCCCCTTTTACATTGTCCAAACCCCATCTCCACTGCCGCGGACTGGCTAGGTTCTCCCGCCTTTTCTTGCTCTACCACTCTAGGGGGTTCATCTCTCTTTCCCACCTGCTCTCTCTCTCCACTATCCTCAGGGATTCCTCATATTCGATCTATTTTTAAAGTATTTAGCGCAAACCCCAGGAGCTTTCCTGGAAATGCACAGGTTGGTTTTCTAAAAGGAATCTCTACCATATACATTATTTTCATATTCATTCACTGCCATCACCTAAGAGCCTCCCAAACTGGAAATGTTGTTCTTTTACAGAGAAACTCTGTTATGCATTTGCGTGAAATTACTCAGGGCTCATCCCCTCAGAAGCTTATCCCTGCACACTTTATCCAGTTCTGTGAAAAAAAAGCCGAAACTAATGAATGATCTCAAGTCAACTGGCAGTTTGCATTACACCTTTTTCTGCTCCATCTCTCTCTTAGGCGGTTACTTCACGTCCTTCCTCGTTCCGAGTTGACGGTCGTTTCGTGATCACGTCGCTCGCGGTCGTGTGGTCTTGTCCCGGTACTGTCCCTGTTCCCGTAAACCCACGGGCGTGATTGATGGTACTGTGATGACTGTTACTGCACGTCCTTGTTTTGTGACAACATCTGAATTTCTCAGCCTTCATTCTCAGTTTTTTCTTTGGTCCGTCCTACTGTTTTTCGTTCTTTCGAAACTCCTCAACTTTGCCTTCAAATTACTTCCATAATTTCTCTCGCTCCTCCTCCTCTCTCAGCCGAGTGACTCTGGCCTCCTCCCTCTGCCTCTGCTTGGCCATCTATTCCTCCCTTTCTATATCCCTAGGTGTGGGCGGCACTCTTCGGCATGGATCCCCTCCATCCTGGCCTGCCCCACTGTCTGCCCTCAGAGAACCCATGTTACCCGCTCGCTGGGTGCCTGCTTATGCCACCAAAACCTTAAGAAGACTATGTGGCATCCTTACAATCTGAGGTATCCACCTCCCGTGAAATCCTTTCCCACTCCAGCTGCAGGTGCAGATAAGACAGGGTACTACTTTGTAACTAAAGACAAGGGACTGAACTGCTTGATGGTTTAACTAGTTTATTTATTTTTATTTGTTTATTTTAGAGTATTTTTACCCCACCTTTTTCTTTGGAAAAGGACACAAGGTGGCTTACAGTAATGAGGGATATTATACAGTCCAGTACAATTAAGACATGTTCAGGTATTGAGAACAGGGAATTGAGGGACATCTTACAGCATTAATAGACAACATGACATTAAAGCTACAAGAAGACATGTGCAGTTAAAAAGAGAATAAAATTCCATGTACAAGTTATGAGTGATGGCTACTGTAATCCAGCTATATGAAGGGGAACCCTTGATAAGAACTCAAAATATAAGGTGAGCAGAAAAAGCTTTCAGTGGCAGTCTGGTTTTCAGTTTGTTCTGAACTGTTCAAGGTGCTGATTTTGACAACAATGACGCAAATGCCTTGGGGCTTAGATATCTGAAAGACTGCATCCATCTACATAAGCTTGCCGGGAATTTGAGATCTTCAGTAGAGGAAGAGTTGCATGTCTCATTATTCCAAGAAATTAGATGGTTGAGAACGTGAGACAGGCCTTTCTTTGTGAAAGCACAATTATGGAATGCTCTGATGAAGAATGTCAAGCTGGCTCCAGCCAAAATAGTATTATTTCATACAACCCATTTTTTAAATGGTTGTTTTTAACCTATGTTATTCTACATTGCTTTGGGAGCTAAAGAGCCAGAGGTTGGGAATTTGTTTATGAGGAAAAGCTAAAACATTTGGGGTTCTTTAGTCTGGAAAAAAGGCACCTGCGGGGGATATGATTGAGATGTACAAAATAATGCAGGGCATGAGTCAAGTGGACAGAGGGACGCTCTTCTCCCTCTCTCAAAATACCAGTACTAGGGGGCATCCCTTCAAATTGAGGGCTGGGAGAGTAAGAACAGACAAAAGAAAATATTTTTTTCACCCAGCGCGTTGTTAGTCTGTGGAACTCCCTGCCAGAGGAGGTGGTGGTGGCATCTGGCCTGGATGCTTTCCAAAGGGGATTGGACAGATTCCTGGAGGAAAAGTCCATCACAGGTTACCAACCATGTTAGAGATGTGTAATCTCCAAGCTTAAAACCGGGGTACCTCAAGCACCAGATGCAGGGGAGTGGGATCAGGAGACAGATATCTAGTCTTGTGTGCTCCCAGAGGCATCTGGTGGGGCCACTGTGAGATACAGGAAGCTGGACTAGATGGGCCTTTGGCCTGTTCCAGCACGGCTCTTCTTATATTCTTATGTTCCCACCACTGGGCTTCCTGGACAGAGGCTGGAATCAGTGACCCATAAGCTCCCTTCCACCTCCCTAATTAGGATGATGATATATTCTAGTAATTTACATTATAGGGGCCCCTGAGGAGCTTCAGGAGCCAAAGAGCATACGTAGGGTGGGAGGAGAACAATATAACCCGTTTGCATCATAGATGATTGGCCACGGAAGCAGGCTGCAAATGCCTCCTCTGATTTGTCGGGCTTCTTTCCACTTCACCATGAACACTATCATATCTTTTTCTCCGTAAAGTGTCATCCATGCACCCGCATAATAACAAGGAGGCACTTAAACTTCTCATGATTTCAGTGCCATCGAAGTGAACAGAAAACAAACAAACAAAACTCTACACCTGTTTAGCGTGCATAGCTCTTTGCTCTTGTCCTTCTGGCTTCTCGCATAAGGGCATTCCGATGATTTATGCAATTGCATAAAGCGCTCCCCCCTCCACTCCACCCCAGAAAAATAACAACAACTAGGAGAAGGAGAAGGAATCGTCTTACAATTCTCTCATATTCGATCTATTTTTAAAGTATTTAGCGCAAACCCCAGGAGCTTTCCTGGAAATGCACAGGTTAGTTTTCTAAAAGGGATCTCTACCATATACATTATTTTCATATTCATTCACTGCCATCACCTAAGAGCATCCCAAACTGGAAATATTGTTGTTTTACACAGAAACTCTGTTTTGCATTTGCGTGAAATTACTCAGGGCTCATCCCCTCAGAAGCTTATACCTGCAAATTTTATCCAGTTCTGTGAAAAAAAGCAGAAACTAATGAATGATCTCAAGTCAACTGGCAGTTTGCATTACACCTTTTTCAGCTCCATCTCTCTCTTAGGCGGTTACTTCACGTCCTTCCTCGTTCTGAGTTGACGTTCATTTCATGATCACATCGCTCACGGTCACGTGGTCTTGTCCCGGTACTGTCCCTGTTCCCGTAAACCCACGGGCGTGATTGATGGTACTGTGATGACTGTTACTGCACGTCCTTTTGTGACAACATCTGAACTTCTCAGCCTTCATTCTCAGTTTTTTCTTTGGTCCGTCCTTCTGGTTTTCGATCTTTCAAATCTCCTCAACTTTGCCTTCAATGTATTAAGGAGCTAAGTTCGAGGCATTTGTCTTTTAATCTCTCTGCACTGTGTTGTTGACTCCATAGGGAATGTACTGGCAAATGGCACTTCACACTCCTGCCACTAGATGGAGAATGGCACGTTGCGTGACGAGCCTTACCTCACGGGCACTCGTCTCGGAACGAGAAGCATTACGAGCAGATTCCCGAGGCCAGGGAGGGGAATCTCTCTATTAAAGAGTTTTATTGATTTTAGGAGGAAGAGGGAGGGGAAAGAAGGGAAAAGGGGGAAAGGGGTACAGTATAAGAAGTTACATTGAGTACATCAAGCCAAAAGATAATGATTATGCATAACAGGATATCACAAAGTATTGTCAAAGTGTTAGTTGGTTAACTACTTGCCATCTTCTTTTGGAGATCTCTTCATATTCTCCCTTCAGGAATCCAGAAAGCCTGTCGATTTCGATACATTCTCTTATTTTGTCATGAAGATTTCTCTCAGTAGGCGCTTCAGGTTGTTTCCAAAATTTCGCATATAATATCCTTGCTGCGACTATTACATGATGGAATACATATTTTTGATCAAAGGAAATATTTATGTCTATTATATTTAATAAGAAAAGTTCTGGTCGAAGCTCTAACTTAATCTTCAAAGATCTCTCTATAAATAGTTTTACCCTTCTCCAATATGTGTTTACCTCTTTAAATGTCCACCACATGTGGTAGAAAATACCGCTATCGTGTTTACATTTCCAACATCTAGGTGAGCAATTGTACATCTTAGATAAGCGGTGAGGTGAAAAATGCCATCTATAAAACATCTTGTAACAGTTTTCCTTAAAGGCTATCGACTTAAAAAGTTTTACTGTGTTCCGCAGGGAGTCCCAAATTTACTTAAGTGAATAGAGTAGCCAAAGTTTTCTGCCCATCTTATCATAGTATCTTTTACCAGTGTATCAATCGATTTCTCATTTAACAAAATACTATAGAATTTACTAAGGAGCTTTGTATCACCAGAGGATAATATTTTGTCAAGTGAAGTATCATTAGTCATAAAACCACCCTCTTTAATGAGATTTTTGAAATGTGAATATATTTGTTGGTAATTCCACCAATCTATTTTCCAACCTTCAGATACTAATTGAGTAAGTGGCTTCAAGGAGCAATCAGCATTCAAAAGTTGTCTGTAGGTTAAAGATTTAAGGGCTGTACTTGTATGGGAACCAGTTATCGCTCGTAATGGAGAAAGCCACATTGGAGTTTTGACATAAAACTGATTTTTTATTGATAACCATATTTTAATGAACGCATTCCTTATCCAATGTTTTTTGAAGAGAGTAGGTATGTTACCCTTAAGCCATAAGTAATGGTGCCAACCCTTGTCCAGATCGTGACCTTCGAGCTGTAATATTGTGGTATTTGTCATTAAAATCCAGTCTTTGACCCAAGTTATAGCTGCTGTTTTATAATACAATATTAAGTTGGGTAGGGTGAAACCACCAACTTTAGTTCTATCTTGTAAATAGATATTTCTAATCCTTGCTTTCTTCTTTTGCCATATAAACACCCGTATACTTTTTTCCAAATCAGAAATAATCTTAAAATTAGGCAATATAGGTAAGCATTGAAATAGAAAAAGCAATTTGGGTAGGACAGTCATTTTAATCGCAGCAATTCTACCCATTAGTGAAAGCTGAAGCCTTGACCAGATTTCTAAGTCTACTTTAATTGCTTTTATCACACTGACATAGTTATCTTCGAGAAGTGTGTTACACCGATTGGAGATAGTGATGCCTAAGTATTTTGCCTTGTTTACATGTTGAAAACCCGACAAATTAACCAACTTCACAGTCATAGATGGGGTCATATTTTTGGTTAACATCAATGTTTTTTCTCTGTTAACCTTTAACCCTGAGATTTTAGAGTAGGCATCTAAAATCTTTAACAGCTCTGGAAGAGAAAGCTGTGGATCTTCCAAAATAACCAGCAGGTCATCTGCAAAGGCTTGCACCTTATAGACTTCTCCTTTAATACACAGACCCTGAATTCCTTCATTATTTCTTATTACATGGAGTAGTATTTCTAAGGATAAAATAAACAACAGGGGGGAGAGCGGGCACCCTTGCCTAGTGCCTTTATGTATCATAACTGTATCTGTAAGGAAGCCATTTACTACAATTCTAGCATTTCGTGTGGAATAAATTTCTTCTATAGCTCTTAACATTCTATGACCACACTGTAGGTAGTCTAGGAGAGCTGTTAGTAATGACCAGGAAACATTGTCAAAGTCTTTCTCAGCATCAATAAATGTAAGGGCAACTTGCTTCTCAGGGTGGCATTCATAGTATTCCAACACATCCAGCACATCCAGCAGAATTCTGACGTTGGATTGGAGATGTCTCTTTGGGAGAAAGCCATTTTGATCATGGCGTATCAGGGAGGATAGGATCTTCCACCATCTATTTGCCAAAATAGTTGCAAAAAATTTGTAATCCACGTTTAGTAAAGCAATTGGCCTGTACTTTTGAATCTGGTCTCTGGATTTCCCTTCTTTGGGTATCAGAGTTATATGTGATGATCTCCATGAGTCTGGAATATCTTCACCTTCCAAGATAGATGTAAACATTTTTTTTCATATTTCCGGAGACCACTTCAGAAAAGTTCTTGTAAAATTGAGCTGGCAACGAATCAGGACCCGGGGCCTTATGCGTTTTTTTGTGGTTTATAGCCTCTGTTATTTCCATCATAGAAATAGGAACGTTCGTCATGGCTCTCTGTTCTTCAGTGAGTTTTGGAAAGTTGGCTTGTTCTAGATATTGGAATATGGTATCTTTGTTGATGTCTTCTGGCTTGAACAAATTCTGATAATACGCCTCTATAATTTTTTGAATTTGGGACTGATCAGTCTGATTTTTCCCAGTTTTGTCTTTGAGTGTTGGAATAAGTTTTTGAGAATGTGTCTTTTTTAGTTTATAAGCTAGCCACCTGCCTGGTTTGTTTGCATTTTCAACAAAATTCAATTTTGCTCTTTTGATCTTGTGGGCTATATCTGCTGTTAGAATCAAATTGAGTTCATGCCTACAGTTAGCTAAATCCTTATTCAGCTGCTCGTTCCGTGGATCTAGGATTAGGTCCTTTTCGAGCTTTTTCATCATATTGAGAATAGACCCAGTTTTCTTCTTTCTCTCTTTTTTTTCCGTTTTGCCATATATTGAATAACAAAGCCTCTAAAGTAGGGCTTTGAGGCGTCCCATACAGTTTTCAGTGGAACATCCTTGGTTAAGTTCATTTCAAAGTATAGGATCAAGTCCTTGGTTGCCTCTGAAATAAATTCTTGGTCCGTCCACAGAGCAGAATTGATTTTCCAGTGTCTGGGTTTACTAGAGGCTTTTAAGGTCCATAGAATAGCATTGTCATCAGATATTGTTCTCGGGAGAACTTCTATATCCCTTGTGTTTAGTAGTAGATCAGAAGAAGCCCAGCACATGTCGATACGAGAGATGGAAGCATGTCGCCTCAAATGAAAGGCGAATCCCTGGGGAGGGGAATCTCTCATCCCGCTTAAATCACGGTTCAGGGGGCGTGGTTGGGACGAACTCCCCTTGGCCCGCAATGGATGTGTGGTTAGATTACTTCGTACCGGTCCCAACCAATGAAAGGGACATTAAGTAATGGCCTTACTCTTCCTGCTCTTTTTACCTAGTTTGTAATGTTTTCAGATTCTGAGTCTACCTAGCAACTACGATTCTCTAACAGAGAGGGGCAGACTGAGTTTTGTTTCGGTTCGGTTTTGGTAAGAATTTATTTAAAGGTTCCGAATCTTTTCCCAATCAAGATCAGTAGTGAGGTTTGTTTATTTTTGTGTTTAAAGCCTCCGTTGTCAGTGTTGATGGTAGCCAAACGAGTGAGGATAGTCTGGGAGTTGCAGCCCTGTAAACAATATCTCTCGTATCTTTTTGAAGACGGAGATTTCAAAATAGTCTTTAGGTTTTAAATCTCTTTTCGTAAAGATCTGGATGACACCAGGTGTTTATCCGGTCCAATAGATTCTGACTCCTCGTGTAATTGGGCACATTAATACCAGATTGATGGTCCCACCTATTCCATGCTGAAAGGCTCCTCATCTCAAATGCTCTTTTATGATGGATCTGCACATCATGGCCCTCCCTACGCTTGGAATCAACATGCCTGTTGATTTTTGCTACCACATGTTGGTAGAATTTCATTTCCATTCATTTTTTCAATAATTTTGCAAAATCCGTGCCTTTGTGTTCAGAGGCAAAAAGATTATTTTATTATTTTATTATTATTTTAGAGTATTTTTTACCCCGCCTTTCTCCTTTGAAAAGGACTCAAGGCAGCTTACAGTAATGAGGGACAATATACAGTCCAGTACAATTAAGACATGTTCAGGTATTGAGAGCAGGGAATTACAGCATCGATGGACAACATTACAGTACATTAAAGCTACAGTGGAACCTTGACTTACATACTGCTTGACTTGCATCATATTTGACTTGCAGCAAGAAGGGGCCTGTTTGACTTGAGTCACAGGCTTTGACTTACATCTCGGAGCCCCGGCGCAAGGCACCAGAATTGGGTGGCAGCCACAACCCAGCATCGCGGCTGCCGCCTCCAAACTGCTCCTGCCTTCTTCCCCTCCTCCGGCAGCGGCAGCTTCTGGCTTCGGTGAGGCCAGCTCAGAGCACTTGGAGCTGGTCCTTGGCCTCACCGAAGCCGCCACTGCTGCTGAAGGAGAAGAAGGGCCGGGAGCTCGGGGCTGGCCTCGCTGGTTAGACAGTCGGCTCAGTCTTGTAAAAAATCTGGCTGCAGAAGTCATGGAAGCATTTTAGTTGGGGAGCTGTAAAGTTGCGGGACTCTAATGGCAAACAGAGTTGTTCAGAACTTGGAACGTCAGGTTAAAAATCAGTAAAACTTAAATGTTAGACATTGTTGCTATGAACATTAAAAAGTGGGGGCATATAACTTGTGGACTATAATTCCACTGCCTCCTCCTCTCTTTGAAGAGACATTTCATTTACATCCCCAGAAGGAATCTCCTATCCCAGTCAAATTTGTGTTAAATTGCTGTTTTCGGGGGTCTTTTTCATCATCTGGAACGGATTAATCCGCTTTCCCATTACTTTCTATGGGAAAAGTTCATTTGACTTAAGTCATGTTTGACTTAAGTCTAGACCACTGGAACGGATTAATGATGTAAGTCAAGGTTCCACTGTACAAGAAAATGCACACAGTTAAAAAGAGAGTAAAATTCCATTTAAGTTTCAGAGAGGGTAGCCGTGTTAGTGTTTTCAAGAATTGCCAGCAAAAATCAAAGAAAACCAAACAACAGAAAAGACACAAAACATGTGGCACCTTAAAGACTAACTTTCATATTTTAATGTAACGGTTCGTTCACACGTCCACTTCTTCAGACATATAGCAATAGAATATAGCATTCCATGTAAAAATTGTAAGTGATGGAAACTAACACTGAAAACATAGTGTCAATGTAAACCCATAAGGTTATAAGTTTTTATAAACACACAGTCTATGTGATCCTATTGATTCATATAAAAGACACATAATAGGTAGTCCATCATTCAGAGAAAGCTTGCCTGAAGAGAAAGGTCTTTGCCTGCTTCCAGAAAGATATCAGAGATGGAGCAGTCCTCGCCTCTGGTGGGAGAGAGTTCCAGAGCCTGGGCGCAGCAGCCGAGAAGGCCCTTTCATGGGTTCCAACGAGACGTACCTATGAGGGTGGCGGGATGGAGAGAAAGGCCTCTCCTGATGACCTTAACAACTGAGTTGGTTCATACTGTGAGGCTGATACTTCACGTCCATCTCATCACTGTTTGCGGTCCCACTGGGGACCGGTACGAAGAAATCTAACAACACATTGATTACGGCATGAGGGGAGTTCGTCCCAACCACGCCCCCTGAATTGCAATTTAAGCAGGATGGGTAATTCCCCTCTCTGGCCTCGGGAATCTCCTCATCTTGCTTTTCGTTCCAGGACAAGTGCCCGTGAGGTCAGTCTCCTCCCGCAACGTGCCATTCTCCATCTAGTGGCAGGAGTACGAAGTGCCATTTGCCAGTACATTCCCTATGGAGTCAGCAACACAGTGCAGAAAGATTAAAAGACAAATGCCTCAAACTTAGCTCCGTAATGCATTGAAGGCAAGGCTTCGGAGAATCAAAACATCAAAAAACGGAAGGTCGAGACAAAAAAAAAACGGAGAGCAAAGGCATGGAATTTCACATCTCATCACGGAACAAGGACGTGCGGAAACAGTCATGCCGGTATCATCCATCACACCCGTGCGTACACGGGGAAAGGGACAGAACTGCAAGAAGACCACATGACTGCGACCAACATCAACATGCAACAAACGTCCTCCCGGGACAAGAGTGGATGTGAAGTAACCATTTGAGATTCAATCTTTGAGGTAGCTAGGACCTCAAAGGTCATACAGTGCTTTGTAGGTCAAGGTCAGCACCTTGAATTGTGCCCGAGAGCTGATTGGCAGCCAGTGAAGCTGCTTTAATGGATGGAAGAAATGATATTTTCCTCCTGTGAAAAGTGGAGAAGTCAGAAAGTGCAGCGTGATAAGAGTTCCTCCCCCCCTCCCCATCTTCTCCACTGGAGAAGCAGACTTCAGCAGCACGCAGCTGACTCACTCACAAATACTCTCATGTGTCTCAGCAGTTCTCTGTGTCATGCTGCGCTTCAGAGCTGGCAGATGCTTCTGCCTCCATCAAAAGCTCAGTGTGACCTCAGATCTTCCCCTCCCCTCGCCTACGTAGGAAAAAGCTCGGTGTGTGTACATGCGTGTGACATTCTCTGCCATGTTGCTGATTTCAGAGCAAAAGCCACCTGACGCTGTGTCCCCCAGCTCACTAACACCAAGGACAACAGAGGAGAACTTCCTCTCTTAAGGCAGATAGGATGATGCTCCAACCCCTGGGATGTTTTTATGAGCTTCAGAGCCCTTCAGGAGCCCCATGGCACAAGTGGTTAAACTGCTGTGCTGTAGCCAAAACTGTGCTCAGGACCTGGGGTTCATACCCAGGTAGTCGGCTCAAGGTTGACTCAGCCTTCTAGCCTTCCGAGGGAGTAATGTGTAGCCTGCATATTTAAACTGTAAACCACCCAGAGAATGCTTTAAGTGCTATGTGGTGGTGTTGTGCTTATATACCACCCCATGCCACTTCAAATAGTTTCTGGGCAGTTTACAATTTTTTAATTACAGTGTGCAGGCTACACATTGCCCCCCCCCCAACAAGCTGGGTACCCATTTTACCGACCTCGGAAGGATGGGAAGCTGAGTCAACCATGCTTTGCTTTTTCGCTTCTTTCAGATACTTTCGATGGGAGGGGGGAGCGAGAGAGATGTTACTTGTCACTCCTAGATGCTTCTGGGAGAAGTGTGTAGCTGTATAACAACTCATGAGCATGCCAGTACCTTTTTACAGTAGGTACATATCCACTGATTTATTAACCACTGTTTCAGTTATCCATGGTTGGCAGAGGAAAAAAATGAATAATTCAGCAGCTGTAAAGCAAGCTACTGTTATAAAACAGCATCCATAAAGCAAGCTACTGTCACAAAACAGCAGTCGGGGGTGGTGGTGTTCTCTCTTATCCACAGTTTTCATTATCCACAGGAAGGCCTGGAACCGATCCCCAGCAGATACTGGGGTCCTACTGTATTATCAAAACCACCATTTTTAGCATGGCATACTGGGGCTTTGTACGACGCTTGGCTGGTCCAAGGGGCAGGGAACTGCTTGTCTCTGTTTTAAGTCATCTGTCACAACAAGGAAAAGTCAACGGCAAGGCCGTACAGTGGAGGGAAGTTCCAATAAAGCTGAAATATGTGGGCTGCTGAGAAAAAGAGCACAGATGACACCATCACCATTCCAGCTGTAGAGTCATAGGTGGTTAGTTCAGGTCCTGTTCATCCCTCCTTGCTGTCCCACTTGGGACCGGTACAAAAAAAAAAACCTACTTCACTTCCTTAGCGTGACAGCAAAAAGTTGTCTCAACCACGCCCCCGGAACTGGGAACAGAGCATGACAAGCTGTACCTGCCCCTGGGATGGGGAATTCTCTTGTCACAGTTTGTTCTTGGTTCCTGTTCCGAGACAAGGGATCCTGTGGTAACAACTGTCATGCAACAACCAATGTCCACCTAGTGGTCGGCGGCTGAAGCGGCATTCGAAATTAGTTTCCCTATGGGAAACACCATGTAGTGCAAATGTTTATTAAATAACGTACTGAAAATTCTGCAGCATTGACGTGTAAATCCTGAAAGACCAGTAAATCAAAATATCAAAAAAGTTTAATTTACGATATTTAAAAAAAGGTTAAGAAAGCAAGACAAATTCAGAATTTGTCACGGAACAAGACTATGAAGTAACAGTTGTCATGAAACAAGTTATTACGCCCATGAGAAAACGGAAACAGGGACTAAACAGGGACAAAACCACGTGACCGCGAACAATGCTGTCACGGTACAAACATAATCACGGAACAAGGTGGGACGTGAAGTAACCGCCATAGAATCATGTGGCTGGAAGGGTCCTATAAAGCCTGAACCTCTGGTCATGGATGTTATGGAATTCAGGCGCTCCAATGCAAAACAGTACCTTTTCTGACCCTCATCCCAGCCACATCCAACTGTGTTGTGCCAATAAAGCTTGTTCCTCGTCTTCTTAATGAGGATTGAGAGTTTGAGAGGAGATTGGGTTTCCTCTCCTCCTGGTAATTCTGAAAGTGAGCTGGATTCACCTCAGGACTTCAAACTGGAAATGTTCTCCATCACGGCTGAACTTATCCATCTTGTGATGACAGCCGACAACTTCCAGGCACCTGTGCGACTCTGGGATTTCCAGCCTGGCTGGAGGAGGCTGATTAGGGCTAATACCAGCTGTAGGGAAAGGGAAAAAACACCTTATCTTCATCGGAAATGACAAATTGTTCATCAGAGAAGTTACACAGCCTGGAACATGGGGGCAATATCATGGTTTGCTCCTGATCGACCTCGAGATAAAGGGCTCTGCGGGAGGGGGGAGGGGGTGGCAACGGCGGTGGAGAAAAGGATTCAGGAAGATATTAACTCCCCATGCTGCAGCTGCCATGCCAAGCTGATTGGTAAGGACCAAACAAAGGCGCAAGGCCACCTCTTCAAAAAGGAAGGAATGAGAGGATACCTCTGGGTTGAAAAGGTGTAGAGTTTATCAGGACGTGTTTCTAATTGCTGTTGTTTAGTCGTTCAGTTGTGTCTGACTCTTCGTGACCCCATGGACCAGAACTCGCCAGGCCTTCCTATCTTCCACTGCCTGCCGGAATTTTGTCAAATCCATATTGGTTGCATCGATGACACCGTCCAACCATCTCATTCTCTGTCGTCCTCTTTTCCTTTTGCCCTCAATCTTTCCCAACATCAGGGACTTTTCCAAGGATTCCTCTCTCCTAATGAGGTGGCCAAAATACTGGAGCCTCAGCTTCAAAATCTGTCTTTCCAGTGAACATTCGGGCTTGATTTCTTTCAGGATGGATAGGTCTGATCTCCTTGCAGTCCAGGGGACTCTCAAGACTCTCCTCCAGCACCACAGCTCAAAAGCATCAAATCTGCGGCGATCAGCATTCTTTATAGTCCAGCTTTCACTTCCATACATCACTACTGGAAAAACCATAGCTTTGACTATCCTGACCTTTGTTGGCAAGACCAGGAAAATTCCATGGACAGAAACATGTTTCTAAACTTCTCTTTAAAAGGCCACATTTTCCCCCTTAAGATTTCTCTTTTGGATTTTTTTTTTAAATCTTCAGAATGCCTCTTCTTTCCTTGGAGCTTCTATTCCGCAGCTTTGTTTGTTGATTTTTTAATTTTTTTTAAAGTACGGACAGAGAACTTCCAGCCAGGAGGCTCTCATGGGGCATCAGCTTCAGATGGGAGGAGCCACAGTACTGAACGATGTCTTTTCCTTGGAACAAAAGTGTACAACCGGATTTCATGGGAGATTAAAAAGAGAACAGAAGCCACAGCAAAAAAGGCACTGCACTGACAGAAACAAGAGGAATGTCGTACGGATGTCGGGGGAAAAATTCCAATACTGTCCATGTGAAACCTGGCTTGTGAATGATAAGGGCTCTGCTAGAAAAGGGTCCTTAATTCAGAAAACCTTGTCAAATCATTTAATCCATGGATTTGTCTCCTGAGACTTGCAAGATGACCATTGTTTAGAGCTGTTTTGGGGGAGGGGGACAAAAGTCCCTTTCCTTTTGTCAAAACTCCTTTCTGTAGACTAGAGATCAGCACGAAACAGAAAACCAATGGATCGGTTCGTTCTGCTTCAGGCCCACCCTTGTTTCGGTTCGGTTTGGCGCTCCTCTTTTTAAATAAAACTTTTAAAATTTTATTTTTAAAAGTCCCCAGCCGGGGGCTTTTTGAGGCGCTGGCTCGGGGCCATCGCCTCTACAGGCAGCAACTTTTGGAGTTCAATGACCAGGAAGGCGGTGACAAGGTGGGGGGGTTAATGAAAAACGAAGCGAATGAAACGGAAATTTCCATTTCATTTCATTTTTCTTTGGGTTGGTTTGATACTCGTTTTGTTAGCTAACAAAATGAATAACAAATAACAAAACAAATTAAAAGTTCATTTCGTGCCCATCTCTACTGTAAAAGCAAAAAGCAAAGTGTTCTGCTTATATACCGCCCCATACCACTACAAGTAGTCTCTGGGCGGTTTACAATTTTGATTACAGTGTGCAGGTTACACATTGCCCCCCCAGCGAGCTGGGTACTCATTTTACCGACCTCGGAAGGATGGAAGGCTGAGTGAACCTTGAGCCTGCTACTGGGGATTGAACCCAGGTCGTGAGCACAGTTTTACCTGCAGTACAGGCATTTAACCACTGCGCCACGAGGCTCTTCCTCTGTAGACTCTAAAGAGGAAGTCTAGCTCCTCACTTCTGCTTTGGCTGGAGATGGTAGTGTGGAACCATGATCATCTGGGACCTTCTGCACAGAAAATGTGGGCTCTCATTCGGAGTGATGGCCGTTCCTATTTTTAAGGTTTTGCCCATCAGCAGGTCTCATTTGTCATCTTGCACAGAAACGTTCTGTCATGATGTTCTAACCCAAGAGACTTGGTTTTCATCCCCCCCCACGTCCCCCATGTCTCTCTATTTCTGTCTCCCTCCCCTGATTAAAAAGAAAGAAATCCAGACAAGCTCCTTGAAAGGGCAATGATGTGAAGTCCCTTTGTGAACAGGAGAACATCACAGCATGGCTGTTCCAGCAGCTATTAGTGCTTGCACATATGGCACCTCCTTAAAACTTCACTCCTCTTGGCCACGTGCCCTGTGAAAGTTGGCAGGCGCTACCAGGCGGTTGCAGCTACCCTTCTGATGAGACACACCAGAGAGAGAGAAAGAGAAAGTGAAAGAGAGAGAGAGAGAACAGAGCGCAAGCAGGGGCGGGTGGTGCTGGCAAAAAAGAACCCAGAGTTGGAAGGAGAAGAAACCAAGCGTGGTTTCCAGAACTGAGACGGACAAAGCAACGTTGACTGCTCTTGGCTGTGAATGTCCACAAGTGTACTTGGCACTAGGTAAAAAAGGAAACGGGGGGGGGAGAGGAAATTAATAATAAGGGGGGCAGGAATCCGATTAAGGTCTCCTAGGGGCCTGGCAAACAACTTCAGTATTCCTGCCAAGAAAACTCCATGGACATGGAGTCACAAAGAGTCGGTAACGACTGTAACGACACAACGCACACACAGGGGCCTTTAGGGCCTTACTGTGTGGCTCCAAACCCAGGCAAACTTGGTCCAGGGAACAGAAAGAAGATTAAAATATGCGAGACGCAGAAAGAAATGTGATTTCTGAGCAAACCGTTACAGGGATTACCAGCAGACCTGAGTCCAGTAGCTTCAGTCAGGTGTCACCGTGCTTGATCTGCCTTGCACCCCTTGTTACAACCCTTAATCCCTGGGCCTTATTGGGAAAAGAGGAAGTAGGGGAAGGGACGGATCCTTTTATTACTTCTATCTGAAGGGCAGCACTATGGAAAAGTAAAGGATAGGAAAAACACAGAAATAAATAAGGTAAAATATACAGACTGATTTATTGCTACAAACAGCAATACCTCCAACTCCTGTCCACATTAAACTGCCTGGGAAAGTTATTTTTCTGGAGGAAAGCTTCCAGAATACTGCAGCTACCACTGCTGGAGGATTCCGGTGGTCTCAATCCGTAATGTTAACTCTCCAGGTGCTGACTTTGGCAACTACTTTCTTCAAATGCAGTGGAATTTACTTCTGAGTGGACATAGAATCATAGAATCATAGAATCATAGAGCTGGAAGAGACACCAAGGGCGATCTAGTCCAACCCCCTGCCATGGCCATCCAGATGGCCATCCAGCCTCTGCTTATAAACCTCCAAAGAAGGAGACTCCACCACCCTCCTTTGTGGCAGCATATTCTACTGCCGAACAGCTCTAGCTGTCATGAAGTTCTTCCTGATGTTCAAATGGAATCTCTTTTCCTGCAGTTTGAAACCATTGCCCCGAGTCCTAGTCTCTGAAGCCATGGAAAACAAACCTGTTCCCTCTTCAATATGACATCCTTTCAAATATTTAAACATAGCTATCATATCCCCTCTCAGTCTTCTTTTTGAAAGGCTAAACATTCCCAGTTCCCTAAGCTGTTCCTCATAGAGCGCCAGTGTGACAGAGTAGGTAGAATGTCAGGCTGATCTTCAAAGGGCCTGGGTACAAATTCCTGCTCGGCCATGGAAACTCCCAAGGATCCCACATAGGTATCTCAACACCCCTAAAACCAAGGAATCCTCCCCTTCCTCCTCCTCCTCCTCCTCATTTGGAGTCAGGTTAGCTGGCCCACACAGGGCGTTTTCCCACTGGACATGCACAGTGGAGAATCAAACTCCCAATCTCTGGTTCTGCAGCTAGATACCAAAACCAATAAGGCGGTTACTTCACGTCCTTCTTTGTTCCGCGACTAGTTTTGTACCGTGACAGTGTTGGTCGCCATCACGTTGTTTTGTCCCTGTTTCAGTGTTCCCATGGTTGTGATAACTTGTCTCGTGACAGGTGTTACCTTGTACCGTAACAAACACTGAATTTGTCTAGCTTCGTTTTTCCTTTGGGGGGGGGTTAAATATTCTTTTTCGATATTTCGCTTCTGAGAAGTCAAAATCTTTGCAGGCAGGGAAGGAGTCTGTGGCTCCTCTGGCTAGCTTTGACTTTCTCCACCTCGCCGCATTGGAATGCTCCAGGTGAGGGCTTTCTTTGTTCTTTATTCCTTTTGCAAGCTAATTAATTGTCTGTCTGGTGTCCCTCTTGCCTGGCTTTGAAGTTTGGTTTGTCTTATTGGTATTTAACAGAGCAGTGCAAGGGGGTGGTGAGTGGGCACTTTGAACGAAACACCCAACACAGTACCTGGGACACAGTTTTCTGAGAGAAACGAATGTTTTGTTGCGTGGCAGTTTCCTGCCCATCCCTCACAGTGTTTTGTCTCGGAACAGAAACTGTGACAAGGAAATACCCTACCCCAGCACCAGGTACAGATTTGTCTCGCTTAGCACCCATTCCGGGGTTGTGGTCAAGACAAATTTCAGCTGTTGCGCGGCAGATGTGAAGTAACATTTTTTGTACCGCTCTGAAGCGCAACACTTAGAGAGACAAAACGGACGCGAAGTAACCGCCTCAGTTATCCAGCCACCTAAAACCTGTAAGGCTCACCAAATTACCTGGGAGGCCGTGAGAGTGAACTCACTGGAATTCACCTCTGGGTAAAGCTAACTGCAAAATTTAAGGGGGGGGGACGCATTCCCTGAAAGCATATCTGTTTGTTTAAAAATAGATTACTCGAAGCTTCTTCCACAAGAGGCTTTTTAAATATGGGTTTGCCATGCCTTGTTCTTTCGTGTTTTATGGATGGGTGTTGATGAGACTTCTGTTCTTAATCTTTCAGTGCTTCCTGAGTGCTGCTTCCATCCTCATCTTCCAACAGAGTCTGTTCTTTTTGGTGGCTTTTTGGGGAGAAGGAGTAATCCAGCCTCCACAAACAAGACGTTAGAGATGGGCACAACTTAGCGGTATTCCCGTTTCCGTTTCCGTTACTCGTATCCGTTACTCTACGGAAACGGTAACGGGAATTACTCCGCCAGAATTCGAGCTCGAACCGACGAACGAACAATTTGGTCTGATTTGTCGTGCTCGTTACTTGCACGCGGCGATCGCGCAATGCCAAGCGGCACAGAAAAAAAGTTTTTAAAAGTTAAAAAAAAAACGATTCCCGGCCCTAAAAGCAGGCGAAAACTGTCTGAGGGCACCTACCAGGCCAGAAGGTTTTTTTTTTTTGGGGGGGGGTTCCCCGCCCACCTTTCCTTGGCTACTGCTACTGCTGCGCTGCGCTGGTACCAGGCCGGGGGGGGCATCGTCTCGTCTGCCTTTGCCATGCGGTGTGCGGGCGGGGGGGTCCAAAATGGCGACCGCAATATTTTTTTTTAAATCCTTGCCCAAAACCCCACCAAAGCACCACAGAAACATTAGAAAGTTACCTATTTTAAATGCTTGATTTTTTACAGTATTACACCTGCGCAACGATGGGCTGGCCATGGGACGGGACCATGCAAATTTTCGGAGCCATTCCACCAATCGCATGGACAGGTTTTGACTGACACTTCTGGATGTGCCAGAGGGCATAAAAAGCCGAGGCAGTTCCAGTCCGTCACAGTCTGGGCTTGGATCTTGTGGAGGGTGGTCAGGGCTGGATTGCTGTGCTCAGTCTAGTTTCGATTTCGCGGTCGCGGTCTCGGTCTCGCTAGGCAGGGAGGGAATTGAATTGATTTTAATTCGCAAAACATAATAATTTCTTTTATTCCCTGTGGGGAATAGCAACGCAGTGTTTATTCTTTTTTGTTTTCTGCATTTTTGAGGAAGAGTTCCGGTTTTTATTTGCTTATATTTGCTTCAAGGGGGAGGGAAGATTTGAGTGGGAGCGGTAGGGGAGGGGAGGTGCTGCGGATTTATTTTGAAAATATATTATTTTACACTACCATACCATTTCTTTTGTATCCCAATTTCCCACCAAGTTCATTTACTTGGCCAAGGTCCTTTTACCCTGCGCCTACAGCTTTTTTGCTGCTGTTGTGATTGGGGTTTTGGAAGGGAATCCAGCAACCCTATCCTACCCTAGTAGCAGCTTATAGTTTTATTCCATTTATTTTCTATTCTACAGTTTATTAGCAAGTGGCAAGCAACAGCCAAGGTCCAGTACTAGTGCTTAGAAGGGGAGGTTGGAGGCTGTGGATTAAATTATTTTAAAAATATTATACAGAGTACAGACTGAGTTGGCAGAGTCTCCCTCGCCAACCAGTGCACTCAAATTTCTCAAACACATTTGTTGGCAACAAGGCTAGGGCACCTTCCTCTATAGAACATTTTACAATTTCATTTTACTTAACGCTATATAGATATTCTTTCACTTGTCCAACACCTCATTCATTTTTTTGCAGTCAGGCACTCAAACAAACATTTGTTGAAGGGCAGGCACCCAGCCACCTCTATAGAACTTTTTCTTCAATTACATCTTTGAAGAAGTTCCATTCATCTTAGTTACTGTGCATTATTTGTGAAAGTTGGGTGCTGCCAGATTTTGCAAACCCCTTGCTTCTATTAGCTTGGTTTTTGTGCAGTTGTAACTTACATCTGTGAAGAAGTTAAGTTACAGTTCTCCTAATTACACTTGCCCTGTGCATTGTGAAACTTGTTTGCCAGGATTGGCAAACCCCTTGCTTCTACTAGCTTGGTTTTTGTGCTGCTTTTGTGAGTCAACCTCACTCATTTACTCGCCAGTTTGCCACCAGTCTACATACACAATTACATTTTTGAAGAAGTTACATTTCTCTTTGTTACACTTGCCCTGTGCAGGGCATTGAGAGACTTGTTTGCCAGGATTGGCAAACCCCTAGTTCCTATTACCTTGTTTCTTGTGTTGCTGTTGTGTGAGTCCATCTCACTCATTTACTTGCCACCACAGTCTACATACACAATCCAATTACAACTGTGAAGAAGTTACAGTTCTCTTTGCTATACTTGCCCTGTGCAGGGCATTGTGAGACTTAGTTGGGTGCCAGGATTGGCAAACCCCTTGCTCCTATTACCTTGTTTGTTGTGCTGCTGTTGTGAGTCCATCTCACTCATTTACTTGCCACCACAGTCTACATACACAATCCAATTACAACTGTGAAGAAGTTACAGTTCTCTTTGTTATACTTGCCCTGTGCAGGGCATTGTGAGACTTAGTTGGGTGCCAGGATTGGCAAACCCCTTGCTCCTATTTCCTTGTTTGTTGTGCTGCTGTTGTGAGTCCATCTCACTCATTTACTTGCCACCACAGTCTACATACACAATCCAATTACAACTGTGAAGAAGTTACAGTTCTCTTTGTTATACTTGCCCTGTGCAGGGCATTGTGAGACTTAGTTGGGTGCCAGGATTGGCAAACCCCTTGCTCCTATTTCCTTGTTTGTTGTGCTGCTGTTGTGAGTCCATCTCACTCATTTACTTGCCACCACAGTCTACATACACAATCCAATTACAACTGGGAAGAAGTTACAGTTCTCCTCCTAATTACACTTGCCCTGTGTAGGGCATAGAGAGACTTAGTTGGGTGCCAGGATTGGCAAACCCCTTGCTCCTATTACCTTGTTTGTTGTGCCCATCTCTACAAGACGTGCATGGTTCAGTTGTGGGAAAGCTTTGGGTGAAAATAGGGGCGTGGACTTGTCCTTCGTGTCTTTGATGATTTGGGGTGGCGGGGTGGCTTGCAGGAATAGGGCCTTTTCAACAACTGCCCCCAGACTATGGAATGCCCTCCCAAGTGAGATCCGCCTGGTGCCGACGTTGATAACATTTTGGCGCCAGTTAAAAGCCTTCCTGTTCCAGAAGTTTTTAAACTGATGATTGTGGGTCCTGATGGCAATTTTAGTGTTGTGTTTTTAATGTATTGTATTTATTGTATTTACATGTTTTTATTGTTCTAATTTTATTGTAGTTTTGATGTTTTAATTGTCTATTTTGATTGTGAGCCACCCAGAGGCCTTTGGGTACTGGGCAGCCTACAAACTATGTAAATAAATAAATAAATAAATAAATAAATAAATAAATAAATAAATAAATAAAAAGTGGCCAGCTTTCCCAGGTGTGTTTATAAGAGACTGCCTGCTGTTAATCCAAGGCTGCTGCCCTGTGCCTTTCTCCATCGACATTTTCAAGGAGAGAGAGAGACAGAGAGGATTGTAAAAGCACTGGCCTGTTGTTCCTTTGACTCGCCTGGATTGCATGAGCCTCTCAGGAGACTAGTCCTCAAGGGACACATCTGGAATCATGGCAGCTGATCCACCAATGTTTCCAGGAGAGACACTGAAATTTATTCAGAATGCTCCACCGCTTCCATTTTTACTACCATTTAGGGATGGGCAGGAAACGAAAAATGAAATGCTGTTTTGTTGTTTCATTATGTAATGAAACAAAATGAAATGAAAAAAGAGCATTTTGTTATAGATGAAACAAAATGGCCGTTTTTGCATTGAAAGGAACCATTTCATTCCATCGTTTTCTGAGGGCTCCTGCTGAGTTGTCAATGGCTGGACCCCTTTAGACCTGACCCATTCGGCACCAGGGGGATCCCCTGGTACCAACTGGGCCAGGTTTAAAGGAGTCCAGCCATTGACAGCATGGCAGGAGCCCTCAGAAAATGCTAGGGTAGGCAGTTCCGTGCAATCGCGCTGCCTTACTACCATTCAGTTCAAGCCATGCTGCCTTACATAAGTGGCACTGTTCTTTCTTGGGCCTACTGCCCCCAATAAAAGAGACCTGCTTTAATATGTATTTATTTTCCCTGGAACGGTACGAACCGCCCTCCAAAATCTAGCGCAGGCGAGAGTGAAAGGTTTCCGAGCTCAGAATTCCGTGTGGAAAGGACCACTCAGTCCCCTGAAAAACATGAATAATACAAAAAAAAACCTATTTGTACTGTACGTGTAGTTACAGGTTTCAGTTCACAGTAGATGACTGCTAAGAATTGAGGCCTGTTCTGGAATCAAGCCCATTCAAAGATCACAGTGACCTTTTATTTATTTCCAAACCTTTTCTCGCTTCCAGGGATGGGGAACAACCTGCTCCCTTTTACTTTATTCTCTTCAAACTGGTCGCCCACCTACTCTGAACACATATTCCCTCCCTCCTCCCCTCCCTCCCAACAGCCCACACTCTGCCAAACAAGATTAATTAATTATAAGTCAACCTTGGCAGATGTTTGGGCAACCTCGTTTGTCAGGCTTCCAGAAACGTAAAACCCACAGCCTCCCTGGGTAACTCGTTAAAACGTCCATCTGTTCCAACCATTAGGCTTTGCCTGCGTTTGTGGCTCGCAGAATTGGAGGTTTCTACGTTGAAGTTTCACTAAGCATATACTGTATTGCTGTGATGAGCCTCATTTGCTCTAAAAATTTCTGGAAATCGGTGCAAGTGCCAAGTCTTATTCTGAGACAGGTTGCCATTTCAGAATATGCACAGACGTAAATTTTTGAAATCCTGGTCACGGCCCGACCTTACAGGGACAGCTGGTGATTCCAGTTTCATGAGCATGGTGAATTTGCTTTCTGTTTACCCACTTTCTAAATCCAGAGTCAGCAGCCAAGTCCTGCTACAATGTTTGAGGTTCTTTGCCCATGTACAGAGTGCATTTGTTGCTTAAAGTCCCCCCAAAAGCCTTGCGGGCCATAGAAGCTTGCCAATGCATTACTAGGTAGTGGAGTTCTGGTGTGGTATACATAACACAATATTGGCTTCAGCTGTTTCAATTTCTTCTTATTGTCTGCACCACTCTTTGAGCTCTTTCCATATAGGGCAACAAGACCCCAGAAGTAACTAAATACAAGCCATTAAGTGTGCCAAGTTACATTTGGGTGATGAAGAATACACCTCTTAGGTATAATGTTACTTTTAAGGCATGACGAGTAATGCATAAATTATTTAGATAACGCACCAGGTTCCTTACATTTAAGAGGCGTTTTAGGACATTTTAGAAGGAATTTGAGAGGAATTTTTCAGGTTTTGTGCCATTTTGTTATCAGTCTTATTGAGTGTGAGTGTGTGTGTATGAGAGAACGGTCTTATCACAGAAGCAAGATGGCTGCCTCAGCCAACATGATTGTAGTTTTTCAGGAGAGCGGGTGCTTCTAAGTTATTTAATTTTATTATCTTTGTATATGATCTACCAGAAAGAAGCGATAAGATTTAATGAGACTTTCTCTCTCATTTGCTATAACATTGTGGCTGGCTCTGGGTTATGTTTCTGTTTGAGGAGCATGTTCCACCTCAGGCAACAAAATGCCTGGGATTTAGCACTGTGGTAACACTTTCCTTCCCATTTTATTGTAGTGTGTGCGTCCGTGTGAGCGGTGAAAATGGCACCGCTGCACCCCTAATTTAGCAAACAATGAACTCAGTCATTTCCAACTGTCTAGTAACTAGACAGACTCTAGTTGGTGGCATGAGTGAGGGAAATCCAGCCTGTATAAGCAATGCCCTCACTCGGAATTGACTTCACTTCTCCCTAAGATACTGTACAGTAGGACCCCGGTATCCACTGGGGATTGGTTCCAGGCCTTCCCGTGGATAATGAAAACTGTGGATAAGAGAGAACACCTGCCCACCCACCCCCAAACTGCTGTTTCCTGTCAGTAGCTTGCTTTATGACTGCTGTTTTGAGACAGTAGCTTGTTTTATGACTGCTGTTTGTGACCGTAGCTTGCTTTACAGATGCTATTTGTGACAATAGCTTGCTTTACAGCTGCCGTTTGTGACAATAGCTTGCTTTGTGGCTGCTGAATTATTTAATTTTTTCCCTCTGCCAACCGTGGATAACTGAATCAGTGGATACGGGGGTCCTACTGTGTTCTTACTTTGGCAACACATTGCTTTTTTTTTTCAGAAGCCCAACTGTAACAAGAGTGTCTGAAAAGCAGCTGAAAACTTATGGACAGTTGGGTTTGGCCACAAACAGGTAGAGCCACCCCTAAGATTTCTTTCTGCCTGAAGCAAAAGAGGAAAGTGAAGGTTTTGTGAGGTACTAGTGACGGCAAATCATCCTCCACTCCTCCTGAAGGTGGGAGAGTAATTTGTCGGTGCATTTAGGACATACACGTCTCTCTTCTAGTCCTCCATGCCACCCAAAACAATGTTTGCCCCCTGAAAGGGAAGGAATTAAGCGATTTGGGAAGGAGCCTGAGGAGCGATGAGCCACCAGTAAGATGTGAAATTGCACAAAATCAGATAAATGCCCAAGATCTCTCACGATGCAAATTTAGGAACAGAACCTGGCAAATGGTTCTGATGGGGGGGGGGAATGACCAATTAGAATGGAATACATAGAGGAGAAATAAAACTCACTGGGGGTATGCTGTCTCTCTGAAGGTCAGATAAGGGACTGCCATCGCTCGTGAAAACTGCAGATACATACAGTATCTCTCTTTTCTTGTCCACGTGGGCACGAATGACACAGCCAAGAGGAGCTATGAAGAGATCACATCAGACAGGATGATCAGGGAGGCTGGAAAAGAAGCCCCGTGAGGAAAGACGGAAAGAATCAGGCATGTTTAGCTGGGAGAACATGAGTCAACAGTGTGATGTGGCTACAAAAAATGCAAATGCTATTTTAGGCTGCATTAACAGAAGTATCATTTCCGAATCCCATGAGATGCTCATCCTCTTCTATTTGGCACTGGTTAGGTTTCACCTTGAGTATTGTGTCCAGTTTTGGACACCACACTTTGAGAAAGATGCTGACAAATTGGAACAATCATAGAATCTTAGAGTTGGAAGAGACCTCAAGGGCCATCTAGTCCAACCCCCTGCCATGCAGGAAACCCCCATCACAGGACTCTTGACAGATGGCCATCCAGCCTCTGCTTAAAAACCTCCAAAGAAGGAGACTCCACCACCCTCCTTCGTGGCAGCACATTCCACTGCGGAAGAGCTCTAAGCGTCATGAAGTTCTTCCTAATGTTGAAATGGAATCTCTTTTCCTGTAGTTTGAAACCATTGCCCCGCATCCTAGTCTCTGAAGCCATGGGAAACAAACCAGTCCCTTCTTCAATGGGACATTATTTCAAAAACAAGTTCAGAGGAGGGTGACGAAGATGATTAGGGGGCTGGAAACCAAGCCCCGTGAGTAAATATTGAACAAACTAGGCATGTTTACCCAGGAGAAAAGAAGTCTGAGGGGAAATAGGATAGCACTTTTCAAACATTTGAAGGGCTGTCAAACAGAGGAGGGGTAGAATCTGTTCTTGATCATCCCAGAGTGCAGGATGTGCAACAATGGGCTCAAATTAAGAGAACCCAGCTTTCGGCTGAAGATCAGGAAAAACTTCCTAACTGTTAGAGCACTGCAACAACGGAACCAATGACCCCAAGAGGGGGTGGGTGCTCCAACACTGGAAGCATTCAAGAAAAATTTGGACAACCACCTAACACAGGGGTCCTCAACGTTTTCAAACAGCGGGCCGGTCCACTACCCCCCAGACACCACTGGGGGCCGGACCACAGTCCCCCCCAAAAAAAGGGGGGTGACATTTTAAATTGTCCTGCATGGCTGCAGCTGGTGCCTCGACCATCTGGGCGGTGGGTGGGGGGAGCGGGAGACCTTGCCGTGGCCCTCCCACTTTGAATGCCCCACTAGCCGGCATGCTGATCATCTGGGCGGTGGGTGGAGGGAGTGGAGGAAGCGACATAGCCCACCATTTTGAACTGCCTCAGCAATAGAAGCAGCTGCGGAGGCTGGCTTGCTTGCGAAGCAGGGGATAGGTGTGTGTGTGGGGGGGGTGTCTGCAATTGGTCCCAGGGGCCGGATTCAGGACCCTGGGGGGCGCATCCAGCCCCAGGGCCTTAGGTTGAGGACCCCTGACCTAACAGATATCCTTTGATCTGTATTCTTTCATGGAGCAGTGTGTTGGACTTGATGGCTTATATAGGCCCCTTCCAACTTCACTATTCAATGCTTCTATGAATACACAATTAGTTTGTGAAAACCTGGCAGCCTTTAATAACTCATGGAACTAAGTTAAGAAAGGAAGAATATGCTAGTGGGAATAATCTGGTTTGTTGCTTCGTAATATTTGAGGAAAACGAATTGAAGTACATTAGAATATGAAACTGGAGGCTGTATGGGTTATTATGAGGTGGTAAAATATTGTAAGGCAGTAAGGTGTTGCATAAGTAAAGCGATTGCATTGTATTTGAACTTTAAGCTGCTGATGCAACGGCTGCCATGAGATAGATGGCTGATGAACGATGCAAGAGCACTGTCAAATAAAAAAATTAAATTAAATTTAAAAAAAAAGATCGACCCATGTATTTGAACCCCAAGGAAATTTAATTAGATGATGCAGCACAGTGAAACAACAACAACAATAATTATGGCTCTGAGTCAATTGCATTCTCCAGAACTAGGAAATCCATTCTTCACTATCCTTGCTCAAAAAAGTAAAAAAGAAAAAAGAAACCTAACATGAAGACAATATGTGTTATTGCTGGCTTGTGTGTATGTGTGTATGCGTGTTTAATTTCTATAAGGATAAACAGCAAGATTTGGGTCTCTCTGCTTATGTATACACTACTTTTCTCTATGACTCCGTTTGGCTCCAATATTCCAAAACAAATGCATACACACGTACATTTCAGCCAAATGTTACATTAGTGGAGAAGGAAGGAAGGAAGGAAAGGGGGGGGGACATGTAAACAACTTGCTCTTTTAAATAATTGCATCTGACAGATCCATTTCTTCCACAAGTTTCGAGCATAATTTTATAATAGTATCGGTAACTATAGCAACATGTGAGGGCTGGGTGGGGAAATATCCTGAAGCAAAGCAGAGTATTATCTCAGTAAACAGTTTCTCATTTCTGATGTGCTCCCCCCCCCCAAAAAAAGGAAAGGAGGTAGAGTTGTCTGACGCCACCAGGATGCAAAGAAAGCCATGAAATAATGACACTTCACAGGTGTGCCTGTGATCGGAACAGCCCATAATAAGCTTGGGAAGGGGCACACTCACCAGGGCTTTTCAGGCTAGAAATCAACACATTTTCACACAGATGCCTCGTGATCTGCAAAACAGCAGCTGAGACACGGCTTGACCCAAATGCTGACTCCAGCAGTGGCCAGAGCGGTGTGGGAAGACTTATTTTATTTATTTATTTATTTTATTTTTGAGAATTTTTACACCGCCTTTCTCCTTGGAAAAAGGACCCAAGGCAACTTACAGTAATGAGGGACAATATACAGCCCAGTACAATTAAGATATCTTCAAGTTTAAGAACAGGGAATTGAGGAGTATCTTACAGCATTAGAAGACAAGGGTAAAGTTAAAAGAGAATGCGAGCAGTTAAGAGTATAAATTCCATGTAATCATGTACGGTAGACCATCTAAAAGTTAGTAGGGATGGGAAGTAGCAATTGATAACATAGCGTCAATGTAATCATACGAGGAGAGATATAAACACAAAGTTATAAGTGGTAAATGAAAAAACCTTTCTCCACCGTTAGCATGCATGAGCATTCTCAGCATCTTGTAGACCCTGGGACGTTGCATTATCGTGACAATGCAGAAGGGGCCAGTAAGCCCCTTGCTCAGTGCAGGAATCCAAATCAAAGTGGATCTGAAAGACAGTTGTCCGATTTTCTCTTGCATGCCTCCAGTGTTTGAGCACTCAACACTTCATAAGAACATAAGAATATAAGAAGAGCCATGCTGGATCAGGCCAAGGGCCCATCTAGTCCAGCTTCCTGTATCTCACAGTGGCCCCACCAGATGCGTTTGGGAGCGCATGAGACTAGATATCTGTCTCCTGATACCACTCCCCTGCATCTGGCCCTTGAAGTACCCCGGTTTTAAGCTTGGTTTGTCACCTGTGATGGACTTTTCCTCCAGGAATCTGTCCAATCCCCTTTTGAAGGCATCCAGGGCAGACGCCATCACCACCTCCTGTGGCAGGGAGTTCCACAGACTAACAACATGCTGGGTGAAAAAATATTTTCTTTTGTCTGTTCTTACTCTCCCAGCCCTCAATTTGAGTGTATGTCCCCTAGTTCTGGTATTTTGTGAGAGGGAGAAGAGTGTCCCTCTCTCTACTTTAATCATGCCCTGCATTGTTTTGTACGTCTCAGTCATAGGGAACCCATGATCACTTCAGTGGTGATCATGGGTTCCCTTGCTGTACTGCTCTGATTTTTTCCACCAAGATATTCAGCCGAAATCTGACTTCCTATAACATACAACTCCATCTACAGTGGTACCTTGTGTAAAGGAATTAATTTGTTCCCAATAAAATTCTGTTAAGCATATTTTCCTTTGTACAACTTTCCCATAGAAATGCATTGAAAACGGAGTAATCCCTAATCACGATTGTTTTTCTGTTGCACGGATTCGCCCCATAGGTGATTGTGTTAAGCGATTTCTCCCTATCTCTGGAATTCCCCCCCCCCTTTAATCGGATTTTCTGTTGAACAAACCACTTGTTATACGAGGGTCTAATGTACTTGGGACTGCTAGGTTGTCGGATCTCAGATGTGAGGAAGTGGGGTGCTCCCAGTCTGGCAATCTTACAATCTAGGGTTCATTTTCAGGGCTTCAGGTCATGCCTTTTTGACATTTTCCTTCTGTTTTCCAGTGTTTTGCAGTGCTTTGCTGTCGCTGGAATTCGCATGTTCATTTTAGAGTTTTTCCATTGTCTGTTTGTCTGTCTCCTCCACCCCCCACCGATTTCCTGTTGTTGCAGGGGTGCTCACTCTGTGACCCGGGAATGACTGCGTTCCATATGTATCTCACTAACACAGAGATGAGAGATAACTCGTTCAGACAGGAGCCACCAGATTATTGAATTTGGAACCTTTTGCTTCCAGCATACAAACTGACCAAGGGCCTTCCCCTGCCAGTCCCTTGGAGCAGTGTACTCAATAAGCCTGTTTGTACTCTTTGCCTGAGGGCTCAGATACATGTCTGCAGAAATGCAGTTTTCCTGCCCTTGCAAATTTGTCTCCCCAGCAGCGTGATCTGCTTTGAAATACTGTACATGACCCGGGAACTATCTTTGCAAACGAAGACATTGTCTGCCGCCCAGAAGTAATCCAGATGACACAAGCACTTTCAACAAGTATTTGTTTCTCTGTCCAATTCAAAGTGATGTTTTAAACTAATAAAGCCCTAAACGGCGTGGGTCCAAGCTGTCTCAAGGACAATGTCTCCCTTGATGAGCCTGTTTGGGTGTAAAGATCAGCAGGAGATGACTTTCACTCACTCCTACCACCTTCACAGGAGCATTTGGTGAGGACATGGGAGAGGACCTTCTCTGCTGCTGTTCCTAGACTCTGGAACTCTCTTCCACTGGAGTCCAGGCTGGTCCCATTTCTCTGTCCTTCCAAAAACTGGCAAAGACCTTTCTCTTCAGGCAGGATTCCACTGAGTTACTGTTGACTGAGACTTTGTTTAAAAATGGATTCTTGTATCTTATTGCTTCTGAATATGCTCTTGGTATTGATTTTGTGTTTTTGTGTTATATTTGTTTGATAATTCAAAAGGACTTTTATACTTGCTGTCTTTAAAAATGGTTAGCTGCCTTGGATGTTTTGCTTTTTAAAAAGAAAGGTGGGAAAAATCACAGTCATACCTTTTTCACCACTTGAGGGAGCATTCCCTCTGGAAACGGATTTCTTAGAATGGATCTTTTGGTCCTGGCGGGACTGCAGAAACAGCCAGTCACAGAGAGAATGAGAATGTGTGTGTGTGTGAGAGAGCTCTCACACTGGAGGCAAGGAATCTCATGATGCTTGAACATTCCTACTAAGCTGTCTTGTCAATAACTCTACGCATCCCTACAGCAAAATGGGGTGTGGGGTGTGGGGATTATTGTTGCCTGGCAAGCCACCATAGATGGCCAAAGGGCTGCAGTTTTCTAGGTCACAAGTGAGATACTTCAGATATGCTTAGGAAAGCACAAGGCACATAGCCCAGTGGTACCTCTCAACTGTAGACAGTCTTTTGTTTGTGAATTGCTCTCCCCGGCCATTCATGGTCCCAATGTTGTGCTGATTTTAAATTGATGATTGCAGCCTGATAACTCGATGTTTAGGTCTATGGCTGCAGAACCAAAGGTTGGAAGTTCGATTCCCCACTGTGCCTCGTTTGACAGGGGTTGGGCTCAATGATGTAGAGGGTCCATTCTATCTCTGTAGCTCTACATCAGAACAGCCTTGCCGGAACAGGCCACAGCCCATCCAGTCCAGCATTCTGTCTCACACAGCAGCTCACCATTTGCTTCAGGGTATTCCCAAGCAGATGTCTTCACCTGCTTATGATTCCCTGCAAATGGCATTGAGAGATATATTGCCTATTTCTTCAACCTGGGGGTTTCCCTTAGGCATCCCTCATGATAGCCATTGATACCCTTGTTCTCCATGAACTTGTCCAAGTTCTGTCACCACTGTCACCACTTCTTCTAGCAGGGAGTTCCACAGACCAGGGTTCCTCTGGGTGAAAAAGTGCTTTCTCTTGTACTTTGAGATTTTGGAACCAAAATTTTCACGGAGTGCCCCGTAGTTCTAGTGTTGTGCAATAGGGAAAACTGTTTCTCCTTATCTACTTTGTCCAGAACGTGTATGATTTTATAAACTTCAATCAGGTCACCTCTTAGGCGCCGTGGTTCAAGAGTCAAGAGGCCCAACCATTGCAGCCACAGATGGTAAGGAACGTGTTCCAGTCCCCTAATCATTCTGGTTGCCCTTCTCTGCACGTTTTTCCATTTCCATAATATCCTTCTGGAGGTATGGTGACCAGAACTGTACACAGTACTCCAGATGGGGCCTCACCATAGATTTATAAAGATGGTGATGATGATTTTTATAAACTGCAAAACCAGGCAGTTGCCTGGTTTCATTCCATTAGCCTGATCTCCTTGAATTGTCCTCTTGCAGGCTTCTCTAGAAATTAAATCTCTCTGTGGCAGGTGGATACGTCTCGTTTCTAATGCATGGAGCACATTAAGGTGCTGCGTGGCATACCACCTGCCGTTTCACAGGCTGCTGCCGCTCGCGTTAAGCTGCTGATAACCGTTTGTTCAACAACAACTGTTTTTCTAGCTTATCTTAACCTTAAAGAACCAACATGGCCTCCGTTTTTAAGCAGGGACAGGCGAACCCTGTCAGCGAAAAAAAGAATGTGCGGATAGGGAGAAGTGGCTGCAGCTGTGTGTAGTGGGGTGTCATGTGAGAATCATGGGTGTGAGAATAGGCAACGGAGCAATCAGCGTGACCGTCCCATGTGGCATGTCGGATACTCAAAGGGCAGTTTAGAGGACACACATTTGCATAAAACTGTACAGGCTGATGTAGAAGTTGTTGTTAATGCCCTAAAATTGCCTCAGCTTTATGGTGATCTATGGTTGAATGATATCTACATTTTATGCAAATGAGCTGCCTTCAGAAGCCCTGCTTAGCTCTTGTAAATAGAAACCCGTGCCTTCCTCTGTCATTCCTTCTCAGGTTCGGGCTCCCTCTTTCCTTCTATATTCAGCTTTCCCCCAGCTTTTTGCTTTCTTTCTTGTCTTCGTCAACGAGTCTTGCCTTCTCATGAAGTGTCTAAAGAAGGACAGCTTCAGTTTCCTCATTTTTGCTCCCAGAGATAGTTCAGGCTTGATTTGATCTTGGAGCCACTCATTCATTTTTCTGATGGTCCCGAGTATTTACAATGCTCTCCTTCAGCACTATAACCTTACCAAGGCAGAGCTTGGAGGGACCCTATAGATCAGTGGTGGAGGACCTTCGGCACTCTAGATGATTTGGACTACAACAACCAGAATTCCCAGCTAGATTGCCAATGACCAAGGAGTGTGGAAATTGTGGTCCAAAACATTTGGAGTGCCAAAGGTTTGCCACCACTGATATAGATTTTCAAGTCCATGCAGCCACATATCTAAACCACAGAGCTAGTCAGCAGTTCATAGTTCAAATGAACCCCCACCACCACTGCTGTTAGCTTCCTTTCCTGTCCAGCTTTCACACCCATACGTGGTGACTGGAAAGACACGAGTGCTCTCGCTCTTGGTCTTCTGTGACACATCCTTGCACATGATGATCTTTTCTGATTCTTTTGTTGCTGTCCTTCCAAGGATTTCTTGGATTCCTTGGATTCTTTGCTGTAGCCTCCATTTGGATTGATGACTGAACCACAGTAGGGCAAATCTCTATTTCAGTTTCCTCCGGTTACTTCACGTCCCCTTCGTCCCTCCTTGCTGTCCCGCTCGGGACCAGTACAAAAAAATCTTTTTGCGTGACAGCAAAAAGTTGTCTCAACCACACCCCCAAAACCAGGAACAGAGCGTGACAAGCCATACCTGCCCCTGGGCTGGGGAATTCTTTTGTCTCTGTTCTTGTTCTGGGACAAGGTCCCGTGAGGTAATAACTGTCACGCAATGAAGGCAATCTTCCGCTCGTGATCTTGCGTCCGTCCATTTATCTCGTACTTTTGAGCACTGTGGATCAACATTTCAAATAGACGAAGCACAGGGGGTGTGGTGCGCCCTTTATTTTTGTGTTCTTTTTTCAAAAAAGCAGATCTTGTCACGAAACAAGGCCCTAGTAGAGTAACACTTGTCAAGAGACAAGTTATCACAACTGTGAGTAAACGGAAACAGGGACTGAACTGGGACCAAACTACCGGACCGCGAACAATGCTGTTATGGTACAAATGTAATCGCGGAAGAAGCTAGGACGTGAAGTAACCGTATTGGCAACATTGAAGTCGTTTAGTTATTCTGTAGTCGTGATTTTTGCCTTCAAGAAAGACAAGATAAGGTGGTGCCATAAAAATGCAGAAACTCGAGCAATTAAATTCAAGCAGGGAAGGGAAACTATCACTGCTAGCCAGTCTCTCCAAAATCCTCCTTAAAGAAGGTCTTTAACTGCCTTATAGGCTATAAGGAAGGGAGCTAGATGTCTACATATATTCCCTATCTCTCTGTGTGTACATGCACACATGTGCAAGCTTTCCCTGTTTGACTGATTTTTAAAAATTGCTCCTTGATATTCTGCTAAAGATGTATATTTTTATGGGAGTGAGGGAGGAGGAGTTAGACTCAGTGGTTGTGCCAGAGGAGCACTGGGCCATGTAGATGATGGTTCCTGTGGTCTATTGGGCACAGCTTGGGTCCTTTCATGTTGTTTCTGGTGTTGCGTCCCTGTTGATTGCTCTTCTGATCGGCTATCTCTGTCAGGGCCTTGCTGTCTGGCTGCTTTCTTGCCTTCCTTTCAGTTGTTCTGCTCAGGCTGAGAGGGTCTGTTGTACTGTGTAAGCAGCTCTGAATGAATACCACGTTTTGATAATATAAACTGCTACCTGCAACGGTCTCATTGTAGTTTTTCTTTCTCCTGTACTTTTGCCTGTTTTTAGAATAGATTGATTTTCTGTTATCCTGCCCCTGCCCTTGAGGGTATTTTTAAAGGCTCTTAGAAGCTTTTAGACTTGTGTGAGAAAACCAAAATGGGGAAACATGGGGTAAAAAAGACCTGAAAGAGGTACTCTCTTTTGTGTAAAATAAAAGAACTGGTGCATGAAAAACGAGAAAATGAAACAGGCATTCCCAGAAGAACACCAAATGAAACAAATATGAAAATGTTCGCCATATATAATACTAATTCTCAGTTTATTCTTACCCGGTGGGCTTTTAGGTGTTCACTGAACACGCAGCTTGTAAGCTTCTAATATATATTTATATTAACTTGCTTACTTGCTTGTGTTGTTTTCTCTATTATGGGTTGTTTCTAGAGTCTTAGGTTTAATAACCATTATGTTGCTATTATGATGAAGTTTTAGTTTCTCCCTCTCTGCTGGTTTAACTTAATGTTTTTATTATTAGCTCTGGGTTTTAATTTTTTTTATTGTTTGTTATTACTTTATTTCATTTTAATTTTGGGATGTTGTAATTTTAGGTATTGTTTCCTTCTTAGCTGCCTTGGAAACCTCCAGTTTGACAGGTGGGATTTTTAAAAAAACCCACAACAACACAACTCCTTTTTAAATATAACATAACAATGAGATGTGCCCCATTTCTTTCCCGCCGTTGCTAGCTGTGTGTCTGCTTTTGCAAACAGTTAAGATTTCCCATAATCCTCCTTGCCCCAAAGGCACAAAAAGCCTGCATCCCACACACTGCATTATATTATGGATAGATACATATGAACATGCACTGGTAACACTCCATATTGAGTACTGCAATATGCTTTATGTGGGGCAGCCTTTGAAGACAGTCCGGCAATTGCAACTGGTTCAGAATCAGGCTGCACGGCTGGTGAGTGGCAGGGCCGCCAAGGAACACATCACGCCGATTCTATATTACCTTCATTGGTTACCAGTTGCTGCCCAAGCCCAATTCAAAGTGCTTGTTTTGACATATAAAGCCCTAAATGTCTTAGGACCGAGATACCTGAAGGACCATCTCCTTCCATACGAACCTACCTGGCAATTAAGATCTAGCCAGGGGGCCCTCCTGAGAGAGCCATCCCTCAAGGAGGTGAAAGGGATGGCTTGTAGGAATCGGGCCTTTTCGACAGCTGCCTCTAGGCTATGGAATGCCCTCCCAGGTGAGATCTGCTGGCGCCAACATGGATGACGTTTCGGTGCCAGGTAAAAACTTTCCTGCTCCAGAAGTTTTTAAACTGGCATAACGTAGATCGTGGATCCCGATGGCAATTTTAGTGTTTTGTATTTAAATACTTTTTATTGTTTTTAATTGTTCATTGACATTTTAATGTTTTAATTGTTCATTTTAATTGTAAGCCACCCAGAGACCTTTGGGTAGTGGGTGGCATATACACTGCATAAATAAATAAATAAATAAATAAATAAATAAATAAATAAATAAATAAAGCTGTGGTATACATGCCCAAAGACCTTTGGGTAGTAGGCGGCATATATGTTGCATAAATAAATAAATAAATAAATAAATAAATAAATAAATAAATAAATAAAAAGATGTGGTATACATGCCCAGAGATCTAATAAACAAACAAATAAATAAATAAACAAATAAACAAATAAAAGAAGATGTGGTATACATGCCTAGAGACCTTTGGGTAGTCGGCGACATATATGTTGTATAAATAAATAAATAAATAAATAAATAAATAAATAAATAAATAAATAAAAGAAGCTGTAGTGTACATGCAAAGACCAATAGTCCACATAGCTCAATATTGGCTCCTCTGGCTGGCCTCTCTACAACATCGATGTATATTGCAGACGTGGCCCCTAGCCTTCATGCAGGGGCCCATTTTCCAATAAACAAAGGGGAACGTCTCCCAGCAGGGATGGCTCACAGACCCAAAAGGAGGCAGCCTCTTGCCAACACTTCAAGGGGGCACCTCCTCTGCCCTAGTCACAAACTGTCTGTATTTCTAGGAATGGCATTTCGCCTTTAAAACAGGTCCCAGTAACCCTGCATCATTATGGACTATAAAAATATTTTTAAACTCAAATTTCAAAAGGCCGAGGGAAGCATTTGGTGTATGCGGATGTGTGTATGCATGCATTCTTCTGGCCTTCTTGGCCATCCATGTGATCCTGGGAGCAAGAGGAATCTGTAGGGTTGGAGAGAATGGGGTGGAAAATTGTATCCCCCCCCCACCCCGTCTGGTGACGGAAGACAAATTAAAAAGAAAGGGACAGAGGCAAGGCAGCGTGCGAGGAACACAAGAATAGGGTCCAGTTTGCTCCCGAAGCATACCGTAAGCGAAGTATGACTCATCTTCAAATATAGTCCATATTCATGTGATAAGCTTGAAAGCATGTAGGGCTGAAAGGATTATGATTAGGGATGGGCACAACATGAAAAATGAAATGCCATTTTGCCATTTCGTTACATAACAAAACAAAACGGCGAGGCGGCAGTTTGTTATTTATGAAGCAAAATGGCTTTTTTCTTTTGAAAATGAACCGTTTCATTTCTCTTTTAAAAAAAAAAAGGGTTTCACTTGTCCTGGAGTCACCAAATTTGGTGTGAGAACCTTCCTTAGACTCTTCCCCTTTTAAGCCCTCCAAGTAGCCTGCCTGCATGATCTGGGATAATGAGATCTGAAAGACCCATGTATCTCTAAGACCTGCATTGGTTTTCTTGATTTGATTCTTGCCTGCCTGCCTGCCTGGTGGAGTGCCATTCTTGACGGTTACTTCACGTCCTTCCTCGTTCCGAGTTGATGTTCGTTTCATGATCACGTCGCTCGTGGTCACGTGGTCTTGTCCCGGTACTGTCCCTGTTCCCATGTACCCACGGGTGTGATTGATGGTACCGTGATTACTGTTACTGCACATCCTTGTTTTTTGACAACATCTGAACTTCTCAGCCTTCGTTCTCGGTTTTTTCTTTGGTCCAACCTTCCATTTTTTGATCTTTTGAATCTCCTCAACTTTACCTTCAATGTGTTATGGAGCTAAGTTTGAGGCATTTGTCTTTTAATCTCTCAGCACTGCGTTGCTGACTCCATAGGGAATGTACTGGTGAATGTACTGGCGCACTCCTGCCACTAGATGGAGAATGACACGTTGTATGACAAGCCTTACCTCACGGGCACTCGTCTCAGAACGAGAACCAAGACGAGCAGATTCTCGAGGCCAGGGAGGGGAATCGCTCATCCCGCTTAAATCCCAGTTCAGGGGGCTTGGTCGGGACGAACTCCCGTTGTCACACAATGGACGTGGAGTAACATTTCTTCGTACCGGTCCCAAGAGGGACGGCAAACCGCAATGAAAGGGACGTGAAGTAACAGCCCTTCTGATACAGGCCAATGTGCCTTGGTGCGATTCAAGGGGAGAGTTTGAGGATGCTGTACAGCAATTTCCATGCTGCTACCTGCCTGGGATCAGTATTTACAATATTTTAATTATATATATTTTCCTGTGGGGCAGCCTGTTTGCAGTTGAATAATGTGTCCCCCTGTACCCCAAACCTCTCCAAATTGGGGGTGCTTAAAGGGGAGAGCTTGGGGAAGCTCCACATCAATTTTCATGCTGCTAGCTGCCTGGGATCACTATTTTCTAGCACAGAAAACTCCACTTAGAAATTTTTTTCCCCAGTGGGAACCACTTTGAAGTTTAATAACTTGGCCCCTGAACCCCAAATCTCTCCAAATGTTGAGGACTTAAAGGGGACAGTCCAAGCAAGATAACCACCAAATTTGGTCCCTCTGGGTCCCACGGAACCCATGTTATAGAGAAACAAGTTGATTTGTTTGTTTCATTTTGTACATCCCCCCCCAAATTGTTTCTGAAATGAAATGAAACGAATCAAGGGGCGACAAAACAAAATGAAACAAAACACATTTTTCCTATTTCATGCCCATCCCTAATGGTGATGTGTAGATACAGGGAAGCCCCACCTCCTCATTCCCACATCGCAACCAGGAAACTATGGACCTTTATATATTCAAGCTATAGGTTTACGTAGCCACTGTAAACATGCTCAAGTGGAATGCACTTTTATACTTTTACTGCAATCAGATAAAAAGAGGGGGGTGTTAATGGGTGGAAGCAGGTTCAGATTAAGATGCCTATACACTAAATGCCTGTGCAGGTCTTTGCTCCATGTATATGACCAGCAGAGTTTCAGGGAGAGGCTACATGCGTGCGCACACCCCGGTTCATCCCATCCTTGGAGTTCCAGAAGCCTTCAGGTTAAATAGGGCTGCTTTTTTATTATTTTAATGGGGCTGCCTAGAAAGAGGTGGAGGACTCCTTGGTCAAAATAATACACTCAGTGTCGTTGCCAGAAAAAAGGAACTGAAGAGTGTCAGCATCATCTCAAAAGAATCGAGCACCGCAACCGCACGTCTCCTGGAGGGGTCTTTAGAGGAGAGTGTAGCCATCTGTGTGAACAATATCCGCCCCATTAATGAGATGCGAGCTCTGTGTAGCTGGGAGGATTTGCAAATGAAATCATCATGGGCTTAACATGAGTCACTGTTGCAGGACGTAAGTAGTTAACCTCATTAATTAGTCATTGCTGGAATCCTAGCTATAATAACTCTCTAACAGCGACGAGGGGAACGCCGAAATGTCAGATCTGTGAGGTAGGAGGGGAAAGGGGAGACGTGTAATGTGCTGTCTGTGCCTTTTTGCAAATCCAGTCGAAAAAAAGTGTCCTCGCCGGAGTTTTCTCGTGTTGGGTATGTCCAATTAGCCTACGAAAGCCCTCGCTCAATAGCTAGAGAAGTCAAATTTGAATCCGTGTGGCCAGGGTTGTTTGATGTGTTTCATTCTCCCTTGAAGTCTCTCGCTTCTGCTATCTTATTGAGACAGAATGTGAAGAAAGCAATACTGAAGTGTGATTTCGTGGTTTAAACATCGAGTGGGTTCTGGTGAGTCGTAGCGCCGGGAGAAGGCTAGGCCGGCTGGAGGCTTCCGAGAAGTATGCTCTAAAACAGGAAAAGTATCTAGGCTCCAGGTAGGAGGTATATCAACGTGACTGACCAGGTCTCCATTGTAGCACAGATGGAAAACATTATTTTTTGTGGAATCCAAACCCCACGGCAGTGGAAATCAGCTGCTGGAGCAATCTGGGAGTTGCCGTTGAACAAAGGTAATTTTCCTGCCTAGAGAAATTCCATAAACAGGGATGTTTTCCAGTTAAAGAATGTCTGATGTTTGTCAGAATCATAGAATCCTTGACTATTTGAGTTGGAAGGGGCCTGTAAGGTCACTGAGGCCAAATCAACGGCTCCATGCGGGAATCCAAGTCAGAGCAAATCTGACAGTAGGGTTGCCCAATTTCTCTTGAAGGCCTCCAATGTAGGAATGTTGACCCCCCCCAGGGGTCATTGATTCCCTTCTTTCCAGCACTTCCACTTTTCCCTGGCACTTCCCAATTTTTTTTCATTTACAAAATTCCAAGGGTCCTTGAGGTTCCATCTTCTCCAATGATCCAACCCTAATTTTCTTCCTGTTGTATCAAAGATTAAGAGTTTTAAAAAGTGCAGAGGAGGGCATCTAGAATGATTAGGGAATTGGAACACCTTCCTTACTACCTGAGGCTGCAACGGCTGGGCCTCTTCGCTCTTGAACGACGGCGCCTAAGAGGTGACCTGGAATGAAGTTTATAAAATCATACACGGCGTGGGCAAAGTAGATAAGGAAAAGCTGTTTTCCATATCACACAACACTAGAACTAGGGGGCACTCCATGAAACTTTTGGGTGCTAGATCTCAAACAAATACGAGAAAGCACATTTTTTTTTTACCAAGAGGATCACTGGTATGTGGAACTCCCTGCCAGAAGAAGTGGTGACAGCTGTCAGCTTTGGCAGCTTTAAGAAAGGATTGGACAAGTTCATGGACAACAAGGGCATCTGAGGCTATCATGAGGGATGCCTAAGGACAACTTTGGAGAGATAGGCAGAATATCAATCAATGCCACTTGTGGGGAATCGTAAGCAGGTGAAGACATCTGCTTGGGAATACCCTGAAGCAAATGGTGAGCCACTGTGTGAGACAGAATGCTGGACTGGATGGGCTGTGGGCTGTTCCAGCAAGGCTGTTCTTATATTCTTATGTTCTTATGCAGTATATACTACTACTACTACTACTACTACTACTACTACTACTACTACTACTAATAATAATAATAATAATAATAATAATAATAATAATAATAATAATAATAGAAAATGAACATGCAAAATTACTTTGGGACTTCTGAATACAGACAGACAGGGTTTTGAAGTATAATACCCCGGATATTATGATTGTGGAGAAGAAAAAAGTGTGGATCATTGATATTGCTATACCAGGTGATAAAATTACTTGAAAAAATTACCCAATATCAGGATCTGAAAATTGAACTTCAGAGCCTCTGGCATAAACCGGTACAGGTGATCCCAGTGGTAATCGGCACGCTGGGTGCAGTGCCTAAAGAGCTAAGCAAGCATTTAGAAGAAATTGGAGTTGACAAAGTCACCATCACACCATCAGTCAGCTTCAGAAGGCCACCTTACTGGGATCTGCTTGCATAATTTGCCGATACATCACATAGTACTAAACGCTTGGGAAGCATTCGACTAGTGATTTGCAATACAAAATCCAGCCTAGTTATCTTATCTGCTGTGTGATGATGATGATGATGATGATGATGATGATGATGATGATGATGATGATGATGATGATGATAATAATAATAATAATAATAATAATAATAATAATAATAATAATAATAATAATAATAATAAAAACATTGATGTTTCATCCATCGCATGTCTCCTTGCAACGGAAAGGGTAATCTTACTTCATGGGACCTAGGCTGGACATTGTGAAATATCCACTGGTCCAAAGGGATCATTATGGATATGGAAGATTAGTGATCTAAGCAAGTGTGGTTGTACACTTCATTTCCCCCCACCCTCATCTCAGTGCATCTGTGGATAGATACACATACAGTATATGTTTTCTGGGCAGCAGTTTAGTAGTATTATTAGTTGTGATGCCTTATACCAGGGCTGTTCAACTTTGAACAGGCCGAGGTCTACTTTTTCCTTCCCAAAGTGCCTGAGGGCTACTACACTAAAACCTCTACTTACAATTTTTATCCATTCCTTACTTATGCACATGGTCATAAGTAAAAAATGTGTAAGTAGAGCAGCAGTTTCCCATAGGAATGCATTGAAAATCAATTAATGTTACGGAGGGAATTGTCCAGGGGGGAAGAAGGGAGATGTCACTGCACAAAGGAGATGGGCACACCTGAAGCCCCACCTCTCGTCCCTCTCCTCCCCTCTCCTCCCTCTACTCCGCACCAGCAACTCAGCTGATCACAAGACAGTGGCACACCGATCATCTGGCCAGTGGGGGGAACAAGGGACTGTGCCATGGCCTTGAACTGCCCCACTCAGCTGAGGCAGTGGGCTGGCTGACCCAGAACATTGCTGTTTATCCCCTCACTTTTTTTATTGATGGCCGGTGGGCTACTTTTGAACCCTTCGCGGGCTACCGGTAGCCCATGGTCTACCTGTTGGGCAGGCCTGCCTTATACCATTCCATATCACTTAAAGCACTCTCTGGGCTTTTTGATTTTGCAGGGCACACATTGCTCTCCTACCCCAGCAGGCTAGGTGCTCAGTTTATCAACCTTTGAAAGATAGAAAGTTGAGTCAACTTTGAGCCTGCTTCCTGGGCCCACTGGGTTTTGAACTCAGGTGGTGAGCAGAGTCTTGACTGCAGAATTTCAGTTTATCCACTGCACCATGAGACTCTAAGGCTCCATGGATTCAAAGGCTGGTGAAAGGATGGGGGGGGGGTCATAGGTCCAACCAGTGAAGGCTGATGGCTCAGTATCAGCGGCACTGCTAATTCAAGATGGTGAGCTCCATCCTCCGTGTAGGTTGTCCATGGTCAACACTTGCAAAGTTCAGGCTAAACTCCAGAGTAGATCCACAGCACTTCCAAAACGGGGTTCACCAGCCCTCCTGGGCTTCACCGTATTCAATAATCTGCAGTGTTGTCAAGCAATCCCTCCCACATATGATGCTTCTTACTTTGATGTGTGGGTTTGTTCATTTCCTCTGAAAAGGTGCCTGGAACATCCAGTTTGTTGCCATCCTACCTCCATGGAGCGACAGCTGAGGGAGCTACAGTAAAGTGCACTATGATAAACACCTTAAGGAAGACCAAGCATCCTGCCACCCCATCCCCCTTTTCTTTCATGTGTCTCCTACATCTTTCCAAGAAATTCAGAGGGAGGGTGCATGGCTGAAAAGAAGTTATGGGATTTCCACAGAGAAGCAGGACGGTGGGAGTCGTGGGTCCATTCAAGAGGGTAAAAATATGGAAGGGGTGGAAACTGTGCAAAGTGGAAACAATATATTGCAAAAGGCCCCAAAATATTAGAAAGAATAATATGGTTACTGTTGTCATTGTTACATGACATCAAGTCTCCCCTGACTTACGGCAACCCTATGAATGAGTGACCTCCACAACTTACTTTCCAAAGCTGTCCTACCTTTGCAAACTCAACCCGGTGGCTTCCTTTAGGGGATCAGTCCACCTTACATTTGGTCTTCCTCTTTCCCTGCATTATCGTCTTTTTTCCAGAGAATCTTCCCTTCTCATGATATGCCCCAAAGAGCACCTGCTCCTAGAAGAAACAAAATGAAGCATCACATTTTACTGAATATCTCGGTGATGATGCCTGCTGGGAAAACAAAAACAAAAGCAAAAACTGGCTGGTTTCTCCATTAATTAAAAAGAAAGGCTGAGGTTCCAATCGAATTTCAATCAGCGACGCTTCTAGTCCTAAATTCCTCAGACAGAAATATCTTGGTGATGAGGTGTTCGAGTCCCACACAGTCTCTAAAAATAACGATCAAATGGCACGGTGGCTGTTTTTCAACTGTAGCTGCGTGTCCCTCTCTCGTGCCTTTGCGAAAAAGGACAGGAGCCTTCAGTGGCCTGCATTCCCTTCCCTCGGAGCCCCACTGCCTCGCTTTTTACAAATCAATGACTTCTGCTCTCACACCGCTGAGAAGGCGAGACCTTTGGTTCCATCTAGCTCTGTGTGTGACAACCATCGATGTGTGTATTACTCCTTCCATTGCCTCCACATGTCCTGATTTAATTAGACACGAGACTGAGTTTCTCATGGTGCGCACCGTTCCCTGATTTGTGAATTCTCTGGGACCAAATCTATCATGTGGTATGTGTTCTTGAAGCTAGGTAAGGACATACAGAGCCAAGGAAATGGTTATGTTCTTGTAATACAGAATTCTGCTAGTCATCATGGGCACAGCAACTATAGGATTATAGGAACGAGGCTCTAGAAGAAGAAGAAGAAGAAGAAGAAGAAGAAGAAGAAGAAGAAGAAGAAGAAGAAGAAGAAGAACAACAACAACAACAACAACAACAACAACAACAACAACAACAACAACAACAACAACAAAAGAGATTAATATTTCTGTCTATAGATCTGTCTATAGATCTGGACCTTGTTCATAGATAAATGGGAAAACTGCATGGATTTGGGGAGACAGACACAAGATCTGGTAGGAGTATAGGCTGGTTTAAGGACGAGCTGGTTAAAGGAAGGTCTTTCAGGACCATGGATAGCTCCCTGAGATAAAAACATTTTTTTGTTTATTTATATATGTTTATACTTATTAACCGCACCGACTTTCCCGGTGGGAACTCTGTAAATAGGTAAATAAGAAAGAAAAAATATACAAAGTCCAAAAGAAAAAAGAAAAAACAAGGCGAACAAATATTAATAAAACAACAAAAACATGTTGCCCGAGAAAAGTGGAAACCCTGGAATGGGCCACATGCCGTCTTCCAGATTTATTTATTTATTTATTTATTTATTTATTTATTTATTTATTTATTTATTTATTTATTAGTATTTTTACCCCACCTTTCTACTTGGAAAAGGACCCAAGGCAGCTTACAGTAAGGAGATACAATATACAGTCCATTACAATTAAGACATATTCATTTTGAGAAACAGGGAGTTGAGGGGCATCTTACAGGATTAGAAGGCAACATTAAAACTAACAACTGATAACATGGTGTCAATGCAATCACACAAGGAGAGAGACAAACACAAAGTTATAAGTAGTTATAGGTCGTCCCTCATTCAGGGAAAGCTTGCCTGAAGAGAAAGGTCTTTGCCTGTTTCCGGAAAGATAGCAGAAGACGGGGCAGTCCTGGCCTCCAGTAGGAGGGAGTTCCAGAGTCTGGGTGCTGGCCAGATGGTGCTGGACTCCAACTCCCAACACCTCTCCCCACTGCATATGCTAGCCGGGGCTGATGGGAACTGCAGTAAAAAATAAAATAAATAGAAGGATGCATTCGGACAGCTTCTGCTTCACATCAAACCTAGGAGTAAAGACACATCAAACCTAGGAGTAAAGAATAAGACCTTTTTACTCATAGGATCATATAGTAATAGTGGAGTTCATTGAGGCTAACCCCCTGCTCAATGCAGGAATCCAAAGCAAAGCACCCACAGATGGGTATCCAATTTTTTCTTCTTGATGCCTTCAATGTTGAAGCACTCACCACCCCTTGGAGTCATCGGTTCCAAAGACGTACTGCTTCGCTCTGTCCCATATTCAGGGCTCCCTATAATTTGAGCCCTGTATGTATCCCTTAATGGAACACATACAGGGTTGCAATTTAAGTTCTGCCCTCTGTTCTAGACAAGCAGGAGGCTTGAGGGGCCGGAAGCCTAGCCCGCCACCTAGCTGGGTGGCTACAAAGAAGGTGGAAGTTAAAAAAAATATCTATGGCTTATTTTTCTTTTAAAATTATTCATATGCCACCCTTCCATTTGTCGACAGCCGGGATGGCTCTGAGCAACCAAGAAAACTTTATTCAGACATGTTTGAATGGAATCTTCCCCCTGAAAATCATCCACGTCTTTCTGCTTAGCAAATGGGAGGGGGGAATTGTTTTTGTGTCACAACTCAAGAGGAAGGGGGAATTGTTGTAAGTGGTTTTGACAAGGGGAACACCACCTACTGCGGCACGGCACAGCTGTGACTTCCTCCCTTCCTATTTTTAACGTGGAGAAAGATACAGTATAGTTGTGTCACCAGATGCCTTTGGGTGCAGCAGCATTGCAGGAGCATTGGGCGAGGGACCACTGACAGGGAACCAAAGAGGACAAGAACATAAGAAGAACTACCTTAGATCAGACCAACATAGTGCCCAACCATTCAACTATGGGAAGTGTGCTAGTAAGGGAATACTGCATCGCACATTCCCTGGCAACCAGTATACAGAGGCACAGCCTCTGATATCTGGAGGTGATGAATAGCCACCCTGACTGGCAGGCAGAAATGCTTCCGTGAATCTAACCATCTTAAGGCTACACAAAGGAAAACTCTGCCCCCACCAACGCTAAAACAGTGGCTGAATTCATATTGCACTTGGCACATGTGGGCCAGTGAGGGTTGCCCTAACCAGGCTGGTGGGATCCCTACCTTGGCAAGTTGGCATCAACATAAGAACATAAGAAGAGCCCTGCTGGATCAAGCCAAAGGACCATCTAGTCCAGCTTCCTGTATCTCACAGTGGCTCCACCAAATGTCTCTGGGAGCGCATGAGACTAGATATCTGTCTCCTGATTCCACTCTCCTGCATCTGGCCCTTGAAGTACTCTGGTTTTAAGCCTGGAGATGACACATCTCCATCATGGTTTGTAACCTGTGATGGACTTTTCCTCCAGGAATCTGTCCAGTCCCCTTTTGAAGGCATCCAGGTCAGATGCCATCACCACATCCTGTGGCAGGATGTGATTCTCATCAACCTTCTGACATGCTGCTCACAGGTGGATTGGGATGGTGGTGACCTCAAAGAGGCAGGTGTAGTTATGGCAGGATTATGACTTAAGGAGGAACCATCCCCTGTGGGGGAGGACCTTTGGGAGGATGCTGTAGACTGGGAGGCATGTGAAGTAGAAGAGGTAAAATGAAGGCAAGCACCATCAAAGGTGCATCAGGAGGTGCTCCGTGTACACAACCTCAACACTGGCAGCTGGGTGGGCTTCCTTGCGCTTCCATAGGAAGCCACCAACAAACAGCAAATGAGGCTTGGTGTTCCAAAGCATGCCAGCACCAGGCCACCACTGCAGGAACCAACAGCATCCATCTCCAGCCACGCCACCCTCTTAAGCCATTTGAACCTTAAATATGAGGTCCTCTGCCGTGGGCACCTGAAGAAGCCAGCTGGATGTGCTTAGACTTCAACTGTGCCACAGCAGAAACCTTCCTGGCCTTTGGGCTTGGGGGAACAGCTGCTAGTGGACTCAATGGGCCAGGGAGTGTTTGAATCCAACTTCCATGTTGGGAATATCCTTGTCTGGCCCATTTGCAGGGAGTGTTGGGCTGAGTAGAGAAGGGTCTCTAGTCTTCATCAAAAGCAAAAGCAAAGTGTTTTGCTTTTAGACTGGCCCATAGTGGTCAAAGCACTTTCTGGGTAATTTACGATATGACTATGCGGGCTACGCATTGCCCTCGTTGGGTACTCATTTTACCAGCCTCAGGAAGATAGAGGCTGAGTCAACCATGGGTTGCTTACCTGGGATTGAAGCCCAGGTCATGAGCACATTTTTGTGCAGTACAGAGGATGAACCACTGCGCTATCTTATAGAAACTTAAGGAAAAGACGCTAACAGTGCATGGAATTTTCAGGTGCCCCGTCGCACAGTGGTTAAATGCCTGTATTGCAGCTAAAATGTGCTCACGACCTGGGGTTCAATCCCAGGTAGCAGGCTCAAGGTTCACTTAGCCTTCCATACTTCCGAAGTCGGTAAAATGAGTACCCAGCTTGCCGGGGGGGGTGCAATGTATAGCCTGCACACTGTAATTAAAACTGTAAACCTCCCAGAGACCACTTGAAGTGGTATGGGGTGGTATATAAGCAGAACACTTTTTTGCTTTGTTGGCAAATAGCTATGCTGGGCCTGCTGGCCATTAAAGTTGAGTTTATTTCCATGAAATGTTTTGCAGCACGTTCCCAAGGGGGAGGGCTCTCAGAAAAGCAAACAGTTCACCGGGAGCTACACACAGCCGGCCAGCCTTGCCTGTTTGATTGTGCGACCAACTGAGTGGTTGGTTGTGCAGCTAGTTGCACAACTGAACCTGTGGAATTGCAGGTGGGATGACCATTTTAACACAAAGATTGCAACTGCTTGCACATCTCGTATAAACTGTGCAGCAGGATTTTCATTAAAGGGTGATTCCCACCCTCCCACCCCTGGATAAAAAAATAAACACAGAGACAAACACCAAAGCCAAAATTCCAGGGACTTTGCTATCACTAGCCATACAGAAAGCTCTATCACATGGACAAACTTTGGTCCTCCACCTCAGCCCGAAGGTAGTGATGATGATGATGATGATGATGATGATGATGATGATGATGATGATGATGATGATGATGATGATGATAGAGCTCATACTCAAGTGGCAAGACCAAAATCTGACACCTGGCAGCCCTCAATCCAGGGTGGGCCCCTGATAGACCTTGTGTCTAAGATATTTGGAGAAGGTTCCTCCTTCATTCCCTTGACCATTGGGGACCTGATTTTCAGAATTAATGAACTCCCAGACTCATAATGCAAGGCTTAATCCCCTTAGGTGAATTATGGGACTAAGAGCCCTCAAGCCGACAAGAAGGAGAGCAGCCCTCTTACCTCAACTCCTTTCAGACACCCACTTCTTTGCCACCATTAGAAATGTGCCCTCACTGCACCGTGGGAGATAAATGGATCCCCTGCAGCTCACAAAGGTCCTGGGGGAGCCAAGTTCTAATTGAGGCAGCCACCGTTGGAACTCATTGCCTCATGCACCTCTGCGAATCGGAAGGAATCTTCGCCACTTCTTCAGGACCGTGGAGCATGGATGCCTAAGGACAAACTCCGGGTTGGAGAGATAGGCAGAATATCTCTCAATGCCATTTGCAGGGAATCATAATCAGGTGAAGACATCTGCTAGGGAATACCCTGAAGCAAATGGTGAGCCGCTGTGTGAGACAGAATGCTGGACTGGATGGGCTGTGGCCAGTTCCGGCAAGGCTGTTCTTATGTTCTCATGGTTTCAGGAAGCAGAAAAACACAACAAGGAAAGTCAGATGTGTGTTCTACCTCCCGCGGCTTTGATGGCTCCCAAGTCCCATAATTCAGTTCATAATTTAGGGGACAGTTTTGTTCTCCATGGCTTCAGAGACTAGGATTCGGGGCAACGGTTTCAAACTGCAGGAAAAGAGATTCAATTTAAACATTAGGAAGAATTTCATGACAGTTAGAACTGTTCAGCGGTGGAATAATATGCTGCCCCAAAGGAGGGTGGTGGAGTCTCCTGCTTTGGAGGTTTTTAAGCAAAGACTGGGGGGCCATCTGTCGGGAGTCCTGTGATGGGGGTTCCTGCATGGCAGGGAGTTGGACTGGATGGCCCTTGAGGTCTCTTCTATGATTCTATGATTCCGTAATGCCAGCCACTGTGAGCACCTCAGGCAGGTTTGATGAGGAGATAAGAGGGGGACTTTTGCAAAATGAGGCCAAGCAAGCCCATCCTTGCTGCCCATCCACAAGCAAGCAATGGCCTTTCTCTTCCGACTGCCACGTACTTTTAGTGACAGGCTGCTGAGAAAGGCACTTTCAATGGAACGTGCTGCTTTTTTGTTCCTTTTTACTACGGTTTAAATTGCTCTAAACGGTTTTCCGCGCCTGGTCTTTTAAATGTTATGATGCGCTTAACGGCTTTGTGTGCGCTTTTTGGTCTTCTCTCAAGTTTTGTTTTGGGGGTTTTTCCCCCCTCCAAACCATTTTGTGAGCTGCCTTGTTTGTGCCTGCGTTGAGAGAAAGGTGAAAGAGAAATGAAGTTAATGAACGAGGGATAACGAGGCGGCTTCTGCCGTTTCTGAGAGATCTGCGGCCCACTCAGACTGCCTGTTCTTCCACCTCTAAGCAAGGATGTTCTCAAGCCCCTCTGCCTTTCGGTCATCAGCTGATCAAGCAACAACAAGGAGTATCTCCTGCAATCAATGGCACACTATTTCCACGAGAGCCCCACGGCCACCAGCGAGTGGACGTGCGGAGTCTAGATCCTCCCTCCCCGCCTCCAGCATCTGTCACTGGGATCTGCAATAAGGCTCGGAAGGCAGGGTGTTGGCCTCATGTGTTGCAGGCACAAGGAAGCAAATTAATCTTGCTGTGATTTTCATGTGTCAGCAGCTGAACAATGAGAGCTAGACTGTGCCAGAGCTGTGGCGGAAGAGGGTCTGTTTGCCTTAGGAACTTTCCCTAGGCAGCCATGTGTGTATAGGCCACCGGGTTGGGGTTGGGGTGGAATTGCTTGGTATTAATAACATGGTCCCCTTATTGCACATTTGATTTTTTAAAAAAGCTCTAAGAATACAATAGAGAGTGGAACTGGAAAAGGTGCAGAAGAGAGCAACTAAAATGATTACTGGGCTGGGGGACATCCCTTATGAGGAAAGGCTAAAAATTTGGGGCTCTTTAGTCTGGAAAAAAGGCACCTGAGGAGGTATATGACTGAGATGTACAAAATAATGCAGGGCATGAGTAAAGTGGATAGAGGGACGCTCTTCTCCCTCTCACAGAATACCAGAACTAGGGGACATCCACTCAAATTGGGGGTTGGGAGAATGAGAACAGACAAAAGAAAATATTATTTTACCAAGCGTGTTGTTAGTCTGTGGAACTCCCTGGCACAGGAGGTGGTGATGGCATCTGGCCTGGATGCCTTCAAAAGGGAATTGGACAGATTCCTGGAGGAAAAGTCCATCCCAGGTTACAAACCATGATGGAGATGTGTAATATCCAGGCTTAAAACCAGAGTACTTCAAGGGCCAGATGCAGGGGAGTGGTATCAGGAGACAGATATCTAGTCTCATGCGCTCCCAAACGCATCTGGTGGGGCCACTGTGAGATACAGGAAGCTGGACTAGATGGGCCTTTGGCCTGATCCAGCAGGGCTCTTCTTATGTTCTTATGTTCTTATTTCTAGCTCTCTTCCTCCTCTCCTATAAGAGGATTTCTTGGAAAATAATACAGAGTGTTTACCTGTGCAAGCTCCCTAGGTCCTAGAAATAATCTGGTGTGGATGTGCCCACCAGCTTTGTGCAGCTTAAAAGAAGCCAGGTTTCCACCCAGTTCTACCCATACGAGTCGGCCCACTGGCCCATTCCAGCAGAGTCGCTGCCAACAAGCAGCCGTGCCCAAAGGCAGGGAGGATCTCCATGAAGCTCAGGGGCTTGGCGTGTGCCAAAGGCCAGCCATGTGTGGGAAGTGTGTGCTCCACTTCAGATCTCCCGCCACCACCTTGGCTGTCCTTGACGGAGCCGCGCATGTGAGGAGCGGCCAGGGAGGGGAGCAGTAGAGAAGGAACCCCATCAGATCTAACTCTTGGGTTTGATCATAGGGGGACCTGACAGCACACGGACGTTCTCCGCGCCACGAACAAGCGCGGCTGTCACTTTGGCTGCTTCTCTCGGAGACACCCCAGTTACCGCATAATTGCATTCTTAACAATGCCGTATTAGATATGGAGGGTGAGCAGACAACGTCTGGAGCTGTTATCTCTGGCGGTAATAGAGTTGCTGTCCTCAGCAAACACTAACTCAGGCGCCACTGCATTAGTGAGGCTGCGGGGAGGCACCCGGCGTCCATCCAAGCTACCCTTGAGCGTCCGCCTGCGTTCGACAAATTGGAAATGAAATGATCATTTGGGAGTGCAGGACAGGTGGAAGGAGAGGTGATGTTTCTCAGATGTCAAAAGGTTACAGGATAGGGTTGTAAGAGGAACTTAATGAGTCCGGGGTTTAAATCGCAACCCAGCTGTTATGGAGCCACCAGTTGCTCTCATCTTGACTCACGCCATGAGACTGTGATGAGAATACAGTAGGAAGAAGAGAAAGAGAACCATACGCTCTGCCTGAAACTTCTTGGAGGCGAGATATGGGCAATCCTCACTTAATGACGAAGTTCCATTCCTATGACTAGGTCATTAAGTGAATGAGTTGTTAAGTGAGGAGCTGAAGGCCATTGTGGTAGGTGGAGGTTTCCTTCCTTGCATGCAGGCCAGAGCATGGAGACTATCTAAGGGCTCGGTCCCACGTCCCTTTAAAAGCAGTTTAAATTACTTAATAAACCGAGTCAAAAAATGCAGTCCCCACGGCCACCGGGCTTTTTGAAAAAAAAGAAAAAGAAAAAGAAAACCCAGTAATGCTCCCTTAAGGGAGGTTTCTGTGACTCACCTGCAAGGTGGAGAATTTTTTGCCTCGCTTTGAAAATCCAGCTTTTAAGGAGGCAGACGCCGTGGGACCACGCTGATGATCTGGGTTTCTTTTTCTTTCTCTTTTTGGCTATTCCTGGGGCCGATGGGCTGTGTTTTTGTTAATTGCTTTTCAACTTCAGAGAAACAGGAAGCTCTATCCGGTCCGACAAGCATTAAATTCCCCCAGAGAAGTGGCTCATGTTTGTTTTCAAATGCTAGCGCCACCTGCTGGCCAAGGGGGGGGGGGCTGAACTGCAGTTTAAAATGAAAGAAGCCGTTTTTGACGTGAGAACTCTTGTCCCAGATTTAAATCACATGATGGGACGAAGAGGAAAAGCCGGACCTTCAGAAGATCAGGATCGAAACCCAGGTGTGACCACAGCCTAAGAGGCCCCAGAAGAAGCCGGACAAAAAGGAGGGGGAAATGGAGAGGGAGGTGGCTGACACCGTACTCTGCACTGGTGATTCACCTCCCTGGCGGAGGCACTGTGATGCTCCCAGCAACACCAGCCCCTTGAAGCAACAGAGGAGGGAGAAGGCAGGAAGGATGATGTAGTACTGCTTTCTCTCCTCTGAGTTGCTGACAAGGGAGGTGCAGGCAAGCAGAAGCCGTCTGGATGCTTTGGCCCGGAAGCCCTGTGGGCTGGAACAGTAGGTTGTTCCTCAGGCAGCCATTAGGTGAACCTAAGAACATAAGAAGAGCCATGCTGGATCAGGCCAAAGGCCTATCTAGTCCCGCTTCCTGTATCTCACGGTGGCTCCACCAGATGCGTCTGGGAGCGCACGAGACTAGATCTCTGTCTCCTGGTACCACTCCCTTGCCTCTTGCCCTTGAAGTACCCTGGTTTTAAGCCTGGAGATGACACATCTCCATCATGGTTTGTAACCTGTGATGGACTTTTCCTCCAGGAATCTGTCCAATCCCCTTTTGAAGGCATCCCGGCCAGATGCCATCACCACCTCCTGTGGCAGGGGGTTCCACAGACTAACAACACACTGGGTTAAAAAAAATCTTTTGTCTGTTCTCACTCTCCCAGCCCTCAGCTTGAGTCGATGTCCCCTAGTTCTGGTATTTTGTGTGAGAGAGAAGAGCTTCCCTCTATCCACTTTACTCATGCCCTGCATTATTTTGTACGTCTCAATCCTATCCCCCCTCAGGCACCTTTTTTCCAGACTAAAGAGGCCCAAATGTTTTAGTTTTTCCTCATAAGGGAGGTGCCCTAGCCCAGTGGTGGTGGTTTTGGCTGCTGCCGCCAACTGTGAGTCTCAGTGGTCATTAAATGGGTAGGTTGTGAAGTGAGGAGGGCTGTGCATAACAAATTATAACAAATGAACAATGATGATGTATATAGAATCCTGTTAGTCTTCATGTAAAGTATTGTAACTTGTGACGGCTAATGGTGCTTAACAAGGTGCCAGGCAGCATGGCCATATGCTTGATTGTGCAACCAAGATGCCCTCTAGCACCTCATCAGTTACTGACAATTAGCTGCAGGAATGTATTCAGAGCTTAAATAAACGTCAATACCATTACAGCCAATCAATAACAAGCAGCGTTTGGCCCCATTCGCTATGGAGATAAGAAGGGACGAGGTCGTTTTGCCCCACTCATGCCTTTCCAAGCATTTTCATAGACAGAATGATCTTGACAGCAATATGGAACTGCTAAGGATATGACTATGCAGTGTGTGCGTATGTGTGTGTGTGGAGGGGGGGGGAATACCATTTGATTTGCTGCGATTTTGCACCCAAGGAAATCAGGATTCCAAGGCTGAAATTGCTGGAGCCACCCAGGCACAATTTGCTGAAGTCCGCTAGGGCAGAGGCAGATGATTTGGTATACATGGAAGTTCAGCAGCAGAAGCTGTTAAGTTGCTGTCAAGGTGCTAATTGGCAATTTCCATCTCTCTCTCTCTCTCCCCCCTGTACTGACATCGTGTTCCAGCATTGTGTTGAGCCCCTTCCTTCCTTTCTTCCTTCTTTCCTTCCTTCCTTCCTTCCTTACTTCCTTCCTTGGAGAAATGGTGTGGAGATTAGGGACAGAGTTGAGGTGAACTGGTGCTGCCATGACCCCCTCTTTGCACTGGATCAGCTGAAGACACTAGATAGGAAGTGGACAAGAGTGATATAAGCCCAGCTGGAACAAATCTGAACTACCCCTTCTGGCTAAATAAACAAAGAAATAATTCCCCACTTTAAAAAAAGACAATTCCACAAAGAAATCTGCACTTAATTTTACATTGTGTTGCCACCATGTTTTATTATGAACTCGTCTCTCTCCCAGTCCAGTGCAAAACGCAAGGCGAACGGCCAATGTGGTTGCCTCCTCAGACAGCAGGCACAACTCCATAGCAGCGCACATGCCTCCAATGTGCCAAGATCCAAACCACAGAGGAAAGACTGTAGCAAGGTGAGGAATCACTTCCCAGCTGGAATGCTTGGAGAGCTCCTACTAGCCGGAAGAGATACAGTGGTCCCCCACCCTTTCGCGGTTCATATACTGCAGTCCTGCAGTACTGCTTTACAGCACAACTGGAAAGGCATTATACCCTTGCGTGGGGAGCAATGCGCCATGCCAGGGCTCCAGCTGATTGGCACTGGAGTGGGGGAGAAAAACTTTTACTTCCCCACCCCAGCGCCAATCAGCTGGAACCCAGGGAATGGATAAGGGGGGGGGGTTAAAAGCCTGGGGTTTTTAAACCTTTATTTCCCCCTTCCCCACGCCCCAGGCTCCAGCTCATTGGTGCTGGGGTGGGGAAATAAAGGTTTTTCTCCCCCACCCCAGTGCCAATCAGCTGGAGCCCCGGCATCGCACACCGCTCCCTGCACCCCGGGGTTGGGATAATTGGCGTGCAATGTTTAAAATGCCTTTAAGCAATGGAGCCAAGCGCTTGTCTCCGTTGGTTAAAGGCATTTTAAACTTCATGCGCCGCCCCACCAGGCCCCACCCGACCTGCATCCGTGTATCACGTATTTTCAGTCATCACGGGTCGGGTGGGTCCCTAACCCCCGCGATAGATGGGGGGTTGCTGTACAACATGCTTCTTGATCAGGGTGGGTGACATGTCAGACTTCAACACCCACCAGTCCTATGCAGCATAACTTATGACAAAGAATGGTGGGAGAGGTAGTCCCATAACATCTGGGAGGGTGCATGTTGGCCAGCCATGGTTTAATAGATGAGGCAGTTTCCTCAGTTATGGAGGTTGCACAGACTCGATGAGGGCCTTTGAGATGGGACCAGGTTTTCTGCAGATGTACCCACAATGCAGAAGCTCAACAAAAATCTGTCTCTGTTATCCACAAAAGGTCAACCAATATCCCTCAGGAGCACATTACTGCCACACCATTGGTCCCAGTTCCTTCCAATGTGCAAATTCTGAGCAAGGGCATTTGAAATCATTCAGGGGGGAGGAGGAGTGTTAACGTTTGGGAGAGGCTGAACCTGAAAGGGAGGTCAGGGTCTAAGCTCCTGTTTCCTCCCCCAATCTAAGACAAATGGCATGGTACAGGGCAGCCAGAGGATCTGTTCGCAAGCAGCAAGCAGGATCAAAAGAGGCAGAAAGCAGGTTCCAGAGGCAAGCAGAGAGTGGACTTCTGCAAGACAAGGGGACATGTAGAAGCTTGTGTCATTTTGGAATAGACCAAGCCTGCAGCGGTAGTTGGGCAGCACCAGCCTGCCAGCTGGCATCCTTGGTTGCCTGGTCTGCCTAAACCAGTGGTTCTCAACCTGTGGGTCCCCATATGTTCCTGGACTACAACTCCCAGAAGCTGCCACCACTAGCTGTGGTGGCGAGGATTTCTGGGGACACCTTGGAAAGTTACTTCACATCCTTCTCATCGCGTTTCACTGTCCTGCTTGGGACCGGTACGAAAAAAGGTTACTCCACGTTCATTGTGTGACAGCGGGAGTTCGTCCCGACCACGCCCCCTGAACTGGGAACAGAGTGTGATGAGACATATCTCTCCCTGGCCTCGGGATTTGTCTTGTCCTGGTGTTCTGAGACAAGTGCCCGTGAAGTAACACTTGTCACGCAACGCATGCATTCTCCATCTAGTGGCAGGAGTGCAAAGTTGCATTCTCCAGTACAATCCCAATGGCGTAAACAATGTATCGCAGAGAGGGAAGAAGGCATGAAACTAGGAGTTTTGCCACTTAATACATGAAATGCAAAGTTGCGGAGATTCGAAATATCGAAAAACGGAAGCCCGGGTCAAAAAAAGGGGTGGGGGTAAATGAAGCCAGGAAAATTCAGTAATTGTCACGAAACAAGGACGTGAAGTAGCAGTTGTCCCGATACCATCAATCACACCCGTGGGTAAACGGAAAAAGGGACAGAACCGGGACAAGACCACATGACCGCGAACAACGTTATTACGGAACGAACGTAATCTTGGAACGAGGAAGGACGTGAAGTAATCGTCTTGGAGCCCAAGGTTGGGAACCGCTGCCCCAAACAGACACGCAGCAGTACCATCTTTGGCCAGTACAAGGGCGGTGCTGTAACAAAGAAAGATTGGGCAAGAGGTGTTTCTTTCCACTGTAAATCTGTCTGGGAAAGGTTTGGCACTCCCAATATTGCCTGATTGGAATTACCACCAGCAGAGCCACAACAATGAACAATGAGGGACGATGGGTGTACCACCTATTATCCAAAAGGCTGCAAACTGCCCATCCCTGACCAGCTTCTCTGGGAGGGCAGGATCTTTTGATTAAGTTCCCATGACACTCAACCATCATTTGAAACAGACATGGGACCCGTTTTCCATTGAAAACCAGATTTTGGGGCTAAAACTCTCAGAATCACGTAGCAAGCTTGGACAATGATGATGTTGGCTGGGGGTAATTCTGGGAGGGGAGATCCAGAAAAAGGGTAGATTTTTTTCCCCCAAGCTCTGGCAGAATTTGTGTTGCTTATCCATGTTGTTAACCATATCGGCCAAAAGAAGGTTGACCTCTTACTGAATAATCCAGGAGTATTGAATAAAGCAGCATATTGCCTGTATACGATCCATAAAACCGACATCAGGAAAAATCCAGCTGCTGGAGTCTCCCTCGTAGTTCTGTCTGCCTGCCAGGAACAGGGAGGGTGATTGACTTTCTGCCGACTGGACCGCTGAAACGTGTGATCCCTAATTAACTGGAGTCGGCCTTCACTTTTTGCGAGACATAGCCAGTCATTTGAACAGCTGGGCAAAAAAATGTCATCATCCTGAGTGTGTGCCCATCCATCCGTCCACCCCCAACCACTACTCTGAGACCAATCCCGCCACCGTTTTCCAGTGTCATGGGCTTGTCAACAGCTGTCATCAAGATCTTCAAGTTGCTGCCTCTGCCTTTAACGAGAAAAATATAGGTCTCCCTCCCTCCCTCCCTCCCTCCTTCTGTCTCTGTGTAAAGAGAGAGAGAGAGAGAGAGAGAGAGAGAGAGAGAGAGAGAGAGAGAGAGAGAGAGAGAGAGAGAGAGACTGTGTGAGAGAAAGAGAGATCATGATGAGCTCCTGGCCATAGTTCAAGTGTGCATGTGTGTGGAGAGGGAGAGGGATTGTGTATGTGTGTTTGTGCATGTATGTATGAGACAAATGATGATCATGAATCCCTTGTGTGTGTGTGTGTGTGTGTGTGTTGTGTGTGTGTTGTGTGTGTGTGTGTGTGGAGAGAGAGAGGGGGGATTGTGTATGTGTGTGTGTGTGTGTGCATGTATCTATGAGAGAAATTATGACGATGAATCCCTGTGTGTGTGTGTGTGTGTGTGTTGTGTGTGTGTTGAGAGAGAGAGGGATTGTGTGTGTGTGTCTGTGTGTGTTGTGTGTGTGTGTGTGTGTGTGTGTGTGTATTGGAGATAGATAGATGATAGATAGATAGATAGATAGAGAGAGAGAGAGAGAGAGAGATAAGATAGATAGATAGATAGAGAGAGAGAGAGAGAGAGAGAGAGAGAGAGAGAGAGAGAGAGATAGAGAGAGAGAGAGAGAGAGAGAGAGAGAGAGAGAGAGAGAGAGAGAGAGAGAGAGAGAGAGATAAGATAGATAGATAGATAGAGAGAGAGAGAGAGAGAGATACCAGACCCTAACATTTGGGACAGCCTCTTTCAGTTTTTTCATGCCTATGTGAAACAGTATGGGGAACCATGGAACCCTGAGACACTCCACAGGCTAATGGTCAAGGTGTTGGTGAGGATTCCCCACCACCACCACTACCATTCCCCAAGTGATATGGCGCCAGGGAAAATCCCAGATGCTGGCTCCTTTTATTCATCAGTTCACCACTTTTCACCCAAACACAAAGCAGTTGTCAGGGCTGTTCCTAACAAGTGTGAAGGTTAGTGAGGACAAGAGGGGATCCTGTAGAACAGTGTTGGCGAACCTATGGCACGGGTGCCAGAGGTGGCCCTCGGAGCCCTTTCTGTGGGCACCCGACGTTGCCCCTTCACAGCCACCGGTATGCAGGTTAAGTCGCTGTATTGGCACTTTGTGAAAAAAATGAGTGGGTTTTGAATCGCAGTTTGGGCACTCGGTCTCTAAAAGGTTCGCCATCACTGCTGTAGACCGTCTTGACTGCTGCCATCGGTGTTGTCAGCATCGTCCCTTTGCTATGTAGAGCTTGGCATGAGAGTGAGGGCAAGTGAGCACCCAGCAGCAGCGACAAGGATGGTGGTGGTTTCTTCTACCTGCAAATGTCACAGACAAAAAAGCCTTCATTACCAAAACCTGGCAAGAGGAAGTTAATACTCAGTTGAGCCAAGGGGGAGATGGGAAAAGAGCATTATCTGCAAAATTGATAACGGAAGCACTTTCCTCCGATAACACTTTGCAATTGGGGACAAATTTCAGTTCTCAGACAGGCAGAAAGAATTAAAGGTGTTATCCCTGCAGCACGGGGCTTAATGTGGCATGACCGCTTTCCACATGCCAGTGAATGAATGCGGTGCTTCAGGGCCTCCTATGGGCCCTTGTTTCCCTGAGGCCACAAAGGAATGCTGCCACGGTAGCCTCCTAACCCATCAAACCGTGGGTAGCCGGAGGGGTCGAACGCGGGGCCCATTTATTTTACACAATCAAATTTCAGTGGCAGCCATTTCAGGGTTGTTCTCACTAACAAATGAGCTTCTACTAGCAAGGGATCCCAGGGTGTTTTCTGTTCTCCTGCTGTCCCTCTGCTGACAATCAATCGTTCCCCTCGCTAATGCAAAGAACAACGAGGAGAGGTAATTATAATCAAGGTTGGAGGACGGGAAGAAAGATTGGCCGGGGAGTTCAAATCGAGTGGCTATCCTGCTCCCCCCCCCCAGCCTCCCTACCATGGAGATCACTAACCCTCTTATCAGCAGAGGAGTCATATCTTGCTCTCCCCCCTCCAAGTAGGTTTGCACCTTGGAAACATTACTGTGCTGATATGAGAACCTCTGCAAGCTGCTATTTCATCCACCTCTCCGCCATCTATCTCGAGGTTGCTGCTAGATCGTCTACTCCAGGCATGTCCAAAGTCAGGCCCGGGGGCCGAATGTGGCCCGTTTTCAAATTCTGAGTGGCCCGCGGCTTCTTCTCCCCACTGGCTCAGCCTGTTACACATCCCCGCCAGCTGGCCCCTCCCCATACCGGATGGAGGCATTTGCTTGCAGTTTTATGGTTTGCCTGCCCTTCCTTGCTTCTGTCCATCCCCCAGCCACCTGCCCAGCCTACCCACCCCCGGCTCTGTTGCTGCAGCGTCCTCCCCTCCTCCTTGCATGTTATAGAGACTTGTCCAAAGTCCGGCCCGGGGGCCAAATGTGGCCGAATGGTCAGACCCCACACATTTTCACCTCACCAAATCTGGCCCTCCTTGCAAAAAGTTTGGACACCCCTGGTCTACCCAGTTAGATATTTTCTTCCATCAGAGTTATGTTTTGTGGCAAAATTCATGCTGTCTCCAGTTCCAGCCATCTTCCATGTCCAGATTTCTTTCTTTTAAAAAATGAATGCGAAAGAACATGTTTAAAAGCCTTTTACCAGATTTGTTTGTATGTTTGTTTTTTATAGACCACCTTTCTCCAGATAAGAGGACTCAAAACAGCTCAGATAAGTAAAAAGAATGGAATTAAAAATACAGTGAGATGTACATTTCACTGTAAAACAGTTTAAATACATAAAGACAATTAATCTATAAAGCTGATTAAAATATATTGAATAATTAAAACAGGCAAAACATTAAAAACCATCTTTTCTGTCTCATGATACATTAATGCTTTGGTTTTCAAGTACCATGCATGGTTTAAGAGTGTTTTGCAAGACAAGCAAACATTTATTCTAAATTTTGCCTCGATCAGTGAGCAACATCTTGCAGTACAAGCACCGGAGTATGTCACATGATCACTAGTGAGCCAATGATGGCTTTCTGTCTCTCCTTGCTGGGTTGTGGGTGGTTGTCTGGAATGTTCCATCTCAGGCTGCCTCCAAGGCAGAGGGAGGAGAGAGGAATAGAGGTCTCCAGGAATGTTTTCAAAGGAGAGTGCAGGTTAGGAGTTTCTTTTATTTTTCTTTATATATTTAATTAATTTGTTTCCAACATCCTTTCATATTTTTCAAACCATTTCTAATCATGGGACAGCTAAGCAAGTGTGTGGGGGGCACTACAAATTGCACTTTATTAGTGTCACATTCAAAACATAGAGTAAAATCCAGTTGTTGGTCCCAAAGAGAGCGGATTCCGTAACCAGGTACCTAAACCATGGTGTGGATGTGGACTTCTTGCTAACTTATTTTGTGAGTTTCGGCATTTTGTGCATACAGTGTGTGGTCTATGGGGTCTCAGAATGAAACATCTGATTTTCCATTATTTCCTATGGGGAAATTTGCTTTGATATGCAAGTGCTTTGGTTTGCAAGCATGTTTCTGGACTCACTTGTGCACGTAAACCATGGTATTACTGTATTTGATAAATGTGTGTGTGTGTGTGTGCACGCGCATATAGATGCAATGTTCCATCCCATTTTTGGGTGGGCCATGCTAGCAAGAAATTGATATGGAGATGATATTACAATTCTCAGTGGACTCCAGCCATGCAGATTATACCCTGACTTTGTGACCAGTTCTCAAGTAATTGAAAATTTCCTTGTGGTCGCAAGCTACCCCATGACTCAGTATTGTACAACCTGTCAAAATGGAAATTAATTTTAAGCAAAATTATAAGGTGTAAATAATATAAGAGGCAGCAGTTGTTTTTGCTTTTCTTTGGAACTTTAGCTGCTCATTCTGAACCTGGATCTATCCGTGATGGAAAAAAAATGTCCCTTAATAATACTGTATTATGACTAAGGTGAATTAATAACCGATAGAGACTCGAGTTTCTTGCCTTGGGTTGCTGAAAATCTTCATTCAGAAGAGGCTGAAGGAGGAGACAAAAGAGAAAAGGAAGGGGAGACATTATAATCCAGCATGATGAACCCATTCTATCAAATCCCTCCTGGAGAGTGCAAAGTTTTACAAATATTTAATAATCAGCTTTGGCCCAGGGAAGAATTACAGATGTAAATCCTGATCTGCTTCAGCCATATGCAGGAAATAAAATAAAGGGGGGGGAATCTTCTCCTCCCTAAGAGACACCAAGGTATTTTTAAAAAGAAAAAGAAAAAGCAACACAGATTTGGATTTTGAAACATTTTCAGAACTGATTTTTATGCATTTCTGCAAATGCTCAAAATTTAAAATGGTGGTAGCTGTTGTCTTGGTTCCTGGACCAAACAGTAACACAAGATAGTTGCCTGCGGGTCCTTTTATGTTGTGTGCTGTGCCTTGAGAAGAAGCAAGGTGTGTGATAAAACTGCGGTAGTGTACTGCAGTCAAGACTCACACAACCCGAGTTTGATTCCAATGGCTCAGGTAACCGACCTGCGGTTGACTGTTCAGCCTTCCAGCCTTCTGAGGTTGTGAAATTAAGTCTCCAGCTTGGTGGCAGGCAAAGTTGTTGTTTGTATAATTAGGGTGTAAACCGCCCAGAGAGTACTGTGGCACCATGGGGGCATACATAAGTTGAAACAAAAACAACTTCAGCACAGAGCTGTTGTTGCGCAAGCCCGGGAAACACAACAAAAACTGCTTATTATCTGAATCTTCTGATGTTGGCTAGACCTCTCTCAAATCCTGAGGGGGAAAATTGACAAAGTGTCTCTCTGTGCTGTACCAAGACAGCCTGTCATGGCAAAAATCTCTCTAGATGTGAGGATTTCCCCTGCATGCATTTCTTAAAAATATACTTTTGAAAATAATTCGCTACCAATTATTGTTCCGATAGCTCTAGAAAGAAACGGGCTGCCATTATTTAGGATATTCAGTGCAGTGTAGTGGATAACGCCCATCCTGAGAGTCCAACTGACTTACACATAACTTACAGGCATGACTCAACTTCCAGATCACCTCACCTGGATGACTGAGAATCTTCACAGACATTCCATGTTACGATGATTATCATGTGCCTCCAAGTCAATTCTGACTTTGGGTGACCCATTTTCAGGGTTTCCAGGGAGACAATAACTTCAAATGTTACCCTGCCAAAAAGGAGCGGTGTCACCCCTCTTTAAATTGCAGTTCTTGTGTCGTTTCATCACACCTTCATTGTTGGGGAAAATAATTAATCATAAGTAACTCATTGTTTGAAGGCAGTTGCTAACTTGCTATCATCATGAGGCCTCAGTACTTAGCCTTCTGCTTTTCTGTTCAGCTAATAGAGAACTACAGAAATATGTAGAAAATTAAATTTAGACTTTTAAATCTCATTTGACCAGAAGATTCACACAGAAAGAACTTAAGATGGATTGCGTCGGGCTCCCAAATGCACAAATCCTTTGCTGTAAGTCTGCCTGAGTTGCTGCCTGGCTTGAGAGATTGTGGATGGGTGACACTCCAGGTAAGGGATCTCAATTTGCCGTGATGTATTGGGTTCTCCTTCTGAATTATTTGTCCATTCACTTTGAGGGGGAAAGGGTTTGGTTGAATCTTGTAATGGTGGAGGAGCATCCAATGGTTGCAAGGCATTGATGGATCTGAAACCATCAGAACATAAGAACGTGAGAACATAAGAACAGCCTTGCTGGAACAGGCCACAGCCTATCCAGTCCAGCATTCTGTTTCACACAGAGGCTCACCATTTCCTTCAGGGTATTCCCAAGCAGATGTCTTCACCTGCTTACGATTCCCTGCAAATGGCAGTGAGAGATATCCTGCCTCTCTCTCCAACCCAGACGTTGTCCTTAGGCATCCATAATGATAGCCATTGATACCCTTGTTCTCCATGAACTTGTCCAATCCTTTCCTTAAAGTTGTCAAGGCTAACAGCTATCGCCACTTCTTCTGGCAGGGAGTTCCAAAGACCAGCGATCCTCTGGGTGAAAAAGTACTTTCTCTTATTTGTTTGAGATCTAGCACGCAAAAGTTTCATGGAGTCCCCCTAGTTCTACAGTTGTGCGATAGGGAAAACATTTTGTCTTTATCTACTTTGCCCACACCGTGTATGATTTTATAAACTCCAATCAGGTCACCTCTTAGACGCTGTCATTCAAGAGTGAAGAGGCCCAGCCGTTGCAGCCTCAGATAGTAAGGAAGGTGTTCCAGTCCCCTAATCATTCCAGTTGCCCTCCTCTGCACTTTTTCCATTTCTATAATATCCTTCTGGAGGGATGGTGACCAGAACTGTACCCAGTACTCCAGATGGGGCCTCACTATAGATTTATAAAGAGGCAAAAGGACACGTGCTGACTTATTTTCTATACCCTTCCTAATGATCCCTAGCACTGAGTTTGCTTTTTTCACTGCTGCGGCACACTGGGTTGACATCAGAAGTGAAGTTGCAGCCCGCATTTGACAAGATCTGTCAGCTGTAGTCCAACAGCATCAAGTGGCCTTTGGCGGTTATGGGAAGTGCCCAACAGTAGTAGGTCCCAAATGGTGTGTTCCAATGTCATGGGACACCACCAAATCTGGTCAAGGGCGCCATAGACATACAACTGAGGCTGCTCTTCCCAGCTCCCTTCTCTTCTCTCCTCCAATTATCGTACTGGGCGAGTTGCAGACAGTGGTTAGTAGGTCAAGGGAGCTGCAAGTCAAAAATGTTTCGGAACCACTGGTCAAGATAATGCCTGGATAGCTAGCCAGAGGGAGAACTTGGTGGTGTGCATTAATGGCGACCTTTGGTGACAAGCTGACCCCACAGGGGGAATGTATAAGTCTTGAAAGTATGTATTGAGCAATATATCAGAGAATCTGGGTCTATTTTAATTTAAAAGGAGAACCTCCCATGCTAACTTTTGCAGGCTGGGGCCTTTTGCAAGGGTAGCTTGTAGGAATAGGGCCTTTTCAGCAGCTGCCCCCAGGCTATGGGACGCCCTCCCAACTGAAATCCGCCTGGCACCAACGCTGATGACTTTTCGGTGCCAGGTAAAAACCTTCCTGTTCCAGAAGTTTTTAAAATGACATAATATATATTGTGGGTCCTGAGGGCAATGGGCCCCATGGCGCAGTGGTTCAACTGCTGTACTGCAGCCAAAACTGTGCTCATGACCTGGGGTTCAATCCCAGGTAGCAGGCTCAAGGTTCACTCAGCCTTCCATCCTTCTGAGGTTGGTAAAATGAGTACCCATCTTACTGGCGGGCAATGTGTTGCCTGCATTACTGTAATTAAATACTGTAAACCGCCCAGAGACTACTTGAAGTGGTATGGGGTGGTATATAAGCAGAACACTTTGCTTTGCTTTAGTGAAATACCCAGAAGTTTGTAAGGTTGTAAGGGCAGGCACCAACTGGCCAACGGTCAGCTAGTGTCCTCTGTCTTCAATCTTGAACCATCTCCCTTATCCATCTCAAACCTGCACCCCCAGCTGCATAGGGACTTGGGCATCATTGCCTGAGCCAAAGGGTTCACAGGTTAAAAGGGCTTGTCAACGAAGCTACAGCTGTGAAGATTCTCAGTCATCCAGGTGAGTTTATCTGGAAGTTGAGTCATGGCTACTGGACTTCTTTTTTGAGAGATAGAAATGTTTCGCTGTTCATCCAAACAGCTTCATCGGTCTGAATACAGCTAGTGCAAATCCTCCATCTTATAGGCTGCTTTGACCTCTTGTCACCCAGGCCTGAATTAGGCTCATAAGATGAACAGTGGCCTAAATAGGCTCGTTAGGGAGACAATAGTATCCTTAGCCTTAAGGTGAACAATGGCCTAAGGTGCTGAAACCTATCAAGAATGGGTCGTTAGCTATGGCCTTGGTGGTGAAGGCTTTTTGATTTGCCTGGGGAGTTTGGAAAGCACAGCCTGATAAGTAGCAGATAGACTATGCCGGAGCCCCCCACCTCTGTTGAGGGAGGGGTTTTCAGTGCTCACCTGAATGGCCTCCCTTAATGCTCTTTCAAACCACCTCTCTTCTTTGTCTAATATGTGTACATCCTCATCTTTGAAAGAGTGCCCTTTGTCCTTCAAATGGAGGTGTACTGCTGATTCTGGTCCTGACCTGTTGCCCCTCCTATGTTGGGCCATCCTTCTGTTTAATGGCTGTTTAGTTTCTCCAATGTAGAGGTCTGAACACTCTTCACTGCATTGGACCGCATATACTATATTGCTCCTTTTATGGTTTGGTATCGGATCCTTTGGGTGGACAAGTCTCTGCCTTAGTGTGTTCATGGGTTTGAAATAAACAGGGATGTGGTGTTTGCCAAAAATCCTTTTAAGCTTCTCCGACACTCCCACCATGTAGGGAATGACCAGGTTCTTCCGTCGGGTCTGGGTCTCAGACTGATCCCTTGTTCTTCTGGGATGGCCCACTGCTTTGTTGAAGGCCCACTTTGGATCTCCACAGCTGGTTCTGGAAATCCCCACACCGGAGATGGTGCTAATCCGGAAGCCCTGGAGAAATCTCAGAGGGCAAAAGATGGCTGGCAACTAATCCATCCAGATAGCCAACATCATCTCATCCCCGTGATGCTTTCCAGGCTGTAGCTGGAGAGAGAACATGTTTGCATCCTTTCGCCCCACCAAATGATCTCCTCTCCACCCCCACCCCCCACTGCTGTTGCTTTAGCCCCTGCCTTCTGCGGACACGGCAGGCACGGAGGGTCTCAGCTGCAGCTGCAGGCAGGATCGTGATAAATGTGTCAGGCGTCGCTGGCGGAACAGCCATTCTCTTATTAGCACCTGTAAAACAAAGAACGGAGACGTGACAGGACTGAGGATGCCGGGTCTGGCTGTGCATTGTGGGTTCCAGCTGGATCTTTAGGAGAAGAATGGGAAGTCAGACCCCGTGGTGGTCACTAGCGCAGAAATCTGGGTGTGTTGGGTTCCCCCTCCTCCTTCTTTGGCATTGCATCTCAGTCGTTTGCGTCATGCTGCGTTTCATAGCTACTTTTTTTTAAAAAAAATCCATCTCGTTATCTATCTCTGATCTTTGCAAAAAGTCTCATCGCTGGCTTTGGGTACCCAGTCAGGGCACAGCTAGCTCATTGAGAGGCAATTAACGAGGCACTAAATTAAAGAAAAGAACAAGTTGATCAAGCATCATTTTGGGGGGGTGGGGGAGAGCCTGGAGCACATGGAGCTGTGGGCAGCTAACTGGGCAAGGGAGACAGCATGAGGGCCAATGCACACAACTGCTACTGTGAGCAGATACTTCCGGGGGGCAAAATGCTCCTTGCACTCACCTAAGGTTTGATGGATCACAGCTAATTAACAAGGTGCCAATTGTGGTTGTATAATAAGAGACGTCACCAGGCATACGTTTGAGGGCATGAATACACTATGGGAAAAACCCACAAACTGGCCTTTGGTGGAGTCACACCCGAGAAGTCAGGTTTCCTTGAGCAAGTTCGGTTTAGCCAACTCCACAGAAGTCAGCGGAGGGAGGAAGAGGAGGAAATGGGTAGAGAACCCTTGTTTACACATTGTTAAGTTATTTCTGCTGTGGCTGCCCAGATTTTCAGGAAGCACATCTACAGCACAGTACTTTAGACGTGGCCCATCCAGTGCTGAATAGAGGGGGAGTAGCACTAGTATTTATTTACTTTGATATTGGCATCCTGAAGATTGCTGCATCTACTGTCCAGACCTGCTTCATTTCAACAGATCAGGCATGTTTTGAGCCAGACATTTATGAGTTTGAGCCTGGAAGTCCCATAATATTTTGACTTCTCCACATTGGACCGCTTTTTCTGTTTTGTGGTCCCACCACGTTTTGGCCACTGGATTGTTTTATTTCTTACAGATGCTCCCACTCACCCCAATTGCAACGTTCCTATGTCTTTCCAATCGATGTGTGCACTCCAGTTGCTGCCACAGATAAGGGGGTCCACTTTTACTCCTGCATCTCTGCACAACAGACGAAAACCACCAGGGTATGATTTCTCAATCCAGATTTTAATTGTATTCGTACTCTGCTCTTACATTACAAGGATAAGCCCTTTGCTTTCTTTTTTTCCAGTGTTCCTCGTCTCAGCCACTGCCACGTCTTTGCATTGTCAGCTTTTCCCTGGGTATTTTTAAGCTATTAGCCATCGAGTGTTTTATTCTGGCATAGTTGTCATTGCTTAATTAATTCCTCTTTTCAAACAGATCCCCTTGTCTCTTTGGTGTTGTTCAGCAATACCGCTTGGTCAACTTGCTCCAATGCTTCTTCTTGATTTTTCTCTGATATATTCTGGCAGGCCTGGTAGTTTTGACCTGTTCCTTTCTGCTTCCACCTTCGCTGTGTGGAAGATCCAGACGGTCGATGTCATTATGTGGATGCAGTGCATGTGATGGATGGTGATAGATGGAATCACAGAATGATAGAATAATGGAGTCAGGAGGGGCCTAGTAGCCCATTGGGTTCAACCCCACTGCTCAAGGGAAGAATCCAAATCAATGCTGATCTGACAAATGGTACTTGTGCTATTTTTTCTATTGAAAAATGCCTCTGGCAGATTGCTCACCACCTCTCCTGAGGCCGTTGGTTCCACTGTTGTACTGTTCTGCGTCTGAAATCTGGCTTGCTGTGGCTTACATTTCTGTATTTTGTAACACACACACACACACACACACACACACACACACACACACACACACACACACACATGCATACTTACACATAGTGGTACAGTGGTATGCATACATACAGTGGTGTGTGTGTGTGTGTATAGACAGACAGACAGACAGACCCATGTATACATACAGTGGTACCTCTACTTACGAGTTTAATCTGTTCTGAATGCATGCTCTTAACAGGTGCATATCTGGGGGGGTAGAAGGGTACATCTGCCCTGGGTGCAGCAATCTGGGGGTGCCTGGAGGAGGAGCAGCAGGAGGAAGTTTTGACATTGTGGTGCATGAGGATTGCAATGGCCAGTTTGTAACCCAGAGAGTGATTCTCTCCAACTTTAAGCCCCAGATGTCTTCCTCGTAGTCTTCTACTTGATGGTCCGATGCTGCAAACAGGACTTCAGGTGTGACCTACCAGCAGATGGAGAAAGGTGAGATGGACAGAGCAAACCAAGGATTCTAGATAGGGACAAAAACAAGCAGTGGGGAATCTCCCACTACATCAACACAGGATTTGATGGCAGACCTAAAATACATCCGTGGGTTATATATCTAAATCAGAGAAGAGAATCCCCGGATTACAGTCTTGCAACCTTGTAATTGACCATAAAGATACAGGTGATCACACAGACGGGATGTGTATTCCGGAAGGATCACAGCCCGAGGCTCTGTCTTTTTTTCAAAAAAAGAACAAAAACTGCTGTTTTGGCACAAAAGTAGCCTTTCTCGCAGGAAGCGTCTACGATGGAGAAGGTCAAGCAGTTCCGCAGGGATCTTTCGTGTCTCTCTCATTAGCAAGGGAAGCCAAGGAGGTTTTTCTCAGAGGGAACAGTTGGCAGAGTGGTCCCTGCGGTAGGAGTTCAGTCAGCTGAGAATAGAATAGGGAAATTATACTGTTTCGCAGCTCCCTGTTTCCTTGGGTAAGGCGGAGTTTTGGGGGAGAAGGCAGCAGGCCAAAGTCAGCCTTGAAGGCGTGTTCCCAAAGGATTTTTTTTTTAAAAAAATGTAGATACGTGGATAGATGCATGCATGCATTTTGCAGCCTGTTTTGTTTATAGGCAAATGATAAATGAATATGCGAGTCCAGAGCACCATCTAGCCAAACAAGGCTGCCATTTAAATATGGACACAAATTAGGATCCCCCACGCACCCAAACCTTAACTATTCTGTCACCAGTTCCCACCTCTAGGCTTTTGCCAATGCTGTGCACAGCACCCTCACCTGCATTTGCTGACAGTAAACAAAGACACGGTGGGACAGGAATGGCTAAGAAGGGAGGGGTGAAGGAAAGGCCACCAGCGTCATAGAACTGCAGCACTGGATGTCCAAGGAGGCACCGTGGGCAACCTCTGTCTCCACAGCCAAATGCCAAGCCCCTAACCTTAGAACAGCTGGGCTGGAAGGGATACTATAGACCAGGCATGTTCAAACTTTGGACCTCCAGATGTTTTGGACCACAACTCCTACAGTCCTTTGTCACTGGCAAGCTAAGCTTAGCATTCTGGGAGTTGTGGTCCAAAACATCTGGAGGGCCGAAATTTGCACATGCCTGCTATAGACCAACACTAGAGATGGGCACGACTTAGCGGCATTCCCGTTTCTGTTTCCGTTACTCGTATCCGTTACTCTACGGAAACGGTAACGGGAATTACTCCGCCAGACTTCGAGCTCGAACCGACGAACGAACAATTTGGTCGGATTTGTCGTGCTCGTTACTTGCATCGCGGCGATCGCGCAATGCCAAGCGGCACAGAAAAAAAGTTTTTAAAAGTTAAAAAAAAAAACGATTCCCGGCCCTAAAAGTAGGCGAAAACTGTCTGAGGGCACCTACCAGGTCAGAAGGGTGTTTTATTTGGGGGGGGGGTTCCCCGCCCTCCTCTCCTTGGCTATTGCTACTGCTGCGCTGCTGGTACCAGGCTGGGAGGGCGCATCCATTTGCCATGCAGTGCGGGGGATCCAAAATGGCGACCGCAATATTTTTTTTGAAATCGTTGCCCAAAACCCCACCAAAGCACCACAGAAACATGCGAAAATTAGCTATTTTAAATGCTTGAATTTTTACAGTAGCAGCAGTGGGTTTTTCTTGCAAAAAAAAGTCTCTGTTGATTTTATTTTATTTTATTTTATTTTATTTTATTTTTTTTTTTTTTTACACCTGCACATTTGCAATGATGGGCTCGCCCATGGGAGTAGACCATGCAAATTTTCCACCAATCGCATGGCCACTTGGCCAGGTTGACCACAGAGACTTCTGGGATGTGCCAATCGGGCATAAACAGCCCACTAATCGTAGCCCAAACCCGAACCCTAAGCCTAACCCATACGCCAGTACACTGTCCTTCTAAGTGGGTCAGAGAGGCACCCAGAGGTGCACCCCAATACTCACCCTAACCTCACCCGTAACTAGCCTAACCCTAGCCCTTGCGCTAACCCGTCTTAACCCTAAGCCAGATCTACTTGCATTGCACTACATGCAAGTACGTGAGACACAGCGGGTGCAAAGAGTCTGCCAGTCCGTCACTTGTGGCTCTGGCTGACTCCTGCAGCTCCCTCCAGGAGCCCGCTACCCCCCCAAACCAGTACTAACGACAATGAAAAAACGAAAAAAACGAACCGACTAATTTTTGCGAAATTTCGCGAAAAACGGAAACGAGCCGAAACGGACTGCCTCCGACACACGACAACTCGAAAACGTCATTTTCCCTAGTCGTGCCCATCTCTAACCAACACATCCAAGGAGGCACTGCAAGAGAATTGTATTCCCAACCTCCAACTCTGTAGCCGAATACCTAAACCCCTGCCCTGAGCTATCCAGAGGTTCTCTGTGTCTCATGTCAGAGATGGGACCTCTTGAGCCTCTAACTTCACTGGCTCCACCACCACCACCACCACCCCCGTTTCCCCACTGTTTCTCCTGGCCTCAAGACTTCTGAAATGTGTGAAAGCCACACCAATGGTCATTGGAGACATTATCTTTGCAGGATGTTGAGGAATTGCGATGAGGAAGAACCGCTCATGATAAGACATAAGAACATAAGAAGAGCCCTGCTGGATCAGACCAAAGAACCATCTAGTGCAGCTTCTTGTATCTCACCGAATGCCTCTAGGAGCACACGAGACTATATATCTGTCTCCTGATACCACTCTCCTGCATCTGGCCCTTGAAGTACCCTGGTTTTAAGCCTGGAGATGACACGTCTCCATCATGGTTTGTAACCTGTGATGGATTATTCCTCCAGGAATCTATCCAATCCCCTTTTATATTATATATTATTTATTTACAGTCCTTTGACCAGATAGACATAAATATAAAACCATGCATTAAGAATACAATTAAAACATGTTAGCAGCTGGTTGGCATTTAACTTCCGTAGTCAAAGTATCATCACGCAGAATCTAGCCACTTGACAGGAGATCTTCGTGTCTGTATCTGAAAGGAGGAACTCAAGCCTTTTCCCCTCTGAGCATCCAGGGATTCTTTCCATTAATGGGATAATAATCTCTTTGCGTGCTGCTTCATACAATTGACAGGTGAAGAACATGTGCTCAATGGTCTCAATCTCCCTCAGGGGGCAAGAACAGGGGAGGGCCAAACACCTTGCCAGCATAAAGGCTCTTCTAGAGCCTTTAGCTTCCAGAGCTGTTAAATATTTGGCTGGTTCCATAAGGTTTTTAACATAACTCCTGACTGCCGTTTTTTGGATACTAGTGAGGTCTGTTTGGTACTCAATATCCTCTATTCTTTGCTTGACTATTTGTTTTGCTTTCTCTATTCCAGAGGATAAAAGTGCCTGGGGGAGAGGCCAATTTTCATTAGATAACCCTGTACAGATTTGACCCACTTACATTGATAGTTGTCAGTAAATATCAGGGGAAGTAAGCCTCCAATCCCCTTTTGAGGGCATCCAGGGCAGATGCCATCACCACGTCCTATGGCAGGGAGTTCCACAGACTAACAACACGCGGGGTAAAAAAAAAATTATTTTGTCTGTTCTCACTCTCCCAACCCTTAGTTTGAATGGATGTCCCCTAGTTCTGGTATTTTGTGAGAGGGAGAAGAGCGTCCCTCTATCCACTTTACTCATGCCCTGTATTTTTTTGTACGTCTCAATCCTATCCCCCCTCAGGCACCTTTTGTTCCGGACTCAAGAGCCCCAAATGTTTAGTCTTTCCTCATAAGGGAGGTCCCCCAACCCAGTAATCATTTTAGTCATTCTCCTTTGCACCTTTTCCAGTTCCACTATGTCTTTTTTAAGATGCAAGACACTGCTTGGCTGTGATCTTCCCAGGTGTACTTGGCTGGTTGTTGTTACAGGAAGACCCTGTTGGGTTCCCTGCCTGCTGCAGCCTAGAAATGTTCTTATGATCTTATGTCCATTCAAATGTACAAGGGGAAGGAACCAGGTTCGACTCCGTTGCCAGCCTTAGCCTTAGGGGTTGGCTCATTGTCTTGACACGCCAAGCAGGCGGCTCTAGGGCTCCCAGGCTGACGTGTGCGTTGAGGACGCGCCAAGAGCCATCCGACAGGCCATCATAGCTGGCGGGGGCTCACAGGCAGGCATGGACACACACACTCTGGTCCCTCTCCAACTCCTGACGTGTCCTCTCTCTCTCTCTCTCTGAGCGTTTGGTCTGCCGCTAAGAATCCTGCCACTCCATTGGCCTTGGTTCATACCTTGCTTCTTCCTCCTCCTCCTCTTCCTCTGGTTGTCTCCTCTTTCTCCAGCTGCACCAGCTTCTTTGCAAACAAACAAACCCGAGCCAGCTGCTGCAGCAGCAGCCCCGGAACGTGAAGGAGCACACTTCAACGACTGCGTCAAACCGAGCCCAGTCAAGGCATCAGGAACAATTAAGAGGCCTTTGCAGGAGATGAGACTTGGTGGGGGTGGGGGTGGGGGGAAAGCGCAGCTTGAATTCTGTGGCAAATTCATTTGTCTGCACTCGTTCGTCTCAGGAGTGGCTTGCTGCTGGCGTTGGCACTCTGGAGGTTCAACATCTGGCAGGAGCGTGCCAGACTTCTCTCTGTTGCAACAGTATAAGTGGGAGAGAGTGAAAGAGAAGGTGCCAGCCTACAGTACTCTTTAGATTTCTCTCTGCCTCTTTTTGTCACGGCTGGCCTTACCATAGAAAGAAAAGGAAACAGATGCGTCAGGCAGCAGTTGAGAGCAGCCACCGTTGTCAAAGAATCATAGAATCATAGAGTTGGAAGAGACCTGAAGGGCCATCCAGTCCAACCCCCTGCCATGCAGGAACCCCCATCACAGGACTCCCGACAGATGGCCATCCAGCCTCTGCTTAAAAACCTCCAAAGAAGGAGACTCCACCACCCTCCTTTGTGGCAGCATCTTCCACTGCCGAAGAGCTCTAACTGTCATGACGTTCTTCTTAATGTTTAAAACTGAATCTCTTTTCCTGTAGTTTGAAACCATTGCCACGAGTCCTAGGCTCTGAAGCCATGGAAAACAAACCTGTTCGCTCTTTGATAGGACATCCTTTCAAATATTTAAACATAGCTATCATATCCCACCTCAGCCTTCTTTTTGTAAGGCTAAACATTCCCAGCTCCCTAAGCTCCTCCTCATAAGACATTTCTTCCAGACTTTCAATCATCACAGTCGCCCTCCTCTGCACCTGCTCAAGGTCGTCAACATCCTTTTTAAATTGAGGCGCACAGAACGGGACACAGTACTCCAGGTGGGGTCTGACCAGAGCAGAATAGAGTGGTACTATCACTTCCCTTGATCTAGACACGATGGTTCTGTTGATGCAACCAAGAATTGCACTGGCTTTCTTGGTCGCCGCATCACATTGCTGACTCATGTTCAATCTGTGGTCCATCAAGACTCCCAATTTCTGTCCCATTTCCTGTTTCTGTGCATCAGGGAGAGAGGGGGAGCCATAATAATAAAATGCGACCACACCCACTTAAGTGCAACCCAGTGCATTTTACAAGTACCTGGTCTCGATGTGGTAAAATCCTTGTCACTGTTCTAATGCATTTAAACCGTTACTCGAGTCCGTGGGGATACGGAAAATCCGCACCAAAACCTTTTCACTCCTGTTATGGTGTCTTTGATGCGGTTCTCAGTCATGGGATCAGAACAGTTGTGGAGTTTCAAAACGCAACCATGGGAACATCTGATCCGTGGCATATAGGGTGCTACATCTAGGTAAAAAGAATGAATTGCACAGATATAGGATGGGGGACACTTGGCTGGAGAATAGTACCTGTGAAAGGGATCTGGGAGTCTTGGTGGACCACAAATTGTATATGAGTCAGCAGTGTGATGCGGCAGCCAAGAAAGCCAGTGTGATTCTTGGTTGCATCAACAGAAGCATAATGTCTCTAGATCAAGGGAAGTGATAGTACCACTCTACTCTGCTCTGGTCAGACCCCACCTTGAGTACTGTGTCCAGTTCTGTGCACCTCAGTTTAAAAAGGATGTTGACAACCTCGAGCGGGTGCAGAGGAGGGCAACCAGGATGGTTGAGGGTCTGGAGGAAATGTCTTATGAGGAACAGCTTAGGGAACTGGGAATGTTTAGCCTCTCTAAAAGAAGGCTGAGGAGGGATATGATGGCTATGTTTAATAGAGATGGGCACGAAATGAACAAATTTTCGTTTCCATTTTTGTTTTTTCATTTCGCTACGTAACGAAATGACAAACGAATTTTGTCTCTGAAATGAAACGAAACGAACAGAAACACCGGAAATTTTGTCGTGCGTTTCGTTTCCGTTACTGCAATATGAGTGAATTGCTTAAAATAATTAAAAAATCACAAAAATGAAATAAATGGTAATGAAATGGTAACAAAATGAACGAAAATGAAAACTATTTTTTCCCTTAAATTCGCGAAAATGGACACGAACTGAAACGGACCCTCCAAACGACAAACGACAAACAAAATGCAATTTTTTTTATTCGTGCCCATCTCGAATGTTTAAATATTTGAAAAGATGTCATATTGAAGGGGAACAGGTTTGTTTTCCATGGCTTCAGAGACTAGGACTCGGGGCAATGGTTTTAAACTACAGGAAAAGAGATTCCATTTGAACATTAGGAAGAACTTCATGACAGTTAGAGCTGTTCATCAGTGGAATATGTTGCCACAGAGGGTGGTGGAGTTTCCTTCTTTGGAGGTTTTTAAGCAGAGGCTGGATGGCCATCTGTCGGGAGTCCTGTGATGGGGGTTCCTACATGGCAGGGGGTTGGACTGGATGGCCCTTGAGGTCTCTTCCAACTCTATGATTCTATGATTCTGTGATCAACCACGTGACCGCTCCGGTGTGTGTGATCTGGATCAAAGTTTGCTGCAGATTTTAGTGGTCACGTGAAAGCAGATGATGGTGATAACGATGGTGATAATGCCGGCTGCAGATCCAGAGGCTGTAACCATGGGCTCCTTAAAGGCTTCTGAACAGGCCCTAAGAAGGGATTGAACCTTGCATAGGAAGTTTTGCTGCACTACTTCCACCTCCCACACCAAAGGAGGAAAGAAAGGATGGCTCTCTTCACCTTTCACCCAGTAGTACACTCCTTGCTTCTTCCGTTTAAGGGTTTGGTGCTGTGCTCCACCAGTTTTCTGTAGGTGGAAAACACTTTCTTCTTTGGCCGTCATCTGCTGCTGCTGATTTGCCAAGGAGTGTGCCGGGTGGCTGATCACAGATGCAGAGCTGAACTACGTTGACTCGTTCTCCATCTGTGGATCTAGAACGCTGGCTGCACTTTCTCCTGTGAGGGCGCTAGATAGGATAATGTTCCTTAGCACCCACTAGATTTTGAAATTCCAAAAAAAGCCATCCTCAATATTTTGGAAGTGAAGTGTGGGTGAAAACAAAATGTGCTAATTTATGCTGCAACTGAATGGCAGGTGTTTCGGTCTGAGCTGGCTGGCTTTCTGCACAGGAGATCATTTGGGCGATTCCGTTCATGCATGGTTGCCAATCATCCCTGTTGCGATGGAAAACATTTTTGGAGGTACAGAGTAAACCCTCACCTATCGCAGGGGGTAGGGACCTGACCTGACCCACAATAATTGAAAATCCGCAATATGCATATGCTGGGTCAGGTCGGGACCGGGCGGGCTCTCTGGGGGCTCTTGTACTTACCCCAGACATGGCACTACCCCAAATGGGCCTGCAAGGGGCTTTCCAGTCCCCCAGAGGCTCCAAAAGTGCTTTTTAGTGATCTGGAGGTCACTTCTGGTTTACTGGAAGTCACTTCCAGTTTGTGGGGAAGCACTTTTGGGGCCTCCGACGGGCCTGGGAAGGCCTTTCCTCCTTACCCCAGGGGGCCTTTTTTTTCATATACTGCAGACCCGCGATATACTGAGACCACAGTATATGAACTGTGAAAGGGTGGGGGACAACTGTATCTTGCTCCTGGCTTTGGATGATCTCCAGTTCTCGTACTGGAAATGAATTCCTGGGGTGACCTCAGGGAGGCACAAATATTCTTCATTAGTAGTTTCAGTTTGGATCCAGGTCACCAATCAAATCTGATGGAGGACAGAAGGCTCAGGGCCAAATAATTTAGACATGGCCTACAAATCAAACTGGAGGATATGTGGTCAGCTCTCCTTGAAGGCAGATCACCAAACTACATGTTCCCAGGGATGAACATAAGAACATAAGAAGAGCCACGCTGGATCAGGCCAAAGGCCCATCTAGTCCAGCTTCCTGTATCTCACAGTGGCCCCACCAGATGCGTTTGGGAGCGCATGAGACTAGATATCTGTCTCCTGATACCACTCCCCTGCATCTGGTCCTTGAAGTACCCCGGTTTTAGGTCTGGAGATTACACGTCTCCATCATGGTTTGTAACCTGTGATGGACTTTTCCTCCAGGAATCTGTCCAATCCCCTTTTGAAGGCATCCAGGGCAGATGCCATCACCACCTCCTGTGGCAGGGAGTCACAACGGTTGGAGTGACACCACATTGCTGTCTGGGCGCCAGACTTCTGCCACAGATTTATGCAGGCCTTAAGCGCAATTGCAAAAACCATTGTAGTGAACTGCTCTAACCTAATAAGCAGCATGGACATGGCCATGGACACTAATGTCTCCCTAACGAGCCTATTCAGGCTTTGTTCATCTTATGAGCCAATCAGACGAGGGGACAAGAGGTCAAGCTGACTATAAGAAGGTCTCTTGCACTGGCTGTATTCAGACCGATGAAGCTGTTTGGATGAACAGCGAAACGTTTCTATCTCTCAAAAAAGAAGTCCAGTAGCCATGACTCAACTCCCAGTTAAACGAACCTGGATGACTGAGAATCTTCACAGACTAATAAGCAGCACTTGCCATGGTGATTTAAGCCTACGCTGTTGTAATTCTCCAATAGGATTCCTCCTGAAAAATACAGTTAGGTTTTCTATGCATGTCCAAGAGGAATCATGAATGATTCCATGGCTAATTGTGGCTAATTCACAAGGTGTGGGATGCACAGCAGGGAGACGTGCATGACCGGACGCATGAATGACATCGGGGATGGCACCAGGTCCAGTAGCAGCAGTGACCTTGGTGATTCTGGTTTAGGCATGTGTAAAAACAAATTCAGTTCTTGTCAATACGTACCTAATTGCCCAGAAAAATAAACAACCCTACAAAACATGAGCACCACCATGGATCCTAGCAGCAGCTGAACAAAGCAGAGGGAGGGAGCAAACTAATTATGCACCTCAGAAGCTCTCCGCCAAACAGGGCCACCTTGACTTAAAGTTAATCTACTTGATATTGCTGTAGCAGTTAGATAGCAGTTTAACTGCTGTGTTCCCCTCCTCCAGAATCCTGAAACCTATGGCTTGTTGAACTACTTAGAATTCGCTGCTGGCACTCAGGGATCGTGCAAGAGAGCTGTCTAGCAGAAGCTCAGCAGTCAGTGAAGTGAAATTCTAGCATTTAAAAGAGAGCAAAGTCCGCAGCTCGGCGATTTGAATCCCTGGTGCCACGCTGTGGAGTGAGCTCCCACTGTTAACCCCAGCTCCTGCCAACCTAGCAGTTCAAAAGCATGTAAATGCAAGTCGATAAATAGGTATTGCTGTAAAGTGCGGGGAAGGTAAACAGTGTTCTGTGCGCAGAAATATGTTCGTCCATACCAGCCACATGGCCACGGACTTGCACAACACTGGCTCTTTGGCTTAGAAATTGAGGTGTGTGCCGCCCCAGAGTCTGACACGACGAGCTCCCATGTGCGGGAAAAACCTTTACCTTTATCTTAGGAAGTAACTAGCTACAGGTAACATACAGTAGCTATCCATATGTAATTACTTTTCTGAAACAAATACAGTGGAACCTTGACTTACGTCATTAATCCGTTCCAGTGGTCTAGACTTAAGTCAAACATGACTTAAGTCAAATGAACGTTTCCCATAGAAAGTAATGGGAAAGCGGATTAATCCGTTCCAGATGATGAAAAAGACCCCCGAAAACAGCAATTTAACTCAAATTTGACTGGAATAGGAGATTCCTTCCGGGGATGTAAATGAAATGTCTCTTCAAAGAGAGGAGGAGGCAGTGGAATTATAGTCCACAAGTTATATGCCTCCACTTTTTAATGTTCATAGCAACAATGTCTAACATTTAAGTTTTACTGATTTTTAAGCTGACGTTCCAAGTTCTGAACAACTCTATGCTTGCCATTAGAGTCCCACAACTTTACAGCTCCCCAACTAAAATGCTTCCATTGTGGACCAGACTTCTGCAGCCAGATTTTTTACAAGACTGAGCCGACTGTCTAACCAGCGAGTCCAGCCCCGAGCTCCCGGCCCTTCTTCTCCTCCGGCGGCAGCGGCGGCTTCGGTGAGGCTGAGGACCAGCTCCAGGTGCTCGGAGCTGGCCTCGCCGAAGCCGCCGCTGCCAGAGGAGGGGAAGAAGGCAGGAGCAGTTTGGAGGCGGCAGCCGCGATGCTGGGTTGTGGCTGCTACCCAATTCCGGTGCCTTGCGCCGGGGCTCCGAGATGTAAGTCAAAGCCTGCAACTCAAGTCAAACAGGCCCCTTCTTGCTGCAAGTCAAATATGATGCAAGTCAAGCAGTTTGTAAGTCAAGGTTCCACTGTATGTAACCATGTCATTACAACATTATTTTGTGATGTAACAAGTAACATAAGGAATAAGACCTAGTTACTTTCAAAGGTTACTTTTGAGGGACATTTAAGGGCATTTTGGAAAGAGTTTCCCAGGCATTGTTCCATTCAGTCTTTTGTATTTTTGCAAATATTCCCCGGATGCAATATCAGTACAGGCTTTCACAAGGCACTTCTCTGTATTTTTCTGACCCATTGGTAATGAACACACAAGAGGTTAACAACACATGACACAATGAATTACTTGTGTGATTGGGCAATGATGTAAAAATAATAGTTACAGCACCCCGACTGTCTTCCTGAGCCATGAGTAAAACAACAAGTTCCTTTTAAAATGGAGCATTCCGAGGTCTGCATAAAAATTGCATCCACTGGATATAACTGCCTGGTGCGGATGCATTCCTCCTCAAGACGAAAGGTCAAGAGGTTGGAGCAAATTGCAGTCAGCATGGCTGATGCTGTGTCCCGTTAATCCCTGGCAGGGCCTGAAATCTGTTTTGCATTTCACAAGATGCGTGGAAATAATAAGGTATCTTATGTGCGGATGAACTGTGGACCTTTCGGTTGTAATCCAATTAACCCTTTCCTGGGAGTCAGTCCTGTTACGTTTGGTGGCTTACCTCTGCGTCAGGCATGGCGGGAGACTCCACTGGGCATGCAGCTTGAAACCTGGAGCAGTGCTGAGCCTGTTTGGAGGGACCACGTTCAGCACCATGAACAGCTTTTATAAAGCTCAGACCAAAACCCAGCATGGACTCACAACACCTCCAAAAACTGGAGTCACAAGCCAGGCCTATTCTAAGTCAACATGTGTACAGGTCATTCTGTGTTTTCAGTTGTAGCTCCACAAGTACAGAATATTTATTTTATTTATTTATTTCTGAACATTTTTATCCCACCTTTCTCTTTGGAAAAGGACCCAAGGTGGCTTGCAATAATGAGGGCCAATATACAGTCTAGAACATTTAAGACAGTGTTTCCCAACCTTTTTTGGGCAAAGGCACACTTGCTTCACGAAAAAAATCACAAGGCACAGCACCATTAAAATGTTAAAAAATTTAACAAGCGGGGGGGGGAGGAGTAGATCGAGCCATGGCTCGAGACCACCCCCACCCCCTGCACCTGGGGGTCCTGCGGCGGAGGGGGGGCACTGGCCACCCACGGCACCAGGAAGCCCAACACCCCCACACACACACTGAGCGCCACCTGCGGATCAACAGGCCAGGGCCGCGCGCCCGCGGAAGTACGTCGTCGTCGTCGTCGGGGGAGCCGTCGGGGCCGGGCCTGGGCTGGGTGGCGTGCCTGGTGACGGGGGCGTCATGGGGCTTCGGGCAAAGCGTGGCGCGGCTGGTGGCGGCGCGGCTGGCACCGGGCTCGCTCCTGCTGCTGGCGGCGCACTCAGCGGGCGCACCGGGCGAGCTGGAGGGCGAGCCGCGCGCCGCCTACCCGGAGCTGCGCGTCCAGGCTCTGCCCGCCGACCTGGGCGCCGACGAGGGGCTGCAGCGCGTGGCCCGGGACACTGCCGACGCCCTGCGCCGCCACCATGACGGCGCTCGCCTCCAGCTCCTCCTCCTCCTCAACAACGCGGGCGACTGGCCGGCGGGAGCGCGCGCAGGGCGGGGAGGTCGTCGAGGGAGTCGCCTCCCCGCCTGCGAGCAGCGGCGGCCAGGGATCCGCCGAGAACCGCCGCCACCGGGACCAGCCGGATCGCGCACCTGCCCTCTTCCCCTCGCCTCCGCACGGCCCAGGGGCTGGGGGTCGCGTCCCCGGACCCCTGGCTTCTTTTGCTGGAGGGCAACCCGCGGGATGTGCCAGGAGGAACGGCGGGTCCGCTGGCGAGTGGTGACGCCTTCTTCTTCTCCTCCTCCTCCTCCTCCTCCTCCCCTTTCAGGCCCGCCCCCTCACGCTCTCTCTCCCTCTCTCTCTCTCTCCCCTCCCACCTTCGCGCTCCTTCCCAGCAATCGCCACTTCCTGCATGCCCAGAGCGCATGCCCCGACAGGAGGCTCTGGTCCTTCTCCTCCTCCTCCTCCTCCTCCGGCTGCTCCTTCACGGCACACCAGATAAGATCTCACGGCACACAAGTGTGCCGCGGAACAGCGGTTGAAAAACGCTGATTTAAGACATATTTAAATTAGGGATGGGCATTTCGTTTCAGAACCAGTAGGTTACGAAACAAACCACGCAAGCCCAGGTGGTCCTCAGAAACGGTTGTTACACATAGATCCAATTACTTTACCTTTCTCTGTCTCGCTCAGGGTTATATTCCAATGAAGAAGCACACTGTGACGTTATCTTTCCTGCTTCATGCTGCTGGCCAATCAGAGAGGGAGGTGGGATGAAGCCTGTCCCTGCACAGCTCCTGATTGGCCAGCATCACAGATCTAGCACAGTGACACTGCAGCATGCTTCCTCATTGGATTTTAAACCTGCGCAAGACAGAGAAAGATAAAGCAATTGGATCTGCGTGTATCAGCCAGTTCTGAGGACCACCTGGGCTTGCGTGGTTCGTTTCGTAACCTACTGGTTCCGAAACGAAATGCCCATCCCTAATTCAAATTAAGAACAGGGAATTAGAAGAGACCTCTTAGAATATTAAAAGGTAACATTAGAGCTACAAAGAGCACACAAGAAGAAAAGAAAAATCCATTATGAGGGGGTGAAAAGCAACATGGAAAACACTGGTGTTCTTATGAAATCAATCAATGCAATCATGTATGGTAATTAATATAAAAGTCACATAGTGAATAGTCCCTCATTCAGGGAAAGCTTGCCTGAGGAGGAACGTCTTTGCATGCTTCAGGGAAAGACAGCAGAGATGGGGCAGTCCTGGCCTCCAGCGGGAGGGAGTTCCAAAGTCTGGGAGCAGCAACAGAGAAGGCCCTTTCATGTGTTCTTATGAGCCGCACCTGTGAAGGTGGTGGGATGGAGAGAAAGGCGTCTCCTGATGCCCTTTGTGGAATAATCATAGAATCATAGAGTTGGAAGAGACCTCAAGGGCCATCCAGTCCAACCCCCTGCCATGCAGGAACCCCCACCACAATACCTCTGACAGATGGCCATCCAGCCTCCATTTAAAAACCTCCAAAGAAGGAGACTCCACCATCCTTTGTGGCAACATATATTCCACAGAGAAGGCCACTTGACTCCTACTTCGTTAGCTTCCAGCTCTTCTAATCCTCTCAGCTGGCCTTTTAATCCTTTACGTTTCTGCCCTGATGTTATGTTTTGAAGTAGTTCCATTTCTTAAAGGCTCAACCCTTCTTTCTGATGTCCATTCCACCCTCTGCTGTTTCTAATTGATTGATTGTTTCATTATAGGGTTGCCGTTTTGATGGGGATTAGATTTTTATTTGTTTTTAATGTACATTGCCTAGGGACCTGAAAGCGGCTGGGTGACTCATAACAATGTAGAAATAAATAGAAATAGAACATGCTTCCTGCAAATCTAATCTTACCACTGTGCAACAGAAGACCAGGCTCCTTGGCTTTAAAGAGTTATGTGCAAATTGCATTTAAGTAGCTACAGCTTGTCATAAAATTCCCTCTTCAGCACTACAGTTAACATTGCAAGTACTCGGTCCTCTTGTCGTTTGGCCACTTTACTTATGATTGTTACCAACAGCAAGCATGTCTCTTTAGCAACAGAGAGAGCTGCTGTCTCCTAAGTCAAATTGTCGGTCTATTTAGCTCACCATTGTGGACTGATTGGAAGTACAAGCTCCCTAGGATTTCAGACGAGAAATGTCAGGGGTTGAAACGTGGACCAATATTAGATCTATATTACACCAAGAGAAGGATAAAAAGCCACCCTCCACAATTCAGTATTTAGTATTTATTATATTTATACACTGGCCATCTGGCCACTCTGGGCAGCTTACAACCAGAGAACAATACAAGATCTCATATCAAGTAGATATAACTCAGCCGGCTGAGTCATCCCTTTATTTGCAGTTGACCGTGTGGCCTACAGACTTCAACTTTGCGTGGATTTGGTCATCTTTTCTCCAGGTTGGTCCACAGCTATCACACAGACATGCCCGTAGAATCTGGGGCTCACCCTATATCAAGAATGGGATGAACCGTGTCGATTCAGCCGCTACCCCACTGCGAAGGAGCAGCGTCTGGCCCAACTGATGCTATAAAATGGAGGATATTGGATTGTTATGAGGTCTTATTTCCCTGTGGGAGAATTTCCGTTAAAGGAGGGGAAGCCGAGGTTAAAGGAGGCAGGAAACTATAGATTGACAGAAGAAGGCCTAGTCATGGAGGGATATTTGATGGCTGGAACAGAGGAGAAGGACATTTATTTATTTATTTATTTATTTATTTATTTATTTATACAACTTATGTGCTGCCCACTACGCCAAAGGTCTCTGGGTGGCTTACAATTAAAATGAACAGTTAAAACAATTAAAACATTAAAATGTCAATGAACAATTAAAAACAATAGAAAAACCTTTAAATACAAAACACTAAAATTGCCACCGGGATCCACGATCTACGTTATGTCAGTTTAAAAACTTCTGGAGCAGGAAGGTTTTTACTTGGCACCGAATCATCATCCACGTTGGCGCCAGGCGGATGTCACTTGGGAGGGCATTCCATAGCTTGGGGGCAGCTGCCGAAAAGGCCCTAGACCTACAAGCCATCCCTTTCACCTCCTTGAGGGATGGCTCTTTCAGGAAGGTTCCCTGGCTGGATCTTAATTGCCGGGTAGGTTCATATGGAAGGAGGCATCAGGTATCTAAATCCTAAGCCATTTTGGGCTTTATATGCCAAAAACAAGCAAAACATAATAGTGCAAGAAGAGATAAAAGGGATAGAGGGTGGGGGGTAGAAAAAGAGGAGGAGGAGAAGGGGGGGTGATAATCGACCTATGTAGGATAGGGTTGCCTAGACATGGAAGATCCATGGACCGGACAACTGGTTCATATGAAATTGCCCCTTTAAGAAATGGAAAGGAGGCAGTGTCATACACATTACCACCCCCTAAATCATCCTATTGGAGAGGGGGGCATGTTGCATGACCCTAGGTGCTGGTGAGGGGGCCCCTCACCCCACAGACCTACTGCTAAGGAGAGATTTGGGAAGCCAACTCCACTTTCAGAATGGGAACGGCCTGATCGGACAACTGAAACTAAGTTGACACCACCACCTCACATACTTGGGATATGCTGAACTGCTTAAAATAACTGTGGGGAAGCTATAAGTTGCTTAGAGTAAATGTTTACAGTGTATACATTGTGTGCTAAGAAAGGGCCTTTTCACACAACCCCTAGGATCCGCTGGCCACTTAAATTCGGACCAGGGATCTTGGGGGTTTGGTGCTCTTTCTGCGTCCCCACCCCTCCGCACTTCCTTGCTCCTGTCTGCGTGAGGGGAGGGAGAAAAAAAGAGAGGGAAAAATGCAGGCTCACCTCCGAAGCTGCCCGGAGCCCCGTCGTTGTCCTGATTCCTTCTCTTCTGTTTGTTTTTTCTGCCTCCCGCCCCTTCTCTTAAAGGGGCAGGAGGCAGAAAAACCCAAACAGAAGCGAGGAGAGCCCCGTACTCACCAGATTAAATCCGGACCTGGGGATTTTCACCCTCCTAGAGCAGGTACAAGAAAAGTGCGCTGGGACGCGCTTAGGTGGGCGTGGTCGCACTTAATTTCTTGCAAACTCCGGAGCTGGTGGGGAAACAATTGTAAGCTCCGGAGCTGGCAGCCATTTGCTGCGGAGTTTATGGGTCGTGTACAAATACCCAAAGAAACAGTGGAAAGCAAAGCAAAGTGTTCTGCTTATGTACCGCCCCATGCCACTTCAAGCAGTCTCGGGGTGGTTTACAGTTTAATTACAGTACGCAGGCCACACATCAGGGGGACCTACTGGCACCCTGAATGACATGGATGACACCCACTCTACTTAGTCCAACCACCACTACTACCACCAGGTTGGTTGTTGGTCAAGAACTGGCCAAGCTGAAGGAGAATGCTTGACCCCCCCCCCCTCATGATGGTTCTTGCTTGTGATGGCTATTGGTGCCCCCTTACGGTGGGAGTGGCACAGCTCTGTTGCACACCTTAGAAGGCCTTATTCCACATTGGTTGCAACCCTGCTACAGGTGCTGTGAAGTTCACCTGGAGCAGCCAGTTGCCCCACCTTGCTGCATCAGAATGGCATCCTCCCATGGATAGGACTTATGACTCAGGAATCCCTGTTGAGTCCAACATTAGTTGCAGCCGCAGCCTTAACCTGACTCAGGCCCAACTCAGGGTTTCTTTTTTGGGGGGGAGGGGGACTTGGGACTTGACTCATGGTCTGGACCCACTTGTCTGAGTTGCACTGTCAAGTCCGTACGTCAAGACCCACTGTCTCTGGAAATGTGCTGTCTTATCAGCTGGCCACCACAGATTTGAGTTGAGGCAGGTGGAAACCTCCAGGAAAGGAACAAGTAAGGCGGTTACTTCACGTCCTTCTTTGCTCCGCGACTACTTTAGTACTGTGACAGCGTTGGTCACGATCACGTGGTTTTGTCCCTGTTTCGGTGTTCCCATGGTCACAGAATCATAGAGTTGCCGTGATAATTTGTCTCGTGACAAGTGTTACCTCATGGTCTTGTACCGTGACAAACACTGAATTTGCCCAGCTTCCTTTTTCTTTTTTGCGGGGCTTTAAAAATTCTTTTTTGATATTTCACTTCTGAAAAGTCAAAATAATAAAAAAATGGACACAGTTTTCTGAGAGAAACAAATGTTTTGTTGCGTGACAGTCATTCATTACGACACGATGTCTTGTCTCGGAACAGAAAGCGGAAACAAAGAGTGACAAGGGAAAACCCTCCCCCAGCACCAGGTACAGGATTGTTGCGCTTAGCACCCATTCCGGGGGCGTGGTCGAGACAAATTTCAATAGTTGCACGACAGATGTGAAGTAATTTTTTTGTCGCGCTCCAGAGCGCAACACTAACAGAGACAAAAGTCTGAAGTCACCGCTTAAGGTTGCCATGTTCCAGTTCTCCGAATCTAAGCAGCCTATTTTACATGCCATGCAAATGATTACAGTATTAGCAATCTATAATGTGCAAAATAACCCATTGATAAGATGCATAATTAATGGGATCTCCCACATTGTGCAAATTAACCATGTTAATTGTTGCATTGCCTGTCTGTCGAAATGTTTCAGCTTTGGGATCATTCTATTCACCTTTGGCATGAGAGAACCAGTATCGAGTATATAGACTCAAATCAGGGAGGGAGATACAAATTCAGATGCGGATTAGTTAGAAAGTTGCTGTCCTTGTAGAAACCTTTCAGCTCCTTTGGGGCTGTAGGGTGTTTGTTTTGCAGCAGAGTTGATTTGAATTGGTTTACATGTGCATTCGTTTTTGTCTTTTGAATAAACTGGGAAGAAGAAAATCCGGCACCACTTTATGTTTAGGGAAAAAAATTGGTAAAGACCAAATTATTTAAAGCTGCCTTGAATAACCGAACCTCTGGGATGCTACCGATAGCAACCTTTTCCAAAATCAATTCTAGATTTGCATAGGGTTATTGATATTTATGGTGATAATTATTTTCTGTTGCATCATCCTATAGTTTTTGAATGTATTCTTTGTTATTGCGGGGTATTGCAAATTTGTAAATTTTAATTTTGTGTAAACCAGCCTGTGTAATCCTTGCAGTTATGAGGCTTGGGGGGGTATATAAATCCAATCAAATAAAGCAGTATCTCTGGTGAACACAAATTAAGAAAGAAGGACATTCTGTCGCTGCTTGTGAACTTCTAAAATATTCTCATGACCATGGTCCACAAGATGCATAAGAATACCATAGGTCAGGCATGTCCAAACTTCGCCCCTCCAGATGTTTTCGGCCACAACTCCCACAGTCCTTTGCCATTGGAAATACAGGCTTGGAATTCTGGGAGTTGTGGTCCAAAACATCTGGAGGGACGAAGTTTGGACGTGCCTGCCATAGGGATTCCCCCCATGAATGGCACACTGTCATATAATTTGCAGGGGGAAATGCAGGGGAGAGCAAGACCAAATTGTGGAAATCAGGGGGAAACAAAAGGTGTCACTTCTTTCAGAGACATCATAAGAACATAATGGATCAGGCCAAGGGCCCATCTAGTCCAGCTTCCTGTATCTCACAGTGGCCCCACCAGATGCCTCTGGGAGCGCACAAGACTAGATCTCTGTCTCCTGATCCCACTCCCCTGCATCTGGACCTTGAAGTACCCTGGTTTTAAGCCTGGAAATTCCACATCTCCATCATGGTTTGTAACCTGTGATGGACTTTTCCTCCAGGAATCTGTCTAATCCCTTTTTGAAGGCATATATAACCATGACTAAAACCAGAAAAGGTTCCGCTTATCTTTCTTTGTTTTACCAACACATGCAACCTCCTCCCCTTCCACACACATAGTAGCAAGTGACAACCCAATGTAGCATCTCTGTCCATTCGTTGCACAGCTTCATCTAGTCCACCTTGCGGACTAGACCAGCCCAAATCTCCCAGCTAGAATAATCACTGAACATACTGGCTGGGGGATTATGAGACCTGCTGTGCAAGAAAGTAACATCACCAGTTCCTGCTTCTTAACAACGTATCACTTTCCCTATAAACGTTTGGGGGAAATGAAAGAGAGTTTTATCTTGACTCGGTCACTCAGTGTGTTGGAGCTCTGGCTGAGGAGCCAGAGGTCAGGAGCTTGAATCTCCACGGTGCCCCCTATAAGTGCCAGCCTGCTCAAGTCTTCCAAAATCAAGCCTGAGGATTTCGTAATTGAGTCGGTCCATCTCATATCTGGTCCCCCTCTTCTCCTGCTGAATAGGTATGTTTGCCTCCCTTTTCACCTTCTAGAGGAATTTCAGGCTCAATTTGAGGTAGCACCCACTGGTTTGTCTTTCTGACTGACCATGGTATCTATTAAATTCTCATCCAGCACCACTGAATGTGACCTTTTCTTGCATAATCCTAGCCATATGGCAGAAATAGCCATTGTCAGTTAGTTATTTCTGAGTCTGCCCAGCACAGATGGATGGAAATATTGTTAGATTCCTTCATATGGGTCAGGATGAGATGCACCTGAGATTTAAAAGGAAGGAAGGAAGGAAGGAAGGAAGGAAGGAAGGAAGGAAGGAAGGAAGGAAGGAAGGAAGGAAGATAAGAACTTAAGAAGAGCCATGCTGGATCAGACCAAAGGCCCATCTAGTCCAGCTTCGTATATCTCACAGTGGCCCCACCAGATGCCTCTGCAAGCGCACAAGACTAGATCTCTGTCTCCTGATATCACTCCCCTGCATCTGGCCCTTGAAGTACCCTGGTTTTAAGCCTGGAAATGACACATCTCCATCATGGTTTGTAACCTGTGATGGACTTTTCCTCCAGGAATCTGTCCAATCCCCTTTTGAAGCCATCCAGGCCAGGTGCCATCACCACACCACCTCCTGTGACAGGGAGTTCCACAGGCTAAAAACACGCTGGGTTAAAAAAAAAATCTTTTGTCTGTTCTCACTCTCCCAGCCTGGAAGGGTGGGCCACGGACTCAACACTACTCATTTTATCACTCCTCTGTACGCAGCCTTGACATTTCCACTTTCAGCATCAGAAGTGGGTTGCTTCCACTAGTATTGTTTTAAATATTCAATGGGCACTTATGAGGTACTCCAGCCCTGGGGAATGTTTTTTCTGTAGCAAAGCAATCCATTCTATAACTGTAGGACTCTGATGGGGTGGGAGGAGAGAAAGGTTTCTACCAAGGGCGTAGATAATGGGTGGGATTGTCTAGAGCAACGATTTTTGGCAGGGGCCAAAAGCCCTGGCATATGTGAAAGGCAGAGGGTGGCGGAGGTGGGGGAGAGACAGTCTGGAAACAATTCCATTACATAAGGTACAATCCAGATTCGGCCTCTCTTTCTTTCATATTGTGTTTATGGCCTTGCATGCTCTCATAAGAACATAAGAAGAGCCATGCTGGATCAAGCCAAAGGCCCATCTAGTACAGCTTCCTGTATCTCACAGGGGCCCCACCAGATGCCTCTGGGAGCGCACGAGACTAGATCTCTGTCTCCCCACCCCCACCCCAAAAAAGGCTGAGAACGGCTGGCTTAAAACACAGGGAACGTTCACCAAGAACCACCACCCCTGGTCAAACTGCATCCTGGCCACATGGCTGACCTGAAGCGAAATCGCATCACCATCCTGCATTCCTGGTGAGAATGGTGGAATGTAAAAGTGGAATTAAAAGATTGAGACTGGGTCCTTGAAACAAAATCCCAACCCAACTTTGCCCACGTCTAGCAGACGTCCAAATATGTGTTGCTTTATTTAGGTTTATTGGGCTTCCCGGTATTCAGAGCAGTTCAGATGCTTTCTCCAACTGCAGTCTTTGTAACGGCACGGCAAAAGGCACCGGGAGTCTGGTTAACTGATTGGCGCACTTGAAGAATTGGTTGTAGTCTCAAAGCAGCAAATTAGAGTTTATTGTCGTTGGGCCATTCCGCTGTTCCCACCAAGCGTCAAGGTGAGATTTGTGACTTACCTGCTGGACCCTGCCTGACCATCGAAGAGGCTCATAGAATCATAGAAGCATAGAGTTGGAAGAGACCTCAAGGGCCATCCAGTCCAACCCCCTGCCATGCAGGAACCCCCATTACAGTATTTCCGACAGATGGCCACCCAGCCTCTGCTTAAAAACCTCCAAAGAAGGAAACTCCAAAACCCTCTGTGGCAGCATATTCCACTGCCGAACAGCTCTGTCATGAAGTTCTTCCCAAAGTCCAAATGGAATCTCTTTTCCTGTAGTTTGAAACCATTGCCCTGAGTCCTAATCTCTGAAGCCATGGAAAACAAACCCGTTCCCTCCTCAATATGACATCCTTTCAAATATTTAAACATAGCTATCATATCCCCCTCAGCCTTCTTTTTGAAAGGCTAAACATTCCCAGTTCCCTAAGTTGTTCCTCGTAAGACATTTCTTCCAGACCTTCAACCATCCTCACCATTACTTCTTAACACACCAAAGAAGCTACATAGCTTTAGCGTCCTGTCCCTGAAAACGCAAACATATACACAGTGATTGCCATGTAATTTCTGTATGCCTACCTTCAATAAAAGCAACCTGCGATTCTGAAAATTTGCACAGATTTTCTGGTTGGCTCGATGAAAGTGTGGCTTACTGCAATATAGACGTTGTAGTCTTATAAGAGGCAGCCTGGCTGGCCGCGGGTCAGCTGGACAGTGCCAGGGCACCCCCAGAAGAAGAGAAAGACAAACCATTTTTGAGTACTATGTGCCTAGAAAACTCTGGAAAGATGGAAATTGGAAGCAACTTGATGGCACACTCGCATCCGTGGGCGGGCAGCCAGTATGCAATAGCTACTTGATAAAGTGAATTGTGACAGGCAAATGTCACAGCAATTAGCAGTTTCTTTGCATTTTGGAATTCTGCTTCTTTGCCCCAGAGGTTGGCAGCACGCGGCCTCTGCCCGTGGAAGATGCAAGTGCGTCCAAGGAAGTGTGACCAAGACAATCAAACATCAAGGGCTTCAAGCATTTCTCTTCGGATGCCACAAGACTCTAATAAGAAGACTCTAATAAGAAGAAAATCTCCTCCCCGCCCCTGCCTCGCTGTCCCTGCCTCTTACTCTGTCACACACCAATCCCTGGACATTTCTGGATAGAGATGGGCATGAATTAAAAAAAATGGCATTTTGTTTGTCATTTGTCTTTTGGAGGGTCCGTTTCGGTTCGTTTCCGTTTTTCATGGATTTTTGCAAAAAATTCGTTTTCATTTTCGTTCGTTTCATTACCATTTCGTTACCATTTATTTCAAATTTTTGTGATTTTTTTTAGGATTGTAAGCAATTCACTCATATTGCAGTGACGGAAACGAAACGCATGACAAAATTTCCAGTGTTTCTGTTCGTTTCATTTCATTTTAGAGACAAAATTCGTTTGTGATTTCGTTACGTAACGAAACGAAAAAACGAAAACAGAAATGAAAAATTGTTCATTTCGTGCCCATCTCTATTTCTGGAAGCTAGACAAATGGACCCAGCCGATAAATCAGCCCATTCCTCTTTGATATTCATGAAGGTCAGGCCACCAGCTGGCTGGGGGTGGGGGTGGGAGGTCTGGGATTTTTTCCCTGGCCCTTTTTGGGGTGGCTGAGTCCGGAATCTGCCAACAGCAGCAGGTTAAGGCTTTTTATGGCCAAGAGCTAAAGATGGTCTCCTGCTAAAGTTCTCCAGCATAGCTGTTAAGGGGACAGCTGCAGCATCACCCCACCCTGCAACATTATATACAGATAAAAACAGATACCTGCTTTTAGACACCTCTATTCTTATCTGAATTCTTTCACAAACTTCACAACCCGCCCCCAGCTATTCTTGTGTGGCCTTGCCTTTTCCCACTGATGTCAACACCAGGAGGGCGATTGTTCTTTTGCTTATACCAACACAATCTAATCGTCCCACTACGGAAGGCATTTCCAGGACCTCAGCAATGCCTCCTGCTCCAGATCGCCATCCTGAGGTGCCACCGCTGGGATCCCTCTGTGGCGCCACCACCACCTCCTTCTCCTCCTCCTCCAGTGGCAGCAGCTGGAGCGGCTCTCCTTCCTTCCTTCCTTCCTTCCTTCCTTCCTTCCTTCCTTCCTTCCTTCCTTCCTTCCTTCCTTCATTGCATCGGGAAGGAGGTGGCAGCCCAGGCAAACTCAGGCCCCTCATCACCTTCTAAGCGGCCACTCAGGATAAGGAGCAGCAGGGAGTGAAGCAGTGGTGGGGGGAGATGGCAGGGGACGGCGATGGGGGCGGGGGGCAGATGGCGATGGGCACGAGAAGGGGGGAGTGATGAGTGCGGGGGCGGGGGACGGGGGGCAGAAAGCGATGGGCAGCGATGGGCGGACGGCGACGGGCAGCTGGCGGGTGGTGGGGGATGGACGGCGGTGGCCAGTGGCGGGGAGCGAGGGGGCGGCAGGCTGGCCAGCACCCTCTCTCCATTTTGGCGCCTTAGGCAACTGCCTAGTTCACCTTAATGGACGCGCCGGCCCTGAATACAGCAGTTTAACCACTGCACCATGAGGATCAATACACGATCCCAAGATGGATCGATCTCTTTGTATCATGAGCTGCCCAAGATGTAGGATGAGTATTCCTTGGTTCAAGACTGGCTTGCGGCATGCCTCAGGCCAGCGTTGTGCATTTTTTGTGTGGACAACTGAGGCAGCGTTGCAGTGGGCAGAAGGAAAAGGTGTCACACACACCAGAGAACCGCAGGCTGTAACAGCCACACTTCTTAAATGCTAACTAAAATGTCAGCCGTTTCATCTGCTTAGAGAAGTGACAAAGTAGAGGGATAGATTTGTTTTTAATGTTGATGACTCTTGAAGGTCTTTGAAGTATAGCTGTGACTATACAGTGTAACCTGCATACTGTAATTAAACTGTAAACCACCCAGAGATTACTTGAAGTGGTATGGGGCAGTATATAAGCAGAACACTTTGCTTTTGACTAAGGGTGCTTTTACACGACCCCTAAGATCCGCTGGCCACTTAAATTCGGACCAGAGATCTTAGGGGCTTGTCGCTCTTCCTGCTTCCCCACCCCTCCGCACTTCCTGGTTGCTGGCTGTGTGAGGGGAGGGAGAAAAAAAAAGGAAGAAAAGATTGTGTCTCACCTCCGTTCTGGCTCTCGTTCTGGCTCTCGCTCTTGCCGGCAAGATTCCTGTGTCTGTAAAGTAGCTCTTAAAGGGGAGGGATCCAAAACATCAACAAACAGAAGCGAGGAGAACCCCGCACTCACTATCTTTACACCACATCAAGGAATTTTCAGGATGGAAGAGCAGGTACTTGAAAGGTGCACTGGGACGCACTAAAGTGGGCGTGGTCGCACCTAATTTCCTGTAAACTCCGGAGCTGGTGGGGAAACATTTTTAAGCTCCGGAGCTGGGAGCCATTTGCCCCGGAGTTTAGGGGTCGTGTATAAACGCCCTAAGGCTGCTTTTGCACGACCCCTAAAATCCGAGGCAAAGGGCTCCCAGATGCGGAGTTTAAAATTGTTTTCCCACCAGCTGCGGACTTTTAAAAAAATTAAGTACGACCACGCCCACCTAAGCGAGCCCCAGGACATTTTACAAGTATCTGGTCTCCGGAGGTAAAATAAATTTCCGATGCACATTATAAAGCTGTGAATGCCGGGCTTTCCTCACCTTCTGTTTGTTTTTTTGTCCCCGCCGCCCCTTTAACAGCTCCGATGGCAGACGGAGGTGAGCCTGCATTCTTTTCTCTTTTTTCTCCCTCCCCTCACCGCAGACAGGAGCAATGGAGTGCGGAGGGGTGGGAACACAGGAAGCAGAACAAACCCCCCACGATCTCTGTTCCGAATTTAAGTTGCCAGCAGATTTTAGAGGTTTTTCTGTAAAAGCGCCCTAATTACTCAAATTTTTTGGGAGAGTAAGAACTGAAAAAAACTTTCTAAGCTTTTTCTGCTAGGGATCCAAGGCCACCATGATGTCCCTATGGTTTAGTGACCGCAGGCTTTACCTCCAGATGGGGAGTGGTACTGAGACTAAAGTCTGTAAACGCACTGCAGCTGTGAAGACTCCTAGCTCATGACCTGAGATTCAATCGTTGGCTCAGCTAGCGACCTCAAGGTTGACGAGTCCAGCGACCTCAAGTTTGCATATACAATAGAACCCCGGTATCCGCTGGGGATTGGTTCCAACCCTTCCTGTGGATAATGAAAACCGTGGATAAGAGAGAACGCCTGCCCACCCACCCCCAAACTGCTGTTTCCTGACAGTAACTTGCTTTATGACTGCTGTTTTGAGACAGTAGCTTGCTTTATGGCTGCTGTTTGTGACAGTAGCTTGCTTTATGGCTGCTGTTTATGACAGTAGCTTGCTTTACAGCTACTGTTTGTGACAAAAGCTTGCTTTGTGGCTGCTGAATTATTTAATTTTTTTCCTCTGCCAACCATGGATAACTGAATCAGTGGATAATAAGTAAGTGGATACGGGGGTCCTACTGTAGTCAGTGCATATGGTTCCCTGATAGCAGTATTTGGCCTGGAGGGGAAGGACTTCTCCCACTAGTGTTTCTGCTCCAAATGATCCATCCTTTCCCTTTAAGAGCTGGCCTGTATCTTCCAGGCACGTGGCTAGGGGCATGCATCTTTTTGAGGTGATCCATAGAGGTCCAAAATAGCTCTTTGTTCTGCTTTGTAGATAGGTACTTGAGTTAAAACAGATTGCGCTGAAAATAATTAACAACCTTTTAAGCACCAGCTGGATTACACCAAATTTCACAGCCTGGACTGGGTGCCAGACTTCCATCCTTCTGAGGTCAGCAAATGGATTACCCAGCTCTCTGAGCTGGAAGGCAATGAGTAGCCTGCATAATCAAAATTGCAAACTGGCCAGAGACTACTTTAAACACAAGAGATGGGCATGAACCGAAAAAATGGCATTTCATTTCGTTTCGTTTCGTTTAAGGCTTTGCTTTGGTTCGTTTCATTTTAACAAATTTTTGGGGAAAATTCATTTTGTTGGTTTGTTAGTTTGTTATTCATTTTTATCCATTTTCCCAGCGCCCCCCAATTAACAAAATGAACCTAACCAAACCAATTTTTCTCGGTTTGGTTCGGTTTGTGTTAAATTTGCCTCTAGGGTCGTTATTTTTTTCGTTACGTAACGAACCAAATAACAAACAATGAAACCATCATTTAGGGTTCGATTCCCCCTACTGGGCCTCCTTGACAGGGGCTGGTCTGGATGATTTACAGCAGGCATGTCCAAACTTCAGCCCTCCCGATGTTTTGGACCACAACTCCCAGAATTCTAAGCTTAGATTGCCAACGGCAAAGGACTGTGGGAATCGTGGTCCCTTCCAGCTCTGCAGTTCTAAGAATGATGATTAAATTCCAAGCACAATCAAAATTATATTTAAAAATTTGACTGCTATTATATAACAGATAACACATTTTAATCAAAAACTTAAATATCAGATAAATAATCAGTATGAATGCTTTTCCTAATATTGACTTTATTTGTAGTTCTGATGGTGTTGTTTCTGAAATTTGCAACTGCTGATAATACTGGGCAGTACTGGAATATCTTGATATTGTTCCCCAAAGGGAATGAGGTCCACTGAAGTGTGTTTCAACTAATCATCATCTTCATAAGAACATAAGGACAGTCTTGATGGAAAATGATGCAGTCCATCCAGTCCAGCGCTCTGTCTCACACAGTGGCTCACCATTTCCTTCAGCATATTCCCAAGCAGATGTCTTCACCTGCTTAAGATTCCCTGCAAATGGCATTGAGAGATATCCTGCCTATATCTATATAGCAGGTTTCTATCTATCTCTCATCTTCATCAAAGTGTGCTAATAATGTAAGAAAAGTGTCCTTCTTCTTCTTCTTCTATTATTATTATTATTATTATTATTATTATTATTATTATTATTATTATTATTATTATTATTATTATTATTATTATTATTACTACTACTACTACTACTACTACTACTACTACTACTACACAGCAGACAAGATAACTATGCTGCATTTTGCATTACAAATCACTAGTTGAACACTTCCCAAGTGTTTAGGACTACGTGATGTATCGGCGAATTATGCGAGCAGATCCCAGTAAGGTGGCTTTCTGCAGCTAACTGATGGTGATTTTGTCAACTCCAATTTCTTCTAAATACTTGCTTAGCTCTTTTATTATTATTATTATTATTATTATTATTATTATTATTATTATTATTATTATTATTATTATTATTATTATTATTATTATTATTATTAAAGTGTGCTGATAACAATAACAAGCAAAGTGTTCTTCTTTATCATCACATTTTGCTTTACCATTCCCAACACCAGCTTCCGTGTGATTTTTCCTTGGCTTTTCCAGAACCCCCCCCCCCAAAGCCCTCGGTGGCCACCAAGAATTATCCGGCCTCACTGAGTCTTCCCACCTTCCCCCTTTTTAAATATTTCACACCTTTTTAAAAATATAAAACAGTTGTGCTGTGAGTTTTTTTTGGGGGGGTACCTCTGCAAATGTCACACTTACCCCCAAGATCCTTCCACACACGCACACCCCTTGAGCCTTGTTATTATTTTGCGACTGGTCTTCCTGGCACTCAGGCCCTTTGTACACGACCCCTAAACTCCGCCGCAAATGGCTTTAAGCTCTGGAGCTTTAAAATGTTTCCCCACCAGCTCCGGAGTTTACAGGAAATTAAGTGCGACCACGCCCACTTTAGCGCGTCCCAGCGCACCTTTCAAGTACCTGCTCTCTGGAGGTGAAAATTCTTTGATGTGGTGTAACTATAGTGAGTGCGGGGCTCTCCTCGGTTCTGTTTGTTGTTTTTTGGCTCCCGCCCCTTTAAGAGCTACTTAAGAGACTGGAATGTTGCCGCGGCAAGAGCAAGAGGCAGAACGGAGGTGAGCCACGTCTCTTTTCTTTCTGTTTTTTCTCCCTCCCCTCACGCAGCCAGCAGCCAGGAGTGCGGAGGGGGTGGGAACGCAGGAACAGCGACAAACCCCTAAGATCTCTAGTCTGAATTTAAGTGGACAGCGGATCTTAGGGGTCGTGTGAAAGGCCCTCAGCACCCTGAGCTGGCTGTGAGAAAGCAGGATCAGCAAATGCACTGGTGCAGCGTTCAGGCTGAACCCTCTCGGATTTAAATGCACAGGGGCTGACATGTTGAGTCCTGGCGAAAGAGGCGGGCTTTGTGTGGAAATTCCCCACGCTGCAGAAGTTAGAAGGAAACTCACTAGATCGCAGAGGAGGGAATTGGCTGAAATGCCCGGGCAGGAAAATCTGCTGAACAGCTCAATCTGGTGGTCCTGTTTTCCTTCCTTTCTTCCCCTTCCCTCACCTCTTCCTGTGTATTGTGCAGTCCACGGCTGTGGGGATCCCCTTTTCTGGTCCCAGTGGCCCTTGCTCGGTTTACACTGGACTCTTTCCCAGAGTGTGTCACTTGGGAAAGGGACGGAGGGCCGGCGTGGCAGGAAGGCAATGCCCACCTTTCCTCTCGTGAAGTCTTCAGAACCCCCCAACAGAGATGCCTCAGCATGAACATAATATAAGAACATAAGAAGATCCATGCTGGATCAAGCCAAAATCCCATCTAGTCCAGCTTCCTGTATTTCACAGTGGCCCCACCAGATGCCTCTGGGAGCCGCACGAGGCTAGGTATCTGTCTCCTGATCCCACTCCCCTGCACCTGGCCCTTGAAGTACCCTGGTTTTAAGCCTGGAGATTACACATCTCCATCATGGTTTGTAACCTGGGATGGACTTTTCCTCCAGGAATCTGTCTAATCCCCTTTTGAAGGCATCCAGGCCAGAGGCCATCACCACCTCCTGTGGCAGGGAGTTCCACAGACTAACAACGCGCTGGGTGAAAAAATATTTTCTTTTGTCTGTTCTTACTCTCCCAGCCCTCAGTTTGAGTGTATGTCCCCTAGTTCTGGTATTTTGTGAGAGGGAGAAAAGCTTCCCTCTATCCACTTTACTCATGCCCTGCATTATTTTGTACGTCTCATCATATCCCCCCTCAGGCACCTTTTTTCCAGACTAAAGAGCCCCAAATGTTTTAGCCTTTCCTCATAAGGGAGGTGCCCCAGCCCAGTAATCATTTTAGTCACTCTCTTCTTTCCAGTTCCATTATGTCTTTTTTGAGCATGGATGTTGAGGTCCCCCAACAAGATGAGCGCGGGGGAGGGGGATTCAATACCACCCCTGTTATCAGTTCAGTTGTTGTGCCTCGAGGAGGGCGGTATACCAAGAGAATTCCTATCTTGTCTCTGGCTCCTACTTTTAGGAACATACATTCAAATCCAGGGAACTGAGGAATGTGACATCTATTTTCACACGACCCCTAAGATCCCCTGGCCACTTAAATTCAGACCAGAGATCTTAGGGGTTTGTTGCTGTTCCTGCATTCCCACCCCCTCCGCACACCTGGCTGCTGGCTGCATGAGGGGCGGGAGAAAAAAAGGAATAAAAGAATGCAGCTCACCCATTCTGCCATCTCGCTTTGCTCCCGGCACTGCATTCAGATCTCTTAAAGGGGTGGGGGGCAAAAAAAGAACAAACAGAAGCAAGGAGAGCCGGGCAGTCACTACGTTATATCCGCATCAGGAATTTTCACCCTCTGAGAGCAGGTACATGAAAAGTGCGCTGGGACGCGCTTAGGTGGGCGTGGTCGCACTTAATTATCTGTAAACTCCGGAGCTGGTGGGGAAATAATTTTAAGCTCCGGAGCTGGGAGCCATTTGCCGCGGAGTTTAGGGGTTGTGTGAAAAGGCAAGAGGGATGGAGTTGCGATAGACTATTGCCAGTCCACCACCCCTCCCCCCTGGTCTTTCCTGTGGTTCTACAGAGAAACCTGGAGGACAGAGCTGAGTGAAGTTGACACCCCCAGCCTCATCCAGCCAAGTTTCTGTGATGCAAGTGAGAGCAGCACATTCTTGCAGGATCAGGTCCTGGATGATGGTTGATTTCTCATTCACAGATCTAACATTCCACAGCAATATTTTCAGTCCAGGGCTCTTGTCATCAAGGCTTCCAGAACATTCTAACTTTGTAAATACCTTGGGAGTTCGCAAAACCCTGTAGTCCTTTCTGCTTTCTAAAGTGTTGATGAACCTTATGGTTTCCATGTCGTCTTCTACAAAGAACAATAGTCATACGTTTCCCCTCAATGCCTTGCAAAGTCTCTTTTCCAAAAATTGTATCTTCCCCAGGTAGTTGCACATCAATTTGCAGTACTCCCTGCAACACTAAGTGAGCACTTAGTGTTGCACTTTGCACATGCTCAAGGCACGTTCCAGAGGCGCTGCCTCTGGCAGCCAGAACTATCTTATAGTTACCTGTGAAAAGGAAGAGGGGCAGAGCTGGGGCCAGCTTTCTGCTTTGATGTAAGCAATAGGTCCAGCTGGTTTGCTTCCCTGGGATAGCACAGCATTGTCACCATCTCTGTGCAGGGGCATATCTAGAGGCCCCCAGAAGGGTACATCTGCCCCGGGTGCAGCAATCTGGGGGTGCCTGGAGGGGGAGCAGGAGGAGGAAGTCGTGCAGCCTCCCACCACCCAGCAGTCCTCCTTTCCCTTAAGGCTTGGTGAGGTGACGGCACCCCCTCCGCCACCTCCATGCGCCAGGCAAGGGCTAAGCAGGCAGGCCGGCAGTAGCGCAGGGGCCGCGGTGCCATCCTCCTCTTCCTCACCTTGGTGGGAGCGCGCGCGCACGCACACACCCATCTGCCCTCCGTCTGTTGGCGTGCACGCAACCACCCCATGCCTGCAGGGTTCAGCCCCCCCCTCCCCGTTGCTGCGTGGATGCGATGTGGAGGGGCGACAGGAAGGGCGCAAAAACAACGTTTGTCCCCAGGCACTCCGAATCCTGGCTACGCCTCTGTCTCTGTGTCATCTGCTCTCTTTTATCTGCTGCCCTACAGACGAACATTAAACAGAAGGAGCTTTTGCAATCAAGGAAAATATTAACTGCTTAATTTCTGCATACCTGGTCATGGTAAAAAGCACGAAGTTGTGTTATTTTGGGTGAAACGAGCCATAAATCCATCAACTAGCTCAGGGATCATGAGCTTGAGACTGCAAACTTGGAAGGGGCCCACTGGATTCCCAAGGGGGAATCTCTCTCTCTCTCTCTCTGGCCTTTTCACACGACCCCTAAACTCCGCGGCAAATGGCTCCCAGCTCCTGAGCTTAAAATTATTTCCCCACCAGCTCCGGAGTTTACAGATAATTAAGTGCGACCACGCCCACCTCCCAGCGCACTTTTCAGGTACCTGCTCTCCGGAGGTGAAAATTCCTGATGCGGATATAACAGTAGTGACTGCCCGGCTCTCTTTGCTTCTGTTTGTTCTTTTTTTGCCCCCCCCGCCCTTTAAGAGATCTGAATGCAGTGCCGGGATGGCAGAACGGAAGTGAGCGGCATTCTTTTCTTCCTTTTTTTTCTCCCTCCCCTCACGCAGCCAGCAGCCAGGAGTGCGGAGGGGGTGGGAACGCAGGAACAGCGACAAACCCCGAAGATCTCTGGTCCGAATTTAAGTGGCCAGCGGATCTTAGGGCTCTCTCTCTCTCTCTCTCTCTCTCTCTCTCTCTCTCTCTCTCTCTCTCTCTCTCTCTCTCTCTCTCTCTCTCTCTCTCTCTCTCTCTCTCTCTCAAGCTTTGCAGAAGTATTTCTGGTCCATTCTAGTTATTTGTAAGTCCTAAAATCTGATTGATTTCTCAGATGGTCAGAATTAAAGTCCAAAGCATTTGGAAAATGCCAGATTGAGAAAAATGCCCTTAAATTTTTATCCCGAATCTGACACCTTCCCGCCTATCCGCACCCAACTATCCCAGCTATCTGTGTGCTACTTGCCGACTCTCCCAAATACCATAGCTTGCTTAAGAGATGATGGAGAATAATATGAAGATGTCAGGTCAAAATCCATCTAAAATGTTTAGGAATGCTTTTTCAAAGTGGCTTTTCCTTTGAAATGGAATGTATTCTTCGTTGCCCCAAATGCTTATACCCCACCTCTGATTACACTACTTTCGAAATGTAATTGCACTATTTGATTTCCAAAGAAGTAACACACTACAGGTAACTGTGTTATGGTAATGCATTAAGTTTCATAGCTGTTGTTGGAATTAATTGAGCTTGAGGAATTAATTGACAAGGCAGGCACCCTGGGAGGATGAATCAAAATTGGTTTTGTGTGTTCTGCGAAATACAGTCAGTGAACAGACTGATAGCACATTTGAAATCAACTTCTGCATACTTTTCAGAGGAATTTTTTTGTAGATCATATATTATATTATATTATATTATATTATATTATATTATATTATATTATATTATATTATATTATTAGTAGGGATGCTACTTATATTACATTAACATTATCTTTCAGTTACAGTAGCATATTACCTTTTGATAATACTGTACAGTACTACTTATTAAAGAGGCCAAAATCTCATACAACAGGGTATTCTCTGCAGCAGGGTTTTAGAGATGTATTCTCAGCTTTTTGAATGTCCCTTGGTAGGCTACCAGCTCCTGAATTTTTAAAATATACCAGGTAATTAAAGCATTCTTTTGAGTATTAAATTGAACTTTCATGCTCCTGTGTTTTGGACTGAATTCTGACTTATTTATTTGCCTGCAAGTTACGTTTAGTTTTCACAGAGGTTCATGTATTTGTGCCTACGGTTTTTCCACAGATGTGAGGCTTTTGGATATTTTCGATAACTTTGAAGTATTGCTGTGCACATGAAACATAGAAGCAGAGCAGCAGAGAGGAAGGAGCTGGTCAGAGGAGCACACGGCCAAAGGGCAGAGCTAACTTCTTCTTTTTGCAGGAACAAGGGGCGGAGTTTTAGCTTTAAATAGCTGCTACCAGCAGTCTCTCAGTCGTTTTCTGGCAGAGCAGCAGAGAGGAAGGAGCTGGTCAGAGGAGCACACGGCCAAAGGGCAGAGCTAACTTCTTCTTTTTGCAGGAGCAAGGGGCGGAGTTTTAGCTTTAAATAGCTGCTACCAGCAGTCTCTCAGTCGTTTTCTGGCAGAGCAGCAGAGAGGAAGGAGCTGGTCAGAGGAGCACACGGCCAAAGGGCAGAACTAACTTCTTCTTTTTGCAGGAGCAAGGGGCGGAGTTTTAGCTTTAAATAGCTGCTACCAGCAGTCTCTCAGTCGTTTTCTGGCAGAGCAGCAGAGAGGAAGGAGCTGGTCAGAGGAGCACACGGCCAAAGGGCAGAACTAACTTCTTCTTTTTGCAGGAGCAAGGGGCGGAGTTTTAGCTTTAAATAGCTGCTACCAGCAGTCTCTCAGTCGTTTTCTGGCAGAGCAGCAGAGAGGAAGGAGCTGGTCAGAGGAGCACACGGCCAAAGGGCAGAACTAACTTCTTCTTTTTGCAGGAGCAAGGGGCGGAGTTTTAGCTTTAAATAGCTGCTACCAGCAGTCTCTCAGTCGTTTTCTGGCAGAGCAGCAGAGAGGAAGGAGCTGGTCAGAGGAGCACACGGCCAAAGGGCAGAACTAACTTCTTCTTTTTGCAGGAGCAAGGGGCGGAGTTTTTAGCTTTAAATAGCTGCTACCAGCAGCACGCGCCTTACGGCGCGTGCAAACTAAAAAAAAAAAAAAATAATTCTGGGTTTAATTGAGTTCCCAAGCCAAGCAACTCCTCAGGAGGTCCTACACTTCCTGACGTGCTTGCAGTTGGAGTAGAGGTGCTTTAGCGCCCCCTACACTGTTAGATTTTGACTAAACAATAAAAGAAGTAAAGAGTCTTACTAGATTAAAAAAAAGTGCAAGTTTACATTTTTGAGACCTTGAATACATTTTATTGTAATAGTTAAAATGGAGTTGGAGGGAGCAGCTGTAGTTACCTGCAGTACTTGTGCTATGTTTGTTATCTTGACAGAGCGTGTGCAGAACTACATCTGCTGCAAGTGCAACCTGGTAGCGCTATTGGAAGAGAAGGTCCAGCAGCTACAGGCTCGCATAGTGGACCAGCAACATATTAAGGAGCTTGAGCAGTTCCTGGACAGAGCGGAAGAGACTATCCAGGTCCAAGAAGAGACAGGGCACACTTCAGAGGAGGAAGTCACTCCCCCAACTCAGGAGGTGGATGGGTGGAGGAATGTGACTCAAAGGAGTAGAAGGCCAAGGCATCGCTCAGAGAGTCTCATCTTGCACAATCAATTTGAAGCTCTTTCCCTCAGCACACCTCATGAGGCACACATAGAGGAAGAAGTGGTTCCACCGGAGGATCTCTCCCTCATCACTATTGATGAGATACAAGATCAGGTACATGTTGATGACCAGGCTGCAGGAGAGAAGCTAATTGTGCTAGGGGATTCTATCATTAGAAATACGGAGGGATGGATTTGTGAGGAGCATGATAACCGGATGGTCACTTGCCTGCCGGGTGCAAAGGTTGCAGACATCACCAGAAATATAGATAGCTTGTTAGAGAGAACTGGGAAGGAGCCAGTGATCATGGTACACGTCGGTACCAACGATGTCGGGAAGGCCAAGCGGTCAGTCTTGGAAGCCAAATTCAGGTTGCTAGGTAGAAGATTGAAGTCCCGGGCTTCCAAGGTAGCATTTTCAGAAGTGCTACCTGTTCCTCGTGCAGGTCCCGCCAGGCAGGCAGAACTCAGAAGCCTCAATGCGTGGATGAGGCGATGGTGTCGAGAGGAGGGCTTTAGATTTGTCAGGAACTGGAGAACATTTTGGGACAAGCCAAACCTGTTCAGGAGGGATGGGTTGCACTTGAATCATGATGGGACCAGATTGCTGGCACTCAACCTCAAAAAGGCAGCAGAGCAGCTTTTAAACTGATAACTGGGGGAAAGCCGACAGGAGCTGTGTGGCATCCGGTTCGGAACACCTCATCCTCGGGGAATGAGGTTGGAGAGGGTAGAGAATCACATAGAGATGACATAGCAAGTATTAACACTGGCAGAATAGCGGAATGTGACAGTTCGTCTACTGAAAATAAAAGCTGTGGGGGGAGAAGAACAAGGCAGCAGCTGTTGCGGGACCCACTGTATAAGTGCTTCTACGCCAATGCTCGAAGCCTCCGAGCAAAGATGGGAGAACTTGAACATCTGGCAGCTAGGGATAACATTGATATAATAGCCATAACAGAAACCTGGTGGAATGTGGAGAACCAGTGGGACACAGCAATCCCAGGCTATAAACTCTATAGAAGGGATAGAGAGGGGCGGGTTGGAGGAGGAGTGGCCATCTATGTCAAAGAAGGCATAAAATCCAGCAGAATGGAGATTGACAGAGGGTCTGACTCCGCCATAGAATCACTGTGGGTTAAACTACCAGGTCCAAAGAGTGATGTGATAGTTGGAGTATTCTATCGTCCACCAGATCAAAAACTTGAGGGGGACCTTGAAATGAGGAGAGAAATCATGGAGGTGGCTAAGAGGGATAGGATAGTAATCATGGGGGACTTTAATTATCCCCACATTGACTGGGCCAATGCGAGCTCTGGGCAAGAAAGAGAAACTGGGTTTCTCGACTTGCTGAATGACTGTGCCTTAGAGCAACTTGTCATGGAGCCCACCCGAGAACAGGCAACTCTAGATCTAATATTGTGTGATACTCAGGACCTCGTCAGGGATGTGAATGTCACTGAGCCTCTGGGGAACAGTGACCATGCTGCAATTACCTTTGCCATGCATGTCGGAGGAAGAGTGTCAACCAAATCAGACATAAAAACCCTTGATTTTCGAAGGGCAAACTTCCCTCAGATGAGGAAACTAGTTAGAGAGAAACTGAAGGGGAGGGTTAGAAGAATCCAATCTCTTCAGTGTGCATGGAGCCTGTTTAAAACAACAATAATAGAGGCCCAGCACAAGTGCATACCACAAAGAAAGAAGAGCTCATTTAAGTCCAAGAGGACACCGGCATGGTTAACGAGTGGAGTTAGAGAGGCTCTAAAGCACAAGGAGAGGTCCTTCTGTAAATGGAAATCCTCCCCAAATGAGGAAAATAAAAAGGAACACAAACTCTGGCAAAAGAAATGTAAAAAGATGATAAGGGAGGCAAAGAAAGACTTTGAGGAACGCATGGCTAGCAATATAAAGGGTAATAATAAAAGCTTCTTTAAATATGTTAGAAGTAGAAAACCTGCCAGAGAACCAATTGGGCCTCTGGATGGTGAGGGAGGAAAAGGGGAGGTTAAGGAGGACTTGGACATTGCAGAGAAATTGAACGAGTTCTTTGCGTCTGTCTTCACGACAGAGGACCTTCAGCGGATTCCGCTGCCTGAGCCGCCCCTCTTGACTAAAGAATTAAATCAAATACAGGTTAAAAGAGAGGAGGTTTTAGGACTAATTGATAAATTGAGGATTAACAAGTCACCGGGCCCAGATGGCATCCACCCAAGGGTTATTAGGGAACTGAGAAATGAAATTGCAGATCTCTTAACGGTTATATGCAACTTGTCTCTTAAAACGGCCACAGTGCCGGAGGACTGGAGGATAGCAGATGTCACACCAATTTTTAAAAAAGGAAGGCGGGGGGACCCAGGAAACTACAGGCCGGTTAGCCTTACATCTGTCCCAGGGAAGATGGTGGAAGGCCTCACCCAAGAGAAAATCTTAAAACACATAAAAGAACAAACCTTGCTGAGAGAAAATCAGCATGGCTTCTGTAAGGTTAAATCTTGTCTTACAAACCTTTTAGAATTTTTTGAAAAGGTCAACAGGCACGTGGATTTGGGTGAACCGGTGGATATAGTCTATCTGGATTTTCAAAAGGCTTTTGACACAGTCCCTCACCATAGGCTGCTGAGAAAATTGCATAGTCAGGGGATAAGAGGGCAGGTCCTCTTATGGATTGAGAACTGGTTGAGATCCCGGAAACAAAGAGTAGGTGTCAATGGGAAATTTTCACAATGGAGAGAAGTGAAAAGCAGTGTGCCCCAGGGCTCGGTCCTGGGACCGGTGCTTTTCAATCTGTTCATAAATGACCTGGAGACAGGGATAAACAGTGAGGTGGCCAAGTTTGCAGATGACACAAAACTTTTCCATGTGGTAAAAACCAGAGAAGATTGTGAAGAGCTCCAGAAGGATCTCTCCAAACTGGGGGAGTGGGCTGAGAAATGGCAAATGCGTTTTAATGTAACCAAATGTAAAGTAATGCATATTGGGGCAAAAAATCCAAACTTCATCTATCAACTCATGGGCTCTGAGTTATCCGTGACGGATCAGGAAAGAGATCTTGGTGTGTTGGTGGACAGCTCCATGAAGGTGTCTCCCCAATGTGTGGCAGCAGTGAAGAAGGCCAATTCCATGCTAGGGATTATCAAAAAGGGGATTGAAAATAAAACAGCCAACATTATAATGCCATTATATAAAACAATAGTAAGGCCCCACCTGGAGTATTGTGTACAATTCTGGTCACCGCATCTCAAGAAAGACATAGTGGAACTGGAAAAGGTGCAGAAGAGAGCGACTAAAATGATTACTGGGCTGGGGCACCTCCCTTATGAAGAAAGGCTAAAACAATTGGGCCTCTTTAGTCTGGAAAAAAGGCGCTTGAGGGGGGATATGATTGAGACATACAAAGTGATGCAGGGTATGAGTAAAGTGGATAGAGGGAAGCTCTTCTCCCTCTCTCAAAATACCAGAACTAGGGGACATACACTCAAATTGAGTGCTGGGAGAGTAAGAACTGACAAAAGAAAATATTTTTTTCACCCAGCGTGTTGTAAGTCTATGGAACTCCCTGCCACAGGATGTGGTGATGGCATCTGGCCTGGATGCCTTCAAAAGGGGATTGGACAGATTCCTAGAGGAAAAGTCCATCACGGGTTACAAACCATGATGGAGATGTGTAATCTCCAGGCTTTAAACCAGGGTACTTCAAGGGCCAGATGCAGGGGAGTGGTATCAGGAGACAGAGATCTAGTCTCATGCGCTCCCAAACACATCTGGTGGGGCCGCTGTGAGATACAGGAAGCTGGACTAGATGGGCCTTTGGCCTGATCCAGCATGGCTCTTCTTATGTTCTTATGTTAATGTAGATAAATAAAACCTGTAGAATTAAGGAAGCTGGTGTTGCCTGGAATTACTGAAATAATGAAAAGATTTAAAGTTTAATACCCAGATGAATATGGAAAAGGTTGTCAGGTTGCATTCTGGAATTAACCCTTCCGGAGATAAATGCCAGCTGTGATGAACTCAGGCTTCTGGGTTTCTCCTAAAAGACAATAAAGTTCTGTAGGACCTTTAGGGAGAGGTTCAGAAGTCAGACGCCCTGAACTGACTGACAGCAGGAAGGATGTCTTTGGTGGTAGGGGCAGCACATTTCTACCAATTAAAGACTTCCTTTTGTCATTTCAGAATGTGTGCCACCATCACCATTGCACACCCTATCACAAACGGAAGGCTTTAACCCAGGCATGCCCAAACTTCGCCCTCCTGATGTTTTGGACCACAACTCCCAGAATTCTAAGCTTAGATTGCCAGTGGCAAGGGACTGTGGGAGTTCCGGTCCAAAACATCTGGAGGGCCGAAGCTTGAACATGCCTGCTTTAACCGATGCTATGCAACAGGGTTCCCCACAGGATGTTTGTTGAAGGAACAAGAGAAGGAGAGCAAGAATATCGAATCATCTTCATGCTTCCTTATCATCTCTAGTATAGGAACGGTTTACCAAAGTGGTAACAACCATAACTTGTAGCCGTCTTTTGCCCCAAAAGATAAAACGGTGCTGGTGGTGGCCATAGCGGCAGCATGACAACTGGAGCTTCATTGAAATCCAGATGTCTAGATGCAAGTCGGCAGAAAATCTAGGCGTTAAAAAGGCTTTAACCCAGGCATGCCCAAACTTCACCCTCCTGATGTTTCGGAACACAGCTCCCAGAATTCTAAGCTTAGCTTGCCAATGACAAAGGACTGTGGGAGTTATGGTCTGAAACATCTGGAGGGGCAAAGTTTGGACATGCCTGATTAATTTTTTCTACCCTTTTCAAATTTCTTCCATTGCCGTACTGCTCTAACAGCTCAGAGTCCCCCCCCCCAATATTCAGCCTAAAGCTGTCACCCTGTAATTTGAGCCCGTTATTACATATCCTACACTCTCAAATGATCGAGAACAGTTTCTGCCCCTCCTATGCATGACAGCCCTTCAAATATTTGAAAAGTGCTGTCATATCTCCCCTCCAGTCTTTACTTCGCAAGGCTAAATCTGCCCAGTTCTTTCTGTCTTTCCTCCTAGGACAGTGATGGCGAACCTTTTAGAGACCGAGTGCCCAAATTGCAATTCAAAACCCACTAATTTTTTTTTGCAAAGTGCCAATACAATAATTTAACCTGTATACAGGTGGCTATGAAGGGGCAATGTCGGGTGCCCACAGAAAGGGCTCTGAGTGCCACCTTTGGCACCTGTGCCATAGGTTCGCCATCACTGTCCTAGGGCTTGGTTTCCAGTCTCCTCATCATCCCGGTTGTCCCCTCTGAACTTGTTCCCGTTTGCTGGCATCCTTCTTACAGTGTGGTACCCAGATCTGGACACAATACTCAAGATGAGGCCTAACCAGTGCGGAACAGAGGGGGACCGATACCTCCATCAGGGACTGATACTTCTATGTTGAGACTATACTTCCGTTCATACATTCTAAAATACAATTGACCTTTTTTACAGCCATGTTGGATTGTTGCCTGATACAGTAATACCTTGGTTTAGGAGTAACTTGGTTTAAGAGTGTCTTGCAAGATGAGCAGACATTTCATCTAAATTTTTGCCTCGATCAACAAGCAATGTCTTGATATACAAGCACTGGAACAGGTCACATGATCACAAGTGAGTCAGTGGTGTCTCTCCCTCCCGCTGCTAGATTGTGGGTGATTATTTAGAACAGTGATGGCAAACCTGTGCCCAAACTGCAATTCAGGACCCACTAATTTTTCACAAAGTGCCAATACAGCAATTTATCCTGAATAAAGGTGGCTGTGAAGGGGCGATGTCGGGTGCCCACAGAAAGGGCTCCAGGTGCCATCTTTGGCACCCGTGCCATAGGTTCGCCATCACTGGTCTAGAATGTGCCCTCTCAGGCAGCCTCCAAATCAGAGGGAGTAGAAAGGAATAGAGGACTCTAGAGATAGGTGTTTTGTTTCAGAAGGGGAATGGTTCCAAAATGAAACACGCCAGCATAGATGGCGCTCGGAATCCAGTCCCACCCTCCGGAACAAAATTAACCACTGTCTTACCTTGTTGTAGTTGGTTCTGGGCAAAAACCCAACAAAGAAGCAGCCTCCAATGCGTCGTCTTTCCCTGTCTCTGGACCTGGCCAATCAGGAGCTGTGCAAGGACATGGATCATCCCGCCTCCCTGTCTGATTGGCCAGCACCAGGGAGACGGCGGCAGCGGGGGGTGGGGTGGGGACAGGGGGTGGGGGGCGGCGGATGGTGGGGGCGGCAACAGCGACGGGCGCGGGGGGTAGGCGGCGATGGGCATGGGGGCGAGGGTCGGACGCGATGGGCAGCTGGCGGGCGGTGGGGGGAAGGATGGCGGTGGCCAGCATTGGGGGGCGGGGGGGCAGCAGGCTGTCCAGCACCCTCTCTCCATTTTGGCGCCCTAGGCAACTGCCTAGTTTGCCTTAATGGAAGTGCCGGCCCTGTTCCCCGCACCCACCTACCCCCAAGAAAGAGGAGGAAGGTGTTCAGGGTGGAGTAGGTGAGAGTTGACCCTAATTGATCCAGGGGGTAGTGACTGCTCCACCCCTTCTGGGTGACTCACCTTCTTTCTTGCTGCCTACCCCCCCTTTTTTTTTCCTTCATGGGGAGGGTAGGGTATGATGCATTGCAAATAGTCCACCCCACACTTCAGCCGCCAGCATTTGCAATTTTTTTTAAAAAAAAATAGGCAGAGGCAGGCAGTATTTCTTCCGGCTGAGGAAGCTCTGTTGCTAAGAGGGCTTAATCTCTGTGACAAAAAGCTCACCTGAGAATTTTGAATGTCACCGACAAATGCAAATCCGGAAACAATAATGGAGTGCATTGGAGAACAGATGGAAGGAGAGAACAGAGGGACCTGTCTGCTGCACACATGAACAGAAGCTGCCAGGTCAGGTGAGGGTTTTTAATTCAGGGGCGGTTGTGGTTTTGTTTCTTTAGCAGCCTGGTTATATGAGAGCTTTAGATCTCCTTGGCCAGCATTGGCCTTTTAGAAATTGATGAGCACAGCTACATGCCGTCCCTCATCCTCCAGAAGCTAAAGGAAGCTAAAACCTATTAACATCTGGAGGGAATGATAGATTAGCCAGCCCTGGTTTAGCCTGATGTTGCCAGGAGTTGGAATTCTGGCTTTCTTGTGGTCAGATCCTGGCTCCGGTTCCCTACCTCTCTCCTTGCCTCCCTTTAGCATCATTGATCGGTGGCTTCAGAGATATTTCATAGGTTTGTTTCCCTTAAAAAATCCTCCCAAAGCTTTAATTACTGGCAACCAACAGCTGTGTTGGTGCAGTCACACGTGGCAAAACTCCTGGGTTTCCATTAAGTTTGGCAGGCTTGAAACCAATTAAGAAATATCCATTTGCACAATGTATAGCTGAGCTCTTTCTGGGGTGTCTTGGAAAGTGAGGTCGTTTAAACAGCCTCGAGGAGATTGCTTATTTTAACTCAATTATGGATGTCATTTATTTCAAATTGTTTTGGCACATGTTCTCACCTGTGTCAGAATAAATTGTGTCTGTGGGGTCCAGTAATGGATGCCAGGATCAAGGCTTTTGGCCAGAAGGGAAGCCTTCTAGTTCAATCTGGTTCATTTGTTTTTCTGTCTGTCACACAAGACTAGCACTATCCCAGTTTGAAAAAAAAACAAATATAAAAAATAAAATTGGTGGCAGCAGGTTTCCAACTTTCCATCTCCTCAACCTTCACTCCTTAGGCCAGTATCACCTCTGCTGCCTCCATACTCATGAGTAATTTTTTTCTTATGAAAGTAAACCCGCTCTCTGGCCCCTTCTTACATGAGAAGAAACATCTCCAGACTGGATGGAAGGGCAGCTCAAGTGTGAAAGAAGACAGATTGCGCGGAAGACCAGAACCTTTTAAGCTAGAAACCAACCCCTCCAACTTGCCCTGTCTGGACAAGCTCAGGAAGAGGCAAAATATTGTGTCAAATGGATTTATTTTAGTATAAGCTCTTCCAGATCAAAACCCACTTCTTCAGACAGAAAGAGTGCACACTTGTTTTATGTATTTAAACATATCCCTATGTTGGTGAAAGCCATTGGGGCATGCATATGTGCAGAGGAGATGTAGAGTAGGACACACACCTCTGTGGAAGATTGGTTGCAGATAGCGGAAAACACAGGTGAAAGTGGAAGATATACATAGCCTGGTCTCTGGCCCCATCTCCTGGCCAGCTTCATTAATGCTCTCTTTAAAAATATGTTATGTATGTCTAGGAATTTTCTTTTGATCTTTTTAATTTTTTCAGACTTTTATTTGCACTCCTTGTATCTGAAGGAGTGAGTTTTGGATCCACTGAAGTGCACCCTGAAAGGGATCTGTTCAAGGGCCACATTATTTTTTGTTTCCCCACTCTTCCCCCCATCCTATTTTCCACGTTAATCTTGCCAACATGGGGCCTTTTCACACAACCCCTAAGATCCGCTGGCCACTTAAATTCGGACCAGAGATCTTAGGGGTTTGTCGCTGTTCCTGCGTTCCCACCCCCTCCGCACTCCTGGCTGCTGGCTGCGTGAGGGGAGGGAGAAAAAAAGGAAGAAAAGAATGCCGCTCACCTCCGTTCTGTCGTCCCGGCACTGCATTCAGATCTCTTAAAGGGGCGGGGGGGGCAAAAAAAGAACAAACAGAAGCAAGGAGAGCCGGGCAGTCACTACTGTTATATCCGCATCAGGAATTTTCACCTCCGGAGAGCAGGTACCTGAAAAGTGCGCTGGGACGCGCTTAGGTGGGCGTGGTCGCACTTAATTATCTGTAAACTCCGGAGCTGGTGGGGAAATAATTTTAAGCTCCGGAGCTGGGAGCCATTTGCCCCGGAGTTTAGGGGTCGTGTGAAAAGGCCCATGGTGAGACAGACTAATACAGCTACTTCTTTGAAAACTGCACACTTGCATGCACAGGGTTAAGTTGCCTAGATGCCCTAAGCACAGCCGATCTCGCCTGATTTCAGAAGCTAAGCAGGGTCAGGCCTGGTTAGTGCTTGGATGGGAGACCACCAGGGAATACCAGGTGCTGGAGGTGCCTGCAGTAGGAACTGGCAAACCACTCCAGTATTCCTGCCAAGAAAACTCCATGGACATGGAGTCACGAAGGGTCGGTCACGACTGTAATGACACAACACACACGCACACGCACACAACTAAAAGACAATAATGCCCTGACAGATCTACAGTTATATAGATATATGGGAAGAACTATGATATATACTAGATGCCTAGATGCCCTAAGCACATCCCAACTCGCCTGATTTCGGAAGCTAAGCAGGGTTGAACCTGGTTAGTACTTGGATGGGAGACCACCAGGGAATACCAGGTGCTGTAGGCGCCTGGAGTAGGAACTGGCAAGCCACTCCAGTATTCCTGCCAAGAAAACTCCACAGACATGGAGTCACGAAGAGCTGGTCACGGCTGTAATAACACACACACACACACACACAGTCACGAAGAGCTGGTCACGGCTGTAATAACGCACACACACACATGCATCCAGTTGCATGCTGTTACAGGTTCAGAAGTAGTGCCAGTGTTAAAAAAAAGTTGGCAACTTCAAACTTGGCCTCCTTCTTTCTTTAGAAGGAGCCTCCCTGCACAGCTGTCATGCCTTTTCTGATGCATCCATTACATTTCTCTACACAAACCTGCGATTGCCTTTGGCCCTTTCCGTCTTAAAAGGAGAACTCGGCCCCTCAACCTTGGCTGTACAGAAGTTCCTCGCTTGTAAACACAGAAAAAGGAAGCCCAGGCATGAAATCCACTGCCAGGATGATGACTTTCCAAGAGAAGTCATAATCAAGCAGAGATAGCTGTTTGCCTGGAAGCCTCAGAGGGGGCTGCCTTTAATAAGCAGGTGAGGGCGTTGAGGGGGAGTTGGTTGTGTTTTTTTTTTACAAGAGGCCTGGAGCCATGAGTTAACCCTATATGGAGGGAGAGGGTGAGCCATAAATAGATGCCACTCCGCTCGGCTTCTGGGTTTGTTCTCCTCCGTGGTTGTCGTCTTCTTGGTGCAATGGTGTAAAAGCGGCTGTGTTGCCGAGAGCTGGATCAGCCGGAGACGGAAAAGCAAGGCAAGTGTGATAAACAGGCACTATTTCTATCTGTGGCTGCTAAGAATGTTTCCTTGCGATAAAGATTGGCACCTGAGGCGGTGTGCATTTTTGGGCGAGGTATTTGTGGAGCGCGAGACATGTTTAATGAGAGGTGCTGGGGTGTGGTGCTTCTGGGGAATTGTCTGCGCTTTGGGGCGGGGTGGAGATCATCCTCCTTGCCTTTCATATTTGAGCTCTTGAGGAAAATTAAACCTGGGCGATCCAAGGTGGGAGGGTGCGGGCCAAAATGCGGCCACGTTAGACACGCCCACCCATCGCCCTTGGGCACAGGGAGACTTTTGCAACGCAACAACCAACATTTTGTAGGGTGGTAGAGCTGTTGTATAGCTGCCTAGGGGCCATTTTGGCCCCTGGGGGTCTCATAAGAACATAAGAACAGCCTTGCTGGAACAGGCCACAGCCCATCCAGTCCAGCATTCTGTCTCACACAGCGGCTCACCATTTGCTTCAGGGTATTCCCAAGCAGATGTCTTCACCTGCTTAAGGCAGGATATTGAGAGATATCCTGCCTATCTCTCCAACCCGGAGGTTGTCCTTAGGAATCCACAATGATCGCCTAATGAACGCGACTCACACCTGATTTACTGACTGGCTGTGTTTGGTAGTCGTTGGGAAGGACAAAGAGACAGGGACAAGTTCTCAGGGTGAGAGGTATGATTTCTCCAAACGGGATACCTGGCTAATATGTGATAGTGACAAACACTTAGAAAGCTAGTTCTCAAAATGAACTAGCTACTGTTACTGTTCCAGATCCCTCACCCCCAAATAATTAGCTAGCATTATAGTTACAATTTATAAAAAGGAACTCTTTCTTTCCCCCCAAAAGCAATTAAAATACTGTGGTACCTCAACTTATGAATTTAATCCATTCCGAATGCATGCTCTTAAGTCAAACTACTCTTAAATCAGGGTACCTAGCTAAAAAATTGAAAAAATAAGTTACAAATATTTACAAAATGGAAAAATATTTGTAAGTCGATCAGACCATATCTAAAATTTGTAAGGTAGCAGTTAAAACGTCAACAGTTTTCCGCTCTTAAGTCGAATGGCTCTTAAGTCGAGCTGATCTTAAGTTGGGGTACCACTGTACTCATTTTCAGGTTTTAAAAAATCTGAATGCTACAGTCAACAAACATTCACAAGCAGCAGCTCAAGGGATGCTTTGTATCATATGATAGTCTGGCTCCACCATTTAAAGAAGCCACATACCAGTAACTATGTAAGTTACATTTCTATCACACAAAGAGAGAAGCTATTTTTGATGAATTTTCCAGAAATTGAGTCATGGCAACTGGACTTTTTATTTTTGTGAGATCAAAACGTTTCACTACACATCCAAGTAGCTTCGTCAGTCTGAGGGAAGTTGGTGGCAGGCCTCCAGTTCATAGGTCACCTTGGGGCGTTTATACACGACCCCTAAGCTCCGCCGCAAATGGCTGCAAGGTCCGGACCTTAAAAATGTTTACCCACCAGTTCCGGACTTTGCAGACAATTAAGTGCGACCCCGCCCACTTTAGCAAGACCAAACAGCAGTTTTCTTGTACCTGGTCTTTGATGGTGACAAATATTTGATCCGGTGTAAGGATAGTGAGTGCGGGGTTCTCCTGGCTTCTGTTTGTTCTTTTTTTGCGCCCCGCCCCTTTAAGAGATCTGAATGCTGCCCGGAACAAAACGGAGGTAAGAAGGCATTCTTTTCTTTCTTTTTTCTCCCTCCCTCAGGCAGCCAGCAACCAGGAAGTGCGGAGGGGGGTGGGGACAGAGGAAGAGTGAGGAACCCCTAAGATCTCTGGTCCGAATTTAAGTGGCCAGCGGATCTTAGGGGTCGTGTAAAAAGGCCCTTGGTTTCATGCCACCCTGCTCTGAATAGGCTCATTAGATGGACAGTGGTCTGAATTAGCTCATTGGATGGACAGTGGCCTGAGTAGGTTTATTAGGTGGACAGTAGCCTGCATAGGCTGATAGAATGGCCTTAATAGGTTCGTTAGGTGGACAGTGGCCGGAGGTGCATGAAAGTCCCACCTATGCAACCATTCCCAACACCCATTAAGTATTGGTCGTTAGCTGTGGCCTTTCTGGTGGAGGTGGGAAGTGGCCTTGATTTTTCTGGGGAGAGATGAAGGGGCAGCATGATAAAGCGAAGAAAGATTGTGCATGAAACAAAGGTGAACTATAAATTGGAGGCCTTGCGCCAACTTTTCTTAGACTGACGAAGCTACTGGGATGAGTCATGAAATGTTGGTGAAGAAAAGAAGTCCAGTTGCCATGACTTTGCTTTTGGATAACCTCTTCTGGATGATTGAGAACCTTCACAGATATATTCCTAATGAAGTTGTGTCACCTGCGGCCACAGCCTACAGAGAGCCCATTAGAAGATGGAAATCTGGATGTGTTCCAGCACTGTGACCCAAGTAGACATTTGTGATGGAGCAATCCTGGTGCCACACCAGGTCTGTGTTTATCTCCCACCAATCACAAAACAAAGCAAGCAGATTTGCAATGCCTTGACAGTCTGAGGGTCTCCTGCTGTGACAAGTGTATGTCTTTCTGCTCTCCCTCTTCCAAGGATGCGTGGCGCAAGGGGCATGAGTTCAAATCCTCGCTTGGCCACGGAAACTCACTGGGGTGCTGGCAATTTGTAAAACCATTCCTCTGACATCCGACTTCCCTCAAAAACCCTGTTAAGGCCACCATAAGTCAGAAGTGACATGACAGAACCCAAGAATGGGGATGAGTCATCTGTAGCGTTTTCATTTGGGGCTCCGCAAAGCCTTTAAAATGAATTGCCGGTAACTAGGAATGACTCCCACGCACTGTAAAACATAGTGGCTAACCGAGGCCACTACTCATGTCCAGTCGTCTTAAGATGGGACCTCATGCACACCCTGAAAATTTGATGAGGGCAGGTCATCATTAATCAGTCACAAGCGACTTAGTGGTACAAAATGAGTTGGGTACTTCCCTTCCTCAACACACAGCTTCTTGGGAGTGATTTGGGGGTTTGGGGGCCTAGCTTGAATGTTAGATGAGCATATACGCCAGCCATTATTAACAGAAGATGGTCTTGCCTTATATTTACCAGGCTTCCTCATTGATTGCCTGCCTGTACCTTGTTACTCAAAAGCTTGGAGTCACGCCCATGGGGGCGGAATGGAAATGGCAATCCGAACTTTTGCTAAGCAGTTTAGTTCGACAATCTGGAGAAGTCTGCCTGCTTGTCAAGTGGCATATGTGATGGGAGAGAATGTGCCTATGTGCGAACATGGACTTCCTTGGTTGAGGGGCATGTGTCTTGTTTTGCTACTCCTAGCCTGTCAGCAGCTTGTGTGACCCTCCTGCCAGGTTAGTCATAATTAGTCTATTTTGATAGATTGATAGATAGATAGATAGATAGATAGATAGATAGATAGATAGATAGATAGATAGATAGATAGATAGATAGATAGATAGATAGATAGATAGATAGAAGGAACTGATGATGGATGGATGGATGGATAGATATTTAGAAAGAAAGAAAGAAAGAAAGAAAGAAAGAAAGAAAGAAAGAAAGAAAGAAAGAAAGAAAGAAAGAAAGAAAGAAAGAAAACTGATGATGTGGATGGATGGATGGATGGATGGATGGATGGATGGATGGATGGATGGATAGACCAATAGATATCTAAGAGAGGAAGGAACAGACAGATAGATAGATAGATGGGTGGGTGGTATAGAAATGAAATAAATAAATAAATAAATAAATAAATAAATAAATAAATAAATAGATAGATAGATAGATAGATAGATAGATAGATAGATAGATAGATAGATAGATAGATAGATGTGTGTGTGTTGCATCGTTACAGTTGTGACTGACCTTTCGTGATCCCATGTCCATGAAGTTTTCTTGGCAGGAATACTGGAGTGGTTTGCCAGTCCTACTCCAGGAGATGATAGATAGATAGATAGATAGATAGTCTTAAAATATGTGTGAACTCATTTAGGATCTGCAATTAAGCAGCAGTTTTTTTTAAGCAAACAAGCAAATCTGCATGGGATCTTTTCTGTATTGCTATTAGAGCACCACGTGATTCAGAGTTATGCATGCCCATGAAAATATAGACAAAATCAAAAACCATTTTCAAATAGAAGGCAATGGGACTGGTTTTGACGAGAGCTGGTTAGAGTTTGAGAGGTGTGCCTAAACTTTTCCTCGATTTCAGCTGTCATCTGGGGAGTCAGTGACCATGAAGTGGGTGGGTTTGGTGCCGTTCCAGCGCCTCTGGGACCAATGGAGGCTTGGCTGGCTGCACACCCTTGCCCAGGAGGCACCTGAGTGTACTCGCAATGTTTTTCCCGCTCTTTGGGGAAGCTCATCCTATGGCCCACAGAGGCATTTATTTTAAATTGCTGAAAATATATTTAGCCCATCTTCTCTCTAAAAACACCCAGAATGGCTTAAATCCTTTAAAAAGGCAATATTTAAAAGCAAAAATAGTTTATGCAAACATTTACAAACTGTATCAAAAATGGTAGATAAAGCAGTCCATATATAAATCCCCGCTCAGGCACCCAGTCACTCAGGAAAAGCTTGTCAGCAAAGAAAGGTCTTTGTCTGCTTACAGAAGGATATCAGAGATGGGAAGCCGCCTGGCCTCTAGTGGGAGGGAGTTAAGAACATAAGAACATAAGAACATAAGAAGAGCCATGCTGGATCAGGCCAAAGGCCCATCTAGTCCACCTTCCTGTATCTCACAGTGGCCCCACCAGATGCGTCTAGGAGCGCAGGAGACTAGATCTCTGTCTCCTGATCCCACTCCCCGGTATCTGGCCCTTGAAGTACCCTGGTTTTAAGCCTGGAGATGACACATTTCCATCATGGTTTGTAACCTGTGATGGACTTCTCCTCCAGGAATCTGCCCAATCCCCTTTGGAAGGCATCCAGGCCAGATGCCATCAGCACATCCTGTGGCAGGGAGTTCCACAGACTCCCTGCCACAGGATGTAGTGATGGCATCTGGCCTGGAGGCCTTCGAAAGGGGATTGGACAAATTGGACAGTTCCACAGTGTAGGAGTAGCAACAGAGAAGGCTCTCTCCTGTGTCCCCACCAAGTGCCCCAAAATTTTTGAGGAAAAATATGTTCGTACACTTTAAACCAGCGGCTTCCAAACAAAATTTGGAAAGGATTTTTGTTAAAGTTGCAGAATTCACCAGGCCCCAAACTGAAAACACCCGATCTTGAGGTGGTGCACCTGTTGCGCAGATATATGGTGCTGGACTCAGCCTTTAGCATCTCCAGTTATGAGTGAGCCAGAATCCTACCGTGGAGACCCACCAGGGTCCTGAATGCCTTTTTAGTGTTAAGATGGTTTTTAATATGAAGGGCTTTTACTTCGTCCATTTGGTTTTAAATAGTGTACAGTTTAATTGTGTTTAATGTTTAACTTCCTACGCTTTCAGTTCTCTTCTTTTAATATTGGGAACCGCCATGCATCCCTTATTGGGAGAAAAACGGTTTGTAAGTGCTGTAAATAAATAAGCAACGTCCGTGAACGATTAACTTTATTGGTAGTCCCAGTTTAAGACAACCTGCAAATCCTGTTTGTTTTGGACTGTGACTCCCAGATGGCATGGTCAATGCACCATGCCATCTGACACTTCCTGCTGGAAAATCGTACTTGAATACTTTGATCGCATGTATCCAGCATACTTCTCTATGGACCCTTATAGACACATTATGCAGGAGGCTGGAAGCATTCGAAATGTGGACGTACAGACGAATTCTGAAGATACCTTGGACAGCCAGAGTCATTAATGTGACTGTGTTGCACAAACCCCTGCTTTTTAAAAGGCTTTGTATGCTCACAGCCTCTCTGTGTGGTGGCTCAGCAGACTAGAGCACTGAAATGGTCAGCTGCAAATGGTTCGAATCCCGGGTGCCACGCAGCGGAGCAAGCTCCCACTGTTAACCCCAGCTCCTGCCATCCTAGCTCTTCGAAAGCATGTACAGTACTACCCCGACTTAAGAGCAGCTCGACTTAAGAGCAATTCGACTTAAGAGTGGAAAACTCTTGGCATTTTAACTGCCACCTTACAAATTTTAGATATGGTCTGCTCAACTTACATTTTTTTTCATTTTTTCATTTTTTAACTTATTTTTTCACCTTTTTAGATAGGTACCCCGAATTAAGAGTACTTCGACTTAAGACAGGCATGCCCAAAGTCCGGCCCGGGGGGCAAATGTGGCCCAATTAAAAATTCCGAGTGGCCCTCAGCCTCTTCTCCCTGCCAGCTCAGCCTGTCACTCACCCCACCAGCCGGCCCTTCCCTGTGCTGGCTAGAGACATCCGCTTGCAGTTTTATAGTTTGCCTGCCCTCCCTGCCTCCGCCCATCCTCTCAACCACCCATCCTGCCTACTCGCTCCTGGCTGCATTGCTGCAGCATCCTCCCCGCCCCCTTGCGAGGGAGGACAGCATATGTGAGCAGTGGTGCATCTTGGGTGTGCATGGGACGATTCCCGGGCCCTGCAACAGCCGCCGGGCCCTTGGGCACCTGGAAACCGGAGCATTTGCAGCTGTTGCAGATACACACTGACCACGCCCTTTCTCCCCCCCCCCCTTCAGTCTGGATGGTCAGCCCCCACATATTTTCACCTCACCAAATCTGGCCCTCCTTGCAAAAAGTTTGGACACCCCTGACTTAAGAGCATGCATTCAGAATGGATTAAATTCGTAAGTCGAGGTACCACTGTAAATGCCAGTAGATAAATAGGTACCACTGTAAAAAGCAGGAAGGTATAACAGTGTTCCGTGCAGCCATGCCGGCCACATGGCCACAGACTTGCACAACACTGGCTCTTTGGCTTGAAATGGAGGTGAACACCGCTCCTAGAGCTGGACACAACTAGCACACCTGTGTGGGGGGACCTTTACCTTCACCTTTACACTCACAGCTAGAGATGGGCATGAACCAAAAAAATGGCGATTTGTTTCATTCCGTTTAAGGCTTCATTTCATTTCATTTCGTTTTTAATGAATTTTTTTGAAAAAATCATTTTGTTGGTTCATTAATTTGCTATTTGTTTTTACCCACTTTTTTGCAACGCCCACTGCACGGCCCCTGGGGCCCGGTCGGTGCTGGGTTTTTTTATTGTTATTATTTATTTTAGGGTGCCGACCAGGAGAGAACACCTTCTGCTCCCCCACCCGCCCCGCGCCGCATCAGCCCAGTGGGTGGGATCCCTCCTCCTTGCTTCCTCACACATGCACTTGCCGCCTGAAGTGCCCAGGCGCGCAGCTCGTTGGCCACGTGTGTACCTGCTGGGAAGGACCCGAGCTACCCCCACTGCAACGTGGGCGTCCGGACAGGAGAGCCACCAGCAAGTGGGCGAGCTTGGGATTTCATAGACTCATAGAATCATAGAATCATAGAATCATAGAGTTGGAAGAGACCTCAAGGGCCATCTAGTCCAACCCCCTGCCATGCAGGAACCCCGATCACAATATTTCCAACAGATGTCCATCCAGCCTCTGCTTAACAAGCTCCCAAGAAGGAGACTCCACCACCCTCTGTGGCAGCTTATTCCACTGCGGAATAGCTCTAACTGTCATGAAGTTCTTACTAATGTTCAAATGGAATCTCTTTTCCTGTAGTTTGAAACCATTGCCCCGAGTCCTAGTCTCCAAAGCCATGGAAAACAAACCTGTTCCCTCTTCAATATGACATCCTTTCAAATATTTAAACATAGCTATCATATCCCCTCTCAGTCTTCTTTCAGAGAGGCTAAACATCCCCAGTTCCCTAAGCCGTTCCTCATAAGACATTTCCTCCAGACCCTCAACCATCCTGGTAGTCCTCCTCTGCACCCGCTCGAGGTTGTCAGCATCCTTTTTAAATTGAGGCGCACAGAACTGGACACAGGTCGGGGAGGCTGGAGGCGGGCACAGCTGCGGCAGGGTTCCCCCCACTTCCGGATTCAGGCCCCGCACTACAGCTATAGTGCGGGGCTTTTTTGTTTTTTGTTTTCCTTTCAGCACCAACCACGCGGTCCCTGGGGCCCCGTCAGTGCTGGTTTTTAAAATTATTATTAATATTTTATTTTAGGTTGCCGACCAGGCCACCCTTGGGGTCCGGTCGGTGCTCCCTTTTTAAATTTATTTTTATTTTTATTTTTAAGTCCCCCCCCCCACTTCCTGGTTCAGGCCTCGTGCAACAGCTGTAGCGCAGGGCTTTTTTTGTTTTGTTTTCCTTTCAGTGCTGACCACGTGGCCCCTGGGGCCTGGTTGGCACTGGGTTTTTAAAATATATATATTATTATTTATTTTAGGGCGCCGACAGGCCACCCTTGGGGACTGGTCGGCGCTCCTTTAAAAAAAAAGCCGATCACATGGCCATGCTGCAGCTGTAGTGTGGCCATTGGCTTTTTCCCTGGTCACCATCCCAGAAGCCAGGAAGACCGGACTTCCGGACCAGCACCAGGTAGGAGACATCTCTGCCCCCCATTAATGAAACAAACCTAACCAAACCAATTTTTCTCAGCTCGTTTCGTTTCATGTTAAATTTGCCCCTAGGGTCGTTATTCGTTTTGTTATAAAACAAAACGAATAACTAACGAATAATGAAACAAAAAAAATCGTTTCGTGCCGCAGCATTAGGAAGTGAAGGAATATCTTTCCCTCCTGAGATGCAATTTGGAATGGTAAGTCTTTCTGTCTGTCTGTCTGTCTGTCTGTCTGTCTGTCTGTCTGTCTGTCATTTTACATTCCCTCTCTCCACCACCTCTGCTCAACCAGCACATTTGTAAATCACTAAACTCAAACATGACAAAATGCCTTCTGCCTCCAGTGACATGCCTGCCTGCCTGCCACGGTAAATCAAATCTAGGCAAGCACGGCGTTCCTGCAACTTTTTTGCCACTTGGAGAGAAGAGGGTTGACCTCCGCACGATTACATTTTGAAGGTTTGTTTGCAACATTCTTTGGTGGAACATGCCTGCCGACTCTGAAGGCATTTGCTCACTTACCTTTTTTGTTTATCGTATGCTGAATCTTTTGCTCGTGTAACAAAAGATGATTGCCGGTATTTCTGCAGTCAGTAATTGAAGGACATGAAGGTCCCACCACCTGCTTAGAGAGCTCATTCCAGCCATAAATTGCATTTCTCCCTCGCTTGTTCAGTCTAGTGTGTACAGTTAACCAGATAACAAAAGTCATGCATGAGAAATGAATCCCTCCATATTTGGGGTGGGGGTGGGGGTGGGGAAGTATGTCTGTGTTCCTATAGAAACCTCTTTAGATTGTTATAAAACACATTAAAAAGTAACTTTAAGTGGGTTAATTATTTATTTAATGGAGGTATCCAGTGTTTTAAAAGTCACCATACTAGAACCAGGATAAAAAGGTAAAGCAGGCATGTCCAAACTTCGGCCCTCCAGATGTTTTGGGCCACAACTCCCACAATCCTTTGTGTTTTGTAATCTAATCTTAGAATTCTGGGAGTTGTGGTCCCAGAATACTGGTCATCAGGAGGGCCAAAGTTTGGACATGCCTGAGGTAAAGGTTTCCCCTGCACGTGTGTGCTAGTCATGTCCGACTCTAGGGGCGGTGCTGATCTCCGTATCCAAGCCAGTGTTGTGCAAGTCTGTGGCCTTGTGGCCGGCATGGCTTGACGCATTTCTCTGCATGGAACACTGTTTACCAATCCCCTGTGGATAGCGCATTAAAGACTGGTTAAAAAAGCAGTGATTGAATCTGTGGAGGCCTTTCCTGAAAAGCAGCCGTGGTCCACCTCCAGAGCAATGGATTCTTTGCTCCCACAGTTTCTACTGGTACATTGACAGTTAAGGAATGGTGGGTTTTGTAGTCCTTACCATCAGGAGGCCTACACAGTTTCAACCTATAGGTATGAGAAACCTTGATTTCGTCTCTCCCTTCCCCGCCTCTTCTCTGTAATAATTGGGGTGGTAGGGAATAAAACATTTTTTACATGGCAGGGTCATTGGCAGACTGATGGCGGCAACGTGTCCATGTTGCGTTGAACCTTTGAAAGTTCCGGAATGCTACGTATTACAGATTCCCGTTGATCACAGGGCATGTTGCACCAATGAGGGTTTAATTTATTCTGGATTAATGAGCACAGACTGACATTTTGTATAGGTAATACCAAAACAATGAGAGCCCCACTGATCTTCTCTCTTCCTCCGCCACCATCCCCGCCTCCATCTTTTCAAGTGATGATCTAGAGGTTCAGACATAATTGGCAGCTCTCCGTCTATTCTAAATCTGGCAGAAAGGCGATTTTTTCTCATCAAGTAACATATTGTTTGGTACACGCTCTTGTCGCAACAACTAATTTAAGCGCCGTACCTTCTGTACATCCCAAGTGTCTTAGTTGGGTTTGGCAAGGCACCCTAATGAGGCTGAAAGTACTTCTACAGGCGTGGGTTTTTAAGCGGCTCTGGTCATGCACACGGAAAGTCTCGCCACATGGAATAATTTACTATGAAAGGCTTGCACACAGAAGCAGCTCCCTGGGTAGCTGCCACGCAGTGACTTTTCAACCATTTTGATTTATTTAATTATTTACATTGAATATTTTTACCCTGCCTTTCTCCTTGAGAAGGACCTAAGATGGCGTACGCTGTTAAAAAGGCAATATTTAAGTATGGACATGCTTAGAGCAATTTTTTTTTACTCAGTGCATTGTTAGTCTGTGGAACTCCCTGCCACAGGAGGTGATGATGGCTTCTGGCCTGGATGCCTTCAAAAGGGGATTGGACAGATTCCTGGAGGAAAAGGCCATCACAGGTTACAAACCATGATGGAGATGTATAATATCCAGGCTTAAAACCGGGGTACTTCAAGGGCCAGATGCAGGGGAGTGGTAGGAAGAGATAGATACCTAGTCTTGTGCGCTCCCGGACACATTTGGTGGGTCCACTGTGAGATACGGGAAGCTGGACTAGATGGGCCTTCGGCCTGATCCAGCAGGGCTCTTCCTATGTTCTTATATGTTCTTATGGCACTTGAACAAAATACCTTAGGAGGTGGGGAGTGCTCCAACACTGGAGGCACTGAAAAGAAATTCGGACAACGACCTCGCCAATATTTTATCCCTGCATGAAGTAGGGGGTTGGAATTGATGGCCTTATAGCCCCTCACCAAGTTTACACATGAAAAAGGATTAAACTAATACCACAATAAAAACAGTATACAAAGGCAACATCGAAACGCATTCAAAACAAAAAGGTACCACATTCCATTAAACACACATACACTCAGGAATCCAAGCATTAAGTGAAAGCTTGCCTGAAGGGAAGGACAGCAAATAGGGGCCCCTCCTGGCTTCCAGTGGGAGGGAGTTCCAAAGTCTGGGAGCAGCAGCCGAGAAGACCCTTCTCCTGTGTCCCCACCAAGCTCATCTGTGAAGGTGACCAAAAGAAAGGCCTCCCCTGATGATCTTAACATCCGGACCGGCTCATAAAGGGAGATATGGTCCTTGAAATACCTTGGACCCAAACTGTTAAGGGCTTCAGAGGTCAGACTCAGCGCTTTGATTTATTTATTTATTTATTTATTTATTTATTTATTTAGCTAGCTAGCTAGCTAGCTAGCTTGTATGCCACCCACTACCCAAAGGTCTCTGGGCGGCTCACAATCAAAATAAACAATTAAAATATCAAAATTACAATAAAATTAGAACAATAAAACATATAAATACAATAAATACAATACATTAAAACACAACCCTAAAATTGCCATCAGGACCCACAGTCATCAGTTTAAAAACTTCTGGAACAGGAAGGTTTTTACCTAGCGCCGAAATGTTATTAACGTCGGCACCAGGCGGGTCTCACTTGGGAGGGCATTCCATAGTCTGGGGGCAGTTGCTGAAAAGGCCCTATACCTGCAAGCCACCCCTTTCAACTCCTTGAGGGATGGCTCTTTCAGGAGGGCCTCCTGGCTAGATCTTAATTGCTGGGTAGGTTCATATGGAAGGAGGCGATCCTTCAGATATCTAGGTCCTCCTAAGCCATTTAGGGCTTTGTGCCCAGGAGCCCATTGGCAGCCAGTGGGGTTACTGTGGATTATTTCCCAGGGCCTGCCATGGAGCATCAAGAGACATATCTGCAAAAGGGAAGATGATACGGGAGCAAAACTGGATCCAAGACTACCTGGGGTCCAGCTGTTGCCATCAGAGTCAAGACAGTGTGGATCTGACCTGCTACCCTGAACTGGTTCCTCCAGCTTTGGTTGTACTAACCGACAGAGGCTCTCCAGAGATTCAGACACAGATATGTTTCCCATCTGTTCCTGAAGAAAGCACTGACAATGGAACGTATATCCTTTTTGCCTGCAAGGCAGATGTTCTGGTCTTCCCAGGTGGATGACTTATCAAGCAGCGAATGAAACGAGGGCTTGTTGGGGGCTAAACTGTGTTGGAGAACAGCTGTTCTGAACATCTAGAAATGAGCCGGACAGATGTTTTGATCTGACAGAACGGCTCCTGCTGCAAAATACTGCCCATCACACTCGATCATCTCAGGCAGGGCATCTGAGGGTGCTATCGCTGAAGGAGGCCTGTAACTCTTTGATAAGAATGCGGCGGCCAGGCTAGTGGTTGGTGCGGGAAGGTATGACCGTATCACCCACATCCTGGCTCACCTGCATGGACTGCCTGTTGCCTCCCGAATAAGGTTCAAGGCAATGGTTTTGGTTTACAAAACCCTCCATGGCCTGGGACCTGTCTAACTGCCGGAGCGGATCTCCCAGAGGGCAACTTTGTCCAGACCAACCAGAGCTTCACTTTCCCTCTCGCTTTGGGTGTTCATACGTAGTAGAGATGGGCACGAATCAGAAAAATGGTGTTTCGTTTGTCGTTTGTCGTTTAGGGGATCTGTTTCGGTTCGTTTCCGTTTTTTGTGAATTTTTGCAAAATATTTGTTTTCATTTTCGTTCATTTCGCTACCGTTTTGTTACTATTTATTTCATTTTTTGTGATTTTTTTAGCATTTAAAGCAGTTCAATGTATTGCCGTAACGAAAACGAAATGGACGACAAAATTTCTGGTGTTTCTGTTCGTTTTGTTTCATTTTAGAGACAGAATTGTTTGTCGTTTCGTTACGTAACGAAACGAAAAAACGGAAACGGAAACAAAAAATTGTTCGTTTTGTGCCCATCTCTAATACCTAGAGAGGCCCGAAGGGTCTCTATCTGGAATTGGGCATTCTCAGTGGCCGCCCTGACAAACTGGAATAAACTGCCGGTGGAGATCAGGCTGCTGGAGTCGCTGCCAGCATTTAGAAGAGCATTGAAGACCTTGCTCTTTAGGGAATGGTTTGGATAGTCTTTGAGCACCCAGTGGTCTGTTATTAGTTTGTATGCCTGCTGGTTCCTGATCTGCCTTGCCGGAGTTTTGATTGTGTAGTTTGGCTGTTGATGCGTTAGGCATATCATTATTTTTTCTATTTGTTCTTTTCTATGTTATCATCACAACCATGATGTTTTTATTATTATTGATCCGCTATGTATAGGGTTTGTATGTTAGAGCAAGTTGTCTTTGCAACATTTTGTACACCACCCAGAGTTCCTTCGGGAAAATTGGGCGGTTAACAAATACAAAAATAAATACAGTGGTACCTTGTATAAAGGAATTAATTCATTCCAAATGAAATTATGTTAAGCAAATTTTCCTTTATACAAATTCCCATAGGAATGCATTGAAAATGGAGTGATCCTATTTTTATGTTGTACGGATTCTCCCCATAGGCAATTATGTTAAGCAAATTTCCCCTATCTCCGGAAATTTTTATGTTGTACAAATTTTATGTTATACAAGCTGTTTGTTATACAAGGGTCCACTGTAAATATAAATGAAATAAATAAGAAATTGGGCATTCTCAGTGGCAGCGCCTCACCTCTGGAATCAACTTCCTCCTGAGATTTGTTTGGCATCTTCCCTTCCGGTCTTTAAGCAACATCTAAAGAAGTGACTATTTTAAAAGGCTTTTCCAGGGTATTAATATATGCTATGAAGGATTCACTGTTTATGCACTTTATTTTTTGGTTGGTTGGTTGGTTTTTAGGCCATTTTGCTCCTGTTTGATGCTCAGATTTTGTTTTATTTCTTATTATGTTTTTATTATTGGATTGTTTATTTATTGTGCATCTTGATTGATATTTGTGCAACTTTGTAAACTGCCCAGAGTATCCGTGCAGCTAGATGGAGCGGTTTATAAATTTAATAAATAAATAAATGAAATAAATAAACAAACCCAGAAAATAGGAGGAGCACTAGTCTTCTCATCTCAACAGCTGTTCAATATGTTAGTCTGCCTGCCATTTTTTGGATCCACTTACCATATGTCTGATTTTATTTCAACTTCATTGTCATGATTTCTGTTTCCCTCTCAAAGAATCCTGGGAATTATTTGTATTATATTTATGGTTTACAAAATTAGACCTTGCTTTTGCCTCAATAAAGGGGTCAGAGGCAACTTAAAAACAAGACTGCTAAATATATGGTATATTACAATACTGGAAGATAATGAAGCATACTACATATAATTAAAAGTTTTAAATCAAAACAGCTTTAAATAATTTAAAGCCATATTAGAAAAGTTTTATTTTTAAAATAATTTAAAGCTACATAATTAAAAGTTTTAAATCAAAACAACTTTAAATAATTTAAAGCTGTATTAGAAAAGGTAAAGGATATGAAATACCCATTTACAAAAACAATACCTTTTTTGGCAGCCAGTTACTTATTAAAATCCAGAAGAGAATGTTTTTTTGCCTGCTGGCAGGACAGAAAGGATGGAGGATGCTTGGCCTCTTGTGGAAGGGAGTTCCGCAGCCTGGGAGCCAACACTGAAAAGGTCCTGTTTTTTTCTTTATTTCTCCTTACCACCAGCCACGTCTCTGAAGATGGCGAGATGAGTAGAAAGGACCATCATTTGCGTCATTTAAGGAGATTCAGTCCTGAGCCCATATTTTTTTTAACATGAGCTGCCTTGAGTCCCTTCATCAGGAGAAGGTGGCTTGTAAATGAGACAGACAAGACAGAAAAGTCAATAGGTTTTTGATTTGGCAAGTGTTGCCGGGGTCTTTTTAATCAACAGAGCCTAACATAAGAACAGCCTTGCTGGAACAGGCCACAGCCCATCCAGTCCAGCATTCTGTCTCACACACCGACTGACCATTTGCTTCAGGGCATTCCCAAGCAGATGTCTTTGCCTGCTTACCATTCCCCGCAAATGGCATTGAGAGATATCCTGCCTCTCTCTCCAACCCGGAGGTTGTCCTGAGGTATCCATAAGCACAGCCATTGATAGCTTAGCATCCTGTTCTACCATTGATGCCACTGGAAAAGGAGGCAATGACCACTTTAACCTCACTTAAATGTGCTATAGAGGCATTCCTGCAGGGTCAGAAGCAAGCGTTATCTGCAAGCATGTTTATCCAAGCCATCATGCAAAGCATAGGTTAGAAAAATGGGATTTTCTAAGTGATCGGAAGGGAAATGGCAACCCTGTTCTATCTATCTATCTATCTATCTATCTATCTATCTATCTATCTATCTATCTATCTATCTATCTATCTATCTATCTGTACAGTTTGTAAACTGCCCAGAGCAGCCATGTAGCTAGATGGAGCGGTATATAAATTTAATAAATAAATAACTCTCTCTCTCTCTCTCTCTCTCTCTCTCTCTCTCTCTCTCTCTCTCACACACACACACACACACACAGAGAGAGAGAGAGAGAGAGAGAGAGAGAGAGAGAGAGAGAGAGAGAGAGAGAGAGAGAGAGAGAGAGAGAGAGAGATGTGGGCACACATGCAAGTTTCCACAAGTATATTTTACTTTCCATAACTTGCATTGAGGAAAGATTATAAATGTTAACATGGTCTTAAAATGCCGCCAGCTCATCCGTGACGTGGTGCCCGAGTCCACTGAAGGGGCAGACGAAAGGTGACATTAAATGGGTCTTTCCCTCTAATGTGCAGATTTCAAACGTTGGAAATAGCACAAAGAGAGGAGTGAGCTGGTGATTAGAAGGATTGGGACAGGCAGGCGCTCTGAGAGACTTTAACCCTTTCCTCCCTCCCATGCCGTGGTGTGCTGTGGGCTAGCGGCCTTCTTGTTAAAGCCCCAGACTGCACCATCACCGTAAACTGGAAGGCAGTGCATTTGTGGTAGTTTGGCTGTGAAAGATACTGCCATTTCCCCTTTGGTTTAATCCAACATAAGAACATAAGAAGAGCCATGCTGGATCAGGCCAAAGGCCCATCTAGTCCAGCTTCCTGTATCTCACAGTGGCCCCACCAGATGCCTCTGGGAGCGCACGAGACTCGATCTCTGTCTCCTGATACCACTCCCCTGCATCTGGCCCTTGAAGTACCCCGGTTTTAAGCCTGGAGATGACACATCTCCATCGTGGTTTGTAACCTGTGATGGCCTTTTCCTCCAGGAATCTGTCCAATCCCCCTTTGAAGGCATTCAGGCCAGATGCCATCACCACATCCTGTGGCAGGGAGTTCCACAGACTAACAACACACTGGGTAAAAAAACATATTTTCTTTTGTCTGTTCTTACTCTCCCAGCCCTCAATTTGAGTGGATGTCCCCTATTGATATACACATGGCGGTGGGTCCTGTGGCATGTGTTTTTGTGTGCCCACTGCCACTGTGGGCGTGTCAGGGGCTGCTCATGACACCACTGGGTGGAAACAATGCACCCTGCTCCCTTCGCATTCTCCCTTCCACAGCCCCGAATCTTTGGACGTGTGACTCGAAATGCAGGTTTTGAAAAAGGGAGTTGGTCCGTCGCAGGTGGAAAGCGAGGCACAAAGGGAAGTCCATCCCGAGTTACAAGCCACGATGGAGATGTGTGTTATCTCCAGGCTTAAAAGGGGGCGGTACCTCAAAGTGCCAGATGCAAGGGAGTGGCATCAGGAGAGTTGTCTCTCATATCCTCCTAAAGGGATCCGGTAGGGCCACTGGGAGATACAGGGAGCTGGACTAGATGGGCCCTTGACCTCATCCAAAAGCACTCGTCTTATGTTCTTATGAGAGGGGCAAAAAGATTAAGGACCCAACAGTTGGGATGTACTAATAAGGCAGTCAAGGGAGGCACAAACGGGGTGTTGAATAGGAACATGTGGCAGACAACGGGTGAGGGGCAGAGGAGAAATCCTGAACCACCCAAAAGCATTTTTATCTATAAAAATGAAATTTAAAAAAAAAACTGGGTTAGGCACCATTTTGAAGTCTTGTATGGCTTAGCAAGATCTGCTGCAATAGGAAATTCTATTACTTTTTTTTCTGGGGAGTCCAGTTTTATCCTACCCTCTTTCCCCGAAAATAAGACCTCCCCAAAAAATAAGCCCTAGCAGGATTTCTATGCATTTGTTAAATATAAGCCCTACCCTGAAAATAAGACCTAGTAATGGGCGTGGCTATGGTTGTGTGCAGGGCTGACATTCAAGCATAGTAAGACATCCCCTGAAAATAAGCCCTAGTGTGTCTTCTTGAGAAAAAAATAAATATAAGACAGTGTCTTATTTTTGGGGAAACACAGTACCATGCTAATGCAGTGGTGCCTTGAGATGCGAAATCAGTTTGTTCCTCGAGATGCTTTGTATCTTAAAAAGTTTCATATCATGGATCCAAATGAGGTGCGATGAACCCTGGGAATGGAAGTCTTCCGCAAAATTTTCATATCTCGGGGCTTTCCATAGAAAATTTTTGTATGTTGAGTTTCTGCAGAAGACTTCCATTCCCAGGGTGCATTGCACCCCGGACGGACTTCACTTTCGTATCTCAAGGCATTTGTATCGCAAGGTAGCACTTTACTTTGGGACAGACTTTGGAGATTGAGAGGTCTAGACACAGCCTCATGGCAAAAGTTAAGAAAACATTTTTAAAGATAGCACACAGATGGTATTTCTATCCCACAAAATTGCATAAAATTAACAGAAGGATCTCTGTTGCATGTTGGCGTAATTGCGCGTGTTAAGGGTTCTTTTGAGCATATGTGGTTGGCATGGCCAAATATAGAAACATTCTGGATTAAAGTTATTAACTGGCTAGAGAAGCTAGCTACACAGAAAATAGATCCAAATGAAATGTTCTTATTATTCTTATTATTTATTGGGGGGAATGAAAAACTAGCTAATAAAGAATTAATAGCAATTCTCATGGGTGTGGCTAGAATGGAAATTACTCACAATTGGAAATATGCCCAGGATCTCTCACTCACAAAATTCGTAAACCGAATATGGGAAGTTGCAGTTATGGAAAAACTGACTAGTAGGTTTAAACTATGCAGGGGAGACATAAAACACGATAAGTTTCTGAATATATGGCAACCTCTACTAACCTCAAATGTTCTACAAAAAAACTAAACTGGATAAATCAGAATATGGACTGGACTGTTGGATAGTTTAAGAATGTTTAGTTTGACGTGTTATTCGGTATTGTTTGTATAGCAAGCTATATTAGATGGTATGTATTATCTTATGTGGATTGTCAATAAAGAAATTGAAAGGAAAAAAAAGAATGCTGTACTGCAGCTATGACTGTGCTTACAATTTGGGGTTCATTCCCAGGTAGCAGGCTCAAGGTTCACTCAACCTTCCATCTGTCCAAGGTCAATAAACGGAGTATGCAGCAGGCCAGGGTAGGGGAAGATGTGTAGCTGCATCATTACTTGTAAATTGTCCAAAGAGTGCTTTAAGTGCTACGGGATGGTATATAAAGCAGCATGCTATGCTATTTGTTTCTTCTTTTTGACCATTTGGTGCTGGGGGTGCATGGAGATTCCTAGGATTTGCATCAACAGTTCTAATTTAAAAAATGGTGATAGGGACTCACGATGCAGGACTTGCTGTCAAGTCAGACTTAAGTCAAACTGGCGGTGACCCAACTTGTACTAGTTCTTTATTGTTTTATCTTTATTATTTATCTTTATTATTATCAAGTCAGAATCCATCCATCCTTTTTCTGTGGGGAAATGCCTCTTTTAATAGGGACTCAGACTTGGGACTTTGTACCAAATTTTCGGATACAGACTTGGGACTTGCACCCAAAGACGTGTCAAGATCCCTGTTTAAACCAAGAAAAATTGCTCCCTTTTAATAAAAGCTCTTCTCTGTGAGAAATCTTGAAGAAATCCACTTCTTTGCTAGAGCTGTTTGATCACGTGCATGCCAGTTGAACACTTCGAACCAGAAGGTTCCATGCTTGGGACATCACGTTTAAAGGGGAAGTGTCATTGTGCTAGACTCCACGTATTGCCCTCCTCCTTACAAGGCAATGCTAAACAAAGAAATATACTATGTTTTCAGGAAGGGGGGGGAAAAGGAGTAGACAGTCGTGGAGAAAACCATCATACTAACCAAGACAGGAGGAACGTTTTATGGCTGGTGGGGAAAACGCCGATAACATCTGTGCAGAACCTGGTGCTTTAAGAAGGCCAAGCCCTCCATTTTTGAAAAGTTTCGTACGTTTGATTAAATGCCGAAGCCATCTGGAATTGAATAAGGGATGCTCGGCATGTCATTATATTAATGCCAACATTTCGCAGATGCCAACATAAGCTGTGTGTGTGTGTGTGTGTGTGTGTGTGTGTGTGTGTGTGTGATGTCGTTACAGTCGTGACCGACTCTTCATGACCCCGTGTCCATGGAGTTTTCTTGGCAGGAATACTGGAGTGGTTTGCCAGTTCCTACTCCAGGCGCCTACAAGCACCTGGTATTCCCTGGTGGTCTCCCATCCAAGTACTAACCAGGGCCGACCCTGCTTGGCTTCTGAAATCAGGCGAGATCGGATGTGCTTAGGGCATCTAGGCAGCTCCTAGATATAAGCTAGCATATGCAATTCTGAAGATATCATGATCTTCTTCTGTTTCCTACCCCCTACCCCTTTGGTGATGTGTTAGTGGTCACCTGCTCCTTTCCCCCTTGTCTACAATGGCTAAAGTTTCTAGGGGTTGCATATTCTGGAGGGTTGTGCGTTGTGCCCAAAACAGCAACTCACTCGCTCTCAACTGGGTTGTGGCCCTCCTCAAACCTCTCCAAACAGGTGCTCCATTCTTTTGGGACTCTTAGGAAAGGCTTTCCTTTTGTTCTCCCAGATGGAAAACCCATTGTTCAGCAAGTCATGCTCTGCCTCCAATTATTCTGGGTCTGTTCTGGGCCCAGTGCTGTTCAATATCTTTGTTAATGACTTGGAGGAAGGAATAGAGAGTATGCTAATTAAATTTGCAGGTGATACCAAGTTGGGAGGGGTTGCTCATTCCCTAGAGGATAAGATGAAAATCCAAAATGACCTTGACAGATTAGAGTGTTGGGCCAAAGCTAACAGAATTGGGTTCAACAGAGGGAAATGTAGGGTGCTGCATCTAGGTAAAAAGAATGAATTGTACAGATATAGGATGGGAGATACCTGGCTGGAAAAAATAGTATTTATTTATTTATTTATTTATTTATTTATTTATTTATTTATTTATTTATTTATTTATTTATTGAATTTCTACCCCACCCATCTTCCCATGGGAACTCTGGGCAGCTTACAAAGGGCTGATCAATTCAGCTAACAATACAAATATGTACCTGTGAAAGGGATCTGGGCATCTTGGTGGACCACAAATTGAACATGAGTCAGCAGTGTGATGCGGTGGCCAGGAAAGCCAATGCAATTCTTGGTTGCATCAACAGAATCATAGTGTCTAGATCAGGGGTCCTCAAAGTTTTCAAACAGCAGGCTGGGCCACCACCACCCAGAGACCACTGGGGGCCGGATTACAGTCCAAAAGCCGCTGTGGAGGCTGGCTTTCTCATAAAACGGGGGGTAGGTGGGGGGGTTGCAATTGGTCCCAGGGGCCGGATTCAGGACCTTGGGGGGCCGCATCCGGCCCCAGGGCCTTAGGTTGAGGACCCCTGGTCTAGATCAAGGGAAGTGATAGTACCACTCTATTCTGCTCTGGTCAGACCCCACCTGGAGTCCTGTGTCCAGTTCTGTGCTCCTCAGTTTAAAAAGGATGTTGACAACCTCGAGCGGGTGCAGAGGAGGGCAACCAGGATGGTTGAAGGTCTGGAAGAAATGTCTTAGGAGGAGCGGCTTAGGGAGCTGGGAATGTTTAGCCTTTCAAAAAGAAGGCTGAGAGGGCATATGATAGCTATGTTTAAATATTTGAAAGGATGTCATATCAAAGAGGGGACAGTTTTGTTTCCCATGGCTTCAGAGACTAGGACTCGGGGCAATGGTTTCAAACTACAGGAAAAGAGATTCCATTAGAACATTAGGAAGAACTTTCTGATGGTTAGAGCTGTTCGGCAGTGGAATATGCTGCCACAAAAGAGGGTGGTGGAGTCTCCTTCTTTGGAGGTTTTTAAGCAGAGGCTGGATGGCCATCTGTCGGAAATACTGTGATGGGGCTTCCTACATGGCAGGGGGTTGGACTAGATGGCCCCTGAGGTCTCCTCTAACTCTATGATTTTATGATTCTATGATTTTCGGTCAAAACCCTGTTGTGCCATGCACAACAGTAACCCCAAAAGATGCTGTGGCTAGCTGACATGATCACAGTCCATCAGGCACCTTCCACACATCTGGCAAAAGAGTTTGATCCCACAAGAAAAGAAGTCCAGCTGCCATGACTCAACTTCCTGATGCTCAGATGTCGTTTGCCCTTCCCTTTTTCTAAGGGTACACCAGGACCGTGCAGTTTGCCCAGGGCTACACAGACTGGCTGTACTTGCAAGTGGCACAGTGGGAAATCAAATTCCCAAGCTCTGGTTCTGCAGCCAGAGACCTAAGTGGCTAAGCTGTCTACGTTTGCTGTAGCAAATTCCAAATTCCATAGCAAGCTTACTTAGAGATGGGCACAAACTACTGGTCCGGCTGATGGCCATACAGCTGCTCCAAAGTTCGACACTCCACCCCCTGCGGTGAGTACCCACTCTGTGCATCATGGTGAGTACACACTCTGTGCATCGGCTTCCCTGCCCCACTTCCTTGGGGTGCTGCCTCTGAGTGGCCACTACTGGAGAGGCGGTGCTCTGAACTGCAGGACAGCTGTGCAGCCATCAGCCAGATTGGCATGAACCACCAAACTGGAGGTTCCTCCCTGTCTCTAGTTACTGTCCAGTAACGTTTGAGATGTTCTGCTTGACTGCTGGGTTTTACAGGCTGGCAATATTCAATTTCCTTGTTCTGTTGGCTTTATTTTGTTTACTGTTCCGTTGGACGCTCTTGAGACCCAGCGTGATGTAGTGGAAAGAGTGCTGGACTACGACTCATCATGAACCCTGGGTTCAAATCCTGCTCAGCTGTGGAAACATACTAAGACAAGACATTTGAATTTTTTTCCGTAAAACACCTCTCTCTCCTCAAAATTCTTGTTGGCGGTCATCATCATTTCAAATGACCAGATGACCACATGATTAACAACTATTCTGGATGCACTTAAGTGCTGGAGGTGACAAATATGAAGAATAAAGAAAGATCTGGTGAAGGAAACACTCTCCATCCTCCTCAAAGCTGGGGACATGGGCAGTGGAATTCCTTTTTTTCCAGTAGTGATATATGGAAGTGAGAGCTGGACTATAAAGAAGGCTGATCGTCACAGAATCAATGCTTTTGAGCTGTGATGCTGGAGGAGACTTTTGAGAGTCCCCTGGACTGCAAGGAGATCAAACCTATCCATCATGAAAGAAATCAACCCCGAATGTTCACTGGAAGGACAGATTTTGAGGCTGAGGCTCCAGTACTTTGGCCACCTCATGAGGAGAGAGGAGTCCCTGGAAAAGCCCCTGATGTTGGGAAAGATTGGAGGCAAAAGGAAAAGGGGACAGCAGAGAATGAGATGGTTGGACAATGTCATCGATGCAACCAACATGGATTTGACCAAACTCCAGGAGGCAGTGGAAGATAGGAAGGCCTGGCGAGCTCTGGTCCATGGGGTCACGAAGAGTTGGACGCGACTGAATGACTGAACAACAAAAACAAAAACAGCTGTTTTTTGTGGCTGGTGTCACTTATGTACATGCACGTTGGCTCTGTCTAGGCCAGTTCTATCTGGGAGGAGGAAGAAGAAGAAACTCAAGCAGCTTGATTTGTTGGCACAGGGATAAAAAACCATCACTTTCTCATCATCCCAGATCAAACCTTGCTTAAACACACAGAAGGAGCCTCCAAGAGCAAGTTCCCTCCAGCCCCCTGTTGCCTCTCCCACCTCAGGAGCTCATGTTCGGGGTATAGTGCTCTTAACATGGAGGTTCCATTTTGCCATTCTTCCCTTCCCTTCCTAAAGCTTATGCTCCGATACCATTACCTTGGTGTCCAAGTCCAGCACCATCGACACACGGCAAAAGCAAGGCATCTAGAGCAGTGGTTCTCAACCTGTGGATCCCCAGATGTTCCTGGACTGCAATTCCCAGAAATCCCTTCCAGCACAGTGAATGGTGGAAGCTTCTGGCAGTTGTAGTCCAGGAATATCTAGGGAAAAGTCCATCACAGGTTACAAACCATGATGGAGAAACCAGGGTACTTCAAGGGCCAGATGCAGGGAAGTGGTATCAAGAGACAGATATCTAGTCTCATGCGCTCCCAAACGCATCTGGTGGGGTCACTGTGAGATACAGGAAGCTGGACTACATGGGCCTTTGGCCTGATCCAGCATGGCTCTTCTTAGGTTCTTATGTTCTTATGCATGACCCACAGTTTGAGAACCACTGATCTAGAGCAGTGGTTCTCAACCTGTAGGTCCCCAGATGTTCCTGGCCAGCTCAGCTAGTGATGAAGACTTCTGGGAGTTGCAGTCCAGGAACATCTGGGGACCCACAGGTTGAGAACCATTGATCTAGAGTGTGGGCTGGAACCCCTCCCCCTTCAACCAGGAGGCATACATTAAATGCCTTTTCCCATTGCTTCGGATCTCTTCCACGCAATGTGTGTCATGCAAAGGAAACAGAGCGAGTGTGAGCCCGGGCTTTTTGTTGATTTCAGACAAACAGCTCCTTTAAATAATATAATAACCTTTGAACTGCAGAGCTGGAAGGGACCCGATGGATCAAAGAGTCCAACCACTCTGAAGGAGTCACAGTGAGGAATCGAACTCCTAAATGCCAGCTCCACACTCAGAGGCCCAACCAACTGAGCTCTCATAGAATCATAGAATCATTGAGTTGGAAGAGACCTCAAGGGCCATCCAGTCCAACCCCCTGCCATGCAGGAACCCCCATCACAGTATTTCCGACAGATGGCCATCCAGCCTCTGCTTAAACTGTCATGAAGTTCTTCCTAATCTTCAAATGGAATCTCTTTTCCTGTAGTTTGAGACCATTGCCCCGAGTCCTAGTCTCTGAAGCCATGGAACACAAACCTGTTCCCTCTCCAGCAGTTCTTGCTGAATGCCTGTCTGAAAAGCAGTCTTTAGAACCCAAGGATGATGGGAGGGGTGGTCTCGGAGGTTGCCGTTGACAGAGTTCGGGCAATCTGTGCTGCCGGCAGAAGCTAAACTTAGGATGTTCACATTGGGTGCCCGGCTACCTGTGGCAACTGCCTCTGTAAAACTGGTGACAGGGCTGGCTCTGAGTGAGCCCACATTTTGCAGAAGTACAAAAGCGATTGCATGAAAAATGTCTTTCTTAAGGCCAAATGAGAGAGAGAGAGAGAGAGAGAGAGAGAGAGAGAGAGAGAGAGAGAGAGAGAGAGAGAGAGAGAGAGAGAGAGAGAGAGAGAGAGAGAGAGAGAGAAGAGAAGAGAAGAGAAGAGAAGAGAAGAGAAGAGAAGAGAGAAGAGAACAGTTCCAACAAGACTGAGCACACATATGATTCTCACTAAGTGTGTTGGTGCAGGGTGGGAAGAGAAAAAGAAATCTAGGAGGGAAGAAAAGCAGGTAGAAAGGCTGGAATCCATTCAACACAGAAATTAATCATTACTACAGATGTTTTAAAAAGAGGAACTTAACCAGAAGTGGCAAAAACCAGAAGTCCAAGCCACAAAATGGACTAAGATCTATTTGCAACTAGGACGGGAAAGTCCCCAAACAGGAATTGGTAACATGCACTTGAAATATTGCCTGTGATGGACACACGTTCTGAGAAAGGTGTTTAAAAATGTGTAATTTGCAGGGTGGGCAGGATAGTGCCTTTGCTTCTATGTTACTCCATGACCATATCTTTAAAATAGCAAGCCTGCTCTGAAGAACATCTCGGAGATTTATGATTACGATTTATTATTTTAAGCATTTTTTTTCCTGGTGGGGTCTGGCAATGCTGACTCGGGCATTTATGCCCCATTTCCCCCCAGAACAGCATCTGTGGAAGAGGAAACCAAGAATTAAGTTCAGTTTGGGACTACCCCCACTGAGGTTTAGTTATCCCTCCCCATGTCATTTCCTTGGTTTAAAAATAAAATTCCCCTTTAATTTCCCCCTTCTTCACAATGTGTTCTCTTACGCATTCTTAATTCTCATGAAACAAAAAGTCATTTAGTTCAATGCACAATTTGTAATTTTCTTGTCCCTCCATACTTCGCTACTCCTTCGCTGGCCGAAATTCTACTCTAAAACTGTCAGTTTTAACACAAGATGTTTATTATAGGAAAAGTGTTTGTCATGATTGGGTAAAAAGCTTCTGAACTTTAGAAATTCCTGCTCTTATCAGCCTCTGTGTCAGTTAAGAGGAATACGTTAGAGACGTTTCAACCGGTTGCAAGGACATTTATGGACCAAGTAAATGCTGTGATGCTCTTTTTAAAGGCTCTCTCTTGTGCAGAGCGAAGGCTGTGGCTCTAGACAGATCCAGAGAACGACTACATGCAAAGCATGTACTCAACCATGACATTTATGGATTTAAACGGGGTGGGGGGAATTAAAGTATGATGAATTTGACTCCATTTTTCTGCAGATTGCTACTGGCAGAGATCGACTGACACGATTCTTTCTGCCACCAGAATTTAACATTTACAGAACCTAGAAGAACAAACAGGGATGTCAGCTAGTCTTTCGCTCCAAGTCTTTGATACTAAGTTCTGAGTCTTTGGTATCGAGTCCCATGTCTGATTCCTTATTAAAGATAAGTTTGTTTCCCCCAAGGGAAAAAAGGAATGGTGGATGAGTTCCAACTCACAAGTACCTTGGGGGGATATGATGGAGATGTACAAAATTATGAAGGGCATGAGTAAAGTGGTTAGAGGGACACTCTTCTATCTCTCACAAAATACCAGAACTAGGGGATATCCACTCAAATTGAGGGTTGGGAGAATGAGAACAGACAAAATAAAATACTTCTTGACCCACTGTTTTGTTAGTCTGTGGAACTCCTGGATCTGGCCTGGATGCCTTCAAAAGGCAATTGGACAGATTCTTGGAGGAAAAATCCATCACAGGTTACAACTCAAGCCATGATGGAGATGTGTAATATTCAGGCTTAAAGCCAGGATACTTCAAGGGCCAGATGCAGGGGAGTGGTATCAGGAGACAGAGCTCTAGTCTCGTGCGCTCCCAGAGGCATTGGGCGGGGTCCATCATGAGATACAGGAAGCTGGACTAGATGGGCCCTTGGCCTGAGGTAGCATGGCTCTTCTTATGTTCCTATGTAGTTTACTACAGTATGTGATGAGAAATGCTGCCAGCACTTCACTAACAAGCAGCAGTTTGCCGTTCAGAAACACATGATTTCCTTCGCCCAAGTATAAATGAAAAACAGGATTCTGCCTGATTTGTTTGATTTAGAGATGGGCATAAACCAGTTTGTCCCAGTTCATCCCGGTTTGTAAAGGCGGCAACACAGGTGTTGCAGCTCTTCTTCCCGATCTCATCTGGCTCAGTCAGCAACTCACCAGGCCTGGCGTGCTAGCTTCCTTCACCTCTTCAACTGATCTTCCAGTCCCAGCCTATGCTTCTCTGCCCCTCCCTCTTTGTTGATATCCCAATCAGACCAAAGAGCGGGACAAGGAAATCTGTGCTCTTGCTCATGACTGAGAGATTAGCCGAGGAGGAGGGAAAAGCAAGCCATCTGGGCCTGGTGAGTGACTGATCTGCTGAGGAGGCCGGGAAAGGGAACAGCAGTACCTGTGCTGCCATCTTTACAAATTGGGATGAACGGGTGCACGCCCATCTCTAGATTGATCCAAGGAGGCTCTTCTTATACTTGTATGTGCCAGCAGTAAAACTGGGAGGTGAACTGGGGGCTACCAGGATGGACAGACTTTTCCCAGTGGCATTTACAACCTTCAAACTTTCGCCTTACATCTGTACTTCCGTTAGGACTAGAGATGTCCTGGGAGGGGAAGGGGCGGGGAAAAGGAAACTTGCAATCCAGGCCAGGTGATGGTCCATAGAGACATAGGGTGGTATGCCTAAGGATCCCAGTAAAACTGGGAGATATGAGAACCCAAACTGTTAGTCTCTGGAGCCCATGCAACTCCATGTTCACGGGGTTAGTGGTTCAGTTCCAGGCTTCAGCGACACACTCTACTGGAGCTGTCCGTGGTGCTGAATTCCACCTACCCACCCTAAAATGGGGTCAGCAGCACCTCATGGTAGCTGCCATAAATTTAGTTCAGATTGAAACTTTGCACGGAGGCTAGGACCCTGCCAAGTTGGATTCGGCAGCCTTCCCACTGATTCTGGCCTTGTCCACAGGTTGGAAATGAACCTGTTCCGCATCTCCCAGAATCTTCCCTGGCCGTGGGAGAATTCTGAGCATTGTTCAGGGGAAGAAGGGAGGGGAGGAATTATATCTTGCCTTTCAACTGCAAAAGAGGGGAAGGAGCAGGCGCTATTGAGCCTCCCTGCTGGGGGGGGGTGCAGATGGTTCGGGCTGGTGTTGAAAAAAAGAAAGGAAGAAAGGAAGAAAGACCAAATTATTCCACCGGAGCTTTAGCTAAGAAGCCTGCTTTGTGCATCCCAGGCAGGCGGATAATAGTATTTAATGTCTGGCAGCGTAAACCCACCCTGGTGATGAATGCCAGCGCAAGCTGCCTGCTAGCTGTGGGTGTTTGATTCCCGAGGGAAGCTACTAATTATGGCATTATATTTCCTGAAAGACGCCAAGCCCTCGCTGATGCAGCCCTGAGGAGAGGCGAAGGAGCCGGCTTCTTCATCTTGAACTGCCGATTAGGAAGGGGCACCAAGGTCTCCCGAAATGCACGGGCACCTTAGAAACAGACGCCTGGGTTCCACCCTCCCTTCACCTTCTATTCCACTCTCTGTCACTGAGAGGGAGGGAAGGCAGCCAGCAGGGCAGAAGGGCAGGTGAAGACCTGGTAGCCTTTTAAAAAAACTGGTGTGTATTTTTAGCTCACGTCTGCAGATTTATGTATTTGCATGTAAAATCAGTGGCCAAAAACAAAGAAAGAAAAGAAACTGGGTGCACTTTTTTAGTCTGCAACCCCCCAGAGACCGAGGGATTCCGGTAACTATAGCTACAAAAACTCACTTTCCCCAGACACCAGCTTTAACCCACTCTTCTGTTGTTTTCCAGACTTTAAATTCAGGACCTCCAACCGATGCTGTTTTCCGCTCTCATTTCACCTTTGGAGGACTGTGGCTTAAAATTCCTCTCTTGTCTCCCACTCTCCTCCTCCTGCCTGATGATGCCCAGCCATACCAAAATAGTATACAAATGCGCCACCAAGTCCATTCATTTGAGAAAAGCAACACAGGCAGGCGTTTTTAAAGAACAGCGGTGTAAGAAGCAGCAGGGGCAGCCACCAGAACAGGAATCAAATTCAAAAGCCATGCTAGGGATGAATAGACTTCGGCCATGCCTCCTTCTTCTAGGCACCAGGGATTTTACCAGGTTTTGTTGGGCTCGACATTCCATAATTGCATCGTTTTATCTGAGTTTTTTTTTGGGGGGGGGAGGCTCGAGGGGCTGCTCATCTGCTGGGTTTCTGAAATTTCTGCCTCTAGGGGAAGGTTGGATGCCTCTGCCCCCTCTGTACTGATGGGGATTCTAAATACATGAAGGTTGACGCAGGGCCTTTTCACACGACCCCTAAGATCCGCTGGCCACTTAAATTCGGACCAGAGATCTTGGGGGTTTGTTGCTCTTCCTACGTCCCCACCCCTCCGCACCTCCTTGCTCCTGTCTGCGTGAGGGGAGGGAGAAAAAAAGAGAGGAAAAAATGCAGGCTCACCTCCGAAGCCGCCCGGAGCCCCGCCGTCGTCCTGATTCCTTCTCTTAAAGGGGCGGGAGGCAAAAAAACAACAACAAACAGAAGCGAGGAGAGCCCGGCACTCACTCCCTTAAATCCGCATCAGGGATTTTCACCCTCCGAGAGCAGGTACCTGAAAAGTGCGCTGGGACGCGCTTAGGTGGGCGTGGTCGCACTTAATTTTCTGCAAACTCCGGAGCTGGTGGGGAAACAATTGTAAGCTCCGGAGCTGGCAGCCATTTGCGGCGGAGTTTAGGGGCCGTGTACAAAGGCCCACAATATGATACCTGAGCCGCCATTGCTTAATGGAGAAAATAAAGAGGGGTGGTGAAAACAGAGTCCTGTTCCAGTTGTACGAGAGTAGATCCATTGAGTCAATAGGGATTTGGTTAATACTCCTCTGCAAATTCCTACTCTCTACGCTAAGCAAATCACAAGCAGCGTAAGCCTGTTTGCATTTAGCTAGCCCCTCTGATTTTGTGTTATCTGCAAATCTGGTCCACATTCCCTCCACCACCTCATCCAAGTCATTCACAACAAGGGTGAAAACCAATGGGCTCTGAGTACAACTTTGTAGCCAACTGTGTATTTACCTGGTAATTGTTCTATGCAGGTCACACTTACTTAGTTTGCGAATCTGAATATTATGGGGTACTTTGTGGGCAGGAGTCAGGTTAGATAATGTCTACTGCATTCCCACTGTCTTTCCTGTGGCACAGTGGCCTCTGCTCATGACCTGACTTCCATCTTGATGGATTCGGGTAGCAACCCGCTCAAGGTTGACTCAGCCTCACATCCTTCCAAGGATAGTAAAATGCGTACCTGGCTCCTGGGGGTGGGGGGTGGGGATGTGTTGTTTGCATAATTATATTGCAAACCATTAGTAGAGTGATCTAGCACTCTGGGGCAGTATATAAGCTGAAGCAATATTAATGGTCATAGTTATAGTCCTGGTCATGGAATCATAGAATCATAGGAACAGAGAATCATGGAGTTGGAGGAGACCTAAGGGGCCATCTAGTTCAATCCCTTGCCATGCACAAACTCCCATCACAGGACTCCCGACAGATGGCCATTCAGCCTCTGCTTAAAAACCTCCAAAGAAGGAGGAGGTTCATATCCATAGGATCATAGAATGATGGAGTCAGAAGGGGCCTCCAATGAGTCCAACCCCTGACTAAAGGCAGGAATACAAGCGTGTATTTGTGTAGCCACATCACCCCGTTGGCTCATGTCCACCTTGTGATCTACGATGATTACAAGATCCTTCTCACTTGTAATATTGCTGAAACAGGTATCCCCCTTTTAATTATGTAACTATGTGTTTGGATTTTAAGAACATCTAAAAGTTACATCTTGGTAATGGACATCTTTCACCATGTCTGAACTTCTGGGACCTGCTTTGAAGAAGAGTTATTTAAACCCGAAAGCTTGCAATGTTCCTTGTTTTTTATTTTTAATAGTGGCCTATAAAGGTATCGCTTGTAACCTATTTTTGCAATTGTGTTTTGTGTTGGCCTCGCAGCTCAACCCCCACCCTTTCCCCCTAACGGCAGTACTTTGCCTTTATCCCTGATGAATTTCATTTTGGATTGTTTACAAGGTGCTTGCAGAATGACCGCTTCATTATCTGTTGCAGAAGCTTCCCTGGGATTGATGTCAGGCTGACTGGTCTGTAGTTCTTAGGTGCCTCATTCTGCTCTTTTTAAAGATGGGGACAACATTAGCCACCCTCTGATCATTCGGTACTTTACCCGTCCTCCATGATTTGAACAAAACAACAGACAATGGCTTTGAAGATAGTCCAGCAACAATGGCTCTGAGATCATGACAGCCAGTTCCTTCAATATCCTTGCTTGCAGATCATCTGACCCTGGGGTTTTGAACTCGTTCAAAATAACATGGTAATATTCCGTTACTTTTTGTTGATCAATCTCAGGCTGCAATCCTCCGCTTGTATATTACCTTTACCTGAAAGAGCCCTAGGATGTATTTCGGAGGAAATACAAAACTGGAGTAGGAAATGAGCACGTCTGCCTTTTGTCATTTTTAAGAACATAAGAACATAAGAAGAGCCATGCTGGACCAGGCCAACAGCCCATCTAGCCCAGCGTCCTACATCTCACAGTGACCCCACCAGATGTGTCTGGGAGCCCACGAGACTAGATATCTGTCACCTGATACCACTCCCCTGCAATCTGGCCCTTGAAGGACCCTGGTTTTAAGCCCGGAGATGACACATCCCCATCATTTTTTGTAAGCTGTGATGGACTTTTCCTCCAGGAATCTCTCCAATCCCCTTTTGAAGGCATCCAGGCCAGATGCCATCACCACCTCCTGTGGCAGGGAGTTCCACAGACTAACACACTGGCTGAAAAAAAATTCTTTTGTCTGTTCTCACTCTCCCAACCCTCAATTTGAGTGGATGTCCCCTAGTTCTGGTATTTTGTGAGAGGGAAAAGAGCTTCCCTCTATCCACTTGACTCATGCCCTGCATTATTTTGTACGTCTCAATCATATCCCCCCTCAGGCACCTTTTTTCAAGAATAAAGAGCCCCAAAAAATTTCCCATACCCACTGAGCAGCTGGGACACCATTTCTTGTCTGTGTGCTTTATTTTGTTTTTTGCTTGATGCACATACTTGAAAAAAAATGTTTGTTTGTTTGTTTGTTTGTTTTTTGCTGTTTTTAGCCTCTCTTGTTAAACTCACTCAGCCGTTGCCCTTCATAATGCCATCTCTGTAATGCTTTGTTGCTTGTCTGTATTCTTCCTTCATAGCTTGGCCATCCTTCCACTTCCTATATGCATCTTTTTTTCTCCAGTTCCCTTCTGAGCTTTTTGTGAAACCACATTGGTCTTTTTTGCTGCCTTCCCCCTCTTTTTTTTTTTGTTCGAATGGTTTGTAGTTGTGCCTTTAGCATTTACCTTCTAAGGGCGTTTATACACGACCCCTAAACTCCGGGGCAAATGGCTCCCAGCTCCAGAGCTTAAAAATGTTTACCCACCAGCTCCGGAGTTAACAGGAAATTAAGTGCGACCCTGCCCACTTTAGCGCGTCCCAGCGCACTTTTCTTGTACCTGCTCTGGGACAGTGAAAATTATTTGATCCGGTGTAACGATAGTGAGTGCGGGGCTCTCCTTGCTTCTGTTTGTTGTTTTTTGGCTTCCGCCCCTTTAAGAGCTACTTTTACAGAGACAAGAGGCAGAATGGAGGTGAGCGGCATGCTTTTCTTTCTCTTTTTCTCCCTCCCCTCACGCAGCCAGCAACCAGGAAGTGCGGAGGGGGGTGGGAACGCCCGAAGAGCGACGAACTCCTAAGATCTCTGGTCTGAATTTAAGTGGCCAGCGGATCTTAGCGGTCGTGTAAAAAGGCCCTAAGAGACGTCTACCTATCCTGGAATCACTATCCTGTTAGGATCTCCTGACATGCACTTGACCTATCATTGTTCTGAGTCTGTTAACATTGATGTTCCTACTGTCCAGCGTATATGTGGGACTACATGCTGCTTTCGTTTCTTTTGAAATCACAAATTCAAGGAGAACACGGTCAGTTTCTGCCCTAAGTTCCTCTTGCTGCCACTTCTTCAACCAAAATCATTTCTATGGGTTAGGATTGCGTCCAGAGACTCCTCTGGTTTCTTCCTCTACTTTTTGTAGGATAAAATTATCAGCCATAAAAAGCCAGGAATTTCTTGGACGGTCCATGTTTGGAATAATTTGCTTCTCAACAGATATCGGAGCAATTAAAATTAGAGATAGGCACGCAATGTGGTTTGTCCAGTATTCCTGCCAAGAAAACTCCATGGACATGGAGTCACGAAGAGTCGGTCACGATTGTAACGACTCAACCTCTCTTCCTCCTCTTTCAATCACTGGTAACAACCAGATTGGACTATTGTAATGCGCTCTACGTGGGGCGGCCTTTGAAGATGGTCCAGCGATTGCAACTGGTACAGAACCGGGCCATGCGGCTGAGGAGTGGTGTTGCCGCGCAGACTCATATTACACCAATACTAAAAAATCTACACTGGCTGCCAGTTGCTTTCTGGGCCCAATTCAGAGTGCTCATGCTCACATATAAAGTCCTAAATGACTTAGGACCTGGTTACCTAAAGGACTGCCTTCTTCTGTACAAGCCTTCCCGTACTCTAAGATCAGGCCAGGAGGCCCTGTTGAAGGTTCCATCCCTCAAAGAGGTGAGGGGGTGGCATGTTGAAACAGGGCCTTCTCGGCAGTTGCCCCCCAACTTTGAAATGCCCTCCCTAGGGATCCGCCTGGCACCAACACTTTTGGCTTATTGGCGCCAGGCAAAGACCTTCCTGTTTGGCCAGCATTTTATGAGCAGCAAGGTTTTATAATTTGCACTGTATGTTAATTGTTTTAAGCTGTATTGTATTTTATAGTTTTAACAGTCATGTTGTTTTATTGTTTTATAGTTTTAATATAGTATAAGAACATAAGAACATAAGAAGAGCCATGCTGGATCAGGCCAAAGGCCCATGTAGTCCAGCTTCCTGTATCTCACTGTGGCCCCACCAGATGTGTCTGCGAGCGCACAAGATTAGAGATTTGTCTCCTGATACCACTCCCCTGCATCTGGCCCTTGAAGTACCCCGGTTTTAAGCCTGGAGATGACACATCTCCATCATGGTTTGTAACCTGGGATGGACTTTTCCTCCAGAAATCTGTCCAATCCCCTTTTGAAAGCATCCAGGCCAGATGCCATCACCACCTCCTGTGGCAGGGAGTTCCACAGACTAACAACGCGCTGGGTGAAAAATGTTTTCTTTTGTCTGTTCCTACTCCCTTAGCCCTCAATTTGAGTGAATGTCTCCTAGTGCTGGTATTTTGTGAGTGGGAGAAGAGTGTCCCTCTATCCACTTTACTCATGCCCTGCATTATTGTTGTACATTGCCCAGAAACTATCTGGTAGTGGGGGAGGGGTTTAAAAATATTGTACGTACGTAAATACGTACGTACGTACGTAAGTAAGTAAGTAAGTAAGTAAGTAAGGAAGGAAGGAAGGAAGGAAGGAAGGAAGGAAGGAAGGAAGGAAGTTCCCTGCCTTGCCTCCTGGCTGATCACCCACTCAGAGGAGCACAAAACTGTGCTCCTTCCAGGAAGTGGTTGGAGAAGAAGAGGAGGAGAGGCACACAGTACATTTGGTGAGTGGGTCATTAGCCAGTGTGGGTAGGGAAGCAAAGGGAATGTGCAGCACCTGCGGTGTCTCATTTATGAACTGTCCTGAACCTCTGAACTGAGATTCGTGCCCATCTTTAATGGATATCTCCCATTTCTAATACATCATGATCTCTTTGAAATTCTTGCAGTTTGTCTTTTATCATCGTCTTCTTCCCTGGGAGCTCAGTAGTCGACTCCAGCTACCAAGTCCCTTTCATTTTTCACCCCAAATATATTGTTGTCTCCATGGGACAACAAAGCTCATCCTCCTGTATTTCTCTGTAGGAATATGCACTTTTGACATTTATTTATTTATTTATTTATTTATTTATTTATTTATTTATTTATTACACTTGTATCCCGCCCATCTTCCGGATCGGAACTCTGGGCGGCTAACAATAAAACAAGACAATAAAAGTCCAAACCACGAATTGCAAAAAAGGAGGGGAGGCAGAACCCTCCAGCAGGGATAACGCAAGCGGCCAAAAAAAGGGGGGCGCTTGTACATGACCCCTAAGATCCGCTGGCCACTTAAATTCGGACCAGAGATCTTGGGGGTTCGTCTCTCTTCCTGTGTTCCCACCCCCTCCGCACTTCCTTGCTCCTGTCTGCGTGAGGGGAGGGAGAAAAAAAGGGAGAAAAAACGCAGGCTCACCTCTGTCTGCCGTGGAAGCCGCCCGGAGCCCCGGAGCCCCGTCGTCGTCATGATTCCTGTCTCTTAAAGGGGCGGTGGGGACAAAAAAAACAAACACAAGGCGAGGAGAGCCCGGCACTCACTACTTTACATCCGCATCAGAAATTTTTCAGCTCCGGAGACCAGGTACTTGAAAAGTACGCTGGGATGCGCTTAGGTGGGCGTGGTCGCACTTAATTTTTTGTAAACTCTGGAGCTGGTGGGGAAACAATTTTAAGCTCCGGATCTGGGAGCCATTTGCCGCGGATTTTAGGGGTCGTGTGAAAAGGCCCAAAGAAAAAGAAAAAAAAGGTAGGAGCTTAAGTAGAAAGGTCGCCAAATGCCTCCTTAAAAAGGTGAGTTTTCAAAGCCTTTTGAAAGGCGGGCAGGGACTCTGCTAGGAGCAGCTCACTGGGGAGATGATTCCACAGCGTGGGGCCCACCACAGAGAAGGCACGGTCATGCATACGCGATTTCCGCGCCTCTCTGGGCGTGGCCACCCTCAGTGAGCGCGCCTGCGCCATTCTCGTGGGCCTGGTCCCAGTTGATCTCTGGGAGATACGCTCCGACAGGTACTCTGGTCCCAAGCCGTGGAGGGCTTTGAAAGTCAAAACCAGGACCTTGAACCTTATCCGGAGGACAACGGGTAGCCAGTGCAGGCGAGCCAGAACTGGAGTGATGTGCTCGAATCTACGAGCACCCACCACCAGCCTGGCCGCCGCATTCTGCACCCGCTGGAGCCTCCGGACAAGGGTCAAGGGCAACCCCACGTAGAGGGCATTGCAATAGTCGATCCTCGAGATCACAAGGGCCTGCACGACTGTCCTCGGGGAGGACTCATCGAGGTACGGTCGGATCTGGGCGATCCTGCGGAGATGGAAGAAAGCGGCTCTGGAGACAGCCATCATATAGTGACACTTCACCTCCCTTTCGATTATTTCTTGAGTTTTTGAACACTTCATGTCCTTCAATTGCTGTATCCCAGTCATGAGAGTCATTCTGCCAAGTTTCAGTTATCCGTATTCCCTACCAAGTCATATTTACTCTTCTAAACTAAGAGTTTCAGTTCCTTTTTGTTGTTCGTTTGTTTGTTTCCCATACTACTATCATTCATATATAGACACTGGAGATTGTACAATATGTGGCTTGCTTTCCTTTGGTCATTTTACCTGCCCCAATTCAGCTACTTGCCTCTTTTGTACATATGCCTTTGTTTATCTTGACCTCCAAGCTCATGTCTCCCTCCCACTTTTAATGCAGTTAGAAGCTTTCCTGATGAAGGTCTCCATCCTGTGGAGTCTTATGTTTCAAAATGGATGCATGCACTTTTTAAAGCTGCCCTGGAATCCTGTGATATAGAGTGGACAATAAATGTTTAAAAATCAAGTGTAAGAATGCCCCCACAGACTGGCTTAGACTCAAATTCCCCTTCCCCCACTTTTGTTGTTGCGTCATTACAGTCATGACCGACTCTTTGTGACCCCATGTCCATGGAGTTTTCCAGGCAGGAATACTGGAGTGGCTTGACAGTTCCTGCTCCAGGCGCCTACAGCACCTGGTATTCCCAGGCGGTCTCCCATCCAAGTACTAACCAGGGCCGACCCTGCTTAACTTCCGAAATCATGCGAGATCGGATGTGCTCTGGGTATCTCCCCAACAACAACAACAACTTTTTTTTTGTAAGTCTTAACTCAGGGGCATCGGCTCAAATATGAAGCCTTGCTGTGGCCCAACGGGGATCTTACAGTAGTTTTCTTCCTCCTGCTTTGGCCAGCTCTGTGGCCTATTAGACCCTGATAAGAGTCTAATGCCATGCTCTGGGTTGCAGCAGGCAGGGTGGAATGTCCCACTTGTCAGCCATCTGGCTAGATTCCCCTCCTTCTCTGGTGGTGATGTCTGGTCAAAGAAAAACCCTAATAATAATAATAGGGTTCAAATCTAGGGGCAGTGCTCATCTCCGTATTCAAACCGAAGAGCCAGTGTTGCGCAAGTCCATGGCCACGTGGCCGGCATGGCTGCAAGGAAACACTGTTTTACCTTCCTGCTTTTTACGGTGGTACCTATTGATCTACTTGCATTTTACATGTTTTCGAACTGCTAGGTTGGCAGAAGATGGGGCGAACAGCAGGAGCTCGCTCCGCTGCGTAGCACCCGGGATTCGAACTGCTGAGCTGCCGACTTTGCAGGCGACAGTTTTCAGCGCTCTAGCCCGCTGAGCCACAGTGCCATCTTCTCCCAGGAAGGGAAGGGAGTTTAATTCCACTCTCGTCAGCCCCCTCAACCCTCCCCCCCTTGCTGAATAGTCTTGAGCTGCAGCTTTTCCCACCTAAGCCAATCTGTTGATCTTCACAGACGTGACCTCCAGAGCTGGCTAGGGACCTCCAGGAGCCTGACTGACCTGGAAATCACAGGTTGATGCAGGCTGATCTGCTCCGATAGAAGTAAAACAGGCAAATCCCTTCTGGTGGCGAACGTTCTGGGTTTAACTCATTTTAAAGGCAGAGGCTACAATTTTGATTACTGGGCTGGGGCACCTCCCTTATGAGGAAAGACATTTCAGGCTCTTTAGTCTGGAAAAAAGGCGCCTGAGGGGGTGATATGATTGAGACGTACAAAACAATGCAGGGCATGAGTAAAATGGATAGAGGGAAGCTCTTCTCCCTCTCACAAAATACCAGAACTAGGGGACATTCACTCAAATTGAGGGCTGGGAGAGTAAGAACAGACAAAATAATATTTTTTTTTACCCAGCGTGTTGTTAGTCTGTGGAACTCCCTGCCCCAGGAGGTGGTGATGGCATCTAGCCTGGATGCCTTCAAAAGGGGATTGGACAGATTCCTGGAGGAAAAGTCCATCACAGGTTACAAACCATGATGGAGATGTGTAACCTCCAGGGTTTAAACCAGGGTACTTCAAGGGCCAGATGCAGGGGAGTGGTATCAGGAGACAGATATCTAGTCTCATGCGCTCCCAAACGCATCTGGTGGGGCCACTGTGAGATACAGGAAGCTGGACTAGATGGGCCTTTGGCCTGATCCAGCAGGGCTCTTCTTATGTCTTATGTTCTTATTTGCTTTGATCCCTGTTTTTTAGAGGCCAGCGAGTCCAGGAGGGGCCTTTGTGAATTTCAGTTAAAATATACAGTACACAGGCAGAATTCAGATACCATCTTATCTCATTTTCTTACTGCCTTCCCTATTGTTGCTAATATTATATTTCAAAGCAGCAGCAGCAACACATGCGTTGTCAGAGATGGCTTGAGAAATGTAGGATAGCCGTCTCTTTAAGAAGAAGGGTCGAGGTCAAGTGATATTTGATTAGAAAATAACAATGTTTGCAATTAAATACAGTATGATTATTCTTCTGACCCTTCATTCTTACTACAAGGGCTGGAAAACAAGTGGAGAATATGAGGATAGAGTATTACCTAGCTGTGCCCAGATCTGCATGTGGTCCGAAAAATACTCCTTTTTTTCCTCAACATACTTTGAACTCAAGATTAGAGATGGGCACAACTCAAAAAAATGGTGTTTCGTTTGTCGTTTTAGGGGGTCCGTTTCTGTTCGTTTTCATTTTTCGTGATTTTTTTGCAAAAAAATTCATTTTCGTTTCGTTACGTAACGAAACGAAGAAACGAAAACGAAAATGAAAAATTGCTGTTTTGTTAGCATTCATTACAGTTCAATGTATTTGCCACAACGAAAATGAAACACAGGACAAAATTTCTGTTGCTTCGTTTCATTTCGTTTCATTTTGGAGACAAAATTCGTTTTTCATTTCGTTACGTAACGAAACGAAAAAAAAACGAAAACGAAAACGAAAAATTGCTCGTTTTGTGCCCATCTCTACTCAAGATCATCCCTTGATACTGACCGGTTGAGAATTTAGGGCAGGCAGAAGTCTTCCTCTAAACCAGGGGTCCTCAACCTAAGGCCCCGGGGCCGGATGCGGCCCCCCAAGGCCCTGAATCCGGCCCCCAGGACCAATTGCAACCTCCCCACCTACCCCTGCTTTGCGAGCAAGCCAGCCTCCGCAGCTGCTTCTATTGCCGAGGCAGTTCAAAGCAGTGGGCTATGTCGCTTCTCCCACTCCCCCCAACTACCGCCCAGATGATCAGCATGCTGACTAGTGGGGCATTCAGAGTGGGAGGGCTACGTCAAGGTCGCCCGCTCCCCCCACCCACTGGGGTCCGGCCCCGAGTGGTGCCTGGGGCGTGGTGGACCGGCCCCCTGTTTGAAAACTTTGAGGACCCCTGCTCTAAACCTACTGGGGTGATATCTCTATTAAACCAAGCCCCAAAAAAGGGTGGGAAAACGTGCTAGCTTTCAAGAATATTGATTTCTTTGGCCGAGATCTGGAGAGAGGGTTGATTCACCGTGAGCGATTTCCCATAAAGTGGCCCTTCTGGGCCCACGTTAATGACTCCTGAGCAGCTCCAAAATATAATATCCCTGCCGCTGAGCCCCAAATGTCTATCGTGGGCACACAGCAGAGTTGAGCTGCTTTGAAATCTCCTGTGAGTCATGTGATGAATGGAAACTAGCTTGCAGTGGTAAAAAGGTAAAGCTTCCCCTCGCGCAACCGTGCTAGTTGTGTCCGACTCTAGGAACGGTGCTCATCTCCATATCCAAGCCAAAGAGCCAGTGCTGTGCAAGTCCGTGGCCACGTGGCCGGCACGGCTGCAAGGAAACCCTGCTTTACCTCCCCGCTTTTGACGGTGGTACCTATCTACTTGCATTTACATCAGGGGTATCCAAACCTTTTGCAAGGAGGGCCAGAGTTGGTGAGGTGAAAATGTGTAGGGGCCGACCATTCAGCTGCATTTGGGCCCCAGGGCTGGACATTTCACAAGCCTCTAGGACAGCGGTGGCAAACCTTTGGCACTCCATATGTTTTGGACCACAACTCCCAGAATTCCAAGCCTGTGCTGCCAGTGACAAAGGACTGTGGGGCTTATGGTCCAAACATCTGGAGTGTTGAAGGTCTGCCACCACGGCTCTAGGACATGCAAGGAGGAGGGGAGGATGCTGCAGCAATGGAGCCGGGGGGGTAGGCTGGGCAGGTGGGTGGGGATACAGACGTAGGCAGGGAGGACAGGAAAACTGTAAAATTGCAAGTTGACATCTCTATCTGGTATGGGGAGGGGGCAGCTGGTAGGGATGCAGGACAAGCTGAGCCGGCGGGGAGAAGAGGCTGTGAGCCGCTCAAAATTTGAAAACGGGCTGCATTTGGCCCCCGGGCCTGACTTTGGACATGCCTGATTTACATGCTTCCGAACTGCTAGGTTGGCAGGAGCTGGGGTGAACAGCGGGAGCTCACTCTGCTGCGTGGCACCTGGGATTCAAACTGCCGAGCTGCCGACTTTGCAGCCGAGAGTTTTCAGCGCTCTAGCCTGCTGAGCCACCGCGACCCTTTTCAGCTTGCAGTGGACCATGCCACGAATGTGAGCTGTTTCTCCATCTGATCACCCCTCTATTGAACAGACGGCTACAAAAGCCAGTGGGAGGAGGCTGGATCTCATGTCCTTGTAGTTTGTGTGCTTTTTTAGAGATGCAATGGAGGAAGAAGGCTAGGTAGACCCTGGGGTTCCTCAGGTCCTTATATAATCTTCTAATCTTCTGAGAATCATCAAGGGATCATCAAGTCTAACTCCTATCAAGAGGCCCAGTAGAAAATCAAACTCCCAACCACTAGATCTGCAGCCAGAGACCTAAACCACTCTGCTATCCAGATTAGCATGGTGTCAGGTTTGTTCTGGGAGAGCTAGGGTTGCCATTTCTTAGAATGCCAGATTGTAAAATTGGTTGCACTGCTTCTTAGGGTCTCCAAGTGGAGACGCAGATCTCTGGACAGGTCACACAGCAGGAGAGAACTTCTGGTGTTGAGGTGTGAGAGAGCATTAAAGTTGGGTTACCCATATCTGCCCATCCCTTGTTGGTCCCTAGATCATTGGTTCCATGGAAAGGCCGTTCTCTGTATGTCTGCACAATTGTCATACACCAATAAGGTAGGGACAAGGACAGGGGAAAGGGCCGTTGGCATTTTGAAGTACACGTGTCATTTCCTCTTGGTCAGTGGTTTCCAGCCTGGGGGTCAGGACCCCTTTGGGGGTCGAATGACCATTTCCATACCCCAAAAACATCACACATGCTGAATTTTCAAGGCACAGTTCCTTTCTTGCTACAACGCATCTTGGGATTGATTGCAGCAAGATTCTGAGAGTGCATTACACAGCCCCCCCTCTCATTACATGTGGGCCTGCTGTACTATCTGGTGCAAGACAAGGGCTGGACCCCAAGCCCAGCAACTTGTGAGCCATCTTGTCGAAGGATCTTGGGACTCTCCGTGCAACAACCTCTGGCCACCCATTGCCCACCCTTGTCCTGTAGTGCAATGGCTCCCAACTCGTGTGTGTGTGTGTGTGTGTGTGTTTGTTTGTTGCATCATTACAGTCATGACCGATTCTTCATGACCCCATGTCCATGGAGTTTTCTTGGCAGGAATACTGGAGTGGTGTGCCAGTTCCCACTCCAGGTGCCTACAGCAATTAGGCCCCCAGAAACTCCAACCAGTGCACCTAGCGGTGAAGGCTTCTGGGAATTTTCATCCAAAAACATCGGGGGGCTCAAGTTTCGGAGCCACTGCTCCTAGTGTATACATATCATTCCATCTCAATGGGATTTCCTGGCTTCTTCTTCTTCTTTTTTTGTCTTGCTTCCGAAACTTGCAAAACTGTTGGAGCCAAGTCGATGGTGGATGCATGGAAATAATGAGCGCGTCATGCGCAGGGAAGCTTTTCATAAAGCACTGTACACATTTCCCTCATCTCCCAAATGAGCACCTGTCTTTAACCTGCCTTAATGTATTTTCCAATCTGCCTGTGGCCCTTTCTTCTTCTTTTTTAAACACCAGCTCCGGCAGAATGAAAATCTCTCTCTATTATGAGATCTTATCCTCAGATCTGCTTTCCTGCGCGAGCCCCCTCCCTCAGCACTCCCTTGCTTGCTTTGCAAAAGGTTCTTAGCAAGAGAGCTTCCCATGCGGTTGAGTCCGTGGGTTTTCCATCTTCCCTTTCTGGAGCTCCGTCAGACGCCTCCCTAATTTCATCTCACGGCGGCAGCTCCATCTCTTCGCAGCTTAATTGCCTCTGCGCAGGTTGCCCGAGACAGCCAGCCGGGCATGCAGGGAGCAGCCCAGACATGCTGAAGACCCCAAAAATCCTGGGCCTCCAGGAATCTTCTCTCTTTTGGTTTCCATTCTATATATAGCCACAGGAAGGCCAAACAGCAGCTGGTGTTCCGTGCTGATGGAAGAAGGCTCTTCTCCAAACATGGCCTGGTTTGGGCTCCCTTAAACAGAAGACTGCCAGATATAAGTTGGAGAAGGATTTTGTTGGGCGAACAAAAGCTGCCTCTTTGAACCTTTGACTGAGGGAAGATGCACGTTTCTTTTCAGCGCTGATGCGTTTATTATGTATTAATTCAACATATTTTCACCCAGCCTTACTCCTTAAGAGGGGACCCAGGGTGGCTTTATAGCAATTAAAAGGCAATATTGAAAAGCTAAAAACGATGAATCATGTCAATGTTTTTAAAAGAATTAAACAAAGATGATATTAAAAGCAAGCAATAAAATCAATACCGAAAGCAAGCTTTGTAAACAACCATTTTTTTTAAAAAACCACGACAAATATGAAGGGACAAATATTAAATGAATCAGAGATGTTTTTAAATATTACAATCTGTTTTTTTTTTTTAATTCGTCCCTATCTCCCATAACAGAGCTGCCTAGATGCCCTAAGCACATCCGATCTTGCCTGGTTTTGGAAGCTAAGCAGGGTGAGCCCTGGTTAGTACTTGGATGGGAGACCACCAGGGAATACCAGGTGCTGTGGGCGCGTGGAGTAGGAACTGGCAATCCACTCCAGTATTCCTGCCAAGAAAACTCCATGGACATGGGGTCACGAAGAGTCGGTCATGGCTGTAACGACACAACACACACACACACACACACACACACACACACACACCTCCCATAACAATCCATAACAAATATTACACTCAGATCACAGAGGAAAAGCCTGCCTGAAGAGGAAAAAGTCTTTGCCTACTTTTGGAAGGACAGCAAAGATGGGGCCAGCCTGGCCTCCAGTGGGAGGGAGTTCCAAAGTCTGGGAGCTGTGATAGAGAAGGCCCTCTCCCGTGTGCCCACAAAGCATCCCTGTGAGGATGGTGAGGGTTATCGGACATTTGAGGGTGATTTATGAGGGGTATAGAACATCCAATGCAATACACGTGCCCGCCTTTCAATTACCAGTGGGCCCTGTTGAATATGTGTGAGTTGATGGGAGAAATGCATATGGTGCAGTGCATAAATAAATGCTCACATTAGGAAAATGTGTGAAATAAACATGCATGAATTTCCCTACAGAAAAGCACCAACAAATTCTCACTGCCTGATGCAGTGCAAGGAGGAGGAGGAGGGGTGGGAGGTAGGGAATGAAGATGGTGTGCAGAAAATTGAGACTGGGGGATTCTTGTATATCGGGTTCTTCTTACCAAATCTTACCAATTTAGTGACTGCCAAGAGCCCGAGCTGTGATCCTGCAGTCTTCCTCCACACATTAATTTCGGTCCTGCGTTGCTCTACAACCACTTTGCCTCCCTAAAACCTAGCTCCTTCCTCTGCTGCCTTTCTCTCATGTGCTGCCTGCACTTCCATTTCTCATTATCATACTTTATGTGTGTGTGTTTTTCCAGAAGTGGTGTCAAGCAAAGCAATGGGGATTGTTCTCTTGACTGCCTCCCTTGTCATTATGCTAAAATTTCAGCCTTCCAAGATTTTGACCTGGGCGTTGCTTACAAATGCCTGGCTAAGACTGTCGCTTGCCAACTAGTGTCTTGTTTAAACACTTTTGCTGGTACCGTATCCTCACTGGGTGTGTTGTTGCCACCTACTTCTTGAATAATTGTAATTATAATTATGGGCCTTTTTTTGTAAGGGGCTTTATATCTCAAGCAGTATCACTGGCAGCGCCTAAGAGAGGCGTCGGTACTGCGTTGCCGCTGCCTTTGTAACCCTGCTGCACGATCGCCCTTGCAAACCTGCCATTTTAATTATTGAAATGATCTCTTAATGTTTTCATAAGGCTGTAGACCCGCTCTGCTTCTATGGTGTGAAAAGGTCAGTGTACAATTTCTCCATCACGTGCGCTGGAGTTGTGCATCACATGTGACGGCTGCCTTCGATACCATCTCTGGTTGTTAAGTTGTGGTGTTGCTCCTATGGGTGCTCAAGGGCCTTTGCTGGTGATGGAGGAGATAGAACCGGTCGGGGAGCCTTTATCGGTAATGCCCAGCATTATGGCCAGTGCAGTTGCTGCAACAGGGGCGTTCGATGCTCCCTATAACTGCTCCCAGGCAAGAGCATAAGAACAGCCTTTCTGGAACAGGCCATCACAGCCCATCCAGTCCAGCGTTCTGCCTCACACAGTGGCTCACCATTTGCTTCAGGGTATTCCCAAGCAGATGTATTCATCTGCTTATGATTCCCTGAAAATGGCATTGAGTGATGTCCTGCCTCTCTCTCGTCAAAGACTTTGGGACATTGAGAGACAGAATATTGTTGGAATGTAGAGATGGGCACGAAACAAGCGATTTTTCTTTTTCGTTTTCGTTTTTTCGTTTTGTTATGCAACGAAAATGAAACAAATGTTTTTAAAAAACAAAACGAAAATGAAACGACCCAATTTGCCGTGTTTTTCGTTTTCGTTGCAGCAGATGCATTGAACTAAAAAGAATGCTAACGAAACAGCAATTTTTCGTTTTCGTTTTCGTTTTTTCGTTTCGTTACCTAATGAAACGAAAATGAAACTTTTTGCAAAAAAATCACAAAAATGAAAACGAACCGAAACGGACCCCTAAATGACCAAACGACAAACGAAACACCATTTTTTTGAGTCGTGCCCAGAGTTAAAAATTTGCTCCCCTTTATATTATGGCCTAACCCTCAACCCAGAATTTGGTTCAAATTATTTCAAGAATCTCTTGAATCCTCAAGAGAGACGGGCATTTATGTTGGCAAGACTGAACATCTTTCCTTCCACCGTCACTCTAGGAAGATACTCTAAAATGCCTTACAAGAGCAGACTCTGTAAATTCTGCAGGTTGGAACCTGATTCTGTTGCACTTATTCTGACTCGATGCACCGGCCATCATATTAATCGACAGCAATTAATTGGCTCCATTATTTCCAAATTTTCAACAACCCCTGAGGCTATTACTGCTACTCTCTTGGCAGACAAAGATAAAAGCGTGACAGAGCTAGTAGCCAAATATTTATTACTAGTTTCTCAAAAGAGTAGCCCTGCTTCCTTTTAAGTTTGGTTTATGGTAACCCCAGATTAATATGGTCGCTATTCAGGCGCTGAGAGGTTTGCCTATTGTAACTATTTTAATGACTTTTTAATGCCAATAAAGGTGACTTTGACTTTGACTTTGAGTGATATCCTGCCTCTATCTCCAACCCAGAGGTTGTCCTTAGGCATCCATCATGAGAGCCCTTGATACCCTTGTTCTCCATGAACCTGTCCAATCCTTTATTAAAGCTGTCAAGGATGACAGCTGTCACCACTTCTTCTGGCAGGGAGTTCCACAGACCGGTGATCCTCTGGGTGAAAAAGTCTCTTATTTGTTTGAGAAAAGATTCATGGAGTGCCCTATAGTTCTAGTGTTGTGCGATAGGGAAAACAGTTTTTCCTCATATATGTTGTCCACACTGTGTATGATTTTATAAACTTCAATCAGGCGCCGTCATTCAAGAGTGAAGAGGCCCAGCCGTTGCAGCCTCAGATGGTGAGGAAGGTGTTCCAACCTCCTAATCATTCTGGTTGCCCTCCTCTGCATAGGCTGGCTTCTGTGTTTTGAACCAGCTGAAGTCTCTGAACCGACTTGAAAGGCAGCCCCACCTAGAATGCGTTCTAGTAATCTAAGCAGGATGTAACTAAAGGCCTTTTTACACGACCCCTAAGATCCGCTGGTCCCTTAAATTCGGACCAGAGATCTTGAGGGTTTGTCGCTCTCCCTGTGTTCCCACCTCCTCCGCACTTCCTTGTTCTGTCTGCGTGAGGGGAGGGAGGAAAAAAGGGAGAAAAGAATGCACTCTTACCTCTGGAGTGCCGGTGGAAGTTGCTCCGACCCCCCGTCACTTCCTGGTTCCTCTTAAAGGGGCGGGAGGCAAAAACAACAACAACAAAAAGAAGGGAGGAGAGCCCGGCACTATCCGCATCAAAATTTTTCACTCTCCCAGAGCAGGTACTTGAAAGGGCGCTGGGTCGCGCTTAGGTGGGCGGGGTCGCACTTAATTTTCTGTTAGCTCCGGAGCTGGTGGGGAAACATTTTTAAGCTCCGGAGCTGGGAGCCATTTGCAGCCGAGCTTAGGGGTCATGTATAAACGCCCTAAGGCATATGTCACCAGAGCCAAAGTAACTAACTATTCATTGACTACAATCCTGTTGACATAAGATACGTTGTGGATCACCAGTGATGCCGTCAGCCACAACCATGCTGCAGGTATTTTCAAAAATTAAAAACTTCCTCTCCCATCCTTGCTCAGATTCTGGGAACCCCTAGGCCAGGCCTGCCCAAAGTCCGGCCCGGGGGCCAAATCCAGCCCGTCAGGCCATTCTGAGTGGCCCGGGGCTGGCTGGCCCGCCTCTCCCTCCCCCTCCTTCACCCCATGTTTTTTAAAAGAAAGTGGGTGGGGCTTGTAGTGTGGTGGCAGGGTCGGGGAGCAACAGGCGCCTGATATATTCTCAGCCACCAAATCTGGCCCTCCTTAAAAAAAGTTTGGGCACCCCTGCCCTAGGCAACCCATTCATTGTATGAAGTTTTCAGGAGCCGCAAGATGGGCAGGGAATGGTTTAAATCTGAAACAACCGCCTTGAGTTGTCTTTGGATACCCTGGTGGTATATAAATGCTAAATAAAGTAAGGTAAAATCAGAGAACAGTGGTGGTGGTTTTCCAGCTTGTAAATCATGTCCTGTCCCGTTCCATGGCTTCTGATTGGCTTTCATAGGACAAAGTGATTTCCAGAACATGGCTGGGAGGGGAAATTTCCTGCAACAACTAAAACATAACAGTGGTTTATGACATCATCAGACATCCATGGTGTGACTTATGCAAACAGGACTCTGTGTTACTTTAAATATAACTTAGGTAGTTACACATGCAACTATTTACAAGTTACTCTGTTACTCGTACTTCTTTACTCCACAGTTCTGCACTTCTCCAATGAGCGTATGATACTTAGCAAGCTGGTGCTAGTTTTTACTTTAAGTCTGACCTGATCTAAATCTGAAAGTTTTCCTTTAAATAATTGAAGTACGTCCTCTGAAAGCATTCCATCCTTTCATACTCCTAATGGTAAAATAGGCTTCTCAGTGTCACTTTGAGATTGGAATATTTTAGCTTTGCTGGTGCAGCCCTTTTTAACAATTAACTGAGAACATAATTAAAAAGGTGTTTCTGCACTTACTTGATATAACTATTCAATTCTTTTTTTTAAAAAAACCTGTGGTTTATGAATGTGGGATATTATGATTCTGTACTCGCAGTTCAAAAATCCAAGAAATCGTCCGAGATTGCTGCATAATATTACATGTGTGTTGCCAAAGGGGAAAGAGATACCAAGCTTTCCATAGCAAAGGGCTACATGAATGTTTGGCAGCACCAATGGCAGCAGTCAAGATAGTCTACAGCAGACATGTCCAAACTTCGGCCCTCCTGATGTTTTGGACCACAACTCCCAGAATTCTAAGCTTAGATTGCCAATGGCAAAGGACTGTGGGAGTTGTGGTCCAAAACATCTGGAGGGCCGGAGTTTGGACATGCCTGTCTACAGGAAATGGACTCTCTTCTACTCACTAACATTCACAAAGTGGCATCATGCAAGGGAAACTCTCCATGGCTGACTCCTTTTTTCAACCATTGACAACTTCTCACACAAACACAAAGTAAGGGCTGTTTTTCAACAAGTGTGAATCATCTCAAACTCCCTTTGCAAACTGGGCCAAATCTGGCACAGAATAAGAGCAGGGTGTTTGCTATGTTGGTGTAAGATTTGATCCTATTCTGAAGTCCAGTTCCATAGTTATAATTTATTGATTGGAACACTCCTATTTCTTGAGTTGGCTTATGGAACACTGTCAGCACAATATAGGGGTGTCCTCTCCGTCAATGGTCAAGTGTGGGACATGCCAGAGGGGCACTCTGCACCGGGCACAATATTTTGCAAGTGGTGCATTCTGCTCTTCCTCCCATGACAGGGCAGCGATGGGTGCCTCCTGTTTGCACCCTGTTTGCCTGCTTCCTCCCTTCTCTTCTTTGCTGCCTGGTTCATGGCTGAGAAGCCCATCACCAAGGGGCAACGTCTGGGACTGGTCCTGTGCCAGCATGCAGTGCCCACTCTGCACTGGTTCACTCGGCACCTGAGCCAGGGTGACTGCTGGGCCACCCAATGCTCCTGCTGGCCCAGGAAGTGGCAGACCGGTGAGTGAAGTATAGATGGGTCCAGGGGGAGGGGACAGTACATAAGAACATAGGAACATAAGAAGAGCCATGGTGGATCAGGCCAAAGGCTCATCTAGTCCAGCTTCCTGAATCTCACAGTGGCCCCACCAGATGCGTCTGGGAGCGCACAAGACTAGAGATCTGTCTCCTGATACCACTCCCCCCCTGCATCTGGCCCTTGAAGTACCCCGGTTTTAAGCCTGGAGATGACACATCTCCCTCATGGTTTGTAACCTGTGATGGACTTCTCCTCCAGGAATCTGTCCAATCCCCTTTTGAAGGCATCCAGGCCAGATGCCATCACCACCTCTTGTGGGACAGTGTTGGTAGGGGGCCTGGGCCCACTTGTAGGTGGGGGCTCAGACCCCAAACCTCTTTCGAGTTCCTTTTCTACAGCTCTTCCTCAAGCTGGCTGTGACTCCTGAGCCAGAAGAAGCATTGCCCAGCCCACCAATGGAGCTGGCTTGCCTGTCCCTCCTGGTCCATTGGCACACTGCTGCCTTGAAGGGGGAAAAAGACCCTTCCATTTTTGCATTGGATTTGCTGTTGCTTTCTTCTCTTCTCTGCAGTGGTGTAGATATGGAGGAGCAAGGGAGGGACATATGTTCCTGGGCATAGCATATGGGGGAGCCAAATTGAGCACCTAACGGCTCCCCGCCCAGGAGCCACAAGAAGGCACGTCATGGGGGACCTACCAGGGCCAGCATGGATGGCTTCCTGGCTGCCAGTGCCACCTTCTACAGTACCTGATCCCTTCGCCCAGGCATGTCCAAAACACCAGCCCTCCAGATGTTTTGGACCTCAACCCCCACAGTCCTTTGCCACTGGCAATCTAAGCTTAGAATTCTGGGAGCTGAATTCAGGAGGGCTGAAGCTTGGACATACCTGCCTTAGGCCCTCCCCGTCACTTGAGGGTGCAAAAACTGACTTTGTCCCCAGGCACTGAAAAACCTTGCTACGCCTCTGCTTCTCTGACCCTCTGTGCCTTCCTTCATCTTCCAGTGCAATGACTGGTGGTTGCAGGCAGGGTGGCCTGTGGAAACTCCAGGATGGCAGCACGCTGGTGAGAAGCCAGACCAGTCCATGGCTCGGGCTGGGGCCGCCCGTCTAGAGTGCACATTCTCGGGTGCAAGCACACACCCCGCCTGCCCTACTCTTGCGTTGCTGCTGCTGCTGCTGCTGCTGCTGCTGCTGCTGCTGCTGCTGCTGCTGCTGTTGTTGTTGTTGTTGTTGTGTCATTAGTCATGACTGAGTCTTTGTGGCACCAGGTCCATGGAATTTTCTTGGCAGGAATACTGGAGTGGCTTGCCAGTTCCTACTCCAGGCACCTACAGCACCTGGTATTCCCTGGTGGTCTCCCATCCAAGTACTAACCAGGGCCGACCCTGCTTAGCATCCAAGATCCGGCAAGATTGGATGTGCTAGGGGACACAATATTTGCCTTGCCCTGGGTGCTGGCAACCCACACCATGCCAGAGGTCTCAGGCATGGAAAATTTAATGTTGCTTTCTGTTCCCTAATGATGGTCACAATCCTTCTGCATTTCCTTAGAAATGAGTATCATCTTGCAATGGTTCCCCTGCCACTTTAATTTGAAGCTTCCTCCCTGTCCTATTTATTTATTTATTTATTTATTTATTTATTTATTTATTTATTTATCGTCTTTTGATTTCTTCCAGTTCAGTGGAAGAGGAACATTAATTACTAAATCACTTCTTTAACTACTCATTTCCCTTTCTCCAAGATGAAGGTTTTGTCTCGCCACTTTCCTCCCTCATTTTTTTTTAATAGCAAAAGATTGCTATTTCTCCATTCTAAAATATAAAGAGAGATTAGAGGAAGCTGGTAATTAAAACTCCCTCCAGGGAACATAAATAAGGTAATTAAAGGCCAGAAGCTATGTGTGGTGGTAACCTTTCCAAACTAAATTAGTTGAAAATAATTATTTTCAAATTTCACGCGATAAAATTAATTTTAAACTAATCTTTATTAGATTTTTAATGTTTATTTTAAACTTTGAATTACAAACTTTGAGGGTAGGTGGGCAAAAGAGGTGGATGGTGATAAAGAACTGGAGAGAGATGAGGTTTTCTCAAAAATCGAAAGTGACAGGAGGGTTACGAAAGTGACAGGAGGGATACGAAAAGTTTTGGGAAGCGCTGTTTTAAGTAAAAGTGCACCATTGCAAAAACGTACTGTAGTTTTCAAGTCGAGGGAAGCATGTACTGACACAGCATAGAGACTAATTTTTTTCAGTGGCTTTATTTCATTGTATTTATTTATCCTCCCTTTGCTCCGGAGAGCTCATAGTGGTGAGTGCTTTGGAGTTTTTACAACCCCACATGCTGCCTGGAGAAGGTGTGGCTGGGGGGAACCTTTCTGGGCTTCATTGACTGTCAATATATACCCATCACTGACCAATTGCTCCTTCCCTGCCTCTGAGTTCCAAACAGCCCCCCTTTCTGCTTTGTGTTCCTTTTTCCTCCTTCCAGTTTGTTGCCGTCTGTTTGCTGTTTAATCATTCACAACTAGAAGTAAAGGAAACAGGTTTTCTTTCTTTATGCTACTAATGTCTCAGAGTGAGTTAAGGAGACCAAAAGTTCAATTGAATGAGAAAAGGGGTGGTCTGCTCTGGGGAACTTGAAACTACAGTAACGCCTCGGATAAAGAATGCCTCTGATAACAAATGGAAACTTCGGATAACAAATGGAAACTTCTGGGTATAGGGCTGCCTCGGATAACAAATCTTTCATAATGCCTTGCAAAAAAAGTGTACCCAGGATGTATTGCAAACCCTGTAGTTTGGGGAGGGGTGGGAGGAGTTAGAGTGGTTTTTTCATGTTTTTTGAGCTATTCTGAACGTGTTTTGCTGAGGGATTTGGACCTTTCGAACTTGGAAAGGTAGGGAGCTAGCTTTTATTAATCTTCGAACTCCTTTTCTTTGCATTTTGGAGGGAAAAGGCTGGGGTAGTCGTGCTGCTTTCTTCTGTTCATGTTTACATTCTTTTCCATTGCTCTGCAGCCAAGAACAGGCTGGATTTCTCTTGCTGCTTATGTTTGTCTGTTTGCATTTTCCCCATTGCACCTTGGGTAGGACTAGGCTGGGGTAGTCTTGCTAGTTTCTCTTGCCCATGTTTGCATTGCACTGCAGGGGAGGTGTTCTGGAGGGGGCGTTCCAGCACTGCAGGCCTTTAAAGTGCACTTTATAAAGAGGTCTGGAACACACACACACCCAAGTTTTTTTTTTTTTTTTTTCTTGGGCCTCTAGAACAGATTAATTGGTTTCCTATTCATTTCAATGGGGAACCACATTTTGGATAACAAATTTTTCAGATAACAAATTGCCTCTGGGAACGAATTAAATTCATTATCAGAGGCATCACTGTATTCTGCTCTGTGAATCCCTGTACTTCTGCAATGCAGTGTGTGGAATTTAGCCAAACATTCAAAGCTCGGCAACAGTTTGTGGCTCTCCTCCTTCCCACTCCAGACTTGCAACCACCTTCCATTGTTGATGAGACAGAGTGCATATGACTGGCCCTTATTTTCCCTGGTCACACCTGGGTTTTGATCCTGATCTTCTGAAGGTCCAGCTTTTCCTCTTTGTCCCATCACGTGATTTAAATGTGGGACAATCCCAAGTCAAAAGCTGTTTTTATTTTTTATTTTAAAGTGCAGTTCAGCCTCCTTGGCCAGCAGGTGGTGCTAGCATTTTAAAAAAAACAGACCACTTGGCTGGGGGAAATTAAAACTTGTAGGACCCGATAGAGCTTCCTGTTTCTCCAAAGGTGAAAAGCAATTAACAAAAACAGTGCCAATCGGCCCCAGGAACAGCCAGTCGGTGCTATGAAAAAAGAAAGAAAAAGAAACCCGGATCATCTGCGTGGTCTCACAGCGTCTGCCTCCTTAAAAGCTGGATTTTCAAAGCGAGGCAAAAATTTCCCTTCCTCTTGGGTGAGTCACAGAAACCTTGCTTAAGGGAGCATTACCCGATTTTCTTTTTCTTTTTTTTCCAAAAAGCCCGGTGGCCATGGGGACGGCAGTTTTAAACACAGGTTATCTGGTAATTTAAACTGCTTTTAAAGGGACGTGGGACTGGGGCCAGACAACCTTTGAACCTAGATTTCTGGACTCCTGCTCTTAACACCCTAATAGCTACATCCCAGTGGCTTGGGTCAGAAAAGAACAGAAGAATATGCACCCAAGGCAGGGTTGTAAAAGGTTGACAACAGTGTTTTCTGGATTTACTTATTTTTTTACTATAACTGTATTATTATTATTTAGTGAACCAGCAAGTGTATTAAAGGCAGTCATGCCAGACTAAAGCGATATGCGGGAACGAAACTTTATCTCTCTTCTGCAGCTCTGCGTTTATTAATCTGTCCAACCCCTATTAAATCTCTGGACTAGTTGCAATGATTACGTTGATTTAGGAGTAGTTAAGTTCCCGAGGAATAGCAGTATAATTTTCTTTTACAAACGATATATTCTGCCAAGGGGTGGTGCTCATGCCTGCATGTGTTCTGAATAACATGAAAGTTGAACAGTAAAATTGTGGTTGGAAAACAAAAGAGGAAGCTCCAGTGGGATAGACAAGCATTTTTTTAAAAAAAGAGCAAGAAAAAGCAGAAAGAAGATGTCAAGGGATTGAGGTTCACTTTCTATACAGCGTATGCCAGCATCATTTTCTGAAATTTCCATTTGAATGTTAATGGTCTCCCAGTATCAGACAGAGGCCCGGACACGACGATTCCAGGCAGGACGTGCAATATACATATCAGATCTTCCGTGTCCTACAGGCATGCATTAGGCCTTGTGCATCCTAAAATCAACACCAGGCTGGTCCACTGTCTACTTCATCACCCACCCCACCCCCACACCCAGCCACCTATGCAGATGTTGGCCATACTGGAGTTGTTGTAACCTCGCATGCTGCCTTTGGCTTTTGTCACTGTCAATCTATCCAGCAGTGACCAATCATTCCTTCTCTACCTATGATTTTTTTAAAAGGGCCACCTCTCTACTCAGAGTTTTCGATCAGGTCAAAGGCCCATCTAGTCCAGCTTCCTGTATCTCACAGTGGCCCCACCAAATGTGTCCAGGAGCGCAGGAGACTGGAGATCTGTCTCCTGATACCACTCCCCTGCATCTGGCCCTTAAAGTATTCTTGTTTTAAAGTCGGAGATTATACATCTCCATCATGGTTTGTAACCTGTGATGGACTTTTCCTCCAGGAATCTGTCCAATCCCCTTTTGAAGGCATTGTTCCTGGCAAGATGCCATCACTACCTCCCGTGTCAGGGAGTTCCACAGACTAACAACACACTGGGTAAAAAAATATTGTCTTTGGTCTGTTCTCACTCGCCGAACCCTCAATTTGTGTGGATGTCCCCTAGTTCTCACATTTTGTGAGAGGAAGAAGTGTGTCCCTGTATCCACTTGACTCATGCCCTGCATTATTTTGTACGTCTCAATCATATCCCCCCTCAGGCGCCTTTTTTCCAGACTAAAGAGCCCCAAATGTTTTAGCCTTTCTTCATAAGGGAGATCTCCCAGTCCAGTAATCATTTTAGTCGCTCTCTTCTGCACCTTTTCCAGTTCCACTATATCTTTTTTGAGATGCAGTGACCAGAATTGTTCACAATACTTCAGGTGCGGCCTTACTATCGTTTTGTACAATTGCATTAGAATGTTGGCTGTTTTATTTTTAATCCCCTTTTTGATAATCCCTAGCATTTGTAACTTGTTGTTTGTTCCGTTCAATTGTAATTAAACCTCTCTCCATCCTTTGCAAGCACCTAATCAAGCACCGTGCAAGTGGAACTGAACAAGGCATAACCTCATTCCTTTGGTGGTGCACGTGTAATTTGGGGTTACTGTATTTTTCCATGCATAAGACTATAATTTTTACTAGAATTGTTAGACTAAAAATTTAGGGCCGTCTTATACACAGAAGTTAGCCAATGAGAAGCATACGGTAGAGAAACTGTTGTTTTGGGCTAGAAAATTGGGGATTGTCTGATATATGGGGACATCTTATAGACGGAATAATACGGTACATTTCTGGTTATAGGAGTACATCCTAACTAAATGGTAGAAAGAGCAATCATGGTTGTTTCAAGTGCCCATTTGTGCTGTTCCTGTTCCTCTGGAAACCGGGTGTAATGGATGATATCGGCATGACTGTTACCGCACGTCCTCATTCCGTGATGAGATGTGAAATTCTATGCCTTTGATCTCCAGTTTTATTTCAGCCCTGATCTTCCATTTTTCAATGTTTTGATTCTCTGAAGCCTTGCCTTCAATGCCTTATGGAGCTAAGTTTGAGGCATTTGTCTTTTAATCTCTCTGCACTGTGTTGCTGACTCCATAGGGAATGTACTGGCGAATGGCACTTCGCACTCCTGCCCCTAGATGGAGAATGGCACGTTGCATGACGAGCCTTACCTCATGGCCACTCGTCTCGGAATGAGAAGTGTGACGAGCAGATTCCCGAGGTCAGGGAGGGGAATCTCTCATCCCGCTTAAATCGCAGTTCAGGGGGTGTGGTCGGGACGAACTCCCCTTGTCCCGCGATGGACGTGCGGTTAGATTACTTCATACCAGTCCCAAGCGGGACCGCGAACAGCAACAAGATGGATGTGAAATATCAGCCAAAATGATCAGGAAACAGAGTGCGTTTTTAGTCCCAGACCAGCGTAACATTCAGAATGACATCTTAAGAAGCCAGAAAATAACTATTGTAGTTTCTTTTGAGAAGCAGGAATGGTAACTTTTTAAAGTAACTACCAAGGTAACATATGAATTGGAGAATCCTTGGAATTACACTAATAATGAATTACTTTCCAACTGGTAGGCATAGGATGTCTGCATGAAATACGTACGAAAGCCAATGAACGTCAATAAAATTTTCATAGGCCAACTGGGTTGGGAGTGGAGGTGTCAGTGGATTAGGAACTGATTGAATCATGGCGTTGGCTCTCTTTTAAAATTTAAACCTTATGCTAGCGATGGTTGTTTTTGTGGCTGCTAGAATTATTCTTAATTTGTAAATACAGTTGGCTGCTCCTACGCTCAGCATGGACATTTCCACTGCTTGAACAAGCTGCTCTTGTAATCAGCGAGATTTTCTTATTGAAACCACATGCTGTGATGGCAGGGTAGAACAGGAAGAACAGTGTGTGAAAAAAAAAAGCCATCAGTTCAGAAAAAATGACTAAAAACTGCATCAGTGTTTTCTGAAATAAAACAACCTTATCATTCCCAATCACAATTTCATATTGGATCATAAAATCGCCTAATGTGATAACTACAGCAGCAGGAGTGGGAGGAAAGACCATCGCTGTACTGCATACACAAAAACTCAAGTTTTTGTTCTAGAGACGAGGATCTGACTCAGTAGTTGAAGCTGGCGGCGAGTGCTTCATTTTTCAAAGGTCGTTACTTCACATCCTTCTTTGTTCCATGACTAGTGTTGTACTGTGAAAGCGTTGGTCGCAATCATGTGGTTTTGTCCCTGTTTCAGTGTTCCTATGGTCATGATAACTTGTCTCATGACAAGTATTACCTCACGGTCTTGTACCGTGACAAACACTGAATTTGCCTAGCTTCCTTTTTTCCTTTAGCTGGACTAGATGGGCCGTTGGCTTGATTTTTTTGGTGTGGGGGGGCTTAAAAATTCTTTTTCGATATTTCACTTCTGAAAAGTTAAAAAAACCACGGACACAGTTTTCTGAGAGAAACGAATGTTTTGTTGTGTGACCATTGTTACTACACAGTGTCTTGTCTCAGAACAGAAAGCGGGAGCAAGGAGGGACAAGAGAAAAATCCGTACCCCAGCACCAGATACAGTATTGCCGTACTTAGCACCCATTCCGGGGGTGTGGTTGAGACAAATTTCAGCTCTTGCGCAATAAACATGAGGTAACATTTTTTGTACCGCTCCTAAGCGCAACACTGAGACAAAATGGACGTGAAGTAACCGCCAAAGCTTTAGACCTGGCACGGATGAAGCAGGCCTCAAATGAAAATGTGGATAGGTTCCCTGGTCCTATCAATGGTCCTATACCTGCTTGCACAACAAAACTGTACTGCAGGGCTGTTCAACTTTGAACAGGCCAAGGTCTACTTTTTCCGGCCCAAAGTGCCTGAGGGCTACTACACGAAAACCTCCACCTTACGAATTTTATCTGTTCCAAGCACGTGCTCATAACTAAAAACTTTTGTAAGTAGAGCAGCGGTTTCCCCTAGGAATGCATAGAAAACCAATTAATCTGTTCTGGGGGGGGCAGATTTCAATGCGCCATAGCCCTTGAACTGCCCCGCTTGGCTGAGACAGTGGGCTGGCAGACCCAGAACTTTGCTGGGGTAGTGGTGGTCCTTGGGATGGGGGAGGGAGTAGTGGAGAACGTATCCCATCACATTTTTATCGATGGCTGGTGGGCTACATTTGAACCCTTCACGGGCTACCAGTATCCCACGGTCTACCTGTTGGGCAGGCGTGCTGTAATGCAGTGCTCCCCAACCTTTTTGTCCCCACGGACCGGAAAATATTTGATGATTTTTCCGTGGCCCGGGGATGGGGGTGGGGGGGAGATGGGGGGTGCGGGGGGTCAGGGGAGGGTGTGGGGGGGCGGGGGATGGGGGGAGGGAGGAGGGGTGCGGGGGGCTTGGCGTGTGTGCCTTGCGGGGGGCACGGGAGCGGCGGCGGCGGCGCTCGCCGGCGGGGGCGTCGGGCGTGCCGCTCCCCACCCCGTGCGCACGGGCAGGGTGGGGGGGAGCCCGGGGCTCCTGGGCGAGCGGGCCTCCGCCTCCTCCTCCTGTCGGCCAGGGCGAAGCGCAGCGGCGGCGGCGGCGGAAGCGCCCGGGGCAGCAGCCGCATGACCGCGCTCTCTGTCCCTCGGGCGGCCGAGAAGGAGGAAGAGGAGGAGGAGGAGGAGGCGCCCGGCCGGCCGGCTGGCCACGGGCTGCTGGGGGACTCAGGCCACCCTCTCCGGCCGCGGGCTCGCAGGTCGTCGGGGCTGGGCGCCGCTGGAGGACGCGAGAGAGGGAAGGCGAAAAAGGCAGCGGGCAGGAGGCAGCGGGTGGAGAAGAGCCTGGCCAAGGGGGGGAGGAGGAGGAGGAGGCGGGTCGAGGGAGGGGCGGGTGGGGGGGAGGCGTGAGCGGGGGGGAGAGAGCGAGGGAGCCAAAGGGGACCGTTAGCCGGCCAGGCACATCCTCCTCCTCCACCTCCTCCGCCTGGACGTGGCCGAGCCTGTGCAGTCCCACCCCCGCACCCCCCGCATGCGCCTCAGAAGCTCCACACACACACACGCGCGCGCGCGCCCTCTTAATTCTGCCTCCCCCTCAGGAGAAAGGGCGGCCGGCGCTGAGGAGGAGGAAGAGGAGGAGGAGGATGCCCTGGCGCGCACCACCAGCGTCAGTCGCCACCGCCGCCCCCTCCGTTTTCCCTCCGTCCGCCGCCTGTCAAGCGCCACCGGGCCGGGCGAGGCGAGAAGGCAGAGCCGGCGAAACCTCCGCCCCCGCGCGCGTGCGCCCCCTTCCTTCAGCCGGGCTGAAGAGGGCTGATGAGGAGGAGGAGGAGGCGCCCCCGGGGGGGTGGAACGGGGGTCTGGAGGGGAGGGGGCGTGTGCGTGCGCGTGTGTGTGGAAGATGCTCTGCCTGCCCGGCTGCTTTCGGCCGCTCCGCCACCCCCTTCCCTCTTATGAGGCGCCCCCTCCCTTTGCCCCCCTCCCTCTCCCCCTCCCCTCCCGGCCCGCGGCTCCTTTCCTTCTCCCCCTCAACACCCACTTCGCCAAGTATCGTCCAGGGTCTCTTGCGAGAGGGAAGGAGGCGCCGGAGGACCCGAAGCCCAGCCAAGAAGGGGGAAGGGGGAGGGGGGCTCTCCTTTCTCCGAACCCCGTTTGGCCCGCTCGCCCCTCCTCGCCTCCTCCCAACCCAACCCCCCACCGTCCTGCTCTAAGAACCGGGCGCGCAAAGGCCACCAGGGAGCATCACGACGGGGACGAGGAGGAGGCCAGGGCGAAGTGCAGCGGCGGCGGCGGGGGCGAAGGCGAAGGCGGCGGAGGTGCCCGGGGCAGCAGCCGCATGATCGCGCTCTCTGTCCCTCGGGCGGTGGGCGGCTCCTCCTGCGCTGCTCCAGCCTTCTTCTTCCATTGGCTGCCCGTGGGAGAGAAGAGGAGGAGGAGGAGGAGGAGGAGGACGCGCCGCCGCCGCCATGGCTGTTGCTGCTGCTGCTGGTGGTGGAGGGCGAGGAGGAGGAGGGCGGAGGAGGAGGAGGATGCGCCGCCGCCACCGGGCAGAGCAGGGAGGCAAAGGCGGCGACGGCGGCTCCTCCTGTGCTCCTCCAGCCTTCCTCCTCCACCGGCCGCCGCGGGAGAGAAGAGGAGGAGGAGGAGGGCGGCGGAGGAAAAGGGGAGGAGCCTCCCCGGCCTCCCCAGGCGGCCCGGTGCCGACCGGTCCACGGACCGGCACCGGTCCGCGGCCCGGGGGTTGGGGACCACCGCTGTAATGGAAACCACCCCGGTGCTTACACACAAAAATGTGTATGCTTACCACAAGTCTTGTGATGGCACCTAATAGTGATTATGTAAGTTGAACTGGGAATGAGGGTTTCGCAAGATCGTACACCGTCACGTCTGTTCTGACTCGTGGTGATTCTTCTCAAGGGTTTTCGATTTAGCGAAGATACAGAAGTGGTTGGTCATTCCCTTCTTCCGGGGACCCTCCTGGGACTGTGCAGCTGGCCCAAGGACACCCACATGGGCTCTTTCTCCCAGAAGGCACAGTGAGGGAATTGAACTTTTAACCTCTTGGCTCCTCAGCCCGAGACCTAAACTTCTGAGCTCTCCAGCAGTTCTTTGCAACATTACCCCCAAACTAAGGGGAAACGGCTGTCATGATCTCTCTCGCTCAACCATTCTGTTACAGGTTTCATTCGTAGCCTGCAATTAATTCTGACATGTGACTGTCAAAACCACATCACATGATGCATGAAAAAAACGCTCTCATTGTAGAAAGATTCCATGTAATATAAGATTTTTATTCCCCCCCCCCCCCCCAGGCAAAATGACCAGGATAATTCCTGATCATGTCGCATTAGAATCTAACAATATCTGATGTCATTTAAGGCAGTGGTATCCAACCTTGCATCTCCAGATGTTCTTGGACTACATCTGCCAGGGATCTGGGCTAGCACAGGATTCCAAGGGAGAAAATTAAAAATCTTAATTCTTCATCCAAGTGCCAAATTCTGCAGCTGATTTTGAAATCAAGGAAACTGGAAGCAATATTTCAATCTAAAAGCTTTATATATCAGAAGATGGAATCAGGGACTATGAGGCAGAGATTTCACCATATAATCCCCTTGAACTATTTTTAACAAGCAAATGGGGTGGGAAAAAATGGCCTAGACTACAGGTTTTGTGTGGCAACACTGGGACATCATTGTGATATGACAGCTGGGGCTCGCAGCTCCTGCCACATTGTGGTGGCACACAATTTACTGACATCCTGGCTGGATTTATGTAAAGCGTTCCACATGGGGCTGCAAGAGTCATAAAGCTCCAGCGACCGCATAACCCCTGTGTCACAGCAGCTCCACTGGGTGCAAAGTTCCAATTCCAATTCCAAATTCTAACCTCTAAAGCTCTCAATAGCTTGGGTCTCAAGGGACGGAAGTCCCTCTGTGAGCCTGCTTGGGTATTATGATCAGCTGGAGAGTCTTTTCTCTCAACCCCACCACCGTCACGGGTTCATTTGGTAGGGACCTAGGAGAGGACCTTCTCTGTGGCTGCTCCGAGACTTTGGAACTGCCTGCCACTGGAGGGAACAGGTTGGCCCCTTCTTTGCTCTCCTTCCACAAGCAGGAAAAGACCTTTCTCTTCAGGCAAGTTTTCCCTCACTGACTGGCTACCTGAGTGGCATCCTTTAGATCAGGGGTGGACCACTGTCGGCTCTCCAGATGTTTTGGACCACTGTTCCCAGAATTCCGAGCCTAGAGTGCCAATGACAAAGGGCTGTAGGAGTTGTGGTCCAAAACATCTGGAGGGCTGACAGTGGCCCACCTCTGCTTTAGATGGATTGTTATTATAGAAGAGGACAGGAAACACACACCTAATAATGATATTTGATGAATATCACTGATTCAATATTTGTTTCTTCATATGTGTCAGTATGGAGCCCATAACAAACATGAAGGGATGACTATTTCCCCCTTTTATTCATCTCAATTCATAATCCATCATGGTTCATCATTTCATGGGTTGGTGGGTTGGTTGGGTTCTCAACTTGGACAAACCACAAATCACGACAAACCACCATTTTGGCAGTTTGTCCCTATCTCAATTCACGGTTATGCATTACTACTTTAACCGAGTTCTTAGTATTTCTTGTGTAAGCCACTTTGGGTCCTTCTTAAGGAGAAAGGGGGAGACAACATATTTTGAATGAAATAAATAAATGAACATTCTGATTTATTTACATCTTTGCTTTCTAATTTAAGAGGTCGTCCTGGTGTTTCATGATGGTAGAAGGCGCTGGTTTTTGTACATGGTCAGAGGCACTTTTATCTCTGACTAGTTTGGGGCATTCTGGGCTAAACCAATGGCCCTGGATTGAGCCAACAGCACACCTTGGGTCATGGATGGCTACCAAAGGTATACTTTCACACACACACACATATCCCATATCTCCCTTGTCCTTCTTCCCCCCCTGCAAAATAAAATAAAATAATGTGACTTTTCTGCTCTTAGCTGCTCCTGAAAGCTTCCAAGAGGGATTATTCACCCTGACTATGTCACAGTCTGGACAAAAAAAGATAATACTGCTGAACCATTTTGTCCTTTCCTCACAGGATTTTCTAGACAAAAAATGATTTCCGAATCCCTCTGTCTGTTGATGCTTTGGGGACACAGGGCAACTTGTTCAAGGCCACACAGGTGGCAGGGCCATTGATCTGGCCGCTGTCCTAGGCATTGCAGTAAAGATTCACACTCACAGTAAAGATTCACACTCACAGTAAAGATTCACACTCACAGACCCCTGGCTCAGCAGCCAGGCTCTCCAAATCACTGACCTAGATATACCAGGTTGTTAAAACAAAAAATGAATATTTTGAAACTAGAAGTAGGAATCCAGTTTTGATTCTCTTTTAATTGTTAGCTTTTTCCTTCCTTCCTTCCTTCCTTCCTTCCTTCCTTCCTTCCTTCCTTCCTTCCTTCCTTCCTTCCTTCCTTCCTTGGTGTCCTGGTGGACAGCTCAATGAAGGTGTCAACCTAGTGTGCTGCAGCAGTGGAAAAAGCAAACTCAGTGCTAGGGATCATTAGGAAGGGTATAGAAAACAAGTCAGCAAGTGTCATTATGCCTCTTTATACAACTATAGTGAGGCCCCATCTGGAGTACTGGGTACAGTTCTGGTCACCATCCCTCCAGAAGGATATTATAGAAATGGAAAAAGTGCAGAGGAGGGCAACTGGAATGATTAGGGGACTGGAACACCTTCCTTACTATCTGAGGCTGCAACGGCTGGGCCTCTTCACTCTTGAATGACAGCATCTAAGAGGTGACCTGATTGAAGTTTATAAAATCATACATGGTGTGGACAAAGTAGATAAGGAGAAAACTGTTTTCCCTGTCGCACAACACTAGAACTAGGGGGCACTCCATGAAACTTTTGGGTGCTAGATCTCAAACAAATAAGAGAAAGTACTTTTTCACCCAGAGGATCACTGGTCTGTGGAACTCCCTGCCAGAAGAAGTGGTGACAGCTGTCAGCCTTGACAGCTTGAAGAAAGAATTGGACAAGTTCATGGACAACAAGGGTATCAAGGGCTCTCATGATGGATGCCTAAGGACAACCTCCAGGTTGGAAAGATAGGCAGGATATCTCTCAATGCCATTTGAAGGGAATTGTAAGCAGGTGAAGACATCTGCTTGGGAATAACCTGAAGCCAATGGTGAGCCACTGTGTGAGACTGAATGCTGGACTGGATGGGCTGTAGCCTGTTCCAGCAACACTGTTCTTCTATTCCTTCCTTCCTTCCTTCCTTCCTTCCTTCCTCCCTCCCTCCCTCCCTCCCTCTCTCCTTCCCTCTCTCCCTTTCTTTCTTTCTTTCTTTCTTTCTTTCTTTCTTTCTTTCTTTCTTTCTTTCTTTCTTTCTTTCTTTCTTTCTTTCTTTTTCTTTCTACTGTTGCTGGCCCAGAGGACACCAGGGACTGAAAAGCGACCGTGGAAATTGCTGTGGGTGCCCACCTCAGCTAACAGCCTTTCGGAGAACCCGGCTTGGCTCAATCAAAACTCCAGGCCCCTTGTCCCTTTGGATTAGGGCCGCTATTCATTCCCTCACATGATCAATAATGGCTCGACTCTCGAATTCCTTTCCATCCCTCGGGTCGCTGGATCGTGGACTAATCCTGTTCTCTGCCCGCTCGCCACGTGGCTTCCAGGTAAAGCAAAGGCTGCCAGTCTCAACCAACGTCTCCGAACGTGTCCCCGGGTGGATGCCTGCCCTTGCCCCTGTTCCATTAATTGATTTGCCAGCCTCTTTCCCCCAGGAATGGGATCCATGACCAACCCGCTTCTTGGCTGCTCCTTTATCGCCAAAGGCCAGAGATGGAGCTTGCGAGCAAGCGCCTTTGTCCTCTCTCCCAGGGGGGACCTGTTGTGTCTGGAAGGAAGCCCATCAGTATGCCAGTCAGAGGCTGGTGGAGTCCCTGGTGCCGGCTGTCTGGTATCGGCAAAAGCATTTTCGCATTGCTTCAATTCAAAGCGTAAGAAAAAGGTAGTGGGGAGTAAATGAGACCCACGCACAAGCCTTTAGCATTTTCCTTTTTCTGAAACACACACTCTTTGTGTCGCGCTCAGGCTGCAAAATAGTCAGACCAGTCTTTTTTCAAGACCTGTTTACTAACAATTCTGGCTTCTTGCTGTTGCAGGAAGCTCCCTTCTCACCAAGCCATGTGCAAAGGGCAGCCCTCTGGCTCTTGTCAGACTACAAAGCCCAGCATTCTTCACCATGGGTTATCCGGCCAGGGTTGATGAAGGTTGGGGTCCTCCAGTATCTAGGGGGCAACTGTTCCCTGATCTAACCGTCATTCTAGAGTTAGCCACCACATCGATTGGACTGATAACCCTCTGGGTCTGTTGGACTACAACTCCCATCATCTCCTGGTAGCCTCCTGAATTAGATGGCATTTTTAGACCTCTTCTTGCCCAAACGTGCAGGCAGACGGCAACACTCACAATCGTAAACCAGACTCAAAAGAGGTAAAATACCAGGACAGCTCAGGGCTAGGCACCTGGCTGTGAAGTCAGAGGTTGGGAGTTTGGATCCCCAGTGAGCCTCCTAGGAGAAGATCCAGCCTGTGTAGTTTTTGGGCTAGCCACACAGTCTCATTGACGCTCACCAGAAGAAAGGAATGGGAAGTCACTTCTGAGTATTGGCGACCTGGGAAACCCTGGAAAGGGGGTCACCATAAGTCAGAATTGACTTGGTGGACCACAAATTGAACATGAGTCAGCAATGTGATGCGGCGGCCAGGAAAGCCAACACAATTCTTGGTTGCATCAACAGAAGCATCGTGTCTAGATCAAGGGAAGTGATAGTACCACTCTATTCTGCTCTGGTCAGACCCCACCTGGAGTACTGTGGCCGGTTCTGTGCGCCTCAATTTAAAAAGAATGTCGACAACCTCGAGCGGGTACAGAGGAGGGTGGCCAGGATGATGAAGGTCTGGAAGAAATGTCTTATGAGGAACGGCTTAGGGAACTAGGAATGTTTAGCCTTTCAAAAAGAAGGGGGGGTGATATGATAGCTATGTTTAAATATCTGAAAGGATGTCATATTGAAGAAGGGACTGGTTTATTTCCATGGCTGCAGAGACTAGGATGTGGGACAACGGTCTCAAACAACAGGAAAAGAGATTCCATTTAAACATTAGGAAGAACTTCATATGACAGTTCATCTGTCGGAAATACTGTGATGGGGTTCCTGCATGGCAGGGGGTTGGACTAGATGGGCCTTGAGGTCTCTTCCAGCTCTATGATTGTATGATTCTATGACAGTGATGGCAAATCATTTAGAGACCAAGTGCCGAAATTGTGAGTCAAAGCCCACTAATTTTCCACAAAGTGACAATACAGCAATTTAACCTGAATACAGGTGGCTGTGAAGGGGCTATGTCAGGTGCCCACAGAAAGGGCTCCGAGTGCCACCTTTGGCACCCATGCCATAGGTTTGCCAACACTGTTTGATGATGATGATGATGATGATGATGATGATGATGATGATGATGATGATGATTTTAAATATAAGAATCATTTGCAAGCAGCACCCGAGTCTTTTGTCTCTTCTTGGATGGACTCCCTGCCCCTCCCAAATTCTCCATCTCTCCAGCAGACTGTGATAAATATCACGTCTCATCAGGGACTCTGTGCTGGGGGTGGGGAGGTGGGGGAATCTTTTCACTTATTCCTCCAAGGAGACAAAGCTACCCTCTCATGCTCACATCACCAAGGAGGGAGTTGGTACCACCCAGCCAACAGACCTCTATTAAGGACACGTGTTTTTAAACATGTTTGCAGAATGAATTGGCAAGATTGATGGGTCTTTTGCATCAGAGATGGTGGGGTGGGGGTGGGGTGGGCAGCATGTGATATGATTGAGACGTACAAAATAATGCAGGGCATGAGTAAAGTGGAGAGAGGGACGCTCTTCTCCCTCTCACAATATACTAGAACTAGGGGACATCCACTCAATTTGAGGGTTGGGAGAGTGAGAACAGACAAAAAAATATTTTTTTAACCCGGCGTGTTGTTAGTCTGTGGAACTCCTTGCCACAAGAGGTGGTGATGGCATCTAGCCTGGATGCATTCAAAAGAGGATCGGACAGATTCCTGGAGGAGAAATCAATCACAGGTTACAAACCATGATGGAAATGTGTCATCTCCAGGCTTAAAACTGGGGTACTTCAAGGGCCAGATGTAGGGGAGTGGTTGCAGGAGACAGATATCTAGTCTCATGCACTCCCAGAGGTATCTGGTGGGGCCACTGTGAGATACAGTAAGCTGGACTAGATGGGCCTTTGGCCTGATCCAGCATGGCTCTTCATATGGTCTTGTGTTCTTATGTTCCGGAACAGAAAGTGCGGTCCAAGGTGAAACAGTTCTGAGATGCCTCTGCCTCAAATGCAGAGGTGGAAGGTGCGAGAGAGGCAGTTGCAAAGACATTGGAACGTGTTGGCGGTACGTTCCGCAAATGTTACTGTGTATAAGAGGTTTGTTGCAACCAAGGATGCTGTGACACCGGCCAAGCCAGAAGCTCTTGGCTTCTCGGGCTGGCAGCAACAGGATTCAGTTTCTGGGTTTCTGGGGAGAAAAGAATGTTGGCTGGGTAACTCAGAGGGTTAGATTTTGGGTGCAGTGTCCCAGGGCATCCCCAGACGAAGTGGATAGGAAAACATTTCTTTGATACCTGAAAATGGTTGCCATAGGTCAGAATTGAGTGGTTGGCCCAGAACAAGAACAAAATGATGTAAAAACAAACAAACCCAAACCTATGTTTGAGATCCTGGGGAGTGGCTTGGGATGGAAGACGTTGTCAGGTGCCCTCTAAAAACATCACATTTTGGTGCAAGCTTTCAGGAAATCAGCTGATGTATAAAGGTTAGTGTTAGGGTTAAGATTAGGATACTGACAAATTGGAATAAGCTCAGAGAAGACCAACAGGAATGATTAGGGGGCTGGAGACCAAGCTGGTCAGAGGAAAGACTGAAGAGACTGGGCGTGTCTGGCCTTGAAAAGAAAGATTGAGGGCAGATAGGATAGCAGTTTTCAAATAGTACTTGAACGGCTGCCATACAGAGGAGCGGCAGAATCCGATCTCAAAATCATGTGTGCAGCATAGCAACGGTCTTAAGTTACAGGAAGTGAGATTTCAGTTGAATATCAAGAAAGACGTCCTAACTGTTAAAGCATTACGACAATGGCACCAATTGCTTCAAGAGGTGGTGAGGGCTCCAACACTGAAGGCATTTGAGAGAAATTTGGAAAACCACGTGGCCAATCTCCTATGACCAGCATGTCCAAACTTCAGCCCTCCTGGTGTTTTGGACCACAACTCCCAGAATTCTATGCTTAGATTGCCAATGACAAAGGACTGTGGGAGTTGTGGTCCAAAACATCTGGAGGGCTGAAGTTCGTATATGCCTGCTTTTGAACATAATAACGTAAGAAGAGCCATGCTGGATCAGGCCAAGAGCCCATCTAGTCCAGTTTCCTGTATCTCACAGAGAGGGTAGCCACCAAATGCATCTGGGAGCGCACCAAATGCATCTGGGAGCACACAAGACTAGAGATCTGTCTCCTGATCCCACTCCCCTGCATACCCTTGAAGTACCCTGGTTTTAAGCCTGGAGATGACACATCTCCATCATGGTTTGTCACCTGTGATGGGCTTTTCCTCCAGGAATCTGTCCAATCCCCTTTTGAAGGCATCCAGGCCAGATGCCATCACCACCTCCTGTGGCAGGGAGTTCCACAGACTAACAAAAAAAGAATGTACGATTGCTGAGTTTAAGCCTGATCCATGTCACAGGTGTGTTTTGAGGACAAGAAATACAACAAGCCAGTAGTTTACCCAGGGCTATAAACTGAAACTTAACTCTAACATCATTGGTCCTGTTAATTAGCCTAAACTCTTGGGCTGAGTTTCCCCCCCAAAAAACACAACCTGAAGAGTCCCACGACTCTGTTCTTGAATGGCAGCTGAGCCGCTCACCTGCCTGCTCCACATTTTCTACGTTTCTTCCTGTGTGCCATCTTCTGCTTTACCAAAAAGCAGCGTGAGGCCTTGCTGACAGGAGGATGAAAAGCTGCGGGGAAGGAGTGCCACCTTTTCAGCTTGTGCTCTTGATGCCTCCTCCCCCCACCTGTCTCGGGTGCAGGGAGAAGTTAGGTTCCTTATTATTGTTTCAGGAAGAAAGACGCCGAAAGACGATGGGGGAGAAACAGGCAGCCGAAGGAAGAGAGGAAAGAGACGGTGAAGCGTGTCCCACCCACCCTGTTCCTCAGCTCAGCCTGGAAACATTCCATGGGTGCTTTTCAATTTGTACACGCAGAGGCAGCGTATTGTATAATTTGGCCCTGGGTCAAGGAATAACTAGCTGTTTTGGCATCCTGGGCAAGTAACAGCGCTTTTACACAACCTCTAACATTCGCTGGCAACTTAAATTCGGACCAGAGATCGTGGGGGTTTGTTCCGCTTCCTGTGTTCCCACCCATCTGCACTCCATTTCTCCTGTCTGCAGTAAGGGGAGGGAGAAAAAAAGGAAGTAAAGAATGTAGGCTCACCTCGCTCAACTCCTGTCTGCCATCAGAGCAGCCCGTAGGGATTCCAGGCTGTTAAAGGGGCGGTGGGGACAAAAAAACAAAAACAGAAGGCGAGGAGAGCCCAGTATCCACAGCTTTATAATCCGCATCAGAATTTTTTTTACCTCCAAAGACCAGGTACTTGTAAAATGTGCTGGGGCGTGCTTAGGTGGGCGTGGTCATACTTAATTTTTTTTTAAGTCCACAGCTGGTGGGAAAACAATTTTAAGTGCCGCATCTGGGAGCCCTTTGTCTCAGATTTTAGGGGTTGTATAAAAGCAGCCTCGGTCTATCAACTACCACCACACCTGGCACACATGGGCAAGTTTTAGGCCGCATTGACAGAGGCAGAGTCTCTAAATCCCATGAGGTAGGAGTTCCCCTCTACTCAGCACTGGTTAGGCCTTGTCTTGAGGACCGTGACTCGGTCTGGACACCACCCTTACTAGAAGGATGCTAACAAACTGGAAAAAGTTCAGAGGTGGGTGACAAGGATCATCAGGGAGTCTGGAAACCAAGTCTTACAAGGAAAGGGTGAAAGAACTAGACCTACATAGCCATGAGAAATTATGGATGCCTAAGGACAACCTCTGGGTTGGAGAGATAGGCAGGATATCTCTCAATGCCATTTGCAGGGAATCCTAAGCAGGCGAAGACATCTGCTTGGAAATACCCTGAAGCAAATGGTGAGCCGCTGAGTGAGGCAGAATGCTGGACTAGATGGGCTGTGGCCTGTTCCAACAAGGCTGTTTTTATGTTCTTATGTAAGATATGGTAACATTTTCCAAATACTTGACAGCTATGTCCATACTCCCAAAAGAAAAAAGGGGCAGGCGGGCAAGGAACTGAAGAGAGCAAGAGGCATTGCTCTTTATTTCCCTAATGTGAGCAAATTCACATTGAGATCTTAGCACCCTTTCACATTTAGTGCACTGGGATGAGCAAAAGGCCCCGGTTTGTTCGCAATAACCTAGGCCGTGGGCGTGACTAAATTATGCACACACACTCTTTTGAAATGTCATGTGCCAAAACATCCAGACCCCAATGCCAATGTAAAATGCATGCTGGCTAAACAACACCTGCCCGGCATCAATTTGGCCAAAAGGAGAGGGTGAAATAGGTTGGATAAGCGTCAAGACGTTTCCAGAACCCATTGTTGTCCAAATTGGGGAGTAGCAGCAGAATCCATGGCATCTCCTTGGGAGCTAAGGATGCCCGCTATTTGTGTCGGTTTTGGAAGAGGCAGGACGGAGCTGAGAAGTTGGAACTACCTCTTCTTCCAGTCCTGTGGTGTGGCAGAAGACGTGTGGTGGAGTAGCAGGAGGAACCGAAAGGAAATGATGCCAGGGGTTCAGAATCTGCGGGCTTCCCTCTTCCAGAAAGAGGAAGTAACCCAAGCAGAAGAGAGAGGCATTTTATAGCATGAAAGGGTTTGAAGCAATAATAGGTCTTCAGGAAAAACGATAACAGCAACAGTGCCATAACTCTGGACTTGCATAAAGTGCCCGGGGTTTACAGGCATAAAATTTGTAAGCTGAGCTGCAGAGGGGATGGGAATGGTGGGTGGAGGCAAGGAGTCAGTGGTGCGACCTAGACTAGACAGAGATGCGTGATCTGTCTTTCAATTGCTTCCCCCCACCCCCCTGAAATGGAGAGGGAGAGACAGGAGTTAGAAGAGGAAGAAGGTGGCATGGTGGATTTGCTCACAGCTGCTGAAGGATCAGTCCCAGACATCAGCAATGGGGTTTTGGACTTGATTTCATCACTCTTTTCCTCCTCACCTACTTCTTTGGACCCTTCCCCATCCAAACAGATGTGTTTGTCCCCAGGTCCCCCAAGTGAATTCATAGATTTCTAGAAAAGAGAAGGACAAGTAACCACGCCCCCATGGTCTGTGTCCTCGTGTGTGTTTAAAAGACATTGCTGTTCTTATTAGAATTTTTTTTTGTTTATTTGTGACAAAAATTCGCTTCTGAAGACCCTCATCGAGTTTCAAATTATGTGAAAGGTTCAAAAGGAGATTTTTCATTCTCTTCTCCTCAGTACGTTTTTACGGCCGAGAGGGGGGTTTGAACCCAGCCTCCCTGAGTCCTAGCTTGACACTAGAGATGGGCACGACTTAGCGGTATTCCCGTTTCCGTTTCCGTTACTCGTATCCGTTACTCTACGGAAACGGTAACGGGAATTACTCCGCCAGAATTTGAGCTCGAACCGACGGACGAACAATTTGGTCTGATTTGTCGTGCTCGTTACTTGCATCGCGGCGATCGCGCAATGCCAAGCAGCACAGAAAAAAAGTTTTTAAAAGTTTTTTAAAAAAAAACGATTCCCGGCCCTAAAAGTAGGCGAAAACTGTCTGAGGGCACCTACCAGACCATAAGGGTGTTTTATTTGGGGGGGGGGTTCCACGCCCCCCTCTCCTTGGCTATTGCTACTGCTGCGCTGCTGGTACCAGGCTGGGAGGGCGCATCCATTTGCCATGCAGTGCGGGGGATCCAAAATGGCGACCACAATATTTTTTTTGAAATTGTTGCCCAAAACCCCACCAAAGCACTACAGAAACATGCGAAAATTAGCTATTTTAAATGCTTGAATTTTTACAGTAGCAGCAGTGGGTTTTTCTTGCAAAAAAGTTTCCGTTTGTTTTATTTTATTTTATTTTATTTTATTTTATTTTATTTTATTTTTTTACACCTGCACATTCGCAATGATGGGCTCGCCCATGGGAGTGGACCATGCAAATTTTCCACCAATCGCATGGCCACTTGGCCAGGTTGACCACAGAGACTTCTGGGATGTGCCAATCGGGCATAAACAGCCCACCACTAATCGTAGCCCAAACCCGAACCCTAAGCCTAAGCCTAACCCATAGCCAGTACACTGTCCTTCTAAGTGGGTCAGAGAGGCACCCAGAGGTGCACCCCAATACTCACCCTAACCTCACCCGTAACTAGCCTAACCCTAGCCTTTGCGCTAACCCGTCTTAACCCTAAGCCAGATCTACTTGCATTGCACTACATGCAAGTACGTGAGACACAGCAGGTGCAAAGAGTCTGCCAGTCCGTCACTTGTGGCTCTGGCTGACTCCTGCAGCTCCCTCCAGGAGCCCGCTACCCCCCCCAACCAGTACTAACGACAACAAAAAAACAAAAAACGAACCGACTAATTTTTGCGAAATTTCGGGAAAAACGGAAACGAGCCGAAACGGACTGCCTCCGACACACGACAACTCGAAAACGTCATTTTCCCTAGTCGTGCCCATCTCTACTTGACACTATACCACACACACACACACACACACACACACACACACACACACACACACACACACACACACACACACACACACACACTGGTTCCATTATTTATTTATTTAACACTCCGCCTTTCTCCAAAAACCGGGATTCAGTGCAGCTCACCAAATGATTAAAGAACACCAAGGAAACGCGGGGCATTAGTGTAGGTATTAAAAAACAAACAGATTCTCCCTTTGAAACAATAATTGAATCAAAAACTAATTTAAAGCACAATGGTTTTAAAAAACAAACAAACGGAAAGCAAGGCTTTTTCCATGGCACCAAGGCCGATTCAGCCTGGATCTGTTCCAAGAAGTAAGCCTCTGAAATTTGCAGTGGGTCTTGGATTCTTTCTGTAACCTTCTAAACTGGGCCTCTTACGCCAGATACCTGGGCAGATACCTCCCATCGTCCCCATACAAGATGGAGACATAGGCTGCAGATGACGAGAGTTTGCATCTGAGTTGTCTTTAAAGATCAGATCACCTGCTCCACAACCCAGGTAGCCAATCTCAAGCTATAGGCCAGGCATGTCCAAACATGTCCATGTTTTGGACCACAACTCCCAGAATTCCAAGCCTATAATTCCAATGGCAAAGGACTGTGGCAGGTGTGGTCGAAAACATCTGGAGGGCCGAAGTTTGGTCATGCCTGCTATAGGCCTATGCTTTCTCATCCGCAAGCGATGGGAAGCCTTTTCATCACAGGGGACGAATTCTGATTTGAGGGAGGGTTCCAGCCTGGGTGGATATAGGTTGGTTGTTTGATCCCCCACTGCATTTCCTGTGAGTTGAGCCAGCCTGGGTGGTTTTGGACAAGCTGCACAATCCCAGGATGGCCCCGGAAGAAGCAAAGGGGAAACCACAAAGCAAACTCAGGACGGTTGTGCAGGCACTGGTGATCTCGAGGATTGACTACTGCAACGCTCTCTACGTGGGGCTTCCCTTGACCCTTGTTCGGCGATTGGAGCGGGTGCAGAATGCGCCAGCCAGGCTGGTGGTTGGCGCGGACAGATTTGACCGCGTCAGCCCCATCTGGGCTCGCCTGCATTGGCTACCCGTTGCCTCTCAAATAAGGTTCAAGGTTTACAAAACCCTCCATGGCCTGGAACCTGACTATCTGGCGGAGCAGATCTCTCAGAGGCCAGATTCGTTCCAACCAGAGTGTCGCTCTTCCTCTTGCTCTGGGTGGCCACTCCGAGGGAGGCCTGAAGGGTCTCTACCAAAAGTTGGGCTTTCTCAGTGGCCGGCCCGGCACTCTAGAATAGACTGCCTTCAGAGCTTCGGCTGGCTGAGTCACTACCAGCCTTTAGGAGAGCTTTGAAGACCTGGCTCTTTAGGGAAAGTTTCAGTGATCATTGAGTGCACGTTGGTCTGTTGGTTTGTAAGTTGTGTGTGCATCGTTTCTCCCAGCCCTTTCTTGCCGGATCCCGTTGTTGTATGCTGTTGATTGTTTAGTTTTATCATTTTATTTGATTTACTGTTGGGGAGGTTTTTTGGGGCAAATTGTCTGTGAAGATTCTCAGTCATCCAGGTGAGTTTATCTGGAAGTTGAGTCATGGCTACTGGACTTCTTTTGTTGAGATATCTCTCAAAAAAGAAGTCCAGTAGCCATGACTCAACTTCCAGATTTGGGGCAAATTGTTTATTTTGGCAATTTGTTGTACACCGCCCAGAGCTCCTGAGGGAAGTACAAAAATAAATAAATAAATAAATAAATAAATAAATAAATAAATAAATAAATAAATAAAAGCAGGTGGGACAGTATTTCTTATTGCACATTATGTGTCCGAAATACTGCAATTTTCTTCTCTTTACAGTATAGAGGATTTCTAACTTTTCATGCTAGTAAGGTAAAGGTAAAGGTTCCCTCCGCACATGCATTTTAGTTGTGTCCAACTCTAGAGGCAGTGCTCATGTCCGTATTCAAGCCAACGAGCCAGTGTTGTGCAAGTCCACGGCCACGTGGCTGGCATGGCTGTAGGGAAACACTGTTTTTACATTCCTGCTTTTGATGGTGGTACCTATTTTTCTACTTGCATTTAAATACTTTTGAACTGCTAGGTTGTTAGGAGCTGGGGTTATAAGCGGAAGCTCACTCAACTAAATGGCACCTGGGATTCGAACTGCCGAGCTGCTGACTTTGCAGCCTTATGCTAGTATCTATGGGGTAAATCTCAGTTGCCCAAACCTGGCTGGAGCAGGGTTCTTGGCAAGTCTTTGGGTTCAAGATCCACATCAGGGTCCAAGCCTTTGGTACCAGGTCCTAAGCCCTGAGTCCAAGTTCCTTTTAAAACAAGCTTTTCCACCCTAGAAGAAAAAGGGAAGGTGTGTGATCTCTGAGACTGCTTTCACACGGCCACTAAAATCCGAAGGAAACTTTGATCCGGATCACACACACCCTGGAGCGTTCACATAGGGCCTTTTTACACGACCCCTAAGATCCGCTGGCCACTTAAATTCGGACCAGATATCTTAGGGGTTCGTCGCTCTTCGGGCGTTCCCACCCCCCTCCGCACTTCCTGGTTGCTGGCTGCGTGAGGGGAGGGAGAAAAAGAGAAAGAAAAGCATGCCGCTCACCTCGTTCTGCCTCTCGTCTCTGTAAAAGGGGCGGGGGGCAGAAAAACAACAAACAGAAGCCAGGAGAGCCCCGCACTCACTATCCTTACACCGGATCAAATTATTTTCACCTCCAAAAAGCAGGTACCTGAAAGCTGCGCTGGGACGCGCTAAAGTGGGCGGGGTCGCACTTAATTTCCTGTTAACTCCGGAACTGGTGGGTAAACATTTTTAAGCTCCAGAGCTGGGAGCCATTTGCCCTGGAGTTTAGGGGTCGTGTATAAACGCCCATAGTTGATGTCGCGGATCGGATGTTCCCATGGTCATGTTTTGAACATCTGCAACCATTCTGATCCCACGTCTGAGATCTGCAGCAAAGACACCATAACAGGGGCAAAAAGGTTTTGGTGCGGATCTTCTGGGTCCCCACGGACTCGTGTAATGGTTTAAAATCCGCATTGGAACAGCGACAAGGATTTTACCACCTCGAGACCAGGTACTTGTAAAATGTGCTGGGTCACGCTTAAGTGGGTGTGGTCGCACTTTATTTTGTTAAAGTCCGCTGCTCGTGGGAAAATGACTTTATGCTCTGCATCTGCGAGCACTTTGCAGCGGAGTTTAGTGGTTGTGTGAAAGCAGACGGAGTTGCAAGTTGAGTCTTCATTTACAAGTACATTACTGTATTCATAACATGTCTCTGACTCCTGTAGTGGCCAGTTCTGGTAATACATGTAAAATAGTTTTCTGGATTTCTTTTTCCTTCCAATATTTTTAATGTTTTCAGACTGTGGATAAGCTGAAATTGGTCCGTGGAAATGGCTTCTATTGCTTTCCCAGGAAAGAAAGCCTCATAAATAGCTTCCTTACTTGACTCCTTGGGGATATCTCTCCACCATCCATCCCATTTTTAAAAGCATACTGAAGGATTAAACATTAAAGCAAAGCAAAGTGTTCTGCTTATATACCGCCCCATACCACTTCAAGTAGTCTCTGGGCGGTTTACAGTTTTTAATTACACCATGCAGGCTACAAATTGCCTCCATCCCACCCTAGCATTTTACCAACCTCAGAAGGATGGAAGGCTGAGTGAACCACAAGCCGGCTACCTGGGATTGAACTCCAGGTCGTGAGCATAGTTTTAGGTGCAGGGCAGGCATTTAACCACTGTGCCATGGATACAGTTACTTCAAAGTACAGTGGTACCTTATAGAGAAGGGCACGAAACAAAGAAATGGCGTTTCGGTTTTTCGGTTGTCGTTGAGAGGTCTGTTTCGGTTCCTTTCCGTTTGTCACGAATTTTTGGAAAAATTTTGTTACCGTTTTTTTTTTTTTTTGTTGTCGTTTCTACCTGCTTTTTGCGCGATTTTTAAAGCATTTCCGTGCGCAGGCATCCCCCAACGCCCCAGACCAGAGGGAAAACACTAAAAAAATGGATGCTGGCAGAGACACAGTATAGACTAGGTATGCAGGGAGGCTGCATAGGCAGCGGTGGGCGTTGCCCAGGGTGCAAGGCAGCTGCAGAGTGACTGCACTGCAGGGCAGGGGAGGGTACTCACCGAGAGGTACGCAGCACACACGCACAGAGGGAGGCTGCAGGACTGAAGCTAGAGTTGCAGAGACAGCAATCCCACCCTAACTCCCACCAGAGACTGCAAGGAGGACAGGGGCTGCCAGACCTTTTTATGCCCTCTGTGGCTGCCAGACCTGCCCACCCAGTCTGCAACCTGGGCATGCTATTGGTTGAACATGATCCCATCACATGGCTTGCCTCCATTTTGTGGCTGGTGGTGACATCCATTTTAAAGGGAAAAGAAAAATACATCGCGATGGGAGAAGACAAAAACAAACATTTTAAGGACCCCACCCCCCCTGGTAGGTATTATCAGACAATATAAATAATTATCACTGTGTTTTTATGGATGTCCAGGGCGTTTTTTAACATTTAAAACAGCTCATTTCATTGCACGTCGCCATTAACAGAAACGAAACGTAACGACCACAATTTTCGTGGTTCTGTTCGTTTCGTTACATTTCCATCACAATTTTCGTTTGTTGTTTCGTTATGTAACGGAAACGACAAACGGTAACGGAAACGAAAAAATGTTCGTTCCGTGCCCATCTCTAGTACCTTGTATAAAGGAATTAATTCGTTCCAAATGAAATTCGGTTAAGTAATTTTCCTTTATACCAATTTCCCATAGGAATGCATTGAAAACGGAGTAATCCCTAATCACGACCATATTTATGTTGTACGGATTCGGCCCATAGGCAATTCTGTTAAGCAAATTTTCCCCATATCTCCGGAATTTTTTATGTTGTAAAGATTTTATGTTATACAAACCGTTTGTTATACGAGGGTCCACTGTAACTGTATTCTCTACCAGGAAAACCCCAGCAAGGGTCGCTCTATGTCCGAATTGACTTGGCAGCCTATGATTTTTTTTTCTCATGGGTCCAGATTCTAACTGTGGGCTTAAGACTGGAGCCAAAACAGACTGCTGCTGCCCAGTGCAAAATCCTGCCAGCCTGTAAACCAGTTATTATGCTCCATGCAAAATTGACCCTGCCTGCCATCTCCAACTCTAGGCCTCTGGTGCCTTGTAAAATCAGACAGGAATTGCCAACCGGGTTTTATTTCAGGCAAAACATTCCTGGGCATTAAAGCAGCAACTCTTCTCCAGGAAACTGATGGAGGAAGATGAGAAGCAGTGACACAGTGGGGGGGGGGAGGGCAGATTTAGGTCTGCTCTCTGCCATTCTCTACACATGGTAATGTCTCTGGTGCACGTCTTCCAAGCTTGAAGCACCCTGTCCACCACCGATGCTTGTTCAGGTTTATCTTTGTAGTGGGGACCAGGAATGGGTTATACTTTTAGGGGAGAGAAGAGGAGAAGCAACAGTGGGGTGCTGCTAGGTTCCTCATCATTTGAGGCTGGGTACCCCCAAAAGCGACACAAATGCATGCAAAGGTTTTAACTATGGGCCTTTTCACACGACCCCTAAGATCCGCTGGTCCCTTAAATTCGGACCAGAGATCTTAGGGGTTCGTTTCTGTTCCTGCGTCCCCACCCCTCAGCACTTCCTGCTCCTGTCGGCGTGAGGGGAGGGTGGGAAAAAAAGGACAAAAGAAGCCTTTACTAACCTGCCGGTGCCGGTGCCGGTCGAAGTTGCCACGAGCCCCATTACTTCTTGGTTCCTTCTCAAGGGGCTCTTAAAGGGGCGGGAGGCAAAAAAACAACAGGCAAGCGAGGAGAGCCCGGCACTCTTATCCGCATCAAATATTTTTCACCTCCAGAGAGAAGGTACAAGAAAAGTGCGCTGGGTCGCGCTAAAGTGGGCGGGGTCACACTTTATTGTCTGCAAACTCCGGAGCTGGTGTGGAAACATTTCTAAGCTCCGGAGCTGGGAGCCATTTGCAGCGCAGCTTAGGGGTCGTGTATAAACGCCCTATAACATACAAAGCCCTATAATGGTTGAGGACCTCACTACTTGTCAGAGCGCCTTCTCCCTTTGAAAACCGCCCATAATACCCGATCCTCCCAGGCTAGGCTTCTGAGGCAACTATCACCACGAGAGGCCCAAAAGGAAAAAACAAGAAATAGGGCATTTTCTGTCGTTGCCCCTCGCCTGTGGAATAACCTTCCACCAGACATCTGCCTGGCCCCCTCTTTGGCTGCCTTTAAAAAACTATTCAAAACTTGAATAGTTATTTAAACAGGCATTCCTCCAAATATAGTTGCAACTCAGTGTTCACCCATTAAATCTTGATTTTAACTGATTAGCCTGCCAATAATAATATATTGTTTTATGTCACTTTAATATTATTTTTATTTTAACTTTTATTTTTATTTTATTGTGTTGCTATTTTATGGTTTTATCGTATAAATTGTTTGAATGTATTAATTGTTGTAAACCGCCCGGAGTGACCTTGCTGCCAGATGGGCGGTATAAAAATCCAATAAATCAATCAATAATAAAAGGGACAGGGGTGCAACAGGGAGCATCCTAAAGGGATCCCACAGGGAAACGGGAAAAGGGGGAACAGTCCAACAGTTGTGGAGGTCAATTCCCAACCAGAGAGAGAGGGGTCAGAATCATATGAACCCCCCCCCTCCCTCTTGATCGTATACCTTCAAAATAACCCTTCTTCATTGTTATCAATCATGCTCATTTGTCACCCTCTTTTCCTCTTCCCCACCCCATCCGAAATCCTCCTGCGTTTCCTGGTGATTTCCTGCCAGCATCATCTCACCTCCTTCCTGCACCCCTTCCTTGCCGGACCCCTCCGAGCCTCCTCCCCCGCCCCCCCCCCCCCCCCCCCCCCCGAGGAGTGCCATTAACGCCTGGAAGCTTTTAGCAGCCGCGGGTTCCGGGGCTCGCGGGTGTTTGTGCGCGCGTTTCCCAGAAGATGCTGTGAAGAACATCCTTAAGTGGGCAGGCATCGAATCTTGCCAAGGGAGTGCTGGGGGGGGGGGGCGCGTTAAGGAGTTGGATTGGGGGGGGGACTTAAATCGATGTTCTGCGAGAGATTTTGGGGCAGGGGTGCTGGAGGGGGGGCAGGCCCCGCACCCCCGGTCCGATTCTGAGCCATCGCCTCGCCCCTCTGCCCCTTTCCACCACCACCCCCTCCACCTCACCCGCAGCCCTCCCCACTTTGCAAAAGCAGGATGATCCGAAAGAAAAAAAGGCGAGCGCAGCAAAGCAACGCGGGCAGCCCACCTTAAGAAGAATAAGAAGAAGAAGGAAAAAAAAACTGTTGCGGGTCGATGCGAGGCGGCAGGGGTGACCTTCCCCAAACAAGTTGGCTGGGGGGGGGGGGGAAACAAGACGGGCAGGACAACAGCTTCACACACACAACTCCCAATCCAAAAAGAAAAAAAGGGGGGGAAAGGGGGGGGGAAGAGAAAAATACCACCTCGTCCAGATCGGCTGCGTCCGGCTTGCATTTCTCGTGCAAAAGCTGGACGAAGGTAGGGGGGGGCTAGGGGATCACGCGCCAGAGTTTCCCCAAAAGCTTCTCTCTCTTTCTCTCTCTCTCTCTCTCTCTCTCTCTCTCTCTCTCTCTCTCTCTCTCTCTCTCTCTGGCGGAGGAGGGGGAGCAGAGAGAAGGGAGAGAACTGCGGCCTCTCACCGTCCCCCCCCCACACACACACACACCAGATCCCTTTTCTTTTCCTCCTGAAGTGGTCCATTGTTGAGAACGGAGCCCCATCAATGCTAGGCAACGGTGCGGCGGGGGAGTTTGGCACACGCACACACACACACACACTCACACACACTCTGTTGCCGAACCAGTAAGCAGGGCACAGAGAGAGAGAGAGAGAGAGAGAGAGAGAGAGAGAGAGAGAGAGAGCTGCTGAGGGACACAGACAGGCTGACAAGCGCATCCGGGCAGCAGTCACCCAGGTTGCAAATGAGTCTGGAGAGGGAGAAATCGCCCCCCACAATAAATAAAGAAAAAAATGAATGTAGAGGAGGACGGGGTAGCCGCTTTGGGTTCTTGCGCAGATCCTCTCTTCTTTCCATCACCGCCTCCGCCGCCGATCCAACCCCCCGACACCCCCCCCACACACACACACAACCCCTCCTCTGCAGCCCCTGGGTCCGCATCCTTGTCGGGGTGGCGGTGCAATGATACAGTATTCTGTCTCCCCCCCCCCCCCCCGTTTCCTGCCCAATCCCGGCTTCTGCTTTCGCTGCGACGTCTTCGCTAAGATTTCCAAACGCAGAGGCTTTGAGAGCCTGGGTGTTTTTTTTTGGGGGGGGGGGAGGAGAGGAGAAAGCATCGGGGGTGGGGGTGGGGGTGGGGGTGGAGAGGAGGTGGAAGGAGGAGGGGGGGCCTTCCCCGCGCAAGCTCGGGCATGTGACAGATCCAGCCAAGTGGCAACGTTTCAAGCCAGGCTCCCCACCCCAGTTTTTTCCCTCGCCTGCCCGGCATCCAAAAACAAACAAACCCAAGGACTTGGAAGGAGTTGCGCGGGAGGGGGGGGAAGGGGAGGGGGGGAAAGGCTCGTTGCGCGCCGCGGATCAGATGCGCCGCCAGGTGAGCGTGTGTGCGTGTTTGTGTGTGAGCGTGTGTGCAAAGCCGGGGCGTGCGTGGCTCTGTTTGTGTACGTGTGGAGCTTGCCTCGGAGAACATTCCTTCTCTGCCCCCCCCTACCTCTTCCCCTTTGGGGACTACAACTCCCAGCTGCGTTGGCGGGGGGGGGGATTCTGGGATATGTGGTCCCTCCCCACCCACCACCTACCCCAACCCCCACCCCTCCAAAAAACGAACGTTCCCCAAACCTCTGCCTTTACGGGGCTTTGAACTAGACCTGCAAAAGGATGCCCAGTGGCATCGAAAGCCCCCCCCCCCCGTCTCCCCTGCCCCCTTTCCGGGCGTCCTGTGTTTCTTTTTTTTCCCTCTTTCTTTAAACCGATATTTACATATTTGATCGGCTAGTCTTGTTTTAATCGGATGCGTCGGGGAGGAAACAGGGAAGGAGGCAGAGGACCAAACTTCTGAATTCATCAGCGCTTAAAAATAGGTTGGGTTGTTTTGGTGTGTGTCTGTCTTCTTCTTTTAATTCCGTTTTTCTTCCTTCTCCTTTCCCCCCCCCTCCGATGTTGGTCGATTAGGAATTCAGACCGGCTTCCTCATTCGGGGAGGGTGGGGGGGGCAGCAGGGCCCTCCTCTTCTTCTCCTCCTCCGCCGCCCCCCCCCCACCGGCTCCCACGCGCCTCCCCTGCTTCATCTGCCCTTCAGACAGCAAAACAAGGGAGCCGCTACAACCGCCCGCTGCTTGCTTGCTTGCTTTTTTTAAAAAAAAAATTACCCCTCCGCTTTTGATGAAACTGTTTCTCTTTTTTTCTCTCTCTCTCTCTCTTCGGGCCGTTTCCCTCCAGTAGCGACGATCATGGAAGGCTGGAGGGTTTATTCCAGAGGGCTGGCGATTTTTCTCCTGCTGTTGTCTTCTAGAGGGTCAGGTAAGGAAGTCCAGTACGTTTCTTGTTTTGCTGTTGACTTGCCGGTCCGGTTATGTCTTTTATTTTATTTATTGGCAACCCGGGACATGCATCCAGCAAAAAAAGGATGCCTCCTGGTTTTGGGCTTTGATCTGCATCCCCCCTCCCTTTTTTGTTTAATCCCCCTCTCTCAACCTTACACAAACAGTTCCCTTCGAGACCAAATGCTCCCCCCCCCACCCCTCCGCATCCCCACTTCAGAAGAGACCTGGTTTTGGGGAGTCTCCTTCTTTGCCGCAGAAGGAACAGGCGACAGGGTGTGCGCCTTGGTTTCAGGAGTAAACACAGGACGGAGTTTTCGAAGGAGCCAGAAACCTTTTTTTCCAGGGAGCCTGGGAAGATTTCTGGCTCGCTCTCCCGGCCAAGCCTGTGTTTGGTTCCAAGATGCCCGCAGGAGAGTGTGAAAGAGATGTGATCTTGAGATCCGAGGCGGAGGAGAAGGGTGTTGAAGGCAACAGAAAAATAAATAAAAGGAGTCAAGTTTGGGGAGGTGGCAGAGGCATTTGTCAGTCTGTCTGGCGTTTCCTAAGAGAGGTGCTGTTGGTTCGCCCAGCCCGCTGAGAAGCCACTGGGGAGGAAAGGAGGAGAAGAGATCAGATGCATAATCTTCCTTACCCTACTTATTGAGAAAGGAGGCGCTGCTAGTGCTGTTAGTGGTGATTATGGTAATAAGAGGCGAGTGTTTGTGTGGCCTTTTTTTTTTAAAGGGCAGAAAGCGTGTCACCTGTGGTTCCTGCCCTCTTTGCAACAACCCTGTAGGGTGGACCAGCACAGCCGTCGCGGAACGGCTGCATGGAGATGGGTTACAGCGACAGAGTGCCAAGTCTTGGACTGCTCGTGGGCCACTCCCAAGTCATTGGCAGTACCCTCTCGTAAGTCCATCAAGGGTTACAAAGTCCATCAAGGGTTACAAACCATGATGGAGATGTGTCATCTCCAGGCTTAAAACCAGGGTACTTCAAGGGCCAGCTGCAGGGGAGTGGTATCAGGAGACAGATATCTAGTCTCATGCGCTTCCAAAAGCATCTGGTGGGGCCACTGTGAGATACAGGAAGCTGGACTAGATGGGCCTTTGGCCTGATCCAGCATGGCTCTTCTTATGTTCTTATAAGGCTTTCCTCTGTCTCCCAAGGCTTCTGCCCTGGAGGATTCCCCCTCCTTCCAGAGATCCCCTGTAGGAGAGGTCCACAACAGTTTGTGTGAACAGGCAGTGGGCCATGTTTTCTAGGTCAGAATGAGTCAACCTGAGCTCTCCCTGTCCCTCTGGGGTCACTCCCTTTTGAATGGCATCAAAGCCAGAATGGAGTGCAAATCCCCTTGCTTTCACAATCTCCCTCTCTCTCTCTCTCTCTCTCTGTCTTACATGAACTGGAAAGCTGGCTATGAGGAAGCCACAGAGAGAGAGAGAGAGAGAGAGAGAGAGAGAGAGAGAGAGAGAGAGAGAGAGAGAGAGAGAGAGAGAGAGAGAGAGAGAGAGAGAGAGAGAGTCCTTCTCCAGCTAGTGCTTTCAAGATCCCATTTTTGGGAAGATCACTTGGCTGCTGGCCAGGGATGCTGGCTGGAAATTTTAGCCATCTAGTCTGCCAGGTGAAGCCTAGTTCTCTAGCATGCCGCTCGGTGTCGTTTCCCCGCTAACACAGTCTTTATCAAGAGATGTCTGGAAGACTTGGCATGCTGGTTGATTATTAAAGAGGTGTTGTTGTTGTTGTTGTTGTTGTTTTTCGAAGGCTCCTTGTGTCTTGCGTAGGGCCCCCTTCCGAGCTTGTATGAGAACTTAAAAACCACCACCACCACCCACAGACAATCCCTCTTGGGTCTCCCTCTCTGCGAGCCTGAACCTCCCGCGCTCTCGCTTTACAGTGGGAGTTGCTAGCGTTTTCCAGCTGTGTCTGACACTTCTACATGACATGACAGGTTAACTGGAGAGCTGGCTCAGATCCAGCTGGCCCTCTTGCACGCACGCACACACACACACACACACACACACACACACACACACACACACACACAGGCGGACGGATATCCTATCCATGCCCACTCTGTCCTTGCCCAACCTTTTTCTTGGAAAGTTTTCAGAAAGGAGAGGTTGGCTCTCCTTCACCCCCTCCCCCACTGCTTTGTGATAGGTGCCCGTCCAGCCGTTGCTAATTGTCATCCGAGGCAGGTTGTTCTGTTGCCTCAATCCCTTGCAAAGCGACTTCGGATTCACTTAAACCTCCGTGGGAGAAAAGACTCTCCCTGGAGTGGGAAATGGGGAGCGGGGTGGGGATGCTTGACGTGCAACCGTTCTGGCAGAAAATGCTAGCATTAAACTGGTCTTTTCCTGCAGTGATGTGTGCGCTTCACACAGAAGCAGACACCCTTCTGGAAGTTTTTAACTAGGTCATAATTGCCCAAATGGGGTGGGGGTCTTTTCAAGAGGCATGATTCCCCCTTTGTGACCTCCACTGGGTATCGTGCAGCAAGGGTGAGGTGGAGAGGCAAGGCGTATATATATATCTGTTTTCAGAGTACCCAACCTGTAACGCTGCCTGCATGAATGTTGTAGTTGCAATACTCCACTGGAGCAATGATTGTCGTGTATAATAATAACCATATGCTGCATTTTATGCTGATTTTCTGCTTTGGACTGGGTGACCTTTCGGATTCCTTTCAGCTCTGTGTTTTTCTTTCTTTCTTTCTTTCTTTCTTTCTTTCTTTCTTTCTTTCTTTCTTTCTTTCTTTCTTTCTTTCTTTCTTTCTTTCTTTCTTTCTGCCAGCCTTATCTCAAACAGAGGGACCCAACGTGGCTCACCATCCATGCTGTGATTCAGTCCTTTTAAATGTCTATTTCCCCTCCCCCTTTACAACAGCCCTATAAGGGAGATCAGGGGCCTCTGAGGCTGCCGGCAGGGGTTACAGACTCTTATTTGAGTTTCCAATGCACTATTTTACCCCCTACCTTCGTAGAGCAGCTCTCCAATGCTTACGTTTTCCAAAAAACCTCTCCCCCCCCCCATCAACACCACCACCAGCAGCAGCAACTTCTGCCCTCCTACATGGCTATGAACTGTCAACACAATCTCTTTATCCCAATCTTTCTGTAGGCTAAACACATCCACACGCTTCTCTTCCGATGTTTTGATGGATCTTTCTCTCCTTTGCTCTTCACCTCCAGGGCTGATTCACCACCACGTCTGTCTAGGGTTCTCCCCTGAGAACCTCAGCTGTCTCCACTGGGAAGTCTTGTGGTTGAGGTGTGGTGGTGGTGGTTGAACCCCTCCGCTCCCTTATAGGCAGCGTTCCAGTTCACGTCGAGTAGTGTAATGGGTGAGCAACAGGCAGGCAGAAAAGGTCAGTTTCTAGCCCCTCTCTAAGCAATGCTCTTGGTGGACACCAAAGCTTGAGCAGGTAGGGTCTAGGAGTCCCGTTCTTGGCTCTGGTCTACACGTGTACTCCCAGATTATCCATCCTGGCCTTTAGAAAACAAGCACCCATGTGTTTTCCGGCTATGGGGGGGTGCCATGGGATGAGATATTATAGTGAGTGCTCCAGCTCTGGAGGCATAGAGACCACCATCCGGCAGATCTGCTTTGTACTCTATGGCCCTATTTGCCCTTTCCAACTCCTTCTAGTTATTCTATGATTCTAGTTATTCTATGATTCTTGGGGAAGGAGGGAGGGTAGCTGAATTGGAACCTTGTAGTTCAGTGGTCAAACTGTTTTATTGCAGTGAAGATTCTGCTCATGGCCAGGCTCACAGAGCCCCCCCCCCAAGGTTGACTCAGCCTTATACCCTTCAGAGTAGAGATGGGCACGAAATGAATGTTTTTTCATTTCATTTTTCATTTTTCATTTCATTTCGATCTGCCCGCACCACAGCTGATCGGCACTTGTTTAAAAAAAAAAAAAGCACCGACCGTCCAGGCTCATGCCCCCCCCCCCAAAAAAACGCTGACTTGCTGGGCTGGTCGGCTATAAAAAAAAATCAAAATAATAATTTTAAAAAGTCCCAATCAGCCTGCACTACAGCTGATCAGCGCTTGTAAAAAAGAAGAAGTGCCAACTGGCTGGGCTGGTCAGCTGTTTAAAAAAAAACCCATTAATTAATTAAATAAATAAAAAAAAACACCAATCAGCCTGTACTACAGCTGATCGGCACTTGTTTTTAAAAAAGTGATGACTGGCCAGGCCCACGTACTGTTAAAAAAAAACATTAAAAAGTATAAAAAAATAAAAAATGCAACAAAACAAAAAATGAATGAAATGAAACAAAAAACCCACCATCTCTACTTCAGAGGTCAGCAAATTGCATACCTGATTGGGGGAGGAAGCAACAAAAAGCCTGCATAACTAAACTGGCAACCTCCCAGAGATTGCTTTAAGTGCTATGGCGCCACGACTTAGCAGCCCATGTTTCTTTACTCTGAATTGGTCTATTGCACCAAAGACCAGGAGGAACCCTTGACACAGCTTAAAAGCGAATACGTTCGCCTGGTATAAATTGACAGTAGGCAGAACTGAAGCCAACATTAAGCAGAAGGCAATGTTTCCCCACCTTGGGCCCCCAAATAATCTTGGGCTAAAACTCCCAGACATCATCAGCACTAGCTGTGGTGGGCAGGATCCCTGGGAGTTGTAGTCCAAGAACATCTGGGGAGGCAAGGTTGGGTATCACTGCTTTAAAGGATGCCACAAATTGTTAGATTCTAATGTGACGTGATAAGAAATTATCCTTAGTTGAGCCTTGTGACGCGCTGGTTAAACTGCTATACTAGAGCCATAATTGTGCTCACAACCTGGGGTTCAATCCCAGGTAGCAGGCTCGGGGTTCACTCAGCCTTCCATCCTTCTGAGGTCGGTAAAATGAGGACCCAACTTGCTATGATGGGCAGTGTGTAGCCTGCATAATTACTCAGAAACTGCTCAGTGGGTGCAGTTTATTAAGCGTTGTGGGGCTCTATATTAGCAGCACTCTTTGCTTTGCTTTGATTTTGAGCATTTTGCTTGGGGGAAAACCACCTCTGTATTACCTGGAATCTTTCTGAAATGACAGCATTTTCTTCCATCTCACGGGGCATGAATCTTGTGATGTGGTTTTGACCATCGCATGTCAGAATTAATTGCAGCCTACAAATGAAACCTGCAACAGAATGGTTGAGAGAGATCGTGACAGCTGCTTCCTCTTTTCTAACAGTTTGGGGGTAATGTTGCAACGAACCGCCGGAGAGATCAGCAGTTTAGGTTTCGGGCTAAGGAGCCAAGAGGTTAAGAGTTCAATTCCCCCACTGTGCATTCTGGGAGAGACGGCCCACCTGGGTGTCCTTGGGCCACTGCACATTCCCGGGAGTGTCCCCGGAAGAAGGGAATGACCAACCATTTCTGTGTCTTCTCTAACTCAAAAATCCTTCAGAGAAGTTGAGGCTAAAATCCATGTCTTGGGCCTCAGGTTATCTAACTGCAATGGTTGTTTTGTGTTTCTTCTGTCTTTTATCTAAAGGTGTTTTTTTTTAAACTAACTGTGAAATGTTTTCTATAGGGCACTATATGAGAATGAATAACGATAATTTATTCTGCAACAAACCAGGAAAGGGACCTTGGTGTCCTGGTGGACAGCTCAATGAAGGTGTCAACCCAGTGTGCCACAGCAGTGAAAAAAGCAAACTCAGTGCTAGGGATCATTAGGAAGGGTATAGAAAATAAGTCAGCACGTGTCCTTTTGCCTCTTTATGCAACTATAGTGAGGCCCCATCTGGAGTATTCTGTACAGTTCTGGTCACCATCCCTCCAGAAGGATATATGGAAATGGAAAAAATGCAGAGGAGGGCAACCGGAATGATTAGGGGACTGGAACACCTTCCTTACCACCTGAAGCTGCAACGACTGGTCCTCTTCATTCTTGAATGATGGCGCCTAAGAGGTGACCTGATTGAAGATTATAAAATCATACATGGTGTGGACAAAGTAGATAAGAAAAAAAACTGTTTTCCCTATCACATAACACCAGAACTAGGGGGCACTCCATGAAACTTTTGGGTGCTAGATCTCAAACAAAGAAGAGAAAGTACTTTTTTTCACCCAGAGTTCTGTGGAACTCCCTGCCCGAAGTAGTGACAGCTGTCAGCCTTGACAGCTTTAAGAAAAGATTAGACAAGTTCATGGAGAACAAGGGTATCAATGGCTAACATTATGGATGCCTAAGGACAAACCTCCGGGTTGGAGAGAGAGGCAGGATATCTCTCAATGCCATTTGCAGGGAATCATAAGCAGGTGAAGACATCTGCTTAGGAATACCCTGAAGCAAATGGCGAACCACTGTGTGAGACAGAATGCTGGACTGGATAGGCTGTGGCCTGTTCCAGCAAGGCTGTCTTATGTTCTTATATTCTTATTCCATTTGAAGCATCATTTTATTTCGGGAGTCCATCCCTGCAGTTTGACTGAGGAGAAATCAGACATAGGCTGATTTAGTGCAGTCCAAATATGGAGACTTCCTCTGTTCTTTGAGGGGAACTCAATTTTTGAAGATCTCGCTATTTGCTAATCTTGAGTGCTTCCTCCTCATGACAACATATTTGTCTTCCTGAGTCCATGTGGCTAAACAGTACATTTTTTACGGGAAAGTGGGGAGGAGAGGAGGAAACCACGTCTTATGAGGAAAGACTGAAAAAACTGGGCATGTTTAGCCTTGAAAAGAGAAGACTATGTTTCAAATCCCCTCCCCTTCCGGGAGGGGCAGGATCTGTTCTCAATCAATCCAGAGGAAAATACATATATAATAATGGGCCGAAGCTACTGGAAGCCAGCTTTTGGTTGAATATCAGGAACAACTCCATAATTGTTAGAGCAGTACAACAACAAAACCAATGATCTCAAGTTCTCCAATGCTGGAGGCATTCAAGAGAAATTTGGACACCCACCTGGAAGCTATCCTTAGGTTTGTATTCCTGCATCGAGCAGGGGATTACGTTCAATAGACTAGTAGGCCCCTTCCAAATTCATCATGGTATTCTTCTGCTCTATTCTATACAACCGCATTTCTGTCCAAAACCTACTGTTCCTTCCCTTTGGTCATATCATGATTACTATGCAGAGGGAAGCTCAGACCAGGTCATTCACTTCCCTTGTTTGTATGAAAGATTTAGCCCAATTGGATTTTATCAATTGTCAACAAGTGTCACTTTTCTTTCTTTCTTTCTTTCTTTCTTTCTTTCTTTCTTTCTTTCTTTCTTTCTTTCTTTCTTTCTTTCTTTCTTTCTTTCTTTCTTTCTTTCTTTCTTTCTTTCTTTCTTTCTTTCTTTCTGCTTATATATCAGCCCCTAACACTTAAAGCACTCTCTTGACCGTTTGTAATTTAATTAATCAGTGGATGCTTACCCTCCGATATTGGTTGGGGGGATTTTATAGCCCAGCAAATTAATGAATCGAAATTGCTAAAATTCATCAATTCGTATTCATTGGCAATGGGGGATTCCATCTATGATTTTGATTCCATCTATGAAATTGACAAATTTTGACAGATCGACCAATGGTCAGCATCATGCAACTGTTGGACAGCTCAGTGGCTTAGGTCTTTGGCTGCAGAGTCAAGGGTTGGCAGTTCAGTTCCCCAACATGTCCTTCTTGTAAGGGGCTGGACTCAGTGTTTGATGGAATCCCTTGCAGTTCTAAGATGATGGCAACCATTTTCTGGCTTTGTGTGTGTGTGTGGAATCCATGCTTCAATCCCACTGATCTGGTACTCTGAAGAGGTACTCGTTCTAAGCAGAAAGTTGGGTACTACCATCGCTGCCACCCAACCAACATGGCTATGCAGGCTACAACTGTATGGGACAGATGTTGCAAAGAGAGCATACTGCTTTGGTCACTAAAACATGGCCGAAGCCAACGCTGGGAGGCCACCCAGATCCCTTGGCACCGTCCAACTGTCGGAAGCTCCTACAGCTCTGTTTTGGCTGCATGTCCAACGAAGGAGCTGCAGCCCCAACCGGGCACCGTTAGTAGCAGCGGGAAAGCCTCCTGGCACTGGCTGCCCAGTGGTTCCCGAGGAATCCCATTAAAGCAGGACGTGTAAAACAGGCCGTTTCACACCTGTTTCCAGACAGCCTGCAGCTAAAAGATAATGCCAGTTATCTGAGCCGTGTAATTCCAGCCAAAGCTTTTTGCCTTGTTGAGAAAGGAAGGCTGACTCCTGGTTCCTTCCCAAGTGAGGAGCTGAGTAGAAGTGGCTCTTCCAAGCCGAGTTCTCATTACCTGGCACACAGGGAGATATTTTGGGCCCCTAGGGCTCCAGATAGGAGCGGTGCCATCGTTTCCACTCCACCTGGTGCACACTAGTCTCTCTTCTGGGGGAGGGACAGGAACACCAAGGCAGGAGGGCAGTCAAGCCATGGGAGAACGAGTTGGAACGCACACATCATAGCAGGGACAAAATAAGCAGTATTGGTTTCTTCACCCCAAAGAGAGTTTTCCATCAGCTTATAAGGGGATTTTTCAGATAGTAAGCCTCGTGGCACAGCAGTACTGTAATCAAGACTTTGCTCTGGATCTGAGTTTGATCCCAACATGTTCAGGTAGCTAGCTCAAAGTTGACTCCAACATCCATCCTTCTGAGGTTGGTAAAATGAGTACCCAGCTCATAAGCAGGGGGCAAATTGTTTGCTTATTGTGTCACAAACCACCCAGAGAGTGCTCCACCACCGTGCGGTAGTATATAAGTTGAAACCAAAACTGCCACATTGATGATGATGATGATGATGACTACAGTGGTGGTGGTGGTGGTGCTGCTGGTGGTGGTGACAGTGGCGGTGGCGGTGGCAGCAACAATACTTCAGAAATGACATCCAGCTTGGGTGTAGGGGGAACTGCATCTAGGCTGCATCCTCCAGGCATAACTACAGTACTCAAGTTTGATTATTGGGAATAGTCATCTCCTGCCTATATTTTGCCCACTGGCAAAGGATCTGCTCCCTGCTTCTTTGGATTTCAGGATTTGCAGAGGACCTTTCGGGTTGGACGTCTTCAACCCAAAGGGTCCCCTGCCTTCCCTGGTCACTCGTCTTTTGGATTGCACCTCGGCACCCATCCAAGAGAGTTTTCTGTTTAAGAGCACAACCCTTCTACCCTAAGATTGGATGACCCTGGGCAGGCGGACAGCCCTTTGTGGAGCTGTCCAGTGTGTTTGGCACCTGGATAGACTTGGGATCCTGGAGGGAAAATCAGCTCCTCAACGACCAAGTCCTCACCCATCCCTCTTACCATCTTTCACTTCTTCTGAGCCCACTGGGCAGAGTGTATCATCATCAAGCAGAAGTGGGGCAGAACACAGTGCCAGTCCTTCAAAACATTCCCAACTCTCTCTCTCTCTCTCTCTCTCTCTCTCTGTGTGTGTGTGTGTGTGTGTGTGTGTGTGTGTTTGCCAAAAATGACCAGTTTGGGCCATAAATGGCCTCTAGCAATAGCAGTTTAATGAGTCTTGGTTTTGGCAGTGAGGTTGGCACGACTCTCCCACAAAAATCAAAATCTCTGCAAGGAACCTGTCCAGGCACTTGCCAATTGCCTTTTTTTATTATTTTAAAATCCATTGTTGGACATTTCCTGGCATCGTTCAGTCCACCCTGGGGCTTGAATTTGGACCGAGCCTTCAGTTGATCTTTAGCTCTAATGGCTGCCAACAAGATCAAAAAGTCTTTTTAGGGGGAGGGGAATATGCTTGATGCCCTAAGCACATCCGATCTTGCCTGATTTCGGAAGCTAAGCAGGGTTGGGCCTGGTTAGTACTTGGATGGGAGACCACCAGGGAATACCAGATGCTGTAGGCGCCTGGAGTAGGAACTGGCAAACCACTCCAGTATCCCTGCCAAGAAAAACTCCATGGACATGGGGTCACGAAGAGTCAGTCACGATTGTCACGACACAACACACACACACACACACACACACACACACACACACACACACACACACACTTGCCAGATTGATATTCCAGGGGGTCAACCATCCTTTAGAAGAGGATGGAAGACAAGGTGAACAAAAAAGAGAATGCGAGGCTGCCTTAGGAGTCGTTTTGTCCTGAATAGCAGACGAGAAGGTCAAAGATCGGAAGAAAGGACCCAAATGTCAGCTCGCTGTAAGTTCAGAAAGGTAATAGTGGCGACGAGCCCTCCTGCTGTCCTCAGAAGATAAAGACATTTCATGATGGCACCATCTTTCCAATGAAGTGTAATTCAGCCTGGTCAGTTTTACGTAATTTCACCGTCATGATGAGTCGTTGCAATTCAGTATTAAAATCCAGGCTTTTTTGTTCATGATTCATGAGACCTATAGATGTGGCATGGATTGGCTCAGAGAGAGAGAGAGAGAGAGAGGCAGGCAGGGAGGGAGGGAGAGATGCTTCAGAATCACCCTACATCCTACAAAGAGATGTCAGTATCTGAGCTTGCAAAAATGGAGCTGTGGGGGTGTTTAGATTCTAGCATTCAGAATCCACCACCCACGGTCAGTGCTAGGAGCTGCAACCTGAAGACACCCACTCACCAACTCAGTTTATGTTCTTTAGGACTGTGTCTTGGGCCAGGGCAGGAGGCAGAGGGATCCATGTCGGAAGTGGTGAGGTTGGTGACCAACAGGGGCCATCCCAAACCATGTTTCTGACAGAGACTCAGAGAGCACCCCTCTCCAGTCAAGATGGATGGTTGTCAAGGCCAGACAACGTCTTCTGCTCTGGAGGACAGATGATTCCCCACCTTTCAGCAGGAAAAATACAGCAGGTGAGATCTACACTTAAGGGCTGACCATTGCCGTGGTCAGTGTTCCGTCTTTTCTCTTCTTCTGGTGCCCAAAGCTAGAAGAGAGCCAGGTTTATCATGAGGAAGTGCCATCTGAAATCAGGAACCGAGCCAGTAATAACATGAATACATTGGTAACAATGTGCTACCTATTCATGATGCGCCACCTCTCTTGATGGAGGTGAACATAAGAACAAAAGAACAGCCATGCTGGATCAGGTCAAAGGCCCATCTAGTCCAGCTTCCTGTATCTCACAGTGACCCTACCAAATGCATCTGGGAACGCACGAGACTAGGTATCTGTCTCCTGATACCACTCCCCTGCATCTGGCCCTTGAAGTACCCTGGTTTTAAGCCTGGTTTTAAGCCTGGAGATTACACATCTCCATCATGGTTTGTAACCTGTGATGGACTATTCCTACAAGAATCTGTCCAATCCCCTTTGGAAGGCATCAAGGCCAGATGCCATCACCATATCCTGGGGCAGGGAGTTCCACAGACTAACAGCATGCTGGGTAAACAAAATTCTCTCTAACGATAGGGCCAGCCCTGATGGAAATGAAGGAAGAGGACAGACCACGGAGGAGAGGACACTGACCAGGCTGGATACAGGAGCTGCAGTCGATCTTCATCTATCCATTCAGTCATGCCCAACTCTTGGTCCCTTTGTGGATCAATGCCTTCCTATCTCTTACAGCTTCTTTTAATTCCGTCCGAGTAATTCCAGTGCCCGTGTTTGGACTGCCCCTTCTTCTTTGACCGCTGGCTAATCCCAGCATAACTGTCTTCTCAAATGAGTTGGCTTGCCCACTCAACCAAAGTATGAGTTTTTTATCTGGTGATCTTGGCTTCCAGAGATATCTCCGGCTTGATTCTGTCTAGGACTTCCTTGTTGGTCATGCTTTCTGTTTATGGGATGCATAGTAGTCCAGAACCACGTTTTGAATGCCTATATCTTTTCCCTATTTCCTCCTATCTGTCTTCTCATATCTTCGGTGTACCAGCTTCCCTGCCCCTTAAAATCTGCACTGGAAATTCTACTAGTGTGACCAATTGATGTCTACCTACTAACCTATCAGGGAAACAGCTTTTTGAGTGGTAGACTATAGGACCAGATTGAACAGGTCCTATAGGCCTTTACAAGGTCATAGAGATTCATTTGCTGTCTGTTTGTCCAAGAAGGGTTTTACCAGATTGCGGAATCTATAGGATGTGGTTTTAGCTACACTCTTTTATTGGAGTCTAGGGCATGATATTCTTATGGTGCTGCCAATATTTGCATTATGATTTTACAGAGTTGAAATGTGTATTTACTGAAATTTTAGGGAAGATTATTTGCAGATATTCTTGAGGCCAAGAGCTGCCTCAGGACGATTTTTACTCTAAATGACAGGCTATAAATATTTCCGCCCCTAAATAAATATCTGGAGTTGGTGTGGGAGATAGAAAGCCCTTGAAATATCAGAGACTCGGACCCGTCACATCACAGATCATAAATGCAGTCCATGGGGTTGTTGCTAAAAATAATGTTGACTTAATTGGTTTGCAGCAGAAGCAAAGACGGATGCTTTTAACATAAAGCTCCTGTTAACACCAGCAGATAAGAATTCAATTTTCTGCTTCAGTGCCCAGAGGTTTGGTACTTTGTTCTACTAAAGACTCCTTTGTCCTGTACTTTCACGCCTCTATATGCTGATTGATACCCGCATACCTCTGGTAGGTTTGTCTGCTACTGATAGTGACAGAGAGGGTTGGAATAAGGGCAGGGCCTTTACAGTTGTAGCACCAACATCTGGAATGTTTTTGGCACAGAAGACACACCCAAGCTTGGGAGGCACGTAGCACCAACTTGGTTGAGGCCTTTGGTTTGTCTTTTAATAATTGCATGGCCACATCCCGTGTCTCCTTGGAGTGACTGCCAACCTAGGCGCCCCTGGCGAACAGAAATCCCTGTGCCCAACAGCAAAATGAAATAGGACTAGTGGCATGTGCACATTTTAAAGCCACACATATGTATAAAAGAGGCATGAACACCCTTCAGTTCATAAGTGCATGGTTGGAAAAAAAAGACACAGAATTGAAGAAAACTTTTCCAAAAATGAGCACCCCCAAGTACATAAGCATTTATGTGTAGGTTATAAGAAGAGCCCTGCAGGATCCATCTAGTCCAGCTTCCTGGATCTCACAGTGGCCCCACCAAATGCCTATGGGAGCGCACGAGACTAGATTTCTGTCTCCAGCAACCACTCCCCTACATCTGGCCCTTGAGGTGCCCTGGTTTTAAGCCTGGAGATGACACATCTCCATCATGGTTTGTAACCTGTGATGGACTTTTCCTCCAGGAATCTGTCCAATCCCCTTTGGAAGGCATCCAGGCGAGATGCCATCACCACCTCCTGTGGCAGGGGGTTCCACAGACAAACAACACACTGGGTAAAAAAATATTTTCTTTTGTCTGTTCTCACTCTCCCAGCCCTCAATTTGAGTGGATGTCCTCTACTTCTGGTATTTTGTTAGATGGAGAAGAGCGTCCCTCTATCCACTTGACTCATGCCCTGCAATATTTTGTACGTCTGAGTCATATCCCCCCTCAGTCACCTTTACTCCAGACAAAAGAGCCCCAAAAGTTTTAGCCTTTCCTCATAAGGGAGGTTGGAGGCAGCCTTTACAAAATAAATACTGGGGCAAAATCCTAGACTCATGGTGTTGGAAGGGGCCTACACAGGCCACCGGGTTCAACCTCCTGTTCAAGGCAGGAATGCAAATCAAAGGAGGGGGTTGTCCAAATTACTCTTCAGTGCCTCAGTGTCGGAGCAATGTTGGAGCGCTCACCCCTCCCCAGTCATTGGTTCCACTGAAGCTGGCAGCTTCGTTTGGGGACGTAAAGTTGTCTGCGAGAAAATGAAAACTTTGATGAGCTCTCGTTTAACCAGTCCACCCATTTCTAGGTTAATCCCCACTTTTAAAATGGTTGTTGGTGGTGACACTCAGTTAAGAAATGTCTTTCTAGAAAGGGCTTTCAGGGAGTCTGGCTGACTGTGTCATTTTCCGCCTTTGCAGCTTTGGTGGTTGGGGGTTGGATGTTCTATTTATTGTTTGTATTATCTGCCCTTCCACTTACTTTCATGGGTTTTTTGTTTTGTTTTTGTGGAGAGCTGCTTTATATTTAAGCCAAGGTGTGTTTTTCACAGCTCCTATATTTAGGAAAACAGTCCACATCACAGGAAGTGATGCAGAAGTAATCTTTCCCAACCTACCATGTAATGCAGCTGATAGCATTAGCTACTAGTATCTAAGGGCCTTTTCACACGACCCCTAAGATCCGCTGGTCCCTTAAATTTGGACCAGAGATCTTGGGGGTTCGTTTCTGTTCCTGCATCCCCACCCCTCAGCACTTCCTGCTCCTGTCGGCGTGAGGGGAGGGAAGGGGAAAAAAGGACAAAAGAAGCCTTTACTAACCTGCTGGTGCCGGTCGAAGTTGCCACGAGCCCCGTTACTTCCTGGTTCCTTCTCAAGGGGCTCTTAAAGGGGCGGGAGGCAAAAAAACAACAGACAAGCCAGGAGAGCCCGGCACTCTTATCCGCATCAAGGAATTTTCATCTGCTGAGAGCAAGTACATGAAAAGTGCGCTGGGTCGCGCTTATGGGGGCGTGGTCGCACTTAATTTTCTCTAAACTCCGGAGCTGGTGGGGAAACATTTCTAAGCTCCGGAGTTGGGAGCCATTTGCAGCGCAGCTTAGGGGTCGTGTATAAACTCCCTAAGACAGAGATAAGAAGCAATTTTCTGGACTACATATCCCAGAATCTCTCAGCCAGCATGGGTGTTGTCCCTTCCCCTCTCCGATCCAAAAATCATAAACTATATCCTGAAAGGAAATTCCATCTTTCTATCATTCTGATGAGACTTTTTTTCTGCAAAACTAAAAGGCCATTTTGAGAGGTTTAGGCCAAAGGTTTTACACCTGCCTGACACATTTACCCTAAATCTCATTACTGAATTGCTGCAAATTAATAACTTCACACAGGCCTTTGCTGTTGTGTACTCAGTAACGGTTGCAGAGTTTTTAAATTTTGGTTAAATTCCTCTAGCTGCACAGCCGAAGGGCAGGGATTCACAAACCAGAATAGCTTCAAGTTCCCCAGTGCAGAACACCCCTTTTCTCATCAACTGGCACTTATAGTCTCAGTAATTCACTCTGAGACATTAATAGCAGGATGAAAAAAGGTTTCATTACTTACAATTGAACAGCTCAAACAGCAAACTGACAAACAACCTCTGCTTTCAGTGGACTTCAAACAGACCCAGGAGAAGGGAAAGGGCACTAAGCAAAGAGGCAGAATTCTCTTGGAAGTCAGAGAGGGGAGGGAACTATTACAGTACTGTAATCACTGACGGTCTCTCCCAGCCATACCTACTAGAGGCAGCATGCGAGGTTGTAATAACTCCAAGAGGACCAACCAAAGCCTGTGCTAGTTACTTAAGTTTTGCAGCAGTTGCATGGCACCAGTGAATGGAACTAAGAGGATTTCAGCATTGAGTTAGGAGGATCCTCAAAGGTGACCTTTGAGGATCCTCCTAACTCCTAACCTAGCCTTGCTGAACGCAGTGGAAATCTATGTTTGCAGAGCTCCAGTTTACGTACTGCTAATGAGGCATGCTTGTTACAGAATGGATCGTACCCTCTGGAAATTCTTCCTAATTGAAAAGCCCTTCTTTGTTATTTTAATGCATCGATTTAAATTGAAAACCATGGTGGAGGAGGAGCACATTTTTAAAAGATTAAAGATGGCCATTATGCTGCGTTTTAATTGTCTGCTCTTCAGACCCAACATCTCTTTGAGGAGAAAATCCTTAAACTTTTCTTCTCAGGATCTAATCTTCAGATCCTAATTTGGGGGGGGGGCAGAGACTGGATTTGGGACATCATTCATTCATTCATTTGAATATTCCATCTTTTCAATTTGCAGGACCGAAAGTGGCTTACACATTTGTTTGTTTGTTTGTTTGTTTGTTTGTTTGATTGATTGATTGATTAAAAATTAGATGGAGCTAGAAAGATAGAGTCCAGAATCCATTAGAGCAGGCATGTCCAAACTTCGGCCCTCCAGATATTTTGGACTGAAACTCCCACAGTCCTTTGCCATTGGAATTCTAAGCTTAGAATTCTGGGAGTTGTGGTCCAAAACATCAGGAGGTTTGGACATGCCCGCATTAGAGTATTTAAATCATTCTTGTATTGAAAATAAGATTAAAATAAGCATCAAATACCCTGTTTCCCCGAAGACCTAGGGCCTTTTCACACGACCCGTAAGATCCGCTGGCCACTTAAATTCGGACCAGAGATCTTAGGGGTTTGTCGCTGTTCCTGCGTTCCCACCCCCTCTGCACTCCTGGCTGCTGGCTGCGTGAGGGGAGGGAGAAAAAAAGGAAGAAAAGAATGCCGCTCACCTCCGTTCTGCCGTCCCGGCACTGCATTCAGATCTCTTAAAGGGGCGGGGGGCAAAAAAAGAACAAACAGAAGCAAGGAGAGCCCGGAAGTCACTACTGTTATATCCGCATCAGGAATTTTCACCTCCAGAGAGCAGGTACCTGAAAAGTGTGCTGGGACGCACTTAGGTGGGCGTGGTCACACTTAATTATCTGTAAACTCCGGAGCTGGTGGGGAAATAATTTTAAGCTCCGGAGCTGGGAGCCATTTGCGGCGGAGTTTAGGGGTCGTGTACAAAGGGCCCTACTTGCAGTTTTGCCTCTTGCTGAAATATAAGGCATCCCCCGAAAATAAGACCACCCCAATAATAAGGCCTCCCCCCAAACATAAGGCCTCCCCGATAATAAGGCCCCCTGAAGCTACCGTAACTCTGGACTCTGGACTGTAGCGGTGGGCGCCGCCATGCAGCTCATTGTTGGCCGCAGCGCAGCCGGAGCAGACAGGAAGTGCAAGGTTGCTTTTAATCAGAGAGCCTGCGCCACTGCCAGGACAAGCTGCCGCCTGCTGCTCGCTGTGCCCTGACGGAATCCGGCTGACTCACAATTGGACAGTGCTTCGTGCGGGGCAGGAGTCGGGCACTTTGTGTGGACACGCAGGGGGGACTGAGGTACGGGGGAAATGTCTGATAAAGGGGTGGAGGAGATGTCTGGTGAAGGTGTCCGCTGGCACAGGGGTGGGGGAGGGGATCACTTAAAATGATCATGGAAAAATAAGACACCCCCTGAAAATAAGTCCTAGTGCATCTTTGGGAGCAAAAATTAATATAAGACACGGTCTTGTTTTCGGGAAAACAGGGTAAGCACAATTTAAACATTATTTTAAAACCATGTGAACCGAATAGAACACGGACTTGCTTCTTCGGGAATTGATCAGTGTCCAAAAGGTCCACGCTGGTGGAAGGGCAGCAGGGAAGGGCCAGGCTAGTTCCCCCAATTGGCTCCATAGCTTGGGGGGCAGCTACTGAGAAAGTCTTTTCTTTCTGTGTCCTTGTCTCCTGAAGATTTTAAGACCTGGGTCAACTCACGGGGACATCTTGTCTTGGAGATAGCCTAGGCCCAAGCTATATCGGGGAAATTTGTAAGTCATACCGAGCACTTTGAATTGTGTCCAGAAATAGGCACATGCAAGCAGAGGAAGCAGTTGTGGGAAAGAATTTTGGAGATGCAAAATGCAGAGTATGTGCCTTCAGAATGGCAGGCATGTAGACCGAGCGACGGGCCAGATTCCTCTGCGTATCTACCTCCTGTAACTGGAGACATTTCCAGTTGGACCAGGATCTCAAGGCTTAATCTGGGCAAATACGTTTTCCATGTGTGCCTAGACCAGTCATGGCGAACCATTTAGAGACCGAGTGCCCAAGCTGCGATTCAAAACCCACTCATTTTTCGCAGAGTGCCAATATGGCAATGTAACCTGAATACAGGTGGCTGTGAAGGGGCGGATGTCAGGTGCCCACAGAAAGGGCTCCGAGTGCCACCTTTGGCACCCGTGCCATAGGTTCGCCAACACTGGCCTACACCCTGGAAACAACCCCAGTACCATCTCACTGACCTCCAGCTAGGGAAGTGGAGGATCTCTTACCCCCAAAAGAGTAACTTTTCCAAGATCCGTGCTTGCTACGCAAACCACCATTTTCTTTTCCATCTCTGTCTGCGAAACTCCTGAGAAAGATTTTGCTTTGATTTTTAATTTTTTTTCAAAAACTTCTTTTGAACTGAAGGTTTCTATTTTGCAACAGGTGGCAAATGTTTTTGCAATTATGGGCATGAGATTTCTTAGAGGTGCTGTCCCAAAAAAGTAATTTTTCCCAGTGCTGAATCTTGCATACTGTTAGCTGGAAATGAGTTCGATTGAATACCACTGGATAGACCAGAACCATTATAGTATACCAAATTTTCCTTTATACAAATTTCCCATAGGAATGCATTGAAAACAGAATAATCCTTAATCGTGACCATTTTTATGTTGTACAGATTTGCTCCACAGGCGATTCTGTTAAGCAAATTTCCTCTATCTTCGGAAATTTTTATGTTGTGCAGATTTTACGTTATACAAACCATTTGTTATATGAGGGTCCACTGTAGGATGAAGAGATGCAAGGATGACAAATTTCAGGAAAAAATAAAATACAGAACTAGACCAGGTGATACCTTTAGGCCAGGCATGTCCAAAGTCAGGCCCGGGGGCCAAATGCAGTCCCTTTTCAAATTCCGAGTGGCCTGCAGCCTCTTCTCCCCACTGGCTCAGCCTGCTATGCATCCCCACCAGCTGGCCCCTCCCCATACTGGATGGAGACATCAGCTTGCGATTTTACAGTCTGCCTGCTCTCCCTGCCTCTGTCATCCCCCCAGCCACCTGCCCAGCCTACCCACCCCTGGCTCCATTGCTGCAACGTCCTCCCTGCCTCCTTGCCTGTTATAGAGACTTGTCCAAAGTGCAGCCAGGGGGCCAAATGCGGCGGAATGATCGGCCCCCACACATTTTCACCTCACCAAATCTGGCCCTTCTTGCAAAAAGTCTGGACACCCCTGCTTTAGGCTACTAGTAAAATAGCAAGCAGGTTGCTAATATTTCGAGGGCAACACCCTCTTCCTGAGAGCTGTACCAAAAGTTCAAGCATGGCAAAAGATGGGATGGCCAGGAGTTAGTTCTTAGATGTAAAGTTCTTGGCGAGATTAAAATTAATGCCAGGTAGTCTCTTAGTTGAGGCTTGGAAGCAAGATGTTGTAAAGCGGCATCTGAAATTTTGGGTTGTGTTTCTAGCCCCAGTCCTTCAAACTCAGTGACATACCTGTAGATCACATACACAAGTTCACACCCCTTCTCCATGTAAGCCTCTGCTTTGAAGCCTAGGGCAACGGTTTCCAACTTTGGATCTTCTGATGTTCTTGGACTACAGCTCCCCAAAATCCCGGCCAGCGTAGCGATTGGTGAAGGCTTCTGGGAGTTTGAGTCCAAGAACATTTGGAGATCCAAGTTGGGAAGCACTGGACTGCAGCAAAGTCATTAACTGGATGTCATAAAAGGCTATGGATTGTTCTAAAATGGAGAAGAAGCTGCTGTTAGGATCAGATAGGGACAGCCAGAATGGTGTTCCATTGGCAAAGGTGTCAGACAATGGCATAGCTTATCTCCCGAGCGGTTCAATTTATATGCAAATATATCACACATAAAGCCTGATTATAATGAAAGAGGAGGAAAAACAAGGGGAAGAAATATCAATAATTTGACAACATATTACTAGCAGAAGGCAGCAGGGACCTGAAGTGACAATTAATATTAATTTCTACTTCTGGTATAGTGCAAGTAGGGCTCTGCCACTTCTGGTAAGGTTGCTCTTAATTATCTGTGGAGATTCGGGTTAGGGTTAGGGTTAGGGTTATCTGGGAGTCAAGTCATGGCAACTGGAGATCTTTTCTTCAAACCCCAAAAAGAACTCCAATTGCCATGACTCAACTCACGGATTTGCTCTTAATCCTGGCTCGGAAGTCTGGAATGTGCAAGAACTTTGAGAGTCATCATATGAAATTTTGGTGGAAGGGGGGGGGGAGACCCAATTTGGATCCGAACAGAGGATTTCAGCAGGCCCAAAAACAATTTTTTTTAAAAAAATATCCAGATTTGCTGGTAGCCCCAGGGCTGTTCTCTCAAAGGATGTGTCTGATGGGGAACAGCATGGTCAGAGAAAGTAATGTGCATTTTAAAATTGTTATTATGATGTTTAATTCTTCTTTTTAAAAATGCTCTGGTTATGTACTATAAAATTTGCCACAGGGTTGGGTGGTATTTTGTTTTTATTTTGTTTTTTGTAACCTTAAAAATGGGTTTAACTGAAAAAGGGGGTGTCAGCTTTTAAATATAAGGTGAATATCTTCTTCCACTAGTCATAAAAATAGGAAAACTTTTTAATTTGGTAAAGATGAAGGAGGGGGTCAAGAGATGGTAAGGCTGTCTCTGAGCATGGCACAAGTGACACCACGTTCCCTAGAGAACACAAGAGGCCTTTTGGGGTGTGTGCGTCGCTACGACCACATCACCCCAGTCCTGGCTCGCCTACATTGGTTGCCCGTTGCATCCCGGATTAGATTCAAGGTCCTGGTTTTAGTTTATAAAACCCTCCATGGCCTGGGGCCGGACTACCTGTCAGAGCGTATCGTCCAGCGATCGACCTCGGCCCGACCTGTTCAGCAGTCGCGAGCGCACTCGCTCCGGGTCGCCACCCCTCGAGAGGCCCGGAAGACGCTCACGCGTAACCGGGCCTTCTCAGTGACGGCCCCCTCACTTTGGAACGCCCTTCCGAGTGATGTGCGCTCTGCAGAGTCCCTGCTGGCCTTTCGCTAAGCCTTGAAAACGCTTCTTTTCCACGAGGCCTTTGGCGAGTACTAATTAACTTTTCTTTTTCCTCTCTCGCCGCCATCAATACTTGCCCCTAAGTTTTTCGCCTCCTTCTAGATGGCGATGTTAGGGTATTCTTGTGTGTTGTGATTTTAATCTGTTTTTAATTCCTCTATTGTTTCTACTGTTTTATTTTGCTTGTATTATGCTATATTGTATTTCTGAACATGGCGCTTTGTTCGCTATTCTGTAAGCCGCCCAGAGTTCCTCCGGGAAGATGGGCGGGATACAAATGCAATAAATAAATAAATAAATAAATAAATAAGATTTGTGTCAACTTTGTAGATATTCTAAGGGCCATGACAATGTTTCTGCCGGCTACAGGATACCTGATTCTGGTTTAGAATCACCTATTGTTGAGGTGAATGTTCTCAGTAACTCCACTCATAGATGGATCTCTTCTCTCTATTAAATTTGCAGATGATACCAAATTGGGAGGAGTTGCTAATTCCCCAGAGGATCGGATGAAAATCCAAAAGGACCTTGACAGATTAGAGTGCTGGGCCAAAGCTAACGGAATGGGTTTCAACAGAGGGAAATGTAGGGTGCTGCCTCTAGGTAAAAAGAATGAATTGCACAGGTACAGGATGGGAGATACCTGGCTAGAAAATAGTACCTGTGAAAGGGACCTGGGAGTCTAGGTGAACCACAAATTGAACAGTGTGATGCGGTGGCCAGGAAAGCCAATGCGATTCTTGGTTGCATCAACAGAACCATGGTGTCTAGAGATCAAGGGAAGTGATAGTACCACTCTAGTCTGCTCTTGTCAGACCCCACCTGGAGTACTGTGTCCAGTTTTGTGCGCCTCAATTTAAAAAAGATGTTGACAACCTCAAGCAGGTGCAGAGGAGGGCGACCAGGATGATTGAAGGTCTGGAAGAGATGTCTTATGAGGCACGGCTTAGGGAGCTGGGAATGTTTAGCCTTTCAAAAAGAAGGCTGAGGGGAGATATGATAGCTATGTTTAAATATTTGAAAGGATGTCATATTGAAGAGGGAACAGGTTTGTTTTCTATGGCTTCAGAGACTAGGACTCGGGGCAATGGTTTGAAACTACAGGAAAAGATATTCCATTTGAACATTTGGAAGAACTTCATGATGGTTAAAGCTGTTCGGCAGTGGAAGGAGGTTGGTGGAGTCTCCTTCTTTGGAGGTTTTTAAGCAGAGGCTGGATGGCCACCTGTCGGGAGCACTGTGATGGGGGTTCCTGAATGGCAGGGGGTTGGACTGGATGGCTCTTGAGGTCTCTTCCAACTCTCTAATTCTATGATTCTATTATCCTTGTAGAAATCTGGGTTCACACTTGGTGATCCTGTAAGACTCACTTGAGAAGAGGAAATTCCTCCTGATGCTAGACAGAAAGCATGTGCTTAATTTCCCATTCCGGCTTTCCTCTTTGTCACCCAGGGCTGCTTTTAAGAACATAAGAACATAAGAACATAAGAAGAGCCATGCTGGATCAGGCCAAAGGCCCATCTAGTCCAGCTTCCTGTATCTCACAGTGGCCCCACCAGATGTGTTTGGGAGAGCATGAGACTAGATATCTGTCTCCTGATACCACTGCCCTGCATCTGGCCCTTGAAGTACCCTGGTTTAAACCCTGGAGGTTACACATCTCCATCATGGTTTGTAACCTGCGATGGACTTTTCCTCCAGGAATCTGTCCAATCCCCTTTTGAAGGCATCCAGGTCAGATGCCATCACCACATTGTGTGGCAGGGAGTTCCATAGACTTACAACGCGCTGGGTGAAAAAATATTTTCTTTTGTCAGTTCTTACTCTCCCAGCCCTCAATTTGAGTGTATGTCCCCTAGTTCTGGTATTTTGGGAGAGGGAGAAGAGCTTCCCTCTATCCACTTTACTCATACCCTGCATTATTTTGTATGTCTCAATCATATCCCCCCTCAATCGCCTTTTTTCCAGACTAAAGAGGCCCAAATGTTTTAGCCTTTCTTCATAAGGGAGGTGCCCCAGCCCAGTAATCATTTTAGTCGCTCTCTTCTGCACCTTTTCCAGTTCCACTATGTCTTTCTTGAGATGCGGTGGCCAGAATTGTACACAATACTCCAGGTGGGGCCTTACTATTGTTTTGTATAATGGCATTATAATGTTGGCTGTTTTATTTTCAATCCCCTTTTTGATAATCCCTAGCATGGAATTGGCCTTCTTCACCGCTGCCACACATTGGGGAGACACCTTCATGGAGCTGTCCACCAACACACCAAGATCTCTTTCCTGATCCGTCACGGATAACTCAGAGCCCATGAGTTGATAGATGAAGTTTGGATTTTTTGCCCCAATATGCATTACTTTACATTTGGTTACATTAAAACGCATTTGCCATTTCTCAGCCCATTCCCCCAGTTTGGAGAGATCCTTCTGGAGCTCTTCACAATCTTCTCTGGTTTTTACCACATGGAAAAGTTTTGTGTCATCGGCAAACTTGGCCACCTCACTGTTTATCCCTGTCTCCAGGTCATTTATGAACAGATTGAAAAGCACCGGTCCCAGGACAGATCCCTGGGGCACACCGCTTTTCACTTCTCTCCATTGTGAAAATTTCCCATTGACACCTACTCTTTGTTTCCGGGATCTCAACCAGTTCTCAATCCATAAGAGGACCTGCCCTCTTATCCCCTGACTGCAATTTTCTCAGCAGCCTTTGGTGAGGGACTGTGTCAAAAGCCTTTTGAAAATCCAGATAGACTATATCAACCGGTTCACCCAAATCCACGTGCCTGTTGACCTTTTCAAAAAATTCTAAGAGGTTTGTCAGACAAGATTTACCCTTACAGAAGCCATGCTGATTTTCTCTCAGCAAGGTTTGTTCTTTTATGTGTTTTAAGATTTTCTCTTGGATGAGGCTTTCCACCATCTTCTCTGGGACAGATGTAAGGCTAACCGGCCTGTAGTTTCCTGGCTCCCCCCTCCTTCCTTTTTTAAAAATTGGTGTGACATCTGCTATCCTCCAGTCCTCCGGCACTGTGGCCGTTTTAAGAGACAAGTTGCATATAACCGTTAAGAGATCTGCAATTTCATTTCTCAGTTCCCTAATAACCCTTGGGTGGATGCCATCTGGGCCCGGTGACTTGTTAATCCTCAATTTATCAATTAGTCCTAAAACCTCCTCTCTTTTAACCTGTATTTGATTTAATTCTTTAGTCAAGAGGGGCGGCTCAGGCAGCGGAATCCGCTCAAGGTCCTCTGTCGTGAAGACAGACGCAAAGAACTCATTCAATTTCTCTGCAATGTCCAAGTCTTCCTTAACCTCCCCTTTTCCTCCCTCACCATCCAGAGGGCCAACTGGTTCTCTGGCAGGTTTTCTACTTCTAACATATTTAAAGAAGCTTTTATTATTACCCTTTATATTGCTAGCCATTCGTTCCTCAAAGTCTTTCTTTGCCTCCCTTATCATCTTCTTACATTTCTTTTTCCAGAGTTTGTGATCCTTTTTATTTTCCTCATTTGGGGAGGATTTCCATTTACAGAAGGACCTCTCCTTGCGCTTTAGAGCCTCTCTAACTCCACTCGTTAACCATGCCGGTGTCCTCTTGGACTTAAATGAGCTCTTCTTTCTTTGTGGTATGCACTTGTGCTGGGCCTCTATTATTGTTGTTTTAAACAGGCTCCATGCACTCTGAAGAGATTGGATTCTTCTAACCTTCCCCTTCAGTTTCTCTCTAACTAGTTTCCTCATCTGAGGGAAGTTTGCCCTTCGAAAATCAAGGGTTTTTATGTCTGATTTGGTTGACACTCGTCCTCCGACATGCATGGCAAAGGTAATAGCAGCATGGTCACTGTTCCCCAGAGGCTCAGTGACATTCACACCTCTGACCAGGTCCTGAGTATCACACAATATTAGATCCAGAGTTGCCTGTTCTCGGGTGGGCTCCGTGACAAGTTGCTCTAAGGCACAGTCATTCAGCAAGTCGAGAAACCCAGTTTCTCTTTCTTGCCCGGAGCTCGCATTGGCCCAGTCAATGTGGGGATAATTGAAGTCCCCCATGATTACTATCCTATCCCTTTTAGCCACTTCCATGATTTCTCTCCTCATTTCAAGGTCCCCCTCAAGTTTCTGATCTGGTGGACGATAGAATACTCCAACGATCACATCACTCCTTGGACCTGGTAGTTTAACCCACAGTGATTCTATGGTGGAGTCAGACCCTCTGTCAATCTCCATTCTGCTGGATTTTACCCCTTCTTTGACATAGATGGCCACTCCTCCTCCAACCCGCCCCCCTCTATCTCTTCTATAGAGTTTATAGCCTGGGATTGCTGTATCCCACTGGTTCTCCGCATTCCACCAGGTTTCTGTTATGGCTATTATATCAATGTTATCCCTAGCTGCCAAATGTTCAAGTTCTCCCATCTTTGCTCGGAGGCTTCGAGCATTGGCGTAGAAGCACCTGTACAGTGGGTCCCGCAACAACCGCTGCTGCCTTGTTCTATTCGCCCCACAGCTTTTATTTTCAGTAGATGAACTCTCACATTCCGTTATTCTCCCGGTGCTAATACCTATACCTGCTATGTCTTCTCTATGTGATTCTCTACCCTCTCCAACCTCATTCCCCGAGGATGAGGTGTTCCGAACCGGATGCCACTCAGCTCCTGTCGGCTTTTCCCCAGTTATCAGTTTAAAAGCTGCTCTGCTGCCTTTTTGAGGTTGAGTGCCAGCAATCTGGTCCCATCATGATTCAAGTGCAACCCATCCCTCCTGAACAGGTTTGGCTTGTCCCAAAATGTTCTCCAGTTCCTGACAAATCTAAAGCCCTCCTCTCGACACCATCGCCTCATCCACGCATTGAGGCTTCTGAGTTCTGCCTGTCTGGCGGGTCCTGCACGAGGAACAGGTAGCACTTCTGAAAATGCTACCTTGGAAGCCCGGGTCTTCAATCTTCTACCTAGCAACCTGAATTTGGCTTCCAAGACTGACCGCTTGGCCTTCCCGGCATCATTGGTACCGACGTGTACCATGACCACTGGCTCCTTCCCAGTTCTCTCTAACAAGCTATCTATATTTCTGGTGATGTCTGCAACCTTTGCACCCGGCAGGCAAGTGACCATACGGTTATCATGCTCCTCACAAATCCATCCCTCCGTATTTCTAATTATAGAATCCCCTAGTACAATGAGCTTCTCTCCTGCAGCCTGGTCATCAACATGTACCTGATCTTGTATCTCATCAATAGTGATGAGGGAGAGATCCTCCGGTGGAACCAATTCTTCCTCTATGTGTGCCTCATGAGGTGTGCTGAGGGAAAGAGCTTCAAACTGATTGTGCAAGATGAGACTCTCTGAGCGATGCCTTGGCCTTCTACTCCTTTGAGTCACATTCCTCCACCCATCCACCTCCTGAGTTGCGGGAGTGACTTCCTCCTCTGAAGTTTGCCCTGTCTCCTCTTGGACCTGAGTAGTCTGTTCCGCTCTGTCCAGGAACCGCTCAAGCTCCTTAATATGTTGCTGGTCGGATATGCGAGCCTCCAGCTGCTGGACCTTCTCTTCCAATAGCGCCACCAGCTTGCACTTGCAGCAGATGTAGTTCTGCACACGCTCTGTCAAGATAACAAACATGGCACAAGTACTGCAGGTAACTACAGCTGCTCCCTGCAACTCCATTTTAACAAGTGCAATAAAATGTATTGAAGGTCTCAAAAATGTAAACTTGCACTATTTTTTTTTAATCTAGTAAGACTCTTTACTTCTTTTGTTGTTTATTGAAAATCTAACTGTGTAGGGGCTGCTAAAGCACCTCTACTCCAACTGCAATCACGTCAGGAAGTTTCCAGTGCTAACTTGCTAATGTGTGTAGGACTTCCTCAGGAGTAGCTTGGCTTTAGGAACTCAATTATACCCAGAAGAAATTATAAGGGTTTTTTTTTTGTAGTTTGCACGCGCCATCAGGTTCTCTCGGTTCACTTGTTCCTGGTGTTCTTGAGTGCCCAGCCTTCCACTAGAGAGCTTCTGCCATGGACTCCTGACGGAACTCATTAATTAGCAACTATTCCCTCCTCCAGGCTAGATACGTGCTGGTGTTAAATATTAAGTTGGGTTCTGGCCCATGTATAGGACAGGATTAATGAGTTACTCTTTCACTGATGGGCAGTGTTAATGAGCTACAGTAATGAACACCAAATTACATCTTAAATATATCATTCCGGTGCCTGTTTCCCCCAAAGAATCCTGGAAATTGTAGTTTCTCTTCATCAAAGAGATTCCCCCCCCCATAGAATGAGAGTTTCTAGGGATATCATTCATATTTCAAATCTGTCTGCAACGTACATATATTCTCAAATCTAGAAATCTGGGGTTTTTTCCTTAGCATCTAACCTAAATCTGTCTTCCTGTCATTCCTAACCATTTCTTCTGTCTTTTTCTCGTCTTGTCCTTGGTGAATGTAGCTTTTCCCTCCTTTTCCTCTGATGTTCTTTTGTCTGTTATGAAACCTAAAAGCCAAAGTCCCCTCTTTTTCATCTCTGGGCAAAACACACTTTGGTTTTTTTACTTCCAAGTTTTCATAATAAGTTTCCCTCTGAATATTTCATTTCCTCACAGTTTTCATCTTTTAAAAAGCTTGTCAACAGCTTGAAAGCATGGTGGCTGGTTTAAAACTGGGTTATATTTCCCCTGTTTGGATTTAAGTGGGCTAGAAATCCACACACGCTGCAAAGCATGTTGCAGCCAATGTTCTGGAACTCTTTACCACAGTCCGTATTATTACCTTGATTTTGAAGATCAAAAAAAGCTGAGGAATGCAGGAACTGAAACCTGCCCTGCTGAGTTAATAGATGGTGAAAGATTTTGAGCAGGAATCTTGTGACTTACATGCTTAGCCTCCCCCCTCACACACACACACACATCGCCACAACTATTTTGAGCATGGTGTGTCAGACAGAGCATAGTTTTACTGCTCCAGCTTGGCTCCTTGTCCCCAAGGGACTCGCTTCATGCATTATGCAACATCCAAGCCAGGCTGCGGTTCAGGTAGGGCACCTGTTTGATGCACAGGCTTAAAATAGGGAGAAAACAGCGAGCCGAGATTTCCATTACATTTGAGGAAAGGGGCAAGTGTGAGCAGTAGAGCCCATGCGTTTTCATGCGCAAGTTCACATGTTGTGCCCCCAGCATCTTCTTGTTGATCTGGATTGGAACTCGGTGGAGCCATTGGGTACCAACAGTACGAGCTAGAAAGCAAAACTGTGCAATGTGGAGGGGTGTGATTCCTGGTGATTCCAGCCATAGCTCAGTGTCAGGGTACCACTCTCTCTTGGTTCTTTGCAGCTGCCCTGTTAGAATACGTATTGCCAACCCAGTTCATGTTCAAGGATCGGGAATTTTAAACCAGGTAACAAAACTGAAGATTCTAACAACAACTTTAGCGCACACTGCCTCCTACATAAATTTATGCTGGGAAACAATTCAGGAAAAGCTATGGGTCTGGTCAGGGTTAATTTGCATTCCTCCCCACACACACACATTTATCCCATGATGCAAATGGAAATATAGGGAAATGGGCACTCCACTGTTCATTCCCCACCCCACCCCACGTTTTCCCTTTTGCCACTTTTTAAACCTGCCAATCGGTTTGCATCAGACTGTGATGCAGTGGTGAAGAAAGCCAAAGTGGTGGTGGTGGTGGTGGTGGTGGTGGTGGTGGTGGTGGTGGTGGTGGTGATGATGATGATGATGATGATGATGATGATGATGCAAAGCCAGCATAGCTGGAGGTTCAGAACAAGGAGGTGTTTAAAGTACACCAAACAAAGGCAAACACCTGGCTGGAAAATAGTACCTGTGAAGGGGATCTGGGAGTCTTGGTGGACCACAAATTGAACATGAGTCAGCAGTGTGATGCGGCGGCCAAGAAATCCAACGCGATTCTTTGTTGCATCAACAGAGTGTCTCTAGATCAAGGGAAGTGATAGTATCACTCTATTCTGCTCTGGTCAGACCCCCACCTGGAGTACTGTGTCCAGTTCTGTGCGCCTCAATTTAAAAAGGGTGTTGACAACCTTGAATGGGTCCAGAGGAAGGTTAAAGGTCTAGAACAGGCATGTCCAAACTGGCCCTCCTGGTGTTTTAGACCACAACTCCCAGAATTCTAAGCTTAGATTGCCAGTGACAAAGGACTGTGGGAGTTGCGGTCCAAAACATTTGGACGGCTGAAGTTTGGACATGCCTGGTCTAGAAGAAAAGTCTTATGAGGAGCAGCTTAGGGAGCTGGGAATGTTTAGCCTTACAAAAATAAGGTTGAGAAGGGATATGATAGCCATGTTTAAATATTTTAAAGGATATCATGTTGAGGAGGGGACTGATTTGTTTTCCATGGCTCCAGAGACTAGGGCTTGGAGCAATGGTTTCAAACTGCAGGAAAAGAGATTCCATCTGAACATTTGGAAGAACTTCCTGACGGTTAGAGCTGTTCGGCAGTGGAATATGCTGCCACAAAAGAGGTTGGTGGAGTCTCCTTCTTAGGAGGTTTTTAAGCAGAGGCTGGATGGCCATCTGTCGGAATACTGCGATGGGGGTTCCTGCATGGCAGGGGGTTGGACTGCACAGCCCTTGGGGGTCTCTTCCAACTCTATGATTCTATGGTCCACCCACAGATTTCTTGAAACTACAGGATCTCCAAATAAATGGACAAAACTTGAAGAAGGTAGATAACCTCCGGTATTTTGGCTGCCATTTCCAAGGTGATAGTGGCATCATAAGTGATATGAAAGCAAGGACGGATTCTAGGTACCATGGAAAGAACTCACGAATATGCTTTGCAACAGACCAATGCCAAACCCTCTCAAATCCAAGATTTATAAGACGATCCAGTTGCACTGTAGGAAACAGAGTTCTGGGCAGCAACAATGGGCGTAGGAAACCATCCCCATACCTTGGAAATGCATATGTTTTGTTGGATATTGGGGATTTCCCTATTCATCCATATCACAAATGATATTGTCCAACAGCAACAAGGTGTCATATCAATAACAGAGAAGAGGGGAGAAAGCCACCTTTGTGGGTATGGACGTGTCCTAAAGAGCAGCACCTTCCACCACTACCAAGACTGTTCACCACCAGAAAATCGATGGCTGACGGCCACGTGGATGGTAGGACACTGTTGATAAGAACATGCACATCGTCAGCCTGTGTCCTAAAGATGCGGCCAAAATGGTATTTCAGGATCTGAAGAGTGGGCCCCACCCCTGTGGGAAAACGCTAGGAAGACGAATAATGCAACGGCAACCAGCCTGCATGGTTCTAGGCAAACACCCAAAGATATTTCTTCTTCAGCAGCAGATTCTGCCTGGATCTTTCATCCCTCTGATTTCAGGATTCGGGGAGGTGAAGGCAGCAAGATCAGAGGCCTGGTTTCCAAAGAGTCAAGGCTAGCAAAGTACTGTGGTTCTCAGTTACTCAGGGAAAGTTTTGTGTCAGTTTGTTGGCTTATTGCAGGAGGAAACAACAAGAACGAAGCCTTGGCAATGTGTTAAAACAGGTGGGGGGTTTTTTTCCAAACCCCACCTCCTACAGGTACAGTGGACCCTCGTGTAACAAACGGTTTGTATAACATAAAATCTGTACAACATAAAAAATTCTGGAGATAGGGGAAATTTGCTTAACATAATTGCCTATGGGGCAAATCCGTACAACATAAAATGGTTGCGATTAGGGATTACTCTGTTTTCAATGCATTCCTATGGGAAATTTGTATAAAGGAAAATTTGCTTAACATAATTTCATTTGGAACGAATTAATTCCTGTATACAAGGTGCCACTGTACGTCACTAGAACGGCAAACAAAACCCATCTCCACATGTGGCCACTTAAAATGAACAAACCAGAATTCGCGAATGTGGCATCACCCCAAGTACATGCCAGTAGTACATTCACATTTTCCTCGCTGTGTGGTTGTGCTAGAAATCTATTTTTTGCAAAATGGCCCAAAGAACCAAGGCCGTCGCTCCAAACATAAATTCATAGAAGACCTATAGACGCAAAGTGACAGAGCCCTCGCTCCTGTCCTTCTTTCAGGAGAAAAAAAGCATTTTCCTCCCTGTTCTTCCTTTTAAATTTAAATGTTACAAGCAAAGCCCCCTTCCTAAAATTTCCTTCCCACAGGGCTAAACTAAACAAAGCAAAAATGTGTTCTGCTTATACACCGCCCCATACCACTTCACGTAGTCTCTGGGTGGTTTACAGTTTTTAATTACAGTATGCAGGCTACACATTGCCCCCCACCCCGCAAGCTGGGTCCTCATTTTACCGACCTCGGAAGGATGGAAGGCTGAGTGAACCTTGAGCTGTCTACCTGGGATTGAACCCTAGGTCGTGAGCACAGTTTTACCTGCAGTACAGGCATTTAACCACTGCGCCACGGGGCTTGTATAATCTACAGGGGTTAGAACAGGCCTGCCCAAAGTCCGGCCCGGGGGGGGGGGCAAATCCAGCCCGTCAGGCCATTCTGAGTGGCCCGCGGCTGGCTGGCCTGCCCCTCCCTCCCCCTCCTTTGCCCCATGTTTTTTTAAAAAAAATCTTCCGCCAACGCTGACACCGCCGGGAACCTTGTGAAGCTCAGCGCGTGTGCGGGCCACCGCCACCAGCATAGCTGGGAAGCTTGGGCGGCACCACAGGGGAAAATGTGAGGTTGGGCGCACACGCGGGGCAGTGATTGGGCGGGCCATGCCACCGGCACCGCTAGGAAGCTTGGACGGCTGGGCGGTCTGCTGCCACCGGCACCGCAGGGGAATGTGCTGGGGTGGGCAGGCCAGTGGGCCTCTGCCACCGCCAAGGAGCTTTGGGGTGGGCTGGCGGGTGAGCCGTCGCCACCGCTGGGGAGCTTGGGGGGGCAAGGTTGCATAGATCGCCTCTTCCTAGGGGCGACCTGTGGCCACGGCTCCCTGTGCTTCCTTTGGTCCCCACCTCCTTCTTTCCTCCCTCCCTTGGTATCCACCTTCCTTCCTTCCTTCCTCCCTCCCTTGGTCCCCACCTCCCTCCCTCCCTTCCTTGTTCCCCACCTACCTTCTTTCCTCTCTTGGTTTCCACCTCCCTTGGTCCCCGCCTCCCTTCCTGCAGGTGGGGTTGCAAGGGGTCAGTGGGGTGGCAGGGTCGGGGAGCAACCAGCCCCTGACACTTTCTCAGCCACCAAATCTGTCCCTCCTTACAAAAAGTTTGGGCACCCCTGGGTTAGAAGGACACACTGCTACTACACAGAGGAAATCATGGGTTTTGTGTATATGGGATCGGCAGGTTGCACCTCATGTGTTGGAAGGATGAGGGTCAAAAGTAGGTGGATTCCTACTAAGAAAGACAGTTTTTGCATGTATTCATGTGACTCTGAAAGATGGCCTACTATCAGAACAGAAGACGGGTTATACTGCTGCATCAGTCTAGTTGTCCCACTGAGCGACCAAGCATACGCCAAGGAGAAGGCTGTAAGTGGGACCCCCATGCAGAACCATCTCCTGTTGTGGCTGCCCAGCAGCTATATTGGGTTCACAGCTTGGAAGCTTTTAGAGGAGACTCAAAGAGTAAGAGACTGGATTTTGATCAGTAGGAAATAAAAGAATCTCCAACACCCGTAGCTGGTGATGCTTGCTATTTGACTCAACTATGAACTCACATGGTGGGGAATTGAATGCATATGTGTACTCTGTATACAGACATAGGAGCCTCATGGTGCAGTGGTTCAATGCCTGAACTGCAGGTAAAACTGTGCTCACAACCTGGGGTTCAGTCCCAGGTAGCAGGCTCAAGGTTGACTCAGCCTTCCATCCTTCCGAGGTCGCTAAAATGAGTACCCAACTTGGGGGTGGGGGGGGCAATGGGTAGCCTGCATACTGTAACTAAAACTGTAAACTGCCCAGAGACTACTTGAAGTGGTATGGGGCGGTATATAATCAGAACACTTTCCTTTGTATAGGGCTGAGCTAAGAAAAGACCAGCCTGACTCTGAGATGTCTGGACTACAACACCCAGAATGGTCCATTTAGCGTGGGGAGTGGATTGTCAGAACTGTAGTCAAAAAAGCAACACTTCCTTGGTCTGAAACAGGAATAAGCTGCTTATCATCTAAATCATTGGTTCTCAACCTGTGGGTCCCCAGATGTTCCTGGATTGCAACTCCCAGAAATCCTGGCCAGCTCAGCTAGTGATGAAGACTTCTGGGAGTTGCAGTCCAGGAACCACTGTTCTAGATTCTAGAGGAGCATTTTTCCAACTTTTTATTTTTTGCTTGCCTACCCGTTGTCAGCCCATCTCCATGAATTGTAGCCTTCATATAGAGTGGCACAAGGCTAGGGGGACTCTCTGCCTTCTCATCTTCAGCATTGCTGCCTCATCACCTCTGAATAGTGTCCCTGAGTGTGCCAGTGAAGGGGTGATGGTGCGTAAGGACTTTTGTCCTGGGTGAACTGCTGTGTTGATGCTGTGTGGATAGGAAAGGAGCAGGCAGCAGAGGAACGGATGCTGCCTTGGAGCAAAAGCCGATCGGGTGCAGAGAGAAGGAAGAAGAAACTGAGGGCTTTTTCACTGTTCAGAATAGAAATAAGCAACTTGCACTGTTAACGTATGTGCCTTTCCCTGCCATTACAGTGGTCCCCCGCCATTTCGCAGTTCATATACAGTGGAACCTTGACTTGCGTCATTAATCCGTTCCAGTGGTCTAGACTTAAGTCAAACATGACTTAAGTCAAATGAACGTTTCCCATAGAAAGTAATGGGAAAGCGGATTAATCCGTTCCAGATGATGAAAAAGACCCCCGAAAACAGCAATTTAACACAAATTTGACTGGGATAGGAGATTCCTTCTGGGGATGTAAATGAAATGTCTCTTCAAAGAGAGGAGGAGGCAGTGGAATTATAGTCCACAAGTTATATGCCTCCACTTTTTAATGTTCATAGCAACAATGTCTAACATTTAAGTTTTACTGATTTTTAACCTGACGTTCCAAGTTCTGAACAACTCTATGCTTAGCATTAGAGTCCCACAACTGTACAGCTCCCCAACTAAAATGCTTCCATTGTGGACCAGACTTCTGCAGCCAGATTTTTTACAAGACTGAGCCGACTGTCTAACCAGCGACGCCAGCCCCGACCTCCCGGCCCCTTCTTCTCCTCTGGCAGCAGCGGCGGCTTCGGTGAGGCCGAGGACCAGCTCCAGGTGCTCGGAGCTGGCCTCGCCGAAGCCGCCGCTGCCGGAGGAGGGGAAGAAGGCAGGAGCAGTTTGGAGGCGGCAGCCGCGATGCTGGGTTGTGGATGCCGCCTGATTCCAGTGCCTTGCGCCGGGGCTCCGAGATGTAAGTCAAAGCCTGCGACTCAAGTCAGACAGGCCCCTTCTTGCTGCAAGTCAAATATGATGCAAGTCAAGCAGTATGTAAGTCAAGGTTCCACTGTACTGCGGTCCCGGTATATTGCGGGACCACAGTATATGAAAGGCCAGGGCCCCTGGGGTAAGCTGCTTGGACCTATTTGAGGCCTACTGCACTTAACCCAGGCCTGACAGGCTGCCCCAAATGGGCCACTGACGGGCTTCCCGGGCCTGTCAAAGGCCCCAGAAGTGTTTTCCGACAAACTGGAAGTGACTTCCGAAAAACCGGAAGTGACTTCCGGATTGCAAGAAACCACTTCTGGGGCCCGGGAAGCCTGTTGGAGGCCCGTTCAGGGCAGTGCCATGCCCCCCAGTCCTGACCTGATTCAGAATCCTCATATCGCGGATTTTCAATTATCATAGGTCGGGTTGGGTCCCTAACCCCCGTGATAGGTGGGGGATTACCGTATTCAATTCTTTCATGTACCCCCGAAGGTCCTGGTTTGTACCCTGGGGTCACTGGTCTAGGGATATACTGTACTGTTCATTTTTATTTTTATTTTTATCTTTTGTCTTTCACTTTGGACTCCGAACTGCCAGAATTCTCCAAGAATTCCTCAGGCAGAATTCTTGGAATTCCTTCCTAAAGACACACAGGCAGTTACTTCACATCCATTTTGTCTCTGTATATGTTGTGTTTAGGACCGGTACAAAAAAATTGTACTCCACATCTGTTGTGCAACTGTCGCAACCATGCCCCCTGAAGCCTGTCTCAGCACGACAAACTTGTACCTGGTCCTGGGGTGGTGTTCTCTCTTGTCCCTGTTCTGCCCCACTTCTTGTCCTGGTTCAAGATGCTTCCCAGAAGGCCTAATCCTCGTGGGAGATGTAGTTCTTTGGAGGAACCATATAACAGAGCTTAATGGACACTAAACCTATAGCTCCCATGAAAACCTGGGCTTCCCAGGAAGGATGACGGTCGTTTCTTTTCTTTATAAGAAGTAGATCTAAGACAGCCTGGAAGTAAGACCTTGTTCCAGGCGTGTAAAATAGAGGTGTGTGTCTGAGGGTTGCCATCCCAAAACTTCTGCCTGGGGAATTCTTGCAGAATTCTTGAATTTCGTGTTTTTTTTTAAGCCACTCTGTTACATCCTGAAAGTAGTGCATGCTCACTGTAGATAGCCTTCCTGGGAGATTCTGGGAGAGGTCGTTCAAAAAGGAACGTTCCCAGGGTCTGTGTCAAACCATCCAGGTTGGCCCCCATTGATAGATCTCATAGCTGCGGAGTCAATATTTCCACTATGTGCTGCATGGAGAGGTATTTCTTTTTGCCTGCTTCGTCCGCATCAAAGAAAAAACAACAACAACAAAACCCCACAAGCTTTGCCCAACTGGGTATACTCTTGAAACTGGCCACCCTCATACCTCCAAACATGAGAATAGCATTCAGGGAGTCGCAGCAGAATTGTGGTGAACCATCCAACTTCTGCCGCACCGAGGTTCTGCACACACTAATTTGTAGTTGTTGGCCTGTGCTGTCCTGTCGCTTGGGACTGATGGTGATCCTCAGATGGTTTTTGAGTCACGCCAAGAGGGGTTAGCCACAGGGGCGTGGCATGGGGAGGGCAAAGAGGTGGGGCACCCCGGGTACAGCAATTTGGGGGCACCAAATCCTAATTGGTGCCCCTCCCACCAGAAGGAGCTGGAAGACAGCCGCGGACTTGCCCAGGCCCCCATCCAGGTGATGGCGTTGGTCAATGCAGTGGGTGGGTGGACGGACAGAGAGCTCAGTGCCCGTCCAGGCTGCGGCGTCCAGCAGGGCAGGTGCCAGCCCAGCGGGCGGCAAATGTGGCAAGGGGCAGAGGCATAGCTTGGGGAGGGCAAGGGGGCAGGGCGCCCTGGTGCAGCAATTAGGGGGCACCAAATTGCCTACCGACCCCCCAATGCTGCCCCTACCCACCATCCAGATTATATTTTGCAGTGGGGGGCACAAAAACTTACTGTTGGCCCAGGCTCTGGTAGCCCTAGCTATGCCTCTGGTGAGGGGTGGAACAGCAGATCTGAGCGCAGAGCTCCAATCAGGGCTGCCCGCTCCCGCTCCCCACGCGCCAATCCCAGGCCTGGTGCCTCCAGACGGGGCGGGGGCATCCCCCATCGCCGGGGGGCACCCTATGGAGGTGCGGTGCCAGCTGCCAGTCACAGATGGTGGAGCCAATGGGGCGCACGCAGAGGAGGGGCTGTATGTGGGGCTGAACCAGGACTCTAAAGCATGCCCCGCTGCCGACTCGAAACCACCAGCAGCCGCGGCAACGGCTGCGCTCCACCATGGCCACCACCACGGCTTAGTACCTGCCGCACAGCAACCCCCCTTATGATTCACATATTGGGGAGGGGGGCTGACTTTTGCACCGGCCTCTGGAAGCCCTAGCTACGCCTCTAGTTAGCCATTGTGGTCTGCCCACTGAGTTTCCACAGTCAAGCAGGGATTTGAACCCGGCTCTCCCGAGGCGTAATCCCACCTTCCGTCTACTGTGGCACACTGGCTCTCCAGCGACCGGTGGAAATGAAGTGAGTGTCTAGATAATTAGGGCACTCGAGTTTAGACATGATGTTTCGTGTTGCCAGGGTTATAGGCGGCTCGGTAAAGACCCAAGATTATATGTCTTTGAAATGGGGGAAATAGTCTGCAAATCCTAGGCTGCTCTCTATGTAAATTGACATAGAAAAATTGCTTTTATAAACGAGAGTTGGGTCTCTTTAAAGCTAATACATTGGACAGGGGGGTTGTTTCATTTCTCACCTCCCTGGTAAAAAGGTTCTGTCAACACAGAGAAGCTGCCAACTTTTTTTCCAGAAGCATCAGGAGGAGTACAGCAGATGGAGTTGACCAACCAGTGGCAGGGGGCAATTTTGGTAATGATTGAACAAAAATAATGATCCTTCCTTGCCTCCACCCCTAATTGTTGGTATTTTAAAACCAAACTAAGCAATCTGAAGAAAACGTGGAGCTTCAAGAGATGTCTTGAGATTCTGGACTCATTAGTAACTTGTATCCCAATCTAATATGGATCCATACATAAATGGCATCAAGGCAAAGTTCCTATTCATCATTATGATGTTTATATGGAGCATCCTGTGGCCAGGAAACAGAAGAAGAAAAACTAGGAGGATGTGAAGGGAGAAAGTAAGGATCCTCCATGTCCAAAGGCAGTGTATCTCTGAATGCCATTTGCTTGGGGGTAGTGGTGGAGGATGAGGTCTGCTGGCTTCATATTTAGCTCTTGGTGTTCTTAGAGGCTAAGCATGATGGAGGATGCTAAACTGGATTAATCTCTGATGTTTCATGATGCTTTTTATTTTGCAATTTTATACAAAGAGATTAGACACCTAGATGCCCTAAGCACATCTGATCTCGCCTGATTTCAGAAGCTAAGCAGGGTCGGCCCTCGTTAGTACTTGGATGGGAGACCACCAGGGAATGGTGTAGGTGCCTGGAGTAGGAACTGGCAAGCCACTCCAGTATCCCTGCCAAGAAAACTCCATGGCTATGGGGTCATGAAGAGTTGGACACGACTGTAATCACACACACACACACACACACACACACACACACACAGAGAGAGAGAGAGAGAGAGAGAGAGAGAGAGAGAGAGAGAGAGAGAGAGAGAGAGAGAGAGAGAGAGATGTGCAGTCACAAGTCCAGAGGTACTGTAATCTGGTCTCCAGGCTGGACCTCAGTGTGGGTCCACTTGGTTTTGAGAATGTGGCATCAGCAGAAGCTCTTTTTGGCTTTCACTAGTGACTTATGTGAGTCAAGAGCTGGACCTAAGGTGGATGATGCAAATAACACCCCCAACTTTCATGATCAAGGAAAAAGTGATGGCTATAAAGGGCTGGATGGAATGATGAAGAGGAGGAGGACGACGACAACGACGATGAGGACTATGATGATGATGATGATGATGAAATTATCAAACAGCATACAAGATCACTACGCTGGATTTTGTATTACAAATCACTAGTCAAACGCTTCCCAAGGGTTAGGACTCCGTGATGTATCTGCGAATTATGTGAGCAGATCCCAGTAAGGTGGCCTTCTGCAGCTGACTGATGGTGACTTTGTCAACTCCCTTTTCCCCCTAAATAGTTGTCTAGCTCTTTAGACACAGCACCCAGTGTGACGATTACCACTGAGACCACCTGTACCAGTTTATGCCAGAATCTCTGAAGTTCAATTTTCAGATCCTGATATCGGGTAATTTTTTCAAGTTGTTTCTCGTTGTTTCTACTATCACTTGGTATAGCAATGTCAATGATCCAAGCTGTTTTCTTCTCCACAATCGTAATATCCTGGGTATTATACTTCAAAACCTTGTCAGTCTGTATTCGGAAGTCCCAAAGTAATTTTGCATGCTCACTTTCAATCACTTTTTTCAGGCTTATGATCCCACCAGTTCTTTGCTACGGGCAGATGATAAATTCCAGTGGATCATTTGAGCAACTATATTATGACGCTGTTTGTAATCAGTTTGAGCAATCTTCTTGCAACAACTCAATACATGCTCAATAGTTTCATCTGCCTCTTTGCAGAGGTAATCAGCTGGTTTTTCTATTCTAGACTAAACTGCATTTGTTCTAGTAGCTTGTTCTTGAGGTGCAAAAATCAGGGCTTCTGTCTCTTTTTTCAGTGTTCCATTGGTGAGCCATAACGAGGTCTTTTCCTCATCTTCTTTTCCTTTGATCTTTTCAAGGAACTGTCCGTGTAGTGCTTTATTGTGCCAGCTATCAGCTCTTATTTGCATCGTTATTTTCCTGCATTGAGTCTTTGTTTGCTGTACTTTAAATACCTCCTTATTCTTAATCTCCAGTAGAGATGGGCACGAAATGAACAATTTTTTGTTTCTGTTTTTGTTTTTTGTTTTGTTAGGTAACGAAACAACAAATGAATTTTGTCTCTAAAATGAAACGAAACGAACAGAAATTTTGTCGGGCGTTTCGTTTCCGTTACTGCAATATGAGTGAATTGCTTAAAATCCTTAAAAATCACAAAAAATTGAAATAAATGGTAACAAAATGGTAACGAAACAAACGAAAATGATTTTTTTGCAAAAATTCGCAAAAAAGGAAACGAACCGAAACGGACCCTCCAAATGACAAACGACAAACGAAATGCCATTTTTTTTATTCATGCCCATCTCTAATCTCCAGTAATGCTGGCTCTGCGTCGTGGTCATCGTCGTCATCATCATCATCATCATCATCATCATCATCATCATCATCATCATCATTAATTACTTTAAGTAACTTTTTCAAGCTTTGCATCCAACCCTGTATAAGAGGCAGCTTTTGGAACTGCTTTGTTACAGGCATGTGGTTTGTAGTAAATCATTGTTGGGATTGCATTTTAATACAAGGTTACTCAATTGGCACCTCTCTGGAACGAATGCAGATTCAAATGCCATTGGCACTTTGAAACCTCTGCTGCATTTCTGAGTTCATGACTCAGCTTATAACAAAACAGCAGCAATCTGCGTTCAATAAAAAAATAAATGAATACATTTGAAAAAAAGGAACATGAAAAATCTGTGCATGTATTATGTGGCACTGTTTCCGATTTCACGGCAAGCCTAGCAGAGCATTTGAGTGTGTGAACGGTTTTAAAGAATGGTTTTAACAACACACACAAATACACACAATCCACACGATTTTCCGTGGCTGAGCGGAGATTTGAACCCAGGTATGTCCACCATATCACAGGAGCTTAAAAGAAAATCCATGTACTTGAAGAAAGGGGACCCAGAAACACAGACTTAATCTTTATGCAGGGGAGGTAAAAGGTGGGGGGAGGGAATGACTTCAGTGAAATCGGCCTTGATAGATTCCTGCATGTCAGTTTGGAAGGAACCTCTCCAGGGATTTTTACCAAGGCACAGGGAGTGCTGTTATGAATAAGGAGAATCCTTCCCTCGCCGTTCATGGGCCTCTCAGATCTGGTGTCTTCCTCTTGGAATGGAAGTCTGAAACACTCACTTTTCCTCACTCTGATTCCTCTCTGACTTTGTCTTGGACACTGTGGCTCTTGGCTGTATCGAGAGAACCTGCCTCTGGCTCGTATCTCACAAGCCGGGTGAAGATTGCCCAGAAAGTTGAAGGCATGCTACCTGATAAGCATGTTGATGCATGCTACTCACATGTACAGTTCCCGTTGCCTTAAAAAGGCAAGTAACATCTTACAGGATTCATCTCATCCTGGGAGAGTGAGAACAGACAAAAGAAAATAATTTTTTTTTACCCAGCGCGTTGTTAGTCTGTGGAACTCCCTGCCACAAGAGGTGGTGATGGCATCTAGCCTGGATGTCTTCAAAAGGGGATTGGACAGATTCCTGGAGGAGAAGTCCATCACAGGTTACAAACCATGATGGAGATGTGAAATCTCCAGGCTTAAAACTGGGGTACTTCAAGGGCCAGATGCAGAGGAGTGGTATCAGGAGACAGATATCTAGTTTTGTGTGCTCCCAGACGCGTCTGGTGGGGCTACTGTGAGAGACAGGAAGCTGGACTAGACGAGCCTTTGGCCTGAGCCAGCAGGGCTCTTCTTATGTTCTTATGTTTTTATTTACCATCAGTTCAGGCATCCTAAGTTGAAAGAGGTGGAAACTGATTTTGTTTATTATGTGTCCTCAAGTCACCTCTGAGTTATCAATGGGTGACCTCCAGAATGTCCTCCATGCCGCTCAGATCCTGCAGACCTGAGCCTGTGGTTTCCTTTAGGGAGTCAGTCCATCTTTTATTTGCTCTTCCTCTTTTTATTTTTATTTATTTATTTTGAATATTTTAGCCCACCTTCCTCCTTTCATCTCTGCTTTTAATACTATCCTCCCCCACAGACTGATGTCCAAACTAGACTTTCTAACCCCATTTGCCTCTGGGTCTTCGACTTTCTGTCAGACCGCTCTCGGAGGGTTAGAGTAGGGTCCCACGTGCCCACAGCCCTTAGCCTCAACACCGGCTCCCCACAGGGTTGTGTGTTGAGCCCCCTGCTCTACACCCTCTCTACTCATGACTGCACCTCTATCCACCCCAGCAACAAAATCATCAAGTTGCTGGTGACACCACTGTGGTGGGGCTCATTTCCAGAGGGAACAAGTCCGCCTTATCTGGAGGAGGTTTAGCGGCTCTGTGTCTAGTGTGGAGACAATAATCTGGTCCTTAACACCACCAAGACCAAGGTACTCATGGTGGATTACAGGATTAAAATGCAGACATTCAGCCCCTGTATATTGGTGGGGACTGTGTGGAGAGGGTGGCTGAATTCAAGCTCCTGGGTGTTACCATTGAACAGGGCCTGACCTGCAGCGCTAACACGACTGCTCTGGTGAAGAAGGCCCAGCAGAGAATATACTTCCTCAGACTCTTAAAGAAAAATAATCTGAGCGAGAGAGACTGCTGGTGTCCTTCTACCGATGCTCCATTGAGAGCATTCTTACACACTGTGTCTGTGCTTGATTCTGCAGCTGCACAGTCACGGATAATAAAGCTCTCCAGAGGGTCATAACCACAGCCCAGAAGATCATCGGTCATCCTCTCCCATCTCTGGAAGTGCTATACAGTTCCCGTTGCCTTAAAAGGGCAAATAACATCTTACGGGATTCATCTCATCCTGGACATTGTTGTGGTACTACTGCCTTCAGGCAAGAGATACAGAGTAACAAAAGCAAGAACAAACAGATTAAAAAACAGTTTCTATCCAAGAGCCATAATCATCTTAAATGATGTGACCAAATAGTATGACCTTGGGGAGTTGTGATGGTTGTGATGAATGTGTATGATTGCTTTTAATTCTCTTTACCTTTAAAATGTTTTCTAATCTCCTTCTGAAATTCTTTGATGCTTTCCAGTAGCCATGAGTAGAGATGGGCACGAATCAAAAAAATGGCATTTCGTTTGTCGTTTGTCGTTTAGGGGGTCCGTTTTGGTTGTTTCCGTTTTTCGTGAATTTTTGCAAAAAAATCATTTTCGTTTTCGTTCGTTTCATTACCATTTTGTTACCATTTATTTCAATTTTTTGTGATTTTTTAAAGCATTTAAAGCAGTTCAATGTATTGCCGTAACGAAAACGAAACGGACGACAAAATTTCTGGTGTTTCTGTTCGTTTCGTTTCATTTTAGAGACAAAATTTGTTTGTCATTTCATTGCATAACGAAATGAAAAAATGAAAATGGAAACGAAAAATTGTTCGTTTCGTGCCCATCTCTAGCCATGAGAGATTCAGCATCTGCTGTGCCTGGACGACCTGCAGCATCCTAGATAGGATTCAGACACTGCCACTAACGTATTAATGCTGCCTTCCAGATGTTTTAGCCTACAACACCCCTCAGCCACTGTCAATACAGCTGGTAGATGGAGATTGTAAATGGTGAGGTATGGAAGAACTGGAGAAGGCCACCTGGAACAGAAGCTTGCTCTAAAAGATAACATCCCAGAGCCTGAACAAGTTAGATTTTGGACTGCAATCCCAGACCTGACCTGAATAATGGTTTGCAGTACACGTACTTCAGGATCTTACTCTTCCCTCTGCTGCATTGCACAGTTGTTGGTCTCCTGGCCAAGAAAGCTACACAAACACAAGCCCCACACCCCACTATCTCTCCCCTTCTCCCTTCCCTGCCTCTTCAACAAAGGAAGGATCTGCCTGATCGTTAGGGAACCGATTGCAAAGAAATAGCACTTAATGATACCAGTTGCCTGAAGTAAGTTACTTTTGGGAGGTCTCATATTCCTTGCATGCACATCCCAGTTGCCTGATCAGGAGACAGTTTGCAGATCAGATAAATGGCATCGGATTTGCATAATAATAAAGCCATTTGTTGGGGGTTTAAAAAAAAGAACTTTACTGCTGTAATAACAGGGAAAAGGAGCTACGTGCAATGCAAAACAGTCTGCTGGGTAAAATTCAATTCCTGAGGTGGTGTTGAAGAAGCTGGGAGTTGCAAAAGACAGTTGTATGAATCCCTCACAGGCAAATGAGAAAACTGGAAGCTTCCTTCTGGCTTCTAAGGGTGTGATCATGCAAGGAAACAGATCATAATTTGAACCGCTTGTGCAGTTGATCTTTTTCCAGGTACTGTAATCCCAACAATGATTTACAGGTACTGTAATCCCAACAATGATTTACAGGTACTGTAATCCCAACAATGATTTACTACAAACCGCATGCCTGTAACAAAGCAGTTCCAAAAGCTGCCTCTTATACAGGGTTGGATGCAAAGCTTGAAAAGGTTACTTAAAGTAATTAATGATGATGATGATGATGATGATGATGATGATGATGATGATGATGATGATGACGACGACGACGACGACGACGACGACCATGACGCAGAGCCAGCATCCACAAGATGTATCTGTGCCCCAGATGGAACTTTTTCTTTGTTCCAACTAAAGGCCTTCTCCTCCTAGGCAGGGGCTGGTGTGGAGCAATGTCCTAACACAGTGGTGGAGAACCTTTGGCACTCCAGATGCTTTGGACCACAACTCCCAGAATCCCAAGCCTGTATTGCCAATGACAAACGACTGTGGGAGTTGTGGTCCAGAACATCTGGAGGGCTGAAGGTTCACCACCACCGTCCTAACAGATGGAAGGGTTGCTTTAAGGGAAATTGCCCTAAAAAGTATAGTCTCCAAATCCCGCGATGTACTTGTTCCTCTCTTTTTGGCACTGGTTAGGCCTCATCTCGAGTGCTAGGTCCATTTCTGGAGGATGCACTTCAAGAAGGATGCTGGCAAATTGGAGGGGGGCAACAAGGTTGATGCAGGACCTCGAACCTTATGGGAACTGTGCTGCTCTGCCTAAAGACAAGAGATCTTATATGGAATTTTGGGTTTCATGGTGTACACCAGAGGTTGTAAAGGATAAAAAGGAGTACGAGTTCCAGCATCCCTCTGCCTGGGGGGGATTATGGGACTTGTAGTTCTCAAAAGAAACCATTCCAAACTCTCATATAAGCACAGTTATAGAAGAGGTAGCCATCGTAGTCTGTGCAAACGTGCCAGTCAAAATCCAAAGAAACCCAATGAAACGAAAAAGGCAAAAACACATGGCATTTTTATGTTCTTAAAAGATTAACTATTATATTTTGCTGTGACTTTAATGTTAACTTATCCCCCCCCATGTGTGTGATGAAGTTCACATTGAATTACAATAGTCGGCCTTTAAGGTGCCACATATTTTGTGTCTTTTTTCATTTTGCTTCCTTTCTTTGGCTTTTGCCTTAGATACCATCATTGAGAAATGTAGGGTCCTGCATCTAGGCACAAAAAAATGAATTGCACAGATATAGAATGGGAGACACCTGGCTGGAGAATAGTACATGCGAAAGGGATCTGGGAGTTTTGGTGGACCAAAAATTGAACATGAGTCAGCAGTATGACACGGCAGCCAAGAAAGCCAGTGCGATTCTTGGTTGCATCAACAGAAGCATAATGTCTCTAGATCAAGGGAAGTGATAGTACAACTCTGTTCTGCTCTGGTCAGATCCCACCTGGAGTACTGTGTCCAGTTTTGTGCACTTCAATTTTAAAAAGATGTTGACAACTTTGAGTGGGTCAAGAGGAGGGTGACCAGGATGGTTAAAGGTCTGGAAGAAATGTCTTCCGAGGAGGGGCTTAGGGAGCTGGGAATGTTTAGCCTTACAAAAGGGGATATGATAGCCATGTTTAAATATTGATTGATTTCATACACTAGTGTTTTCGATGTTGCTTTGATAGGGCTGCCAACGAGTATGATTCAGTGCTACATAAACATTGTGTTTGGTTCAACCTTCAGGATTCTAATCTGTGGATTTCACTGATAAATAGAGCGGATAGATATTGAGCCAAAACAATTTTTTTTGTGAATCAAAATCTGCTTCTTCAGAGACTGTTGTTACGTGACATTATCTTGTCTTATGGCCTTATGAATAAGTTCTCTTCTAAATGTCCAGTACTCAACATCCGTGCTCAGCTCTTATAGACTCAACCGGGTGGCTTCTTTTAGGGAGTCACTCCATCTCGTATTTGGTCTTCCTCTTCTCCTGCTCCCTTCTGCTTTTCCCACCATTATTGTCGGTTTCAGAAAATCCCACCTTTCTCGTGATGTGCCCAGAATAGGATAAACTCAATTTAGTCACTTTTGCCTCCAGAGATAATTCAAAAGTACAATGTCAAAATTCACTTTACGAATCGGTAAATTTAAGTTCCCTTGCATAGCTCTCCCCCACCAAAAACAAACAAACAAACAAACAAAAACTGGATATCCTTACATTGTTTTACCACATTGTACTCACATGATATATGGATCATATCACTTCCTTATGCATACTAAAAAAAAGCCAGATATCCTCTAAAAATGAACATTGGACCATGAGGAAATGATGTAATAACCAAAAGAAGTGTTGCCCAAACTGCATCTGAACTCCCAAGGTTGGGAACCACTTGTATAGAATTATAAAAATGGTTCTACCTTTTGGGTACAAAATACTTCTCCCTCTCAACAGACTTTGATGTCTGGCTCAGAAACAAATCATAGTATTCCTGTGTCAGCCGGATCTCCCTAGCTGACATCCTGGCTAACATCTGCTAATTAACTCCTTAATAGTACCATTCCTGCGTTAATGAATCATTCTTATCTCTATTCTCATCTGGATATGATGCTCACAATCATAGGAATAATAAATATAGGGAAGATTTATTTGTATTTCTTTGTCTGAAAAAGAAAGCTGACAGGGAAAAAAGCTTAATGTGAAGTGTGGAGCTGGAAAGGAGCTTTGTTGATACCCTTGGCTGCCAGAAAGGCGTACAAGTATGTCCTAGATCAAATTAAACTTGAACTATTGTATTTTTCAGTGTATATGATGCTATTTGTTTTTTTTAAATCATGGCACTAAAAATTAAACTGTGTTGTATACCTAGAGGTAATCCTTTCCCAAGCTGTGGGGGTGGAGTGGAGAAGAACCCAAACTGACTTTGCTGTTTCCCTTCCTTTCTAGCAGCCATTCTTTACTCTCTGTATCCTGAAGCCTCCTCTGCGCTTTAGTTTCTACATGGACCAGAGTCATTTTCAGCAGGGAAAGGCTTGGGGGTTGAGCAGCCCATTAAGCAGTGTCTTTCCATGCTGAAAAGAAAGGTGCAATCCCTGCAAGAGTGCAGCAGAGAGGAGGGCAATCAAGTGCTCCTGGAAAGAAAAGGAAACAGCAACGGGTTGGGTGGAGGAGAACCCAAACTGACCTCGCTGTTTCCCTTCTTTTCCGGCAACCCTTCTTTACTCTCCTTGTCCTGAGGCCTCCTCTGCGCTTTAGTTTCTGCATGGATCAGAGCCTTATTTTCAGCAGGGAAAGGTTTGAGCAGCATATTAGGACGTGTGCTCACGACCTGGGTTCAATCCCTGGTAGCAGGCTCAAGGTTCACTCAGCCTTCCATCCTTCCGAGGTCGGTAAAATGAGTACCCAGCTTGCTGGGGGGCAATGTGTAGCCTGCACACTGTAATTAAAATTGTAAACCGCCCAGAGACTACTTGTAGTGGTATGGGGCGGTATATAAGCAGAACACTTTGCTAAGCAGAACACTTTGCTAAGCAGAACACTTTGTGTCTTTCCATGCTGAAAAGAAAGGTCCAATCCCTGCAAGAGTGCAGCAGAGAGGAGGGCAATCAAGCGCTCCCAGAAAGAAAAGGAAACAGCAGTGGGTTGGGTGGAGGAGAATCCAAACTGACCTCACTGTTTCCCTTCCTCTACAGCAGCGCTTCTTGTCCTCCTCTCTGCTTTGCTCTTGCAGGGATCAGAGCATTCTTTTCAGTGTGGAAAGGCACTTCTTAATGGGCTGCTCAACCCCCAAGCCTTTCCCCACTGAAAAGAAGACTCCAATCCAAGCTGAAACAAAGAGCAGATGAGCCTTCAGGAGGTGGAAAGGAAAGGAAACGGGGGTATTTATTAATTTATTAAAATAAATTAATTTGGGCGGGCCTTTAATATATATCAGTGCCTTATAGGTGGTAAAATGTGGTATCTCTGGAGGCAAAAGTGTTGAAACAAAGCCCACATTCCTTCAGAGAGATCATGAAAAGGAAAAGACAAGGGGAAAGTTGAAGGCAATGGTGGGGGGGGGGGAGGAAGACTAATATGAGATGGACTGACCCCATAAAGGAAACCACAGACTTGAGTTTGCAAGAGATGATTGGGGGAACTGAGGACAGGATATTTTGGAGACTTTTCATTCATAGGATCACTGTCAGTCAGAGGTGGAACCATAAGCAGGAGCAGCAGCGACAACATTTGGAAAGGTTATGTGTTTTAGAGATGTACTAGTTGAGGATGTCTATCTAAACGCTCTAGCCCTGATTTGAAGAGTTGAGTTTCTGTGTGGCACAAGACCTAGTGGAACCCACAAGCGAGTTTCTGAGACGCTCTGTTCCATCTAAAACTCTTAATCCTGCCTCTCAAGGAAGCCACACGAAATTTCTTCACGTCCCTCTGCTGTCATTTTAGATGTTCCTTTTTCTAAAATAATGCCAACAATATCACAGCAGGGGCAGGGTAGGATAATATCCATTTATGGCCATGGGAGACGAAGTCTTTCTCCTCTTTATCGCCACGATCGATCGGCAGGGAAAGAATGAAAGTTGTACGCCTTTCCTACAGAAATCTTAAGAAGGACTGTTGCTGTGCTTAAAGTGCTGTCTTGTGAACTTGCCCGAATACGTTATCTTCTTCCTGAATGACTGCCAATAAAGTAGGCTGTAAGGCTTATGAAAAGCTCCAGGTGGAGTAAATGCCTGGCTGCTCTTTCAACCGCTCTGGTCGAATCAGAAATGATTCTGTCTCAACCTATATTTCCTGGCTGTCAGTGGGGTCTTCCCAAGATAGATCCAGGTATATCTTGGAGGCTATCTTGGCTTTACAGGCACAACGGAAAGGACTATTTACAGCACCTACCTGGAAAACGAAGACATCCATTTCAGCATGAACGTCTGCGAATTACAAACCACTTCTTCAGAGGGTCGATATTGAAACAGGTTACTTCGGCCAACTTTCTGGAAACGATGCTATGTTGTTAAAGCTGATTATGATACCACCTTAAGGGCAACAGCTCCATCCCTATAGAATCTGGAGATCTGTAGTAAGAGCTTGCGGAGGATCTGCCAAAAGTGAACTTCATCATCATAATCATTTGTCATCATCACAAACTGCAGAGCTGGAAGGGGCCCAATGGATCATTGAATCAAACTCCCAAACTCTCTCTCTCTCTCTCTCTCTCTCTCTCTCTCTCACACACACACACACACACACACACACACACACACACACACACACACCTCCCTCCCTCTCTCTCTCTCTCTCTCTTCCTTCCAACCCCTAGCCTATTTGGCTCTTTCATGCAGCTTCCTTCCCTTTTTATTCATAGTCTTCCATTCGGACCACTTTCTGAAATGAAGCAAAGACCCATGCCATATTTCCAAAACTGGAAGGATCTGTAGTAAGATCCACAGCCAAATCTATATCTGCAAATCACCTGCAATCCAGCAGGGGGAGAAGGGAGGGAGAGTCACCACTAGACATGGGCACAACTCGGAGAAATTGTTGTTTCCGTTTTCAGTTATCGTTACGGAAACTGTAATGATAATTAAACCGTCAGAACTCGAACTCAAACCGAAAAAAGAAAAATTTGGTCGGGTTTTTCGTTTCTGTTTGTGGCATCGCGGCGATCGCGCAATGAGAAGCACAGAAAAAGTTTTTAAAAGTTTTTTTAAAAAACCCCAACTCCCGTCCAAAAAAGCAGGCGAAAATATGCCTGCCTGAGGCTTTGCCACCTACCAGAGGGGTGGTTTCTGGGGGGTCCCCGGCCTTTCCCCCCCTTCTCCTGTCCTGGGCTGCTTGCACCAGGCTGGGGGGGGGGTCATCCTCGTCGTCTGTCTCGCTGCATGCCATGCGGCGAGGGGGATCCAAAATGGCGACCGCAATTTTTTTTTAATCATGGTCAAAAAACACACCAAATCACCACAGAAATATGTGAAATTTATTTATTTTAAATGCCCACTCGCCGCCCGCCCGCGTCGCCGCCCGCCCACTCGCCCGCCCGCCCATGGCCCCCTGCCACCGCCGCCTGCCCGCCCCTCCCCCCATCGCCTGCCGCGCCCGCCGCCTAGGGCGTAAAAACACCTAGCGTCGGCCCTGATTGCGGGACGCTCCTATGCTCTGGGAAGTCAAATCGCGCTAAATCCCAGTCGAAACGACAAACGACAAATGGAAACAACAAATTTTTGAAAAAGTTCGCGACAAATGGAAACAACCCGAAACAGACCCCTTCTGACAAACGAAAACTCGAAACATCATTTTTTCTGGTCGTGCCCATGTCTAGTCACCACTGGCTCCCTTGTGATCATGTGATTTGCTCCAGTGCTCATCTATCAAGGCATTGCTTATTGATCAAGGCAAGATTTAGAAGAAATGTTTGCTTGTCTTGCAAAACGCTCTTAAACCATGTTACTCATAAACCAAGGTATTACTGTAGTGCAAAGTACAAATACTATTTTGACACCACCACCCACAGTTCGCCCGGGGCACATGGCCTGCATGCCCCCAGTAGTTGCTGCCCTGTCTGTGGGTGTGATTGTGTTGGCATGGGTGTACCCGTCGCAGCACAACATCCAGGGACATCTCAACCCCAGCAAACAGATTTGCTGGAATTAAGCCTTCCTTTCCCGATGGTTTGTTGCCTTTTTGCAGACACTAGCAGAAAAGTTTCCAGAAGTAGGTTGTCTGCAGAAATATAGCTCTCAAAAGGAGTTTGCAGATTTGATGAGCTGGGGTGTGTATGTGCGGAAATCTAGCATACTCCAATGGTTGTAGTTCATTAGACTCTACAGACAAACTAGATGTGCTGGTTTCCTATCCCTTTACATCCGATAAAGGCATGCTTTGTTTTCCCAGCACAAATTGCCACATCACCCTGAACACATCCTATATCCACTGACTTGGGAAATTAAGCAGTGTTAGGCTTGGTTAGTAGTGCGGGGGGCATCTCTGTTTTGGAACATTAGATCGCAAAATAATAATAATAATCCGTGAGTAGAATTGGGGAAATGAACTTGTGACTATCTGCAGTTAAAACAGAGAATGTTTGACTGCATCAAATCAGCATTATTTACAGGCTTATTAAACAGTTGTGTCCTCTATACTAATAGGTGCATCATAAGAACGGAACAGTGGGTTCTTCAGCTATAGTTGTCAGAATCCTACAGTGAGCATGGCTTGCAGGACGATGGGAGAGGCAATCCAAAAGATAAGGCATAAAACTGATACTGTTCTTCAAAATACAGTAGGACCCCGGTATCCGCTGGGGGTTGGTTCCAGGCCTTCCCATGGATAATAAAAACCGTGGATAAGAGAGAACGCCTGCCCACCCACCCCCAAACTGCTGTTTCCTGGTAGTAGCTTGCTTTATGACTGCTGTTTTGAGACAGTAGCTTGCTTTATGGCCACTGTTTGTGACAGTAGCTTGCTTTACAGATGCTCTTTGTAACAATAGCTTGCTTTACAGCTGCTGTTTGTGACAACAGCTTTCTTTACAGCTTGCTTTGTGGCTGCTAAATTATTCAATTTTTTTCCTCTGCCAACCGTGGATAACTGAATCAGTGGATACGGGGGTCCTACTGTATTCCATTAAGAGCACATCCCTCCTCCCTAAAATAAAATATATTTTGGCATCCCCTTTGTCCGGCAGAGATGCACAAGTTAATGGAGACGGGCTCCTAAAAAGCAGAACCGAGAGTTACCTGACACTAATTACAGCATCTGGGAGTTATAGTCCAAGGCCATTAGAAGTCCCAAAATCAGGAGCCACTGGCATGGGTCACTTCCAAATACAGTGGTACCTCAACTTACAAATTTAATCCATTCCGAATGCATGCTCTTAAATCGAACTACTCTTAACTTGGGAGTAGAATAAGTTAAAAAATAAAAAAATGAAAAAAAAATTGTAAGTCGAGCAGACCATATCTAAAATTTGTAAGGTAGCAGTTAAAATGCCAACAGTTTTCCGCTCTTAAGTTGAATAGCTCTTAAGCTGAGCTGCTTTTAAGTTGGTGGTACCGCTGTACATTTCTTTTAACACAACACTATAAAAGTTTGACTGTAAATAGATTCCTGATTGAAGCTGTCGTTTCTCCTCTTGTTGCCTCTTCCAGACATGGGTTTAGATCAAATCAAACAGCTCTATATTGCCATTGCCATCTATTTGAAAGAGATGCTGCACAACTGAAAAATATACTCAGTTTTAAATGTTAATAGCAACAGATTCCCCAGGTTTTGCTTTCCGTCCATCCATAAGAACATAAGAACATAAGAAGAGCCATGCTGGATCTGGCCAAAGGCCCATCTAGTCCAGCTTCCTGTATCTCACAGTGGCCCAGATGTGTCTGGGAGTGCACGAGACTATATATCTGTCTCCTGATCCCACTCCCCTGCATCTGGCCCTTGAAGTACCCTGGTTTTAAGCCTGGAGATGACACATCTCCATCATGGTTTGTAACCTGGGATAGACTTTTCCTCCAGGAATCTGTCCAATCCCCTTTTGAAGGCATCCAGGCCAGATGCCATCACCACTTCCTGTGGCAGGGAGTTCCACAGACTGACATGTTCTCACTAACCCAGCCCTCAATTTGAGTGTATGACCCCCAGTTCTGGTAGGGAAAAGAGGCTCCCTCTATCCACTTTGCTCATGCCCTGCATTATTTTGTACGTCTCAATCATATCCATCCATCTGTCCGTCCGTCCGTCCGTCCTTCCGTCCTTCCTTCCTTCCTTCCTTCCTTCCTTCCTTCCTTCCTTCCTATTTGTATCCTACATTTTCTCCCCCCAGGAGGACCCAAGAAGGCTTACAATAGTAAAACAAACAGTATTAAAAGCTCTAAAAATGTCAGCCGTTATGACAAAACTGAAAAGCCCCTTTTCAAGCGCCGGGTCCTCCATCCAAGCACTAGCCAAGCCCGACGCTGCTTAATTTGCAACATCCGACAACGCTGTCCGTGTCCAGAGCAGTATAATAATGATTTCGTACTGGATGAACTATTAGGCCCTCTTAAAATAGAAAGGACAAGAGAGAGAGAGAGAGAAAGGAAAAGAGGACATTTAGATCGAAACCCCTGGTGATCACATCTAGGTTGTGTGAAAGAGTTTAATATAGCGGCCCCCCATTTGGGTGTGCCAGTCTTTGCTCAGCTCATCAGATCTATGAACTCTTTTGAAAGATAGCTCTCTGAAGATGACCTCCTTCTCCTGGAACCTGTAAAAGGAGAGCCAAAACTAATGCTTTTGATGACTGAAATCTTGTTAACACTATTTCTCTGGGGTTCGAGGTGCAAGAGTATCCTTTAATGGTGTTTTCTTCACCCCAAGCTCTCCAAACCATCAGCTCTGTCTGGAAGCCCCACGGAATATGGAGCACTGTACCTGGAAGGGACTCTCGCTTGGTGGCAGGGCAGGGTTTGTTTTTTTCATACAAAAGGTTGCAGGTTCAATCCTCATTCACAGAATCCTACAATCATAGAGTTGGAAGGATCCTATAGGGCAGGGCTGTCCAACTTTGAACAGTCCGAGGTCTACTTTTTCTGGACGAAAGTGCCTGAGGGCTACTACACTAAAACCTCTACTTACGAATTTTATCTGTTCCGAGCATATGCTCATAAGTAAAAAAGAAATGTAAGTAGAGCAGCAGTTTCCCATAGGAACACATTGAAAACCAATTAATCCATTCTGGAGGGATTCCTTCCTCCGCTCTGCACCAACAACTCAGTTGGTCACAAGACAGTGGCACGCCGATCATCTGGCTGGTAGGGACAGCAGGGGACTGTGCCATGGCTGTTGAACTGCCCCACTTGGCTGAGACATTGGGTTGGCAGACCCAGAGCTTTGCTGAGGCAGTGGTGGTCCTTGAGATGGGGGAGGTAGAAGTGGAGAACTTATCACCTCACATTTTTATTGATGGCTGGCAGGCTACTTTTGAACCCTTTACGGGCTACTGGTAGCCCCCGGTCTACCTGTTGGGCAGGCCTGCTATAAGGCCATTGAGCCCCACTGTCTGCTGAAGACAAGAATCCCAATAAAAATAGTTTCGACAGATGGTTGTCCAATTGGCCTTGGAGTACTCACCACCTCCCAAGGTCATTCATTCCATTCCTCATTCATTCCATTGTTGTACTGCTCTAACAGTTAAGACATTCTTCCTGATATTCTTCCTGAAATCTGGCTTCCTGTCGCTTGAGTCCATAATTATGTGCCCTGCACTCTAGGATGACCAAGAACAGATCCTGCCCCTCCTCTATAGGACAGCCTTTCAAGTGTATTTGAAAAATGCTCTCCTATCTCCCCACAGTCTTCTTTTCTCAATACTATGTATGTCCAGCACGTTCAGTCTCTTATTACCTTTGGCAGTTACTTCACATCCTTCTTTGTTCCGCAACTCATTTTGTACCGTGACAGCGTCGGTTGCGATCACGTAGTTTTGTCCCTGTTTCAGTGTTTCCATGGCCGTGATAATTTGTCTCGTGACAAGTGTTACCTCACGGACTTGTATCGTGACAAACACTGAATTTGTCTAGCTTCCTTTGGGGGGGGGGGCTTAAAAATTATTTTTCGATATTTTGCTTCTGAAAAGTCAAAATTTTAAAAAACGGACACAGTTTTCTGAGAGAAACAAATGTTTTGTTGCGTGGCAGTCGTTACTACACAGTGTCTTGTCTCGGAACACAAAGCAGGAACAAAGAGTGACAAGACAAACCATACCCCAGCACCAGGTACACTGTTGTTGCGCTTAGCACCCGTTCCACGTGGTCAAGACAAATTTCAGTAGTTGTGCAATGGATGTGAAGTAACATTTTTTTGTACCGCTCCTAAGTGCAACACTAGCAGAGACAAAACGGACGTGAAGTAACCACCTTAATTAACCTATGTGAACTCTGGGTTTGGTAGTCCAGAATCTGAGCCAGATGAGAATCTTCTTTGTACAACAGTCTAATTCAGGTGATGGTGTATCACGTCTCCTGCTTTGCACTCCATCTCCAATTTGCCTTTTTTTTTTTTTTTTTGCTGGCCAGCCCTATCCTTCCATCCTATATATCCCTTTGAGTTGGTTCATAGACACCGAACCATGCTAGACCCCAGATCAGCCATTGACATTGACTTTCTGGATAACACCTGGAATCTTAGCATACCAGGCATGTCCAAACGTCAGCCCTCCTGTTGTTTTGGACCACAACTTCCAGAATTCCAAGCCTGTATTTCCAATGGCAACGGACTGTGGGAGTTGTGGTCCAAAAAATCTGGAGGGTCAAAATTTGGACATGCCTGGCATAGACCTTATGGTACACAATCTCTCTCTCCAACAACGCCACTGGGCGTCACATGTCCTCTCCGCTCATCCTTGGGTGCTTATGACCAGCCTCACTCCCTGGATGCATGACCCCCAAAGAAACGTCCATCCATAAGAACATAAGAAGAGCCATGCTGGATCAGGCCAAAGGCCCATCTAGTCCAGCTTCCTGTATCTCACAGTGGCCCCACCAAATGCGTCTGGGAGTGCACGAGACTATATATCTGTCTCCTGATCCCACTCCCCTGCATCTGGCCCTTGAAGTACCCCGGTTTTAAGCCTGGAGATGACACATCTCCATCATGGTTTGTAACCTGGGATAGACTTTTCCTCCAGGAATCTGTCCAATGCCCTTTTGAAGGCATCCAGGCCAGATGCTATCACCACATCCTGTGGCAGGGAGTTCCACAGACTGACATGTTCTCACTAACCCAGCCCTCAATTTGAGTGTATGACCCCTAGTTCTGGTAGGGAAAAGAAGCTCCCTCTATCCACTTTGCTCATGCCCTGCATTATTTTGTACGTCCCAATCATATCCATCCCCAAAGAAACGTCCTACATAAGATAACCGCTAAGAATTCAAAGCAGGTATCTATCTTCCAGGCTATATGACTTATTTTGTTATTGTTGCCTCCGTGGATGGAAGAAATAGGAGGGAGGATGCTTGTTAATTTTTTGCTGAGAAATCACAGCTGCTGCAAGATATGAACAAATATTGACAGCACGCTCCCACTCACCCACCCCTCCTCAGCTTTGCAAAGCCAATAAGATTGGGAAGTTGCTTGTTTAATCATGCTAGGGTTGTGTATCAGCTCCTCTGCGAAACAACAGCCTCATCCAGGTCACTGACCCTCACCGGCTGCATCAAGACCTACGCTTCACCTCCAGCAGGACGTGTGGGCTGCCTACAAGACAGGACAACAATAGGTGGACTTAACTGCATCAAAACTCTCTCTTCTCTCCTGCCCCATGGATCTGAACAACGCTGAGGCAGATGGCGCATGATGGCTAACAATCAGCTTGTAGGCAGAGAAGCATGGACCTCCCAAACGGCCTACAAGTAGATGGATGGCTGCCTTAATCTGCTAAAATAACGGCCTCCAGTCATTTGTGTGCATCTTTCATTAATGTGTTTTGCTTGTAGACATTCAGGAATGAGGAGAGAACATAAGGCCTCTGTTTTTGTTTTTGTTTTTGTTTTGTTTTTTAATGTCACAATTTACGTTGATTTCTATGAAACGGTCTCAGCAAATTGTTGGTTGTCTTGTCAGTGCTGGAACCTGGATCTTGTGGCTCCCATTGATTTCAAGTGGGGAGAATTGGCGTCCAAGGTGGGCGGTGAGTTCCATATCAGGGCACAGGAGGACACACATTTGCATCAAGTGGCATTTGCAGCGAAGACGTCGCAAGGCAAAATTAGACATCATTGTTCTTGGTTTCAAGTGCATTTCATGTGAGTTCAGGACAGCGGCCAGGAGGTCATTGTGCCCCTCATGCTTCTGGTCCATGTGGTGCTTCCTGTGGACGATGGGCAATATCACGGCCCCGATCTCCCTCTTTTCTTGTGGCCCCTGCTCTTTAAATTAGACTTGGAGAACCTTGCAAATCAAGGATCCATTCAAAAAGAGAATGATTTTCTGGCAGTCCATCAGATGGAAGACTTATCTTCTATTTTTTTTTTTAAAAACTTTGCCACCATTTTCTTACCACAAGACTTCGTGTTCTGGAGCAAGAAAAGCCAAGAGAGATCCCTTTGAGATTATGAAGGAGATCCTTTCATGACTTTTAAGTCCATCAAGTACCGTATTTCTCTGTGTATATGACAATAGTTTTTTCTAAAATCATGGCACGAAAAATTAAAGTGTGTCGTAGATGCCCTAAGCACATCCAATCTCGCTTGATTTCGGAAGCTAAGCAGGGTCGGGCCTGGTTAGTACTTGGATGGGTGACCACCAGGAAATACCAGGTGCTGTAGGCGCCGGGAGTAGGAACTGGCAAGCCACTCCAGTACTCCTGCCAAGAAAACTCCATGGACATGGAGTCACGAGTCGGTCACGACTGTAACGACACAACACACACACACATACATGGAAGTAAGCCTTTCCAGGGGTGGAGGTGGGGTAGGGGGGGACGTCAAGCTGACCTTGCTACTTCCTTTTTGTGTTCTGACGACTCCTCTCTGCTTTGTTTTTGCAAGGACCAGAGCTTTTATTTCTGCAGGGAAATGCTTGGGGGTGGAGCAACCCATTAAGAAGTTCATTTTCAGAAAAAAAAAGAAGGGTCCAATCGGACAAGAACAAAGCAGAGAAGAGGGCAATCAAGCACTCCTGGAAAGACCTCCCACACCCTCCTTTTTTGTTTTGTTTTCTTTCTTAGTTGTTGATCAAGGCAAAATTGATCAGAAAGGCTTGTTTGTCTTGCAAACACTCATAAACCAAGGTACTTGGTAAACCCCCACCGATTGCAGGGGTTAGGGACCCAACCCGACCCACAATAATTGAAAATCCGCAATATGCGGATGCTGGGTCAGGTCAGGACTGGGAGGGCTCTCTGGAGGCTCTTGTACTGACCCCAGGCCTGGCGCTGCCCCAAAATGGCATGCAAGGGGCTTTCCAGTCCCACAGAGCCCCCAAAAGTGCTTTCTAGTGATCTGGAGGTTGTCACTTCTGGTTTATCGGAAGTCAGTTCCGGTTTGCAGGGAAGCACTTTTGGGGCCTTCGACACGCCTGGGAAGTCCTTTCCTCCTTACCCCAGGGGGGCTTTTTTTCATATACTATGGACCCGCGATATACTGGGATCACAGTATATGAACCGCAAAAGGGCGGGGGGAACATAAGAACATAAGAAGGGCCATGCTGGATCAGGCCAAAGGCCCATCTAGTCCAGCTTCCTGTATCTCACAGTGGCCCCACCAGATGCATCTGGGAGTGCATGAGACTAGATATCTGTCTCCTGATACCACTCCCCTGCATCTGGCCCTTGAGGTACCCTGGTTTTAAGCTTGGAGATGATACATTTCCCTCATGGTAACCTGTGATGGACTTTCCCCCCAGGAATCTGTCCAATCCCCTTTTGAAGGCATCCAGGCCGGATGCCATCACCACATCCTCTGGCAGGGAGTTCCACAGACTAACAACTGTACTCGTAAACCAAGGTATTACTGTAGTACCCTCATAATGGAGAAGTATGGCATTTCAAGTAAAAAAATTAAGACCCTCCTTGCTATTTTTAACAATCCTATTTATTCCTTTTGCCCAATAAGTTCAAGACATGGGTGTCTTCCTCTGTTCTGAGCCTCGTAGATAGAACAGGCGGAGAGAGCCAAAGGTCAAGCCTGGAGCTTATGGTTTGGTGGAGGTTTGAATACTGGCCTTTCAAGTTCCAGACCAGTCTTCTTGCTATTATATCACAGTGACCTCCCCCTGATTTTTTTTAAGTTCTCCAAAAGATTCATTGAGATCTTTTGATGGACTTTGGTCTACTATAGAGTCTGCCATGTGAGCCTCTTGTGATACCTGTCAGGAGCACACTGGGTTATCTGAATAGCTGTCAGTCATGCAAGAAACAAAGCTCAATTTCATAATATCATTTGCCAATGAAAAATCTCTTGTGTGGCCCTCCTTCATGTTGTACCGCTGGTCCTCCTCTTCCTCCTATGTTAAAGGGGAAAGCGCGACATTCTATTCCTGTATTTTTCAATAAGAGGACAGCTGAACAAGTTTTGTAGCAAAGCCGGAGGGAATTCTCATTCCTCAAGTACTCGCCAGGAAATTATATGAGATGCTACTGCATTTCCTGCTGACAGCAAAAATGTGTTTGATGCAGTCTCAATGAAAGAAATAGGTTTACAAAAGGGAGAGAGTGAGAGAGAGAGAGAGAGAGAGAGAGAGAACAATTTTTTTATCGTAGATGTGTTGCTGTGTGATCACTGAATGCCAAGGTACCATGCCTGTCTTTGGAAAAGAGAAAAGGGGATTGATATATCTGTTATTTCTTGACTTCAGTTTTCATGCTAAACCATACATTGGCTCTTTATGTATGTATGTATGTATGTATGTATGTATGTATGTATGTATGTATGTATGTATGTATGTATGTATGTATGTATGTATGTATGTATGTACAGTGGACCCTTGTATAACAAACGGTTTGTATAACATAAAATCTGTACAACATAAAAAATTCTGGAGATAGGGGAAATTTGTTTAACAGAATCGCCTATGGGGCGAATCCGTACAACAACAAAATGGGCAAATTAAGGATTACTCTGCTTTCAATGCATTCCTATGGGAAATTTGTATAAAGGAAAATCTGTTTAACATAATTTTATTTGGAATGAATTAATTTCTTTATACAAGGTACCACTGTATGTATGTATGTATGTATGTATGTATGTATGTATGTATGTATGTATGTATGTATGTATGTATGTATGTATGTATGTATGTTAGAAAGGGGTACAAAACACCAAAATGGCATTTCATTTCATTATTCATTTCATTTTTTATTGTTTTCTATTGTTTAGAATGAAACAAATTTTTAAAAAATCATTTTTGTTTGTTTCATTTTTCTGTTTTTGTTTTTTTAATATTACAGCTGACCAGCCAGCCAGTAGGCGCTTTTTAAAAATTAAATAATAAACAAAAATGAAACGGAACGAAATGAAAATTTCCATTCCATTTCATTTCATTTTTTAAAAAGGGCACTTTGTTGTTCATTTCATTTTGTAGTGAAACAAAAAACAAAAAAACAAAACCAAAAAAGCACATTATGCTCATTTCTAATGTATTTATGTTTGCCACGGAGGGTGGTGGAGTCTCCTTCTTTGGAGGTTTTTAAGCAGAGGCTGGATGGCCATCTGTCGGAAATATTGTGATGGCGGTTCCTGCATGGCAGGGGGTTGGACTAGATGTCAGCATTATAAATTCAGTGACTTACAACATCGCAAAATACCTGGCAACTATCCTAGCCCCACTGGTTGGACACACGGACCACCACATACACAACTCAGAAGAGTTTGTTTCTAAAGTCAGGGAGCTCAAACTGGATACAGAGGAAACCATGGTATCCTTTGATGTTACATCACTCTTTACCAGCATACCCACCACTGATGCGCTAATAATGGTAAAGAGAAGATTAAGAGAAGACAGCACCCTCACCTCCAGAAGTCGCCTCAACCCAGACCAGATAGGCCTGCTCCTGGACCTGTATCTGAACACCACATATTTCATGTACAGAGGGGACTTCTACAGACAGAAGCATGGCTGTGCCATGGGTTCCCCAGTGTCACCAATTGTAGCAAACCTATACATGGAAGAAGTGGAGAAGAAGGCACTCAACACCTTCCCAGGGACAACACCATCCCACTGGTTCAGGTATGTAGATGATACCTGGGTGAAAATAAAGACGCAGGAAGTACAGGCCTTTACAGACCACATCAACGCAGTGGATCCTAATATTAAGTTCACTAGGGAAGACACCCAAGACAACAGGCTGGCTTTCCTGGATTGTGCAGTCATCATCAGACCTGACCGTGGCCTAGGAGTAGAAGTTTACAGGAAACCCACCCACACAGATCAATACTTACTGTTTGACTCCCACCATCCATTACAACACAAACTAGGAGTCATCAGGACCCTAAGCCACAGAGCAGAGAGCATCTCCACCTCCTCAGAAGCCAAGAAGAAGGAAGACAGGCACCTAAAGACAGCACTTAAGGCCTGTGGATGTCCAAGGTGGGCCTTCAACAAAGCAGTGGGCCATCCCAGAAGAACAAGGGATCAGTCTGAGACCCAGACCCGACAGAAGAACCTGGTCATTCCCTACATGGCGGGAGTGTCGGAGAAGCTTAAAAGGATTTTTGGCAAACACCACATCCCTGTTTATTTCAAACCCATGAACACACTAAGGCAGAGACTTGTCCACCCAAAGGATCCAATACCAAACCATAAAAGGAGCAATATAGTATATGTGGTCCAATGCAGTGAAGAGTGTTCAGACCTCTACATTGGAGAAACTAAACAGCCATTAAACAGAAGAATGGCCCAACATAGGAGGGGTAACAGCTCAGGACCAGAATCAGCAGTACACCTCCATTTGAAGGAAAAAGGCCACTCTTTCAAAGATGAGGATGTACACATATTAGACAAAGAAGAGAGGTGGTTTGAGAGAGGAGTAAGGGAAGCCATTCATGTTAGCATTGAAAATCCCTCCCTCAACAGAGGTGGTGGGCTCCGGCATAGTCTAACTGCTACTTATCAGGCTGTACTTTCCAAAGTACCCAGGCAAATCAAGGAGCCTTCACCACCAGGTCACAGCTAACGACCCATCCTTGATGGGTTTCAGCACCTTAGGCCATTGTTTACCTTAAGGCCATGGACACTAATGTCTCCCTAACGAGCCTATTCAGGCTTTGTTCATCTTATGAGCCAATCAGACCAGGGGACAAGAGGTCAAGCTGACTATAAGAAGGTCTCTTGCACTAGCTGTATTCAGAACGATGAAGCTGTTTGGATGAACAGCGAAACGTTTCTATCTCTCAAAAAAGAAGTCCAGTAGCCATGACTCAACTCCCAGTTATATAAGCAGAACATTATTTTATTTTATTGTTTTACTTTTTGTGTGTGTCCCCCCTTTCCCGCCCCTTTTCCCCTTGATGTACAAGCGGTCTGATCTTCAGTGTTCCTCACCTCCACAGCGGTTCATTATCCAGCTTATACTTCTGCATCTATTTGATTTGTATTCTTGCATGGAGCAGGCTGTTATATTCTGGCATGGAGCAGGATCAAGGGAAGTGATAGTACCACTCTATTCTGCTCTTGTCAGACCCCACCTGGAGTACTGTGTCCAGTTTTGTGCGCCTCAATTTAAAAAGGATGTTGACAACCTCGAGCGGGTGCAGAGGAGGGTGACCAGGATGGCTGAGGGTCTGGAGGAAATGTCTTATGAGGAACGGCTTAGGGAACTGGGAATGTTTAGCCTCTCTAAAAGAAGACTGAGAGGGGATATGATAGCTATGTTTAAATATTTGAAAGGATGTCATGTTGATGAGGGAACAGGTTTGTTTTCCATGGCTTCAGAGACTAGGACTCGGGGCAATGGTTTCAAACTACAGGAAAAGAGATTCCATTTGAACATTAGGAAGAACTTCATGACAGTTAGAGCTGTTCAGCAGTGGAAGATGCTCCCACAAAGGAGGGTGGTGGAGTCTCCTTCTTTGGAGGTTTTTAAGCAGAGGCTGGATGGCCATTTGTCGGAAATATTGTGATGGGGTTTCCTGCATGGCAGGGGGTTGGACTAGATGGCCCTTCAGGTCTCTTCCAACTCTATGATTCTATGATTCTATGACTTGATGGCCCTTCCGATTTCACTATTCTATGATTCTGTTAATCAAAAATAGCATAATACAGATGACCTGGGTTTTGGCTCTAAGCAACAACCCCTTATATTTAAGGGTCATTTCTTTGCTGTCATCTCAATTTTGATTCATCATGACAGAACAGAAAATCCTTAAGCATTATGAATTTTTTATTAGCCACTGAAAGTTATCTAATTCTCCTGCAGCCATTATCTTTTCTTGCCTTAGTGTTCCACTGCCGTTCCATTTTTCTACTTTCTTTTTTTCCACTTCCTCGGGAGTCATTTCATTTCACTGGCTTTTAGCAATCATCAGGCAACAACTTCTGCATATCTCGGACTCCTTCATTTTCTTCTCCCGGTGTTTGCTCCTCTTCCTTTCTTAGAATCCGTTCCAGCTTTCTGTACTATACATCTTGAATGTAAAATCATCATAGAATCACAAATTTTGTAAACCACCCACAGTGTCCGTGCTGCCAGGGGGCACAGTATAGATATTGATATACCAGGTGATAGTAGAGTCACTGAGAAACATCTTGAAAAAAATTACCCAATACCAGGATCTGAAAATTGAGCTTCAGATACTCTGGCATAAACTGGTACAGGTGGTCCCAGTGGTAATCAGCACGCTGGGTTTGGTACATAAAGAGCTAAGCAAGTACAGTGGACCCTCGTATAACAAATAGTTTGTATAACATAAAATTTGTACAACATAAAAAATCCCAGAGATAGGGGAAATTTGATTAACAGAATTGCCTATCCATAGAACATAAAAATGGCCACAATTAGGGATTACTCCCGTTTTCAATGCAAATTTGCTTAACAGAATTTCATTTGGAGTTAATTAATTCCATTATACAAGGTACCACTGTATTTAGAAGAAATTGGAGTTGACAAAGTCAGCATCAGTCAGCTGCAGAAGGCCACCTTACTGGGATCTGCTCACATAATTTGCCAATACATTACGGAGTCCTAAACGCTTGGGAAGTATTCGACTAGTGAAACTGGGAGTTGAGTCATGGCTACTGGACTTCTTTTTTTTTTGAGAGATAGAAACGTTTCGCTGTTCATCCAAACAGCTTCATCGGTCTGAATACAGCTAGTGCAAGAGACCTTCTTATAGTCAGCTTGACCTCTTGTCCCCTGGTCTGATTGGCTCATAAGATGAACAATAGCCTGAATAGGCTCGTTAGGGAGACATTAGTGTCCATGGCCTTAAGGTAAACAATGGCCTAAGGTGCTGAAACCCATCAAGAATGGGTCGTTAGCTGTGACCTGGTGGTGAAGGCTCCTTGATTTGCCTGGTTGGACAGCCCCACTGGTTGGACACACGGACCACCACGTACACAACTCAGAAGAGTTTGTTTCTAAAGTCAGGGAGCTCAAACTGGATACAGAGGAAACCATGGTATCCTTTGATGTTACATCACTCTTTACCAGCATACCCACCACTGATGCGCTAATAATGGTAAAGAGAAGATTAAGAGAAGACAGCACCCTCACCCCCCAGAAGCCGCCTCAACCCAGACCAGATAAGCCTGCTCCTGGACCTGTGTCTGAACACCACATATTTCATGTACAGAGGGGACTTCTACAGACAGAAGCATGGTTGTGCCATGGGTTCCCCAGTGTCACCAATTGTAGCAAACCTATACATGGAAGAAGTGGAGAAGAAGGCACTCAACACCTTCCCAGGGACAACACCATCCCACTGGTTCAGGTATGTAGATGATACCTGGGTTAAAATAAAGACTCAGGAAGTACAGGCCTTTACAGACCACATCAACGCAGTGGATCCTAATATTAAGTTCACTAGGGAAGACACCCAAGACAACAGGCTGGCTTTCCTGGATTGTGCAGTCATCATCAGACCTGACCGTGGCCTGGGAGTAGAAGTTTACAGGAAACCCACCCACACAGATCAATACTTACTGTTTGACTCCCACCATCCATTACAACACAAACTAGGAGTCATCAGGACCCTAAGCCACAGAGCAGAGAGCATCCCCACCTCCTCAGAAGCCAAGAAGAAGGAAGACAGGCACCTGAAGACAGCACTTAAGGCCTGTGGATATCCAAGGTGGGCCTTCAACAAAGCAGTGGGCCATCCCAGAAGAACAAGGGATCAGTCTGAGACCCAGACCCGACGGAAGAACCTGGTCATTCCTTACATGGTGGGAGTGTCGGAGAAGCTTAAAAGGATTTTTGGCAAATACCACATCCTTGTTTATTTCAAACCCATGAACACACTAAGGCAGAGACTTGTCCACCCAAAGGATCCGATACCAATCCAAAAAAGGAGCAATATAGTATATGCAGTCCAATGCAGTGAAGAGTGTTCAGACCTCTACATTGGAGAAACTAAACAGCCATTAAACAGAAGAATGGCCCAACATAGGAGGGGTAACAGCTCAGGACCAGAATCAGCAGTACACCTCCATTTGAAGGAAAAAGGCCACTCTTTCAAAGATGAGGATGTACACATATTAGACAAAGAAGAGAGGTGGTTTGAGAGAGGAGTAAGGGAAGCCATTCATGTTAGCATTGAAAATCCCTCCCTCAACAGAGGTGGTGGGCTCCGGCATAGTCTAACTGCTACTTATCAGGCTGTACTTTCCAAAGTACCCAGGCAAATCAAGGAGCCTTCACCACCAGGTCACAGCTAACGACCCATCCTTGATGGGTTTCAGCACCTTAGGCCATTGTTTACCTTAAGGCCATGGACACTAATGTCTCCCTAACGAGCCTATTCAGGCTATTGTTCATCTTATGAGCCAATCAAACCAGGGGACAAGAGGTCAAGCTGACTATAAGAAGGTCTCTTGCACTAGCTGTATTCAGACCGATGAAGCTGTTTGGATGAAAAGCGAAACATTTCTATCTCTCAAAAAAAGAAGTCCAGTAGCCATGACTCAACTCCCAGTTAAACGAACCTGGATGACTGAGAATCTTCACAGACGTATTCGACTAGTGATTTGTAATACAAAATCCAGCATAGTCATCTTGTCTGATGTGTGATAATTTGATGATGATGATGATGATGATGATGATGATGATGATGATGATGATGATGATGATGATGATGATGATGATGATGATGATGGAAGGGGTCTACAAGGTCATCAAACCTAACCCCCCTGGCTCAAGTCAGTAATAAATTCCATGGATATCTGCCTGGTGGTTGCCTGGATTTCTCCTAAACACCTCCAGTATTAGACCACTTGCCAACATTGTAAACAAAACAAACAGGAAGATAAAATGCACCCTTGCCTGACCCTTTGCTCATGTATGCATTGAGAGGGACTAGGTTGCATCACCCTGTTGCCTGAGAGTTAGTATAGGTTTTATCACTGTGGGACTGGCCCTGATCCCCTTTCCGGCAAGAAAGATTCCTGATCCTGACCCAAAGTTCAACGGTGGACTGGGGTGTTGGCAGTGAGCTGGGGGTTTACAGAGGAAAACATGGTAGATAAGGAGGATGGTTGGGTAGATGCCATTGACTGAAAGGCATTTGAAGCCCGGTAGTTGCGGGTATGCCAGAACACTCAGCGAGCAGTTGGGAGATGATCTGTCACCAAGACCTTGACGCTGGGCGCTGGGAGATCTTCGTACCTCTGGAGGAAGCAGCCCGAGTATAGCGAGATGATGGAAGGTGAAGAGGCTGGAGAACCAGGAGGGGAATCCGCAGAGTCAAGGGGCCCCATAGCAAAGACCTCCTGATCAGCAGAGCCGATTCCACTTGATTCACCCTCACCCTCCTATCTTACCTCCATCCAGTCCTTGTTACTCCGGGGAGCCCACACATGTCCGTGTAGACTTGGGCTGTGCCTCTAAGGAGGTGTAAGTACCACACATATAGAGCAGCTACCACCAGCAGTGACTATAAATGAGTAGGTGAGGAAGGCACCCATTACAGAGGAGTAGCCAGGTTACACCAGTCAAGAGCCCTCTCTAACTGGCTCACCTGCAAGGCATTCTGGACCTGGTTGAGTAGTAAACAATTGCTGTAGGGTAGTGTTGGCGAACCTATGGCATGGGTGCCCTTTCTGTGGGCACCTGACATTGCACCTTCACAGGCACCTGCATTCAGGTTAAATTGCTGTCTTGCCACTTTATGAAAAATTAGTGGGTTTTGAATCGCAGTTTGGGCAATGGGTCTATGAAAGGTTCACCATCACTGTCCTAGGGCTTCTTGCTGTTTATTTCAAACTGTTTGGCAGGGCAGTGAACTCCCTGGCACCCATAGAAGTCCATAGGTTTGTGGTTGGCTTGGTTGTGTAGCTCCAGCAAAAGAGATTATTCCAGTAAATGTTTGCTGTGTCATGATGATGGTGGTGGTGGTGGTGGTGGTGGTATGGTGAGTTATTGGATTTCTATACCATGCCACCTAGCAACTAGGCCACTTTGGGCGGTATACAAAGTTGCATCATAACAAAACAGAACAAGATACAATATAAAGTAGCATAACAAATGAAAAATACACATAACTGAATCTACAACAAAACCATAAACATATATTCAGGAAGCAAGAACTTCATGGTGGTTAGAGCTGTTCAGCAGTGGAATATGCTGCCACAAAGGAAGGTGGTGGAGTCTCCTTCTTGGGAGGTTTTTAAGCAGAGGCTGGATGACCATCTGTTGGGCGTCCTGAGATGGGGTTTCCTGCATGGCAGGGGGTTGGACTGGATGGCCCTTGAGGTCTCTTCCAACTCAATGATTCTATGATTCTAAGACGGAATAAGATTGGAAAGCAGATTGTGAGAAAGGTAATTAGTGACCAGGGAAAGCAGATCTAAGTAGCCATGTCTTCAGATGTTTTTAAAAGACCAACAGCGAGGGAGCCAAGAGAATCTCCGGTGGAAGTTAATGGAGGGACGCCCAGAGGGGCGGGGCACTTACAACCACCTATCCAAAGAAGCCTCCATCCTCATGTTCTAACCTCTGGGAACACGACACAATCTCTGTGCTCTTCTGCAGCCCTATGGATTCTCTGTTCTGTCTTTGTGGCAAAGAGATCGATAGAAGAAGAAACTCTTGTCCCTGTTCCATTTTTTTTACTTGCTTTTTTTTCCACTGGGAATTTTCACAAGTGACACTTCCCCTTTCTCGCCACCGCCAGAGCTCTTTGGAGTGACACTAATGGGGTATATCATGCACAAGAGACCAACTCGTATTGATCGAGAGCATCTCTTGAGGACAGCTTTTGCATGCACATTTAATGCTTGATGTGGTGTTTCGGTCAGCTGCGAATGGATGCCACCATGAGCAGATGCATTAAGATCTGGGTTAAAACACACACACACACACACACACACACACACACCCTCTAGGGGCTCCGATTTTGTCCGACATTGTGTGTTAAGGTGGCAGGTGGCATTCATAACAGTGCTGCATCAAGAGTATTTGTATATCTAGGATGAAGGAAGGGAAGCTGTTTGTACTATGGATTGAAGGGATTATTGAAATAATGATCAGGTACCCCAAACATCTCTTGATGTCAATGTGTCGGCCTAGATCAGTGATGGCGAACCTTTTAGAGACCGAGTGCCCAAACTATGATTCAAAACCCAATATTTTTTCCACAAAGTGCCAATACAGCCATCTAACCTGAATACAGGTGGCTGTAAAGGGGTGATGTCGGGTGCCCGCAAAAAGTGCTCCGTGTGCCACCTTTGGCACAGTGCCATAGGTCCGCCATCACTGGCCTAGATAGACACTGGCTGGAAAAAAAATTATATATATCCTGCCTGCCTGCCTGCATGCCTGCCTGCCTGCCTGCCTTCATCCCTCACTCCCTCCCTCCCTCCATTCCTTATCTATCTATCTATCTATCTATCTATCTATCTATCTATCTATCTATCTATCTATCTATCTATCTATCTCCCAAACTTGTATACTACACCGATTAGGGATAAACACTACACTGGGCTGTTTACAACCAAAATGAAACAAGTGCAGCATAAAACAAAATAAATATAAGCAATATACTAATTACTAACACACATATAGTTACATAAGGCAGCCTGACAACCCCGCAAAAAAAACGGGAAGGGAAAGCTCAAGGGAAAACAGGTGACCGTATGATTGTCAATCCGTAAAGCAATTAGAGATTAAGAGAGGATGCTCTCAAAGACATCCTTAAACAGGCTCAAATTAAAACCATATTTACCAAGGTTGCACATCTCCTGCATTCATTCCACGTCTCCTTCCCCTTTCTAGCGAGCTGGCGAAAGTGCTTTACTTCTGTGGCCTGCAACCCCCAGGATGCCCTGGCCATCCTTGTTGCAAAACTCTGGGGGTCTTAGTAGAAGCCCTTCCAAGAAGGACAGGTGGCTTTCAGAGAAGTGCAACGAAGCTAAGACGGAATCCTCTCCCGAGTCCTCCTCATTTTTTCCTCCGTGTCTTTTCCTATCTCTGGGCAGCTTTTGCCTCCCGAAAGGCTCAACAGATGGGGAGAAGGAAGCTGGGGAGGGTAACGTGTTCTGAGATCCATTTAGGAGTGGTACGCTTTGCCTAGCCTACACACTTGAACTGCCTGGAGTGATGGACGGGCACGGCACAATCTGCGTCCTTCTTGGGGAGCGCAGGCCCCAGACTCTCGACAAGTTTTGTGGTGAGCGATGGGAACACCCATTCTCTCTCTTGCTTCCCTTTTGGCTTCTCCGAGAGCTTGGGTTTGGACCTGGTTGGTTGGTGGCCATTGTTGCTGTTTTGCAAACATCCGGGAGCCCTGTGGCGCAGAGGTTAAATGCCTGCAACTGCAGGTAAAACTGTGCTCACGACCTGGGGTTCAATCCCAGATAGCAGGCTCAAGGTTCACTCAGCCTTCCATCCTTCCGAGGTCGGTAAAATGAGTACCCAGCTTGCCGGGGGGGGGGGGGCAAATGTGGAGCCTGCATACTGTAATTAAACTGTACAGTGGTACCATGTATAAGGGAATAAATTTGTTCCAAATGAAATTATGTTAAGCAAATTTTCCTTTATAGAAATTCCCATAGGAATGCATTGAAAACGGAGTAATCCCATTTTTATGTTGTATGGATTCTCCGCATAGGTGATTATGTTAAGCAGATTTCCCCTATCTCCGGAATTTCTTATGTTGTACAGATTTTATGTTATACCAACTGTTTGTTATACAAGGGTCCACTGTAAACCGCCCAGAGACTACTTGAAGTGATATGGGGCGGTATATAAGCAGAACACTTTAATTGCTTCTGCAGCAAGTCAATGATGGAACGTGGACTTGGTGAACTTCTCTTAACGACACACAAACACGTGGGCAGCAGATCTGTGATGGCTAAATCTCTGCACCGTGCGATTTGAAGGGAAAACGAACAGTGCTTTTCTCCTCTCTCTGTCTCTTTTTTTAAATTCTCCCAAATCTCACAGATGAGTTTGGAACACCTGCTTATCCTTGGATGAATATTCACCACCACAGGCATACTTGGCAGATGAATCCAAATTAACTGGGAATTATTATTTATTTTTTCTTAATTTTTTAAAAGGGGGCGAATCACAAATTTAAACGTGCAAGAGCTGAATTACCTGGATTTTGAAATAATTGGGCAAGTAGGGCATTTGCTAATCAAGGGACGTACCCTGCAGCTGAACACAGAAAGCAGTTTCACATTTCATAAATAATGGAAATAATTTTAAGCACAAGCGGTGAATTTTAAATTCATGAATTCTGAGTTAGCAAAATGAAATCCAGAGGCTTTTTTTTTGCCTTTGAAATGTGTGCCTGTGCGTAGGGGTGAGCCTCTGTGTTTGCAAAAGCAGCTTTGGGCTGTCACATTTGTGGCTCAGTAGGTTGGAGCAGATGTCAAATATAGAGATCATGCCTGCCACTGGAGAGATTTGACCATTATGGGCTCCTTCCCTTTGTTCCAGAGTCTTGCCCAGGGTAAAAGGAAGCTCTAGGGCAGTGGTGGCCAACCTTCGGCACTCCAGTTGTTTTGGACCACAACTCCCAGAATTCCAAGCATGAATTGCCAATGACAAAGGACTGTGGGAGTTATGGTCCAAAACATCTGGAATGCCCAAGATTTGCTGCCACTGCTCAAGGGAACCTCGGCACCTGAAGGAGGGGATAGGAACCTTTCAATTAATTTATATTAAATGTCCCCACCATTATATGATGGAATCATTTGGTTTACATGGCAAAAATTTATGGAAGAGGATGGAGGCCATTGTTTTAAAAGGTGTCGTTCAGGTTATTTCTTTGTGCAGATTATAAGATCATCCTACTTGGGGGGGTGTACATGGGGTCAAATTAAATGTTAAAGAGATGACATGTTTCCTGGTGTTAGCACATATGTTCCCTTGACTGCCTCAGCATTGCAGGCCTGGCCGTAGCCTTGCAAATTAAGTCTGTGTTTACCTTCTGTTTGGCCAGTCACAAAACAGTGCGCTTTGGAATGCAAGATGGTGAAGTGAGGAAGAGTAATGAAGGGATGGACCTCTTTGAGAGAACTACTAAATACAGGTGAAGCATCTCATATACTCTGACCCTTTGCAGCTCTCTAATGACCTCCCTTTACAAAGCCGCTCCCCCATTCTGACTTCATACTGCTATGAAATATAAATGTGTTTGCTACCTCTCTCTTTCCTTTGCCTACTGGCTGAGATCCCGCTGCTTGGTGTAGTACTAGAGTAGGCCTACTGAATTAGCTCATGGAGTTGACTCACCAAATAGCCATTGATTCAATCAGCCTACTCGTGTGTATTAAAATACTCCACTAAGCACAGGATTTCAGCCGTTGCCTACTCCGCAGAGGAAGGGGTAAAAGCAACCTATGCGTTCTCTTTCACGTGCACACTTAGGCTCCTTTCTAAATAAACAATACATAAGAAAATGAAAACTGTTTAAAAAACCATTTAATTATCCAGCCCTTCTAGTTCTGTTCTGTTTTTAGATCTGCTTTCATTTTTAATTGGGGTATTTTGATTTGTTTGTTTTGATGATGCTCTTGATTCATAACAGCACAAAGCCTTTGGGGTAGAAATTAGGTCTATAAATGTTAAAGAGCAGAAGCTGACATATGTAAACAAGCAGTATTTATCAATAGCTATTAGTCTTGACAAGAGCCAGTATAAGATATGCCAGCAAATTTGGAAAACCCAGCAGTGGCCAGAGGACTGGAAAAGATCGGTCTACATCCCAATCCCAAAGAAAGGAAACGGCAAAGAATGCTCCAACTATCGCACAATTGCACTCATTTCACATGTTAGCAAGGTTATGCTCAAAATTCTACAAGGCAGGCTTCAGCAGTATGTGGAAAGAGAACTTCCGGAACTACAAGCTGGATTTCGAAGGGGCAGAGGAACTAGAGATCAAATCGCCAACATGCGCTGGATTATGGAGAAAGCCAGAGAGTTCCAGAAAAACATCTACTTCTGCTTCATTGACTATGCCAAAGCCTTCGACTGTGTAGACCACAACAAACTATGGCAAATCCTTAAAGGAATGGGAGTGCCTGACCACCTTATCCGTCTCCTAAGAAATCTATATGTGGGACAAGCAGCAACCGTCAGAACTGGATATGGAACAACTGACTGGTTTAGAATTGGGAAAGGAGTACGACAAGGCTGTATACTGTCCCCTTGCCTATTTAACTTATATGCAGAGTACATCATGAGAAAGGCAGGTCTGGATGAATCACAAGCCGGAATTAAGATTGCCGGAAGAAATATCAACAACCTCAGATATGCAGATGATACTACTCTAATAGCAGAGAGTGAGGAAGAATTAAAGAACCTCTTAATGAGGGTGAAAGAGGAGAGTGAAAAAAATGGGCTGAAGCTCAACATCAAAAAAACTAAGATCATGGCCACCGGCCCCATCACCTCCTGGCAAATAGAAGGGGAAGAAATGGAGGCAATGACAGAGTTTATTTTCGTGGGCTCCTTGATCACTGCAGATGGCGACTGCAGCAACAAAATAAAAAGACGCCTGCTTCTTGGGAGGAAAGCAATGGCAAACCTAGATAGCATCCTAAAGAGCAGAGACATCACTTTGCCAACTAAGGTCAGGATGGTTAAAGCTATGGTTTTTCCAGTAGTGATGTATGGAAGTGAGAGCTGGACTATAAAGAAGGCTGATCGCCGCAGAATTGATGCTTTTGAGATGTGGTGCTGGAGGAGAGTCTTGAGAGTCCCCTGGACTGCAGAGAGATCAAACCTATCCATCCTGAAAGAAATCAACCCCGAATGTTCACTGGAAGGACAGATTTTGAAGCTGAAGGCTCCAGTACTTTGGCCACCTCATGAGAAGAGAGGACTCCCTGGAAAAGTCGCTGATGCTGGGAAAAATCGAAGGCAAAAGGAAAAGAGGACGACAGAGAATGAGATGGTTGGACGGTGTCATCGATGCAACCAAAATGAATTTGACAAAATTCCGGGAGGCAGTGGAGGATAGGAAGGCCTGGCGAGCTCTGGTCCATGGGGTCACGAAGAGTCGGACACGACTGAATGACTGAACAACAACAACAAGAGCCAGTATGGTGCAATGGATAGGGCAACCGACTAGGACACTCCGGAGACTTGGGTTCAAATTTGTTCCTGACCATGGAAAGTCACAGGAGGGGTTTTTGTCTAAAATTGTTAGGCTAAAAAATGGAGGGTTGCCTTATCCACAGAAGTAAGCCAAGGAGAGAACCATATGGTTGCAAAACTATAATTTTATATTGGAAAAGTTGAGTCGTCTTATAGATGGGAAAATATGGTAAATCTCAACCAGGTGTGGGAAGCTTTAGGTATTCTGTGCTTGTGGAGGCCAGGCCCAGATTAGAAGGCCAGCAGTCAAGGATGATGGGAGTTGTTGTCTAGGAGCATCTCAAGAGCTACAGGTATCCTGGCTTTGAGATATATTTTCATTAAGGTGGTGGCCACCACAAACAGATGTTTTTCAGATGTTTTAACTCCAGAATATTGCGCACGCACGCACGCACGCACACACACACACACACACACACACACACACACACACACACACACACACACACACACACACACACCTCTAAATTAAGTTTTCTAAGGTCTGATGCATTCAGCTTCTGGCTTGTTCATCCTCCAATCTGGAGATCTTTCTTAAAAATCTAATTTTACCCTTGCAAGACGTTATGGAAAGAGGATTCCTGGGGCCCAACAGGTGACTCAGCTAGCTGATCCCATAGAAATCCTGACTGGACAGTCTTTTGAACCAGACTCATCTGTATTTCGAGTCTCCCGCCCTGCTCGCAGAAAAAAAAATACCACTTCCACTCCCGACCAGTCTGATCTAGCATCTGGAGAAACTGGTCTCTTTGGCTAAAGTTTTGAGCAATCTGGCTGGGATGATTTAAGTTTCTGGGTGAAGAGCCAGACAATGGGAGCCCCACTGCCCTGCTGTGCATCACAGAAGAGCCAGCCTGGGGAGTCTTGGGCAAGCTGCAGAGTCTCGGGACAACCCCAGAAGAAGGCAACAGTCGACAACTTCTGAATACTCTCTACCTAGAAAGAGCTGCCAGAAGTTGGAATTGACTGGATGGCACAAGATGGTGGTGGTGGTGGTAGCTAGATCGGAAGAAGATGGACTCTTGAGTTTCATGGCAACCTACCAGAGGGAGAGGTTGTGTTTGTACTGGATGGGCCTCTGAATTTTTGGTTGGTCACCCAATCCAAAGTCTAAGGCAGGCATGTCCAAACTTCGGCCCTCCTGATGTTTTGGACCACAACTCCCAGAATTCTAAGCTTAGGTTGCCAATGGCAAAGGACTGGGGGAGTTGCAGTCCAAAATATCTGGAGGGCCGAAGTTTGGTCATGCCTGGTCTAAGGCTTTAAACTCTGAACAGATTCAGCCCCCATCCATCTAATTGTTTTTTAGATTTGTGGAAACCTGGTGGAGGAAAGCTGTTGTTTGGTATAACAGAAAGCAGGCCAATTTGTGGTGGTCGATGATTCCACAACTGGGGAGCAACCACCGAGAAGGCCCTACTCCTTGTTACAACTTTCCGGGCCTCCCTCAAGGTTGGAACTCTCGGGTGTCCTGCCTGGCTAACATGGCAGTTCTTCTTGGGAGGAGCCATTCTGTCAGATACTGAAGTTCCAAACCATATAGGGCCTTGTATGTTAACATCAAAACCTTAAAGTCGAGGTGGTAGTGTATCAGCAACCAGTGCAGAGCTGCCAGCACGAGGGTGATATAATGGTGTCCTTTTTGCCCCGTTAAAAATCTGGCATCTGTATTCTGCTCTACAGTAGGACCCCCGTATCCGCTGATTCACCATCCGCTGATTCAGTTATCCGTGGATGGTGATCAGCGGGGGGGGGGGGCAGCTAGGAAGAAGAAGGCACCCGCTGGGGGAGCCATGGCCCAAGGGAACCCATCTGAGGGACTTCGGATCCAGCCCACCGCTCGCCCCAACAATTCGGATGTATCTGCGGAGAAAACTGCCCTGCAAGCGGGCTTGGCTTCTTCTCACTGTTCTGTCCTCTGCTTCGCGTTCCCCGGGCTGCCACCACCAGCCTGCTGCCAACCACCCCCGCATCCCATGCCTCAGCCACTGCAAGCAGTGATCCGGCTGCTCCCTGCCGACACCGTGCCCGGAGTCCAGGCAAAGCACCAAAGAGTATCACGGCGGGTGGCAACACAGCTGCGAATGGCGGGCAGATCCATGCTGACATCACTGGTGCCCTTAAAGAAGGCTCGCTGGGGTGGTGGCAGGTGCAAGGAGGAGACATCGATCCCACCTGTCCTGGTGGGTGGGCGCCTCTTTCGCCCCCCTCGATGTTCCGGGCAAGTGGCACGGCTTGGGCACCTTTCCCACCTCCACCACCACCAAGGAGACTCCTGGCCTTCAATGTTTTAAAAAACCTGCTGCCAATAGGTGCTATAAAAATCTAACAGATAAAAAAATGGATAATCACTGTGCCTCCCTTGATTTGGGCTCCTAGACACGCTATAGATGTTTTGTTTTGTTTTTAAACCCAGGTTTCTCTGTACATTGCCTGCTTCTGAAGCCATCCACTCGATTCCTTCAACCCTTTAGGTGGTGTTTTGGGGGGGGGACCCTCCACCTGTTTTAGCTTGGTCCACTGGGTACTTTCAAAGAGAGTAGGCAGTGTGATGGAGTGGATAGAGTGTTGAATTAAGATTCAGGAAGTGAGGGTTTGAATTCCCACTTGGCCATGGGCACTCTGGGGTGTGTGTGTGAGAGAGGACTTGCAATGATAAATTTCTCCTTGAACATTGCACGCACCTCAAAAACTGTATCAGAGTGCTTTGCTACACGCTATCAAGCAACTGGGTAGCAAGATACCACCAGAGACTGTTGATCACTGGAACCTTTTAACGTTTTCGAAGCTTGATTATGGCATTCGCAATACTCGACTCTGGCTCCAACTTTCCAAGGTGTCAAACCCGTACGAGGGGTGTTCTTTAGCACCTTTCACAAGTCCTAAACAGTTCACTGTAAAATCCAAAACTAAAAAGCTCTTCAGGTTATATTTTTGTGTTGCTGAATTTTACTATTTATGAAAGGCTGAAAGAATTTATTTGCTCTTCATACTATGAATAACTTTGCAAACCACGCCACCCTTGTTGTTATCCAGAAGTTGAGTCACGCAACAGGAAGTTTGTTTGTTTTTGGTTAGGTTGAAATGTTTTGTTACTCATCCAAGTACCAAATTCAGTATGAGAAAGGGTGGCAGGAAATCTCCAATTTATCCTCCACATTGATTTCACTTTATTTCACGCTCCACAGACTGAAGAACTTACTTGGATGAGTAGCAAAACATTTCGACTTAACAAGAAAAGAAGTCTAGTTGCCATGACTCATCCTCTGGAGAACCTCAACTGGATGACTGAGAATCTTCACAGACTTTCTTGTTGTTAGCACCATCAGGTTGCTTCCAATTTATAGTGACCCTATGAAGAAATGATCTCCAAAATATTCCATTGTTAACAACCCTGTTCCAGTCTTGCAGACACAAGGTTGTGATTTCCTGTATTGAATCAATCCATCTCATGTTCAGACACCCCTCTTTTCCTACCACCCTCCATTTTCCATGTCCTGTTCTTTGGCCTAAACTAAACAGTTGCAAATGTGTTGGTCTCTTCCTTTTGTAGGGAAGGTGATCCATTTCTCTGATACATCATTATCCTTTTCGGACACCTTATATATATTTACAATTAGAGATGGGCACGGAACGAACATTTTTTTGTTTCCGTTACTGTTTGTCGTTTCCGTTACGTAACGAAACGACAAACGAAAATTGTGATGAAAATGTAACGAAACAAACAGAACCACGAAAATTGTGGTCGTTTCGTTTCATTTCCGTTAATGGTGACGTGCAATGAAATGAGCTGTTTTAAATGTTAAAAAACGCCGTGGACATCCGTAAAAACACAGTGATAATTATTTATATTGTCTGATAATAGCTACCAGGGGGGGTTGGGGTCCTTAAAACGTTTGTTTTTGTCTTCTCCCATCGCGATGTATTTTTCTTTTCCCTTTAAAATGGATGTCACCACCAGCCACAAAATGGAGGCAAGCCATGTGATGGGATCATGTTCAACCAATAGCATGCCCAGGTTGCAGACTGGGCGGGCAGGTCTGGCAGCCATAGAGGGCATAAAAAGCTCTGGCAGCCCCCATCCTCCTTGCAGTCTCTGGTGGGAGTTAGGGTGGGATTGCTGTCTCTGCAACTCTAGCTTCAGTCCTGCAGCCTCCCTGTGTGCATGCGTGCTGCGTACCTCTCGGTGAGTACCCTCCCCTGCCCCGCAGTGCAGTCACTCTGCAGCTGCCTTGCACCCTGGGCAACGCCCACCGCTGCCTTTGCAGCCTCCCTGCATACCTAGTCTATACTGTGTCTCTGCCAGCATCCTTTTTTTTAGTGTTTTCCCTCTGGTCTGGGGCGTTGGAGGATGCCTACGCACGGAAATGCTTTAAAAATCACGCAAAAAGCAGGTAGAAACGACAAACGAAAAAACGAAAAACGGTAACAAAATTTTTCAAAAATTTCCCGACAAACGGAAACGAACCGAAACAGACCTCTCAACGACAAACAGAAAACCGAAACGCCATTTTTCTGTTTCGTGCCCATCTCTATTTACAATATATTAACTGAAATCCTGTTGCATAGTTTTGCCTGCAGAAGGTACGTGACTCGCAGTTCAAGAGTCCCTGCTGGTACTCTCAGCATGCCATCACACCAGCTGCTGGGCACATGTTGCAAAAAATAATAATCACATGGGCATTTATAAATTGCTGTTGCAAGGTGTGTGTTTTGACTCCCATAGACATAACTAGAGTTCGGCGTAATGAGCAGTTTTCTACCTTTGGAGATTATCTGGAAGTTGAGTCATGGCAATTGGACTTCTTTTTCTTGAGACATAGAAATGTTTCGCTGCCCATCCAAAAAGCTTCATCAATCTGAATACAGCTAGTGCGAGTCCTCCATCTTATAGTCAGCTTTGAACTCTTGTCACCCTGATCTGAAATAGGCTCAGAAACTGAACAATGGCCTGAATAGGCTTGTTAGTAGACATTAGACATGGGCACGGAACGGCGAAATTGTCATTTCCGTTTTCGGTTATCGTTTCCGTTACGTAACGGAAACGGTAACGATAATTACGCCGCTCCAGCTCGAACCCGACCCAAAAAAAGAAAAATTGGGTCGGGTTTTTCGTTGTCGTTAATGGCATCGCACCGATCGCAGTGATCGCACGATGCCAAGCAGCACAGAAAAAAAGTTTTAAAAAGTAAAAAAAAAAAAACACCCCGACTCCCGGCCAAAAAAGCAGGCGAAAATATGTCTGCCTGAGGACACTTACCAGAGGGGTGGTTTCTGGGGGGGGTCCCCGGCCTTCCCCCACCTCTCCTGTCCTGGGCTGCTTGCACCAGGCTGGGGGGGTCATCCTTGTAGACCAGGGGTCCTCAACCTAAGGCCCCGGGGCCGGATGTGGCCCCCCAAGGTCCTGAATCCGGCCCCTGGGACCAATTGCAACCCCCCCACCTACCCCTGCTTTGCGAGCAAGCCAACCTCCGCAGCTGCTTCTGTTGCTGAGGCAGATCACAGCAGTGGGCTATGTCACTTCTCCCACTCCCCCCAACTACCGCCCAGATGATCAGCATGCTGGCTAGTGGGGAATTTAGAGTGGGAGGCCTACGGCAAGGTCCCCTGCTCCCCCCACCCACTGTGGTCGGCCCCCAGTGGTGCCTGGGGCGTGGTAGACCGGCCCGCTGTTTGAAAACTTTGAGGACCCCTGTTGTAGACTCTCGCATGCCATGCGGTGGGGGGGATCCAAAATGGCGACCGCAATTTTTCTTTAGAAATCGTGGTCAAAAAACACACCAAATCACCACAGAAACATGTGAAATTTATTTATTTTAAATGCCTGATTTTTAATAGTAGCAGCAGTGGGTTTTTTATAGCAATAAAACGTCGCATTGATTTTATTTTATTTTATTTTATTTTATTATTTTTTTAGACCTGCCCATTTGGGCTGGGCATGGGATGGGACCATGCAATTTTTTTTTGAACCATTCCACCAATGGCATGGCCAGGTTTTGACTGACACTTCTGCATGTGCCAGAGGGCATAAAAAGCCGAGGCACCTTCCAGAAGTCGCAGTCGGGTCTTGGATGTGGAGGGTGGAGGGCTGTGTGGCTGGCTGCTGCTGGCTGATTGGAGGGAGGCTGGAGGCTTTAGATTTAAGTTAGGCAGGCAGGGAGGGAATTGAATTTAGAAAATAATTTCTTTGATTCTCTGCAGCTTTGTCTGCTGAAGGGAATAGCAGTTTATTCTTTTTTTCCCCTCTGCCAGTTTGTGAGGATTTTTTTTCTGATATTGGGTAAAGGGGGAGGTTCGACTGGGGGGAGGTGTGCGCCGGGACGCCCCCATGCTCTGGGAAGTCAAATCGCACTAAATCGCGGTAGAAATGACAAACGACAAATGAAACAACAAATTTTTGAAAAATTTCGTGAAAAACGGAAACGACCCGAAATGGACCCGTTCCGACAAACGAAAACTCGAAACGTCATTTTTTCTGGTCGTGCCCATGTAGTAAGCAATAGTATCCTTAAGATGAACAATGGCCTAAGGTGCTGAAACCTATAAAGTATGGGTCATTAGCTATGGCCTTGTTGGTGAAGGCGTTTGGATTTGTCTGGGTATTGTTGAAAGCACACCATGATGAGTAGCAGATAGACTATGCCTGAGGCCGCCACATCTGATGATAGAGGGGGTTGCAATGCTCATATGAATGGCTTCCCTGACTCCTCTCTCAAACCGTCTATCTTCTCTGTCTAATATGTGTACATCCTATTTTTTGAATGAGTGCCCTTTGTCCTTCAAATCACATCCTGTTTATTTCAAACCCACAGACACACTAAGGCAGAGACTTGTCCACCCAAAGGATCCGATACCAAAACAAGAAAGGAGCAATATAGTATACTTGGTCCAGTGCAGTGAGGAGTGTGCACACCTCTACGTTGGAGAAACTAAACAGCTATTAAACAGAAGGATGGCCCAACAAAGGAAGGGTAACGGCTCAGGACCAGAAGCAACAGTACACCTCCATTTGAAGGACAAAGTGTGTGTGTGTGTGTGTGTGCACCCGCGCGCACGCGCACGCACATGTCCACCATCCAGTCTGTTTTGAATCACCCACCTGACTCAGAGGTCTCCAGAGAGTTAGCAACGTAAAAGCAAAAAAGCAAAGTGTTCTGCTTATATACCGCCCCATACCACTACAAGTAGTCTCTGGGCGGTTTACAATTTTAATTACAGTGTGCAGGCTACACATTGCCCCCCCCCCCAGCAAGCTGGGTACTCATTTTACCGACCTCGGAAGGATGGAAGGCTGAGTGAACCTTGAGCCTGCTACCAGGGATTGAACCCAGGTTGTGAGCACAGTTTTACCTGCAGTACAGGCATTTAACCACTGCGCCACGAGGCTCAGTCAGGAAATGATTTAAATATTCTCTGCATTCAAACGAAACTGCAATTAAAATAAATTCTCTGCTGCAACAGCCTAAATATAATGTCCCAAGACCAGAGGACTTCTAGTGATGACATGGATTTGGGAATTAACCAATGAGAGGACTAGAACAAACCAGGGCCTACCACTGTTCATGTGTGAACACAATGACAGTCCAACCCTTAGACTACATATTTTTCATGACATCCAAACTAAGCCAAGGTTGTAATTGTCCTAATTCATCTGAAAGCATTTTGTTTTTAATCTTACAGTTGGCAAGAACTCAGAGGTGGGCTGCTTCTCAAGGGTTTTTTATTTTGCTTTAAAAAAATCTCATTGGCCTTTTTAAACCACTATCTTTCATTATGGATGGGTCTGGAAAACAGTCAAATATCAGAAACTCAGAGCAAGGCTGGGATATAATTGAGAGCTAGTAGGGAGGGCAAAGAACCAACATTGATTTAAATGTAATGCTGAGTACCTTTGCTCAGTCACGATTTTAAAATATAGACTTCAATCTTTGCAAAGAAAATTGATGGTTCCATTTATTTAGTGAGGAAGAACCTGGATGAAAAAGGAGAGATATAGGAAAGATAATAGAGGGGTGATTAAAACTATATAGTGGCATCACTTAAAACAGGACTCCGTGCCGCTGTCTTAACACTGCTTTTGACAGCTGTACTTTTCAGAAAATTAAATACTGATGCAGTCTTCTGTGCCTCTCCCTTATGTCTGGCAGGCTGGGATTCATTTATTTTTAAAAGGATTGATTGCAAATGTATCCATCCAGTTTAACTTTACAAATGGTGCCTTTGGGTTGTGGGTTGAGCAACTTAGTTGACATTGATTTGAAGGGTATTCTAGGTGCGGCCTGTGCTGGATTAAATCTGTTATTTGTGAAGCAATTATTAATTCATTGAGAAGACTGGTCCAAGTAAGTAGTCCTTTGGTATTATACCCGACCACCACCAACTTATTGGCCAAATGAAAACTGGAGCAATTTCAGAGGAGAGAAACAAGAATCATGGATGGATTGGAAATCAAGTCCTAGGAGACAAACCTGTGTTAACAGACGTAGTCTCCGAATCCCATCAAAGCAAAGTGTTCTGCTTATATACCGCCCCATACCACTTCAGGTACTCTCTGGGTGGTTTATAGTTTAATTGTGCAGGCTACACATTGCTCTCCCCCCCCCCTCCCAGCAAGCTGGGTCCTCATTTTACTGACCTCAGAAGGATGGAAGGCGGAATCAACCATGAGCCTGCTACCTGGGATTGAACCCCAGGTCGTGAGCACAGCTTTACATGCCATACAGGCATTTAACCACTGCGCCACAAGGCTCCTTTATAAAGAAGTCTTGGGGGGGTGGCTTTTTGGGGGGGGGGCTTTTTTCCGACCTTCAAAACTGATTAATCAGTTTCCCATTAATTCCTATGAGAAATTGCATTTCGTAAGATGAATGTTTCATAAAACAAAACTACTCATGGAATGAATTAAATTCATCCTAAGCGTGTATTCTGGCTTCACTGCCCTAATCACAATATTTGAGTACATACACTTTGGCCACATCATGAGAAGGCAAGTTTCTCTGGAAAAGACAAGAATGCTAGAAAGGATGAAGGCAAAGGGAAAAGAGGAAGACCCACTATAAGACGCTATAAAACCCTCCATGGCCTGGGACCTGAATACCTGGCAGAGCGAATCTCCCAGCGATCAACCTCGGCCCGACCAATTAGAATGTCGTGGGCGCACTCACTCCGGGTGGCCACGCCCAGAGAGGCCCGGAAAACATCCACCCGGGACCGAGCCTTCTCTGTGGCCGGTCCTACACTATGGAATCAGCTCCCGAGTGAGTTGCACCTTGCACAGTCCCTGCCAGCCTTCAAAAAAGCTTTAAAGACCTGCCTTTTTCGGGAGGCGTTTGGTGACTGTTAATTTCCTTTCCCCCCCCCTCCCCGCCATCTTGCCATTTTGCTATTGTCATTTTGCTGCTGATTTTTTATTGCTTATATTGTTTTATTGTGCTGTTGTTCTTATTTACCTATTGTTGTATTGTTGTGTTTTCCTTTGTTGCGAACTGCCCGGAGTTCCTTTTGGAAGACGGGTGGTATATAAGCACTAAAATAAATAAATAATAAATAAATAAGACGGACTAATAATTCCTTAAAGGAAGCTGTCTTGAATTTACAAGAGGCAAGCTGTTGACATTTTGGATATTGCTTATTCATAGGATTGAGGTGAACCTAACTTTACCATGAAGAACAGCTTTTCTGAACCCTGTTTTAGGTCCTTTGCAATCTTTGATATGGAGAAGGCATTTGATAGGATGGAGTGGGGGGGTTGTTTAATATCTTACAGAATTATGGTTTGAGTGTGAGTTTCTTTAAATGTGCAGTCGTTTGACATTCAAAGCCCAAAATGATTTAGACTTTTCTGATTGTGTGAGGGCCTTTCTTTCAGATTGAGCTGCCATCCCACCCGCACCTCACAATCCAGGATATTATGGATGGCCGTCTCAGTACCATGCTTTTTTCTGTGGTGGCCACATAGTTACGGAATTCTCTCCTGGCAGAGGGGCAACAGGGCCCCTTACAGGCTTTAGAAAACAAGTGAAGACATGGATGTTTACCCAGGCTTTCTATAGCCTTATTCTAGACTAAGGCTGAGAACAGATACTGCCCTTCCCCTGCATAACTGTCTTACAAATATTTGAAGAGTACTGTCCTATCTCCCCTCAGTCTTCTTTTCTCAAGGCTAAACATGTCCAGTTCTTACAGTCTTTCCTCATGGTGCTTGGTTTTGAGCCCTAGATCATCTGGGTTGTCCTCCTCTGATCTTGTTCCAGTTTGACAGCATCCTTCTTGAACTGTCCAGAACTGCAGGATTTCCTTTGTAGTCTGATTTTTATATACCTGAAGGAGCTGCTTCAGTCAGTTTTCACCAGTGTAAACATGCTTTCAGCTCTAATTACAGGCCATCTCTGACAACTTATTTTTGGCCTGAGAAATTTACGCTGGCATATCCATGCTATTCTTCTCTTGTCCTCTGTATAACGTGCACACAATTACGGTAAACGCAAGGTACTGACAGCGTTCAATGTATATCTCACTGGAATCAGTATGAGATTGTCACCACATGCAGATGACAGATTCATTTAACCACTTATGGCTTCATGCAAATTTATGAAAACTAATAATGGTGATTATCTGTACTCTGCATGAAAGCAAAACAGAGTAGATTAGAATACATGCTACAGTGTGTCCAGGCCATTGAAAACCGGGGAGTTTGTTTTACAAATATATTGGGTAAATAAGCCAATAAAATATTTGGATGGATGGATGGATGGATGGATGGATGGATGGATGGATGGTGTGTGTGTGTGTGTGTGTGTGTGTGTGTGTGTGTGTGTGTGTGTGTGTGTGTGTGTGTGTGCGCGCACACACGTGTCCATGTGAAAAGAGACTGAGAAAAATAAGTACACTTTTCCCTTCAACAGAGAGAGAGAGAGAGAGGATTTCTGTCTATCAGGATCTGTTTCATAGCATTGAAAACCTTTCCATACATTGTCAATCCTATCACCTGATCTAGAGGCTGACTGAGTGAAATTGTGTTTTGGGGCAAGTGGATCACTTTTGATGCCTTCCGAGTTGAAATGAAGGGTAGCCAAGATCACAATATTTATTGCATATTTACTGGAACATAGAGAAAGATGAAAATATATGTGTGTACAACCACAACCATGCTGTTAAGACCAGTGCAATTAACAAGAGAAGTTATAGGGAAAGCTATAAATTTTTGTTAAGATTATTTGGTCTTCTCACTGGCATAGTGCTGCAGTTTAAGGTTGACTACTAAATAGGAATATTCACTCTTGAAGCTGATAACAGTAAAAGGGGGGGGACATAATTGCTCAAATCCTGTCGCTTTGTATAGCAGCAGGATTTGTACAGTAGGCTCACTAAATCAGTGGACACTTGCCAGGTCAACCATTGGACTACTCTAGTTGTGTCTTACTTTAGCATAGTAAGTTGTGCTTCATGTAGGTCCATTTGAATCAACAGAACTCACAAAGGGGTTGACTCACCCCATTCATTCAGAGGGCCCGCTCCAGTGCAACGTACTACACTAAACACTAAGGTTTTAGCCACTTAAAATAAATTTATCCATGGACGGAGTAAGAGGAAATGGCTCTCAATATGTTTTTTGAGATTGGTTGGCTGGCTGGCTGGTTGGTTAGGTGGCTGGCTGGTTGGCTGAAATTCATAGAATCATAGAGTTGGAAGAGACCTCAAGGGCCATCTAGTCCAACCCCCTACCCTGCAGGAACCCCCATCACAGGACTCCCGACAGATGGCCATCCAGCCTCTGCTTAAAAACCTCCAAAGAAGGAGAATCCACCACCCTCCTTTGTGGCAGCAGATTCCACTGCCGAACCACCCATCTGATCAGTGGTTAATATTCTGCGTGGTGTACAACTCTAAAGCATACAATTCAATTTAAACAATAAATGAAAATTACAGTGGACCCTCGCTTAACAAACGGTTTGTATAACATAAAATCTGTACAACATAAAAAATCCAGAGATAGGGGAAATTTGCAAATCCGTACAACATAAAAAATGGGTGCAATTAGGGATTACTCTGTTTTCAGCGCATTCCTATGGGAAATTTGTATAAAGGAAAATTTGCTGAACAGAATTTCATTTGGAACGAATTGTTTCCTTTATACAAGGTACCATTGTTATTTAAATTTTAAATTGTTTAGGTGGCTTTAGGTAACCATAAAAGAAGACCCCTCACTTGTGGCGAAACGCAAGGAAGAAGCAGAAGCTGTAGATAGATACCAATAAGGTTCCCTTCAGGACTGCTAGGACTCCTCAGGCAGCCACTGCAAGGTGTGTATCTCTCAAGCTTAGGATGGCAAGCCGCAAGAAGAGACCTCAGAGGAAGGAAATGAAAAGAAGGGGGAAAACCTAGAGCGATCATCTGACATGTTGATCTAGAAAAGAGGGTGGAAACACATTTGTACCAATCTGCCTATTTTCTGCCAGGGGCGTGGTGGCTCAGCGGACTAAGGCTTCCAAAAACTGTTGGCTGCAAAGTCGGCAGCTCGGTGGTTCGAATCCCAGGTGCCACGCAGCAGAGCGAGCTCCCGCTGTTACCGCCAGCTCCTGCCAACCTACCAGTTCGAAAGCATGTAAAATGCAAGTAGGTCAATAGGTACTGCCATAAAAAGCGGGAAGGTAAAGCAGTGTTTCCTTGCAGCCATGCTGGCCACGTGGCCACGGACTTGCACAACACCGGCTCTTTGGCTTCTATACAGAGATGAGCACCGCCCCTAGAGTCGGACATGACTAGCACGCATGTGTGTGGGGAACCTTGACCTTTTTTTTACCTGCCCTTCTAGTAACTAAGATTGTTTGCTACCTGTACCTGGGCACAACTCGCGTGGTTTATTCATTCCAAAATAGATTCAGTTGCTGATATTGGGTACTTATTTAATCAACCTCCCTGATTTGCAGCTGCCACGTCAGCAAGAGAGATGGGCATGAAGCCCACGAAGTGCTCCGTGCAAAGTGTGCTACGTGGTACACCACGTAGCACACCACGTGTCTACCTCCTCTCCCCCACCACCACCGGAGGAAGGAAGGCAGCTGGGCCACTCACTGGCCAATGCATACCACTGGGGGTCTTTCTTCAAATCTGGGCAGGAGCCCAATCCAGCTCATCCCCACCTTTGTTGGCAGCTGACAGTTGTGGCCGGTCCAGCTGGTCTCTTTTCCAGATTGGAACGCCACCGGGGAAGAAGGACCCCAACAGTATGCAACAGCTAGTAAGTGGCCCAAGGGGTAGGAGGAATAGGGCCGTGTGCCATCTTAGTACAAAGTGCTTCATGAGCTTTGAACCCATCCAAATCAGTACAAACCAGCTGTGCTTAAGCCAGTGCTTTACACAGCAAATGAAGATATGGCCAAACAAGAGGAACTCAAAAGCATCTTGGTTTAGCAGCTGGTAGAGCAGGTTGGGATTACTTGGGACGGAAGCAGAAAAATATGGGGGTGGGGGTGGGGGTGGGGACAAATAAAATATGCGTGCTTCCAAATATATGTTCCTGCATTTTTATGTAGCCATTTTTAAAATTCCAAGAGGGAGAGTGCAAAGTCACCAAATTTCTTTCCACAAGCAAGAAGGCAAATGTTAGATATGGTACGCTTTGGAATAAGGGGTAAAAGGCAGACTCAGTGGAACTGGATTTGTTTGTACGCAGCTCAGCTGCACAATCAAAGGGAGGCTGGGTGTTTCAAAAAGGGCCAATAACATGTTAAATATCCATTGATCTCCCACCCAATGCTAGAGTAGAGAAATGCCATTAAGCAACTTGAAAAGAAATGGAAACACTGCCGTAAGCTAGAAAAGTCTACATCCAGACTAAACGTTGGCATTTCACCCCTAGGATAATTCTGAAAAAGAAGATTGCTTACAAAATGCCCGCAGCTTTGTATGAATGGAGAACAGTGAAGGAAGCTGGTGGTGTGAGATTGAATGGGTAGAATGAAATTCAACAGGGATAAATGCAAAGTACGGCACCTAGGAAAAAGAAAGTTGCAGGATGGGGGATACATGACTCAGCAATACTATGAGTGAGAAGGGTCTTGTCTTGGATCACAAGTTGTTTATGAGTCAACAGTGTGATGTGGCTACAAAAAAGAACCCAATGCTATTTTAGGCTGCATTAGGAGAAGTACCAGCCGCATGGCAGGGGGTTGGACTGGATGGCCCTTGAGGTCTCTTCCAACTCTGTGATTCTGTGATTCTAGATGCCCTTAGCACTTCTGATCTCACCTGATTCCGGAAGCTAAGCAGGGTCGGCTCTGGTTAGTACTTGGATGGGAGACCACCAGGGAATACCAGGTGCTGTTGGCGCCTGGAGTAGGAACTGGCAAACCACTCCAGTATCCCTGCCAAGAAAACTCCATGGACAAGGGGTCACAAAGAGTTGGTCATGACTGTAATGACACAACGCACACAGTACAATGAAAAATCTCACAGGGTACTAGTTCCCGCTTCTCTCTAGTCCTGGTTAGGCTCCGTCTGTGTCCAGTTCTGGATACCACACTATAAGAAAGAGCCTGACAAGTTGGAACTAGTTCAGAGGAGGCTAACAAGGATGATCAGGGGGATGGAAACGAAGCCCTAGAAGGAAAGAGTGAAAGAACTGGGCATGTTTAGCCTTGAGGAGGGAAAAGGGGGAGACATGATAGCACTACAGTACTTGATAGATAGTCCTACAGAGGAGGGGAAGGAGCTGTTCTCAGTAGGGATGAGCAGGAAACGCAAAACGAAATGCTGTTTCGTCATTTTGTTGCATAATGAAACGAAACGAAACAAAATGAGGAAGCAGCATTTCGTTATAGATGAAACGAAACGGTCATTTCCCCATTGAAACGAACCGTTTTGTTCCATTGTTTTCGGGCTCCTGCCGAGTTGTCAATGGCTGGAGCCCTTTAAACCTGGCCCAGTCGGTACCAGGAGGACACCCTGGTGCTGACTGGGCCAGGTTTAAAAGGCTCCAGCCATTGACAGAGCGGCAGGAGCCCTCAGAAAATGTTGGGGACTCCGAAAATGTTCTGAGACCTCCAGCCATTGACAGCTCAGCAGGAGCCCTTTAGAAATGGGCCCCGGAGTCTCTAGGACCCACCAGGGGAACCATTTCGTTTTGTAGAAAAAATTTTAAAAATCGTAAGAAACAAAACAGGGGTGAGCACGAAACAAAATGAAACATTATTTTTCCATTTCATGCCCATCAATAGTTCTCAGTCATCCCAGATAGTAGGAGATTCAGCAGTGGGTTCAAGTTACAGGAAGCCAGATTGCAGTTGAATATCTGGAAATACGATTGTACTGCCTAATTGTTAGAACGGTACCGCAATGGAGCCAATGACCTTGAGAGGTGGTGACTGAGTGCTCCAACTCAGGCAGTTGTGTAGAAATTTAAACATCCCTACTGGCAGATATCCTTTGATTTGTATTCCTATGTAGAGCAGGTTGTTGGACTTTCCTATTTGCTTGCCTTCTTTTTTCCGCATATATGAATTTAACTTGGCTTGACTACTCATAATCAATGCCCAGTATCATCATCAACAACAACAACCAATATGCCATCAAGTTCATTCTGACTTATGGTGACCCTTTTCATGGTTTTCCAAGTAGGGAATACTCAAAAGTGGTTTACCATTCCTATTCTTCTGGAGGAATTCTTGGACTCTGCAGTTTACCTGAGGCCGCTCAGGCTGTCTCTTCTCCTGGGAGTTCATAAGAACATAAGAAGAGCCATGCTGGATCAGGCCAAAGGCCCATCTAGTCCAGCTTCCTGTATCTCACAGTGGCCCCACCAAATGTATCTGGGAGGGCACGAGACTAAATCTCGGTCTCCTGATAGCATTCCCCTGCATCTGGTCCTTGAAGTACCCTGTTTTTAAGCCTGGAGATGACACAGCTCCATCATGGCTTGTAAACCGTGATGGACTTTCCCTCCAGGAATCTGTCCAATCCCCTTTTGAAGGCACCCAGGCCAGATGCCATCATCACCACATCCTGTGGCAGGGGGTTCCACAGACTAACAACACAATGGGTGAAAAAAAGTTCCAGAGGGGAATTGAACTCCCAACCTGATTCCTCAACCACTGAGCTATCCCATCAAAGGGGTCCTCTGTGCTGTCCTTCAGTAAGGAGGGCCTGCAGGCAAACATCAAAGAAAAACAACATAAAACCAAAGACACAAAACATGTGGCACCTTAAAGACTAACTTTCATATTTTAAGGTAACATTTCGTGGACACGGCCACTTCTTCAGACCACTTCTGCGGTAAGTAGGGAGAGACCCTTTGCACTGGTCCTGCTCCTTTTGTAATCTTGTAAAATAGATGCCAGATTCATTTAATCCAGCACCATCAAGAAGCAGACCAGAAAACAACAACAAAAAGAGCTGTTGTCCGCCAAGACAAACAGGGAGTAGACATTACTCATCCACCAGCCAGCCGAACACTGTGGCACATGACTGTGAGCTGTAACATCCATTAAAGTCTTTTTGCATTCAGATTCAGTCATTCTCTTGGTGGGACAAGGTTGACATGCCGTGCCAGAATGAATTCATCAAGTGAGCTATGCCCAGTCTTTGTCATTTTCCTCCTTGAAAACACTCCTGTTGCTTTAGGGTAGTAAATCTTGGCTGGCTTGATTCTTGCAGGTGGGAACAAAATTGTCCACAAATTATCTCCCTGCTGGGTTTTAAGCTAAATGTTCAAAAACCCTTGAGTTTTTGAACATTTAGTTTTGCATTTTTTGGGACTCGCTCTCTCTCTCTTCTTTATCTTTTTGCACAAAATGCTGTATTTTGTGCAAAATATGCCCTGCACGTGGTGCCCAAAATGTATATGGGCCGCTCCGAAATCAGTGTATCTTATTTTTTAAAAATGAAAGGGTTGTGGTACAAAAAATCCAATGTGTTTAGCTCAAGAGCTCAAAATAGAATTTTAAAAACAAATTTTTTTGCTGACACTGTTGGTTATGGGGAAACTGTCTTTTCCCACTTGGCGAGGATCAAAAAAAATTTTTTGTAGCAGTCGGCAAATCTTTTTGACAGGGTTATCTGGCTGTGTCAAGGGTATGACACCCCCTTAACCAATGAGACTGAGATCATTTGTGGGAATTAATTAAATTCATAATGTAGTTTCGGTTGCATTTTCTTCCCAGTCTTGTCTGCCTCTTTTTCTGTTTCCTTAAAGGAAAAGAAGAAGACAAAACGCACACACCCTCATTTGCTCTTGCAGAGTCTGCATTTCACCTGTTATCTTGGCACGACAGCTTTGCAGAATATACTCATCAAATCTTTTCATGGAACGGCGTGGCCCGGGTATTGACAGAGCACGGCAGCAGGAAAGATTAAAACCAGCATTTCAATCGCATTTAGACATACTGTTAACCTTTGTTTAATTCAAAGCTTTGTGCCGGGGAAATTGGTCCAGAGTGCGTGAACTGAGGAAAGTTCTTGAGGTCATGAATAATGATGACTTCAGCCAACCTTAATTGATTGATTAATAATGAATCAATGTTGCCATCTAATCTAAAGCAGGATTTTAGCAAGTCCTTTTGGAACACTCTTTTAAAAAGGACAATTTCCTTCTAGCTCTACAAGGAAAAGTCAAAGCAGAGGCTGTATATATTATTTAAAGGCCTCTTTCTCACAGAACGTGGAAACCCACGTGAGTTTGTCCCAGAATACACTCCCTGACTTCAGCAAATTTTGGCCAAACCTGATTGGGTTACCTGTGTGTTTGAAAACTCACTCGCATCTTGTCGCCACTTTACATGACTGCGCTCATGATTTACAACCCCCTTTAAAATATATAGGGTGTGAAGAGGTACTCGGGGGCGAATAAAATTTATAAAAGCAGAAGTATCTTTTATCAGTCCTTCCCATAAATCTTATCTTGCTGCTCTGAACAGATTTGCTGCTCCGCTCTGTTCCCTTGCAGCTTTGAAGAGTTTATTGCTGGAAGTGCCCAAGACTTCACTTCTGTTCCCATCTCTCGCTGTGGTGCTTTGCGTTATTAGATCTGCCTCCTTCTTCCCCTTTGGTTCCTTTTCTTATTATATGAAAGATTAGGAAACAAATGCAGTTCGCCGCTGTGATGTTTGACACAATTCCTTGTTGTCTTGGCTTCTGTTTATAGAATTGGGTCTCCTGACGACGTCTCATGACCAGGCCGTGTCAGAGAGACAGTGGTGGCGGGGTTTCCACCCTCAAATGAAAAATAATTAGTATTTCCTTTCCCAATAACACCAATCAGCAGGCGCTACTAACGTTTCCTTCTTGCCTCCTCTGGGCCAGAGAGAGACAACCTGAAATGGCGTTTTATTTCGTGGCTCTGACAACAACCTGCTTGCAAGTTGTGAGCTTTGTGACACATGGGGGGGATTTTGAACTCAATATCAAATCAAGCCTGAGGTCTTACTGGAAGTGGAAAGGTTTAAGCAGAGGCTACCATGTTTTGGACAGATTGCAGGAAAAAAAGACAATAAAATTGTAATGCCTGGGGGGAATTAAACGCAGCCGGAAAAGAGGAATATCTTACAAGGGGTGGATTTGACGAAAGACACCATGGCCTTTTAAATTTGCAAGAGCTGGACAAGACTCGTATACTGTAAATATATTTGCAGTCAACGACCAAAACCAAAAAATAAAATCATAAAAATAAGAACGATCAAATATGCATTCCAATAGACAACACATCAATCAAGCCTTATTACATGATACAGTATATCAATACAATTTTAAATACAACAGGACCTTTTGAATGTTATTAATTTATTTCAGGTGAGAACAAAAGAAAATATTTTTGAAAAAATAAAGAAGTCAGAAACCTTGTGGCACCTTACAGACTAACTCCTGTCTTTTAATATGCGCTTGAGACAGTGCCTGAAGAAGTGGAGTTGTCCATGAAAGCTCACATTAAAATATAACTGTTAATATTTAAGATGCCCCAAGGTTTTGTCTTCTTTATTTTTTTTTTCATTTCTTTCTTCCCTGATATTCTAGCACAGACTAACACAGCTACCTCTTCTAAAACTACACTTTGGTTCATTAGTTCTTATTGTGGTTATGTGCCGTCAAGTTGGAACCAACTTTTAGCTCTCCTAACAGCTTTCAAGGTAAGTGAGATATTTAGGGAAGGGCTATACCAGTTCCACCATCACAACCCCAGTGAATTTCCATGGCTGAAGGGTGACTTGAACCCAGGACGTTTGAGTCCTACTCCATCTCTATATCCATTATAACACGCTGGGTATCTCTGTTAATTCACAGTGTCACCCTAAATTGGAAGCAATTCAAGAGCACATGAAAAATAATATTTCCAGTCTCATGCTCAGCAATTAATTGCGTTACACCTGGCGTTCTCTTTTTGTCTTGAAGTTAGTGAGGGACTCAAGATCAGTTTGTGTTTGTTTGATTGATTAAAAAGCTGTAGAGCCTCAGAGGAAGAATTCCAAATAGACGTTTTTAATTAAAAAACCTTGCAAGGGAAGTAGACACGAGTGACTTCAAATGCATGGTGTGGGGAGGGAGTAGATGTAATGCATCCACTCTGCTTTTTCCTCCGCACTTGACAGGAGCTGTCCAAAGTACAGAGTCGTCTTCTTTGTCTTAGTGTTGGTCCCACTTGGTGGTGGGGTCCGTTTATCCAAAGTAGGGAGTCTTCCTGCCAAAATGTGTTCAGATCCCAAAACTAAACAAAACATCACCAAATTCAGGACCCGCAGAAACATGGAGAAGCAGACAGCAATTATGTGATAAGTGACACACTCCAGATGTTCCATCTTTTAACATTCTGCTCACTGGACTTACAGGCCCGGTTATTATTTTTTGCTACAGAATTGAGGAGGACCCGTCAGTTGAAATGTGTTTGGTTTCTTGAACGTTTCTGTGTGTTATCATTTCTAGTGTGTTATTTTTTTAGATTCTCATCAGATACGAGGAAGCTGATACCTAAACAATGCTCTTAGAATTGAATCTTAGAACTGCATAACTGGAAGGGACCCCTCTGGATCACTGAGTCCAGCTCCATCAAGGAAGCCCAGTAGGGAATTAAACTCCCAACCTTTTCGTTTTGCATTGTGATCTATCTTTTACGAGCCACTGTAGCTCCCAATTTTGTGTTGTTCTGATCCCGTTTAGAATTTCACCTGGTGTTTAGTTGAAATCTGCTTCATTGGTGGAAAGCCTCGTCCCAAATAAATTTTTAAAACACGTAGAAGAACAAGCCTTGCTGAGGGAAAATCAGCATGGCTTCTGTAAGGGGAAGTCTTGCCTCACAGACTAAGAACAGACAAAATAAAATATTTTTCACCCAGCGCGTTGTTAGTCTGTGGAACTCCCTGCTACAGGATGTGGTGATGGCATCTGGCCTGGATGCCTTCAAAAGGGGATTGGACAGACTCCTGGAGGAAAAGTCCATCGCAGGTTACAAGCCACAATGGAGATGTGTAATCTCCAGGCTTAAAACCAGGGTCCTTCAAGGGCCAGATGCAGGGGAGTGGTATCAGGAGACAGATATCTAGTCTCATACGCATCTGGTGGGGACACTGGGAGATACAGGAAGCTGGACTAGATGGGCCTTTGGCCTGATCCAGCATGGCTCATCTTATGTTCTTATGTTGACTTTTTAGGATTCTTTGAAAAGGTCAGCAGGCATGTAGATGAGGAGCAACCCGTGGATATTGTCTGTCTGGATTTTCAGAAGGCAGTTGACATGGTCCCTCATCAAAGGCTGCTGAGAAAACTCCACAGTCAGCAGATAAAAAGGCAGGTCCTCCTGTGGATTGAGAATTGACTGAGAACCAGGAAACAGAGAGTAGGTGTCAATGGGCAGCTTTCACAATGGCGAGAGCTGACAAGTGGATCCATGCTGGGGACCGGTGTTTTTCAACCTGGAGAAGACTGGGATAAACAGTGAGGTGGCCAAGTCTGCAGATGCCATGAAACTTTTCCAGGTGGTGAAGACCAGAACTCCAGAAGGATCACTCTAAACATGGAGAATGGGTGGCAAAGTGGCAAATGCGTTTCAATGTAAGAAAATGGAAAGGAATGCACATGGAGGGGGGGCAAAAACATTCAAAATATTTATTAGCTAATGGGTTCTGAGCTGCTCATGATGGATCAGGAAAGAGATCTTGGTGTGCTGATGGGCACCTTGATGAAAGTGTCAACCCAGAGTGTGGATGCGGCAAAGAAGGCCAGTTTCATGCTAGGAATCATTAAAAAGAGAGTCGAAAATAAAACAGCCAATATTATAATGCCAATGTAAAAAAAAACAGTGATAAGGCCACAACTGGAATATTGCATACAGTTTTGGTCACCGCATCTCAAAAAAAGACATAGTGAAACAGGAAACGGTGCAGAAGAGAGAAACTAAAATTATTAGTGGACCGGGGAATGTCCCTTATGAGGAAAGGCTACAGTGTTGGGGGGCTCTTTAGTCTGGAAAAAAGGCACCTGAGAGGGGATATGATTGCGACATTGAACATTATGCAGGGGATGAATCAAGCGGATAGAAGGAAGCTCCCTTCCCTCTCACGCAATCAGAAAACCAGGGGTCGTCCCCTCAAATTGAGGGCTGGGAGAGTGAGAACAGGGGAAAAAATTCTTTCCACAGCATGTTGTTAGTCTATGGATCTCCTTGCTGCAAGATGTGGTGATGGCATCTGGAATACATGCCTTTAAAAAGAGGACTGGACTGAGTCCATCACAGTTTACAAGCCATCTATAGGCTTAAACGGGGAGTATTTCAAAGTGCCAGATGCATGGGAGTGCGATCGGGAGAGGGCTGTCTTGTTGACTCTGGTGGGGCCACTGGGAGATACAGGAAGCTGGACTCATTGGACCCTTGGCTTGATCCAGCAGGGCTCTCCTTAGGTTCTTATGTTATTGCCACTTCCGTCCTCATGTTATAGCCCTGCTGTGCTCCTCCATATTTTATGACAACCTTCAGATTCAAAATTGCTTCATCCTCTTCCAGCTCAGTTTTATCACGTTGCCTGCAGAAACTCTAAAAATACAGTAGATTTTTCAGAGTCTTCCCACTGGTGGAGTCGTTGCTGCTTCATGACTACGCCTGCTCCCAGTCACACTTCCACCCCCTCGCATCCATCTCCCTGTCGCTTGAGCCCAAGGAGAAAGCAAGATGGAAGCAGAAGCATCTTTGCTGTTCTAATGTTTGTAGCTTAGGGGCAAACGGCATTACAAAGTTAGGCCTGTTTGATTCTGTTTTCACTGTCGCGGCTCTATCCCACAGACTCAAAAAATCTCTGCTAGACAGCTCTGGGGAGATGCATGCACCTCATGACGTGTAGCTGAGATTTGTAGGTACCTTTACAAATTCCAAGGTTCTATAGGGTGGAGCCATGGCAATTAAGACATTGGGATAGTGGTAAATTTAAAGCTTATCATAATTGCCATAAAGCTGTGGTGATGAACTTTCAGCGTGCCAGATGTTTCGAACCACAAACATCTGGCCTTTGTCATTGGCAATACGGGCTTGGAATTCTGGGAGTTGTGATCCAAGACATCTGGCTTACTGAAGGTTCAACACCACTGCCCTATAGCAACCCTGGGTCACCAGAAGAATCCAAAATAAAAAAATACATATAGGCAGCTGGATCAGGCCTTTCAACAAATGAGCGGTGTTTTTGAAAGATTAATGTCTCTTAATTGCTCGTTGAAGACCCAATTGTCCCCACACACTTTTCATTACAGCTGGCATAGTTTGCAACAAAATGTGAAATGCTTTCAACTACTTTTCTTGAGAAATTGAAATGTTTCGCTACTCATCCAAGCAGCTTCATCGGTATTGGATGAGCAGTGAAACGTTTCAGTCTCTCGAGAAAAGAAGTCCAATGGCCATGACTCAACTTCCAAATAAATTCACCTGGATGACTGAGAATCTTCACGAACAGTCTTCAGCTACTGTTTGCCAGCACTTTTTTTTTCTTACAGCTTCTTTTAGTCATCTCAAAGTCATCCCAGTGTCCCTTCTGATGGTGTCAAGCCAGTGAGTCCTTGGGTAGCCTTTTCCATTTTTAACCCCCTGACCAATCCCAGCATTATTGTCTTTTTTACCCCCCCAAGTGAGCCAGCTTGCATAACGTGACAGCTTTCAGTTTTTGGTGACTAAAATGATTACTTGGCTTCAAGCAGAATGGCAGGGCATGAGTCAAGTACGGGGACCAGAACTAGGAGACATATCCTGGGAAATGTATTCCAAAACAGTCTCTCCCCCCCCCCCAGTTTTACTCCAGATTTGGAAATCGTAAAAGCTTTTTGCGATGAAGCATAGGAAGAAAGCAATAAAACAGGAAGCACAAGCACAGCAGACAAAACAGTCCTCGTGTTGGCCCACCCAGGCTCATATATCAGAAGTAGTTTAAAGATCATATGCTTTTCTAGCTGACTTCCTCAGATGTATATTAAAGCTAAAGATATTAAGCTGCTTCGAATTGCTGTCCCCCCCTTTTTTTTTTCGAATTGCTGTCCCCCCCTTTTTTTTAAAAGGCAGCTATGTTTACCAAATTCTTTTTGTTCTCCCTTAAGTGCTAATCTTCTGGCAAAGCTTATCTTGTTTATCTTAATTAAATATACTGAGCTCTTGCAAGGCCTTTGGTTTGATCTAGCAGCTCATTGCTTGCAATGTTTAATTGCCAATTAGTCCTGTTCAAGAAAACCTCAAAGAAGACAAGGGGGGAAATTGGCAGCACTTGAGATGAAAACAAAAACAAAAACAAACACAAGCGAGGAGATCAATTCATAAGAGGAATCGCCTCCCTATCAGCCTGGAAGGGGTTGGCGCTCTTAATTCATTAAGACAGACAAACATCAGTTTCCTTGAAATAAAAGGGAGCCCTGTTTTCAATACAAAATACAAATACAAAAGTAGGTGATGCTTTTGTAGATAATAATAATAATAAAAACAACCCTCTCATACAGTCTACAAGCTTTCGCAGATTCAGGACCACTTCTTCAGGCATGTACCAGTGTGAAGAGTCTAAATTCCCAATCTTCGTAGCAAAATGGATTTTACCAGGAAAGCTACTCTTAGATAGACAGTGCAAAAGTTCTTGGAAGTGGGGTGGGTGGGTGCATGGCCTGTGCCTCTTTATTTGAAGAACTGGCATGTGATATCCAATCCACACTTCCTATGTTAGATGCAACTCTAATACAGCCTGCATCTTGAGGTCTCTTCCAACTCTATGATTCTATGATCTCTCGTGATTTACATTGAAGATGTGCCCGGCAAAATCCATCTTGCCATGAATTTTTGGACTTTTAAGTTCTTCATACTGGTATACTCCTGATGATGTTGTCTGGAATCCACAAAAGCTCATAGACTGTAGAATTAATTTTTTTTAAAAGTGATCTAGAAAGGTATCACCTAGTCTTGCATTTGTAATCTTTTTCTTGACTGTAGAATGAAGACTAAGGGCGTTTATACACGACCCCTAAGCTCCGCTGCAAATGGCTCCCAGCTCCGGAGCTTAAAAATGTTTCCCCACCAGCTCCGGAGCTAACAGAAAATTAAGTGCGACCCCGCCCACCTAAGCGAGACCCAGCGCACCTTTCAAGTACCTGCTCTGGGAGAGTGAAAAATTTTGATGCGGAGAGTGCCGGGCTCTCCTCGCTTCTTTTTGTTGTTGTTTTTGCCTCCCGCCCCTTTAAGAGGAACCAGGAAGTGACGGGGGGGTCGGAGCAACTTCCACCTGCACTCCGGAGGTAAGAGTGCATTCTTTTCTCCCTTTTTTCTCCCTCCCCTCACACAGACAGAACAAGGAAGTGCGGAGGGGGTGGGAACGCAGGGAGAGCGACAAACCCTCAAGATCTCTGGTCCGAATTTAAGGGACCAGCGAATCTTAGGGGTTGTGTAAAAAGACCCTAAGCTGGTTGTGCCAGCTCTGGTCAAATCCAGAAGACCAAACGAATTTTCATGAAGTCCAGATGGAAGCAGAATGGGCAGGTTGACACCCAGAATGAAGTCTGTTTGGATTGATTCAACGGTTCAAATGCCTGATATGCAGACAGGGTAGAGGTGAGCAGATTGTAGGAGGGAGTATGTGCGCATGGGAAACTGAGATTTGCTTGGTGGCCACCAAAACAAGCCATTTTAAGCCAGAATGTAATTTCTGCCACGTGGTAAACAATATTCTTAACTTAGCTGTCTGAACTTTGGCCTATTTACAGTGGTACCCCAGTTTACGAACGGCTCGGTTTACATAATTTTCACTTCACGAAAGGAAATCCATTGAAAATAGAGCCTCCATTTACGAAGTTTTCTCTGAGAAACCTCAGTTTACGCTTATTTTTGGAAGGACTTCCTTTCCCAGGATGCCTTGCACTCCCATGCAGTTCCAGTTTATGAAATTTCCAGATTACGAAGCGTATCAGAGGACGCATTAATTTCATATAGCGAGGTACCACTGTACTGCCTTTTTAGAGTGGATCATATCTCCAAAAGTCATTGAAAAATAGAGCCCTTTTTTGTTCTCTAAGGCCGCGGTCTCACTACAGTTTTCTGCGCATCTTAGTTTTATTCGTAGTGGTTTTTTTCCGGGTGGTCACGTGGTGTTTGATGGGCATTTCATGTCCTGTCGCCAGGGTAGTCTTTTTCTGCTCTGTGCCTGTCTCTACTTGCCTACTGCACATCTTTTTCCTTTTTTCTGGGTCGATTTTCTATGGCCGTGGTCTTACCATAGTTTTCAGCATATATAAATTTCATGCGTATTTTTTTGTCGGGCGGTCACATGGTTTTTAATGTGCAATCAGTGTCCTCTCTTCTGGGTCCTATTTTCCTATTCTGGTTCCATCTCTACCTGTCTACTTCGCATTTCCCCCTTCTTTCCAGCTCTACTTTCCAAGCCTCCGTGGTGTATAACCTCAGGAAGCTGCCGAAAAAGGGGAACAACAGATTTTACTGTGTATTTTTGGGGTCCTGTCGTGGTTACAGAAGCAAATAAGTAAGGATTTGCGAGCAAAGGAAGGAAACTTCGCTGAAACTGCTGTTCCAGGAGCATGGTCAACTGGGACTGGAATTTACTTCTCTTCGCAGTTAGCATCTTTTTCTGTGCAGTTCGCCACCGGGAAACTACGCAGAAAACTCTGGTAGGACCACGGCCTAAGTCTCTGTTGCAGGAAGTGGCAGGAACAGAGGTACAAAACGAATTACTGCATGTTTTCTGGGGTCGCACCTCGTTAGAGAAGCAAATAATTGAGCATTTTAAGGGAAGTTTTTTAAACCAACCCCTTAAACCAGTGGTGGTTAAAGAAACTTGGGTGAAAGTGCGGTTCCGGGGGCGTGGTCGATCGGGACACTGATTTACTTCCCTTTGTGGTTAGGACACGATCTTTTAATGTGCAGTTTGCCACAGCAAAACTGCGCAGAAAACGTTGGTAAGACTGCGGCCTAATTCAAATTGGTGGAAGGGCTGGAAATCCGAACTGATGAAGGGGATTCAAATCCAGAGCACAGATTGAATCAGAGAGGACCCAGGTCACCCCAGCATCCATCCCAAAGTGCCAAGCTGGGCTCCAGACTGAATTAGAGAAGCTATACGCAGTCCTACTAAATAAATGCTGTACCACTCTTCAGTAGACCAGCCTGTCTCCCTACGTTCCTGTTCACCACCCTATGCTTTGCCAGTGTTACGGAATGTTCACAAGCGGTGCAATTGCTAAGGTCCATATTGTTGCAATGATTGTAGGAGCTGCAGCATTTTGTGAGCTGGTTCACTGATTGCAGAATAAATTTACTGATCAAATGGTTGAACAGGAAACTGACAGGTGGGATATTTTAAAAAATTAGTATTTACACCACTTTCTATGGCTCTCAAAATAACTGCCGATACCCTCACAATTGATTGACTGCTGCTCTGCCTTCCTCCACCCACCAATTCATGGGAAGTATTTGATTCTTGCTGTCATTACAAGGCTATTATCAGATGAGTCTTTTGCTCTCAGAATTTTGTGGGAGCTCCATGCAAACACAGTTTTCATTTGTAACTCTTCAGTCTATGCTTTCTTCTATCCTTTTTCTTGCCAGAAAATAATCTGTTAAAGGGAAACAAAATGGAACAGCTGAAGAGCTCATTGTGTGTGTGTGTGTGTCTGTGTGGTAGAAATCAGAGAATCATAGAGCTGAGAGGGATCCAAAAAGCATTGAACTAATCCTGATCAATGTTTTGTTTTCAAACCAGAAACAAAAGAGACTCCACCGGTTTCTGGGGCCATCTGTTCCACTCTCAAGCAGCTTTCTTCTTCCTCAAAAAGTTCCTCCTAATGTTGAGTCAAAACCTCCTTTCTTATAATATGAATAGTTTTCACATGGATGCCCAGAATCCTATTGATGGCGGGATAAGGTTTGCATAACTTGCTGCGGCTAATTGTGACTAATCGACCAAGTGCCAGGGTGCGCTTCAGTTACACAAGTGGGCATGTGATGAGGTATGGGGCCAAGAAGTGCCATGGCGAATGATGTAACCCTTACACAAATGCCAATAGAATGATTGCCACATGGTCATTTTTGCTCACCATAAAACATTCTGTGAGCCACGCAGAGATGCCAGAGTGCCAAAATATGGATTATTAGCAGCAAAGGCATAATCAGATGCATCTCAAATCTGCAAATCAAGTTTGAGGTGTTGAAGGAATAGGAAGACGGAACCCTCAAATATTTCCCCCTCCAGCAACGCTACTATTTGGCTCAGGGAAGGATAGGAAAATCAGTTCTCCTCACAAAGGCAGGAAGGTTTTGTAGGCAGAGGTGGAAGAGGGATTAACGAAAAAGGAGTGGAAATCTCAGGCTATTTGGACTCGGAGCTCAATCCACTGAAACCAGCGTAAGCAAAAGGGGAAGGAAGCAGAGTCTTGAGGTAAATTTGGAGTGGGGGAAATTCCAGATTGTGAGCAGAGCTGGCCCTGCCATGAGGCACAGAAAGACAGACAGAGGCAGAGAGAGAGAGAGGGGGGGGGTGCTGGAACTGTGTGCCATGAAGTCCAGCTGGATCTTCCAGCCAGAGCGTCCTGTGTTCCTGTCAAGTGTGCTGTCCTATCAGCAGGACTGAGATAAGCTTCAGCTCTGAGCCCACTGGATTTAGTTAAAAGAGTTGATAACTGTTTAATGACTTAAGCAAAACTAACTGGCAAAGTGAAGGCTTGGGAGCCAAGGCATTATCTCTCTAGCCCTCCCAACAGACCTTAAATGATAAGATAGGTTTATAGGAGAGCTTCACCCTAGATGTCTAGGTCCCAAGTAGAGATGGGCACGACTAGGGAAAATGACGTTTTCGAGTTGTCGTGTGTCGGAGGCAGCCCGTTTAGGCTCGTTTCCGTTTTTCGCGAAATTTCGCAAAAAATTGTCATTTCGTTTTTCGTTTTTTCATTTGTCGTTAGTACTGGTTTTGGGGGGGTAGCGGGCTCCTGGAGGCACCTCTCTGTGGTGGGTGCCTCCTATCCTCACCCGCCAGCGCTGCTACAAAAGGGCATGCATAGCCATATGCTATGGATATGCATATTGCAGACGCAGCAGACTGGCAGAGGCACCCCTCTTTGGGGTGCCTTCCCTGCAACAGTCGGTGAGACACAGTCAGGCAGCACTTGCAGGCATGGTTTGCATGGCACACAAATGCTGCTGCAGGAGTCAGCCAGAGCCACAAGTGACGGACTGGCAGACTCTTTGCACCCGCTCCAAGGGAAATGTACTTGCGTGTAGTGCAATGCAAGTAGATCTGGCTTAGGGTTAAGACGGGTTAGCGCAAGGGCTAGGGTTAGGCTAGTTATGGGTGAGGTTAGGGTGAGTATTGGGGTGCACGTCTGGGTGCCTCTCTGACCCACTTAGAAGGACAGTGTACTGGTGTATGGGTTAGGCTTAGGGTTCGGGTTCGGGTTCGGGCTACGGTTACTGGGCTGTTTATGCCTGATTGGCACATCCCAGTTGTCTCTGTGGTCAACCTGGCCAAGTGGCCATGCGTTTGGTGGAAAATTTGCATGGTCCACTCCCATGGGCGAGCCCATCATTGCGAATGTGCAGTTGTAAAAAAATAAAATAAAATAAAATAAAATAAAATAAAATAAAATAAAATAAAATCAACGGAGACTTTTTTTGCTAGAAAAACCCACTGCTGCTACTGTAAAAATTCAAGCATTTAAAATAGCTAATTTTTGCATGTTTCTGTTGTGCTTTGGTGGGGTTTTGGACCACGATTTAAAAAAAATATTGCGGTCACCATTTTAGATCCCCCCGCACTGCATGGCAAATGGATGCGCCCTCCCAGCCTGGTACAGTCTCCAAAACCTGGCCATGCGATTGGTGGAATGGCTCCAAAAATTTGCATGGTCCACTCCCATGGGCAAGCCCATCATTGCGAATGCGCAGGTGTAAAAAAATAAAATAAAATAAAATAAAATCAACGGAGACGTATTTTGGCAAGACAAACCCACTGCTGCTACTGTAAAAATTCAAGCATTTAAAATAGCTAATTTTCGCATGTTTCTGTGGTGCTTTGGTGGGTTTTTGGACCACGATTTCAAAAAAAATATTGCGGTCGCCATTTTGGATCCCCCCGCCCGCACACCGCATGGCAAAGGCAGACAAGACTATGCCCCCCCTGCCTGGTACCAGCAGCGCAGCAGTAGCAATAGCCAAGGAGAGGGGGGCGGGGAAACCCCCCCCCCAAAATAAAACACCCTTCTGGCCTGGTAGGTGCCCTCAGACAGTTTTCGCCTGCTTTTAGGGCCGGGAATCGTTTTTTTTTTAACTTTTAAAAACTTTTTTTCTGTGCCGCTTGGCATCGCGGGATCGCCGCGATGCCAGGAACGACCACGACAAATCTTTAGTCGGTTCGAGTTCGAGTTCTGGCGGAGTAATTCCCGTTACCGTTTCCGTTGCGTAACGGAAACGAGTAACGGAAACGGAAACGGGAATTCCGCTAAGTCGTGCCCATCTCTAGTCCCAAGCCGTGTAGGTGTACGGAAATAAGCATGATGGGACATAGTGTGAATGAATTGTTAAGCTGAATATTAAGTGCACATTTCGGCCTTGTATTAGTCCTCATCTAAGGTATGTAGAGGAACGGAATTAACAAGCTAACCATGTTCCTCTACATACCTTTGCTAAGGACTAATGCAAGGCAGAAATGTACCCTTAATATTCAGCTTAACAATTCACACTATGTCCCATCATGCTTATTTCCGTACAGTAGGGCTTTGGCAGGCCTTGTTGATATCTTGGAATCAGCCAAGTTGTCCGCTAGGTGAAAAGCTCGCCCTCCTCTGTCTTTTCCTCCTGAGCCCCCTAAGCAACCCTTTCTCTGCGCCCCCTAAACAAGGCTGTTCATATATGGGGAAAGCTTAGAAAAAGGTATCCCTTGATACAATAATTCTCAGAGCCATATCCCCCTCCTACCACGATCCTGATGGTCATGGTGTCCAATTACCTTTCTGGCCGAAAGAGTGTCAGAGCTGTCATACCAAAAAAAGTAACTTTTCCAGGCTCTGCTTTTAGGACAGTGTCATCTGTTCTGTATCTCCTCCTGAAATAGGATCCAGCTGCCTAGTCTCATCTAATTCTGTGTGTCCAATGGGGGAACGAGTGGAATCTTCTCCCCAGACGGCACCGTTTTTTGGGTCTGCTGTGTCTCAAAAACCGTAGTAACATCCCAAGGCCAAGTCTCCTTCTTGAATATGTACACTGCAAGGCGGGTTTGCACTTGAGCGTTGCTCTTCTGGAATAGAGGCAAACTCGATTAGAATGCAACGTGCAGTTGGGGGTTCATTAAAATTCAGACCTAAATACACTGATTCTGTCACTTTAAAAATAGCTCCGGTTTCTTTCTAACTGTAGTCCCTTGACGATTCTCGGTTCCTGAGCAGGTGTACCAAATGAAGCAAGAAATGCATTCGTGCTAATTGCAGGTCTGAAGGGCTCTGGACCGCCTCTTATGAAAAATTCATTCAAGTCAGAAAGCAGCAATATCCCATGAGGTTCAATGCATTCTTTCCCCCCCCCCTAAGTTCTTCTGCCCATCGACCTGCATGGATGCCCCCCACGCTGACTGACAAAACCCAGACTGCAATGTACCTCAAGGAGGAGCTGCAGAAAGGGCAGCAGCTCAGAATTAACGTCTGGGAAAGGTGCTGGTCTCATCTGCTATGGGTTGCTTGGCCTAGTTAGGAGTTGAATGGGAGGCCACTAGTGATTAAGAGCTGTATGGCTCAGTGATTTAGGTTTAGGTGAGGAATTCAATCCCTTAAATCAGGGATGTCCAAACTTCAGCCCTCCAGATGTTTCAGACCACAACTCCCAGAACCCCAAGCCTAGATTACCAGTGACAAAGGACTGTGGGAGTTGTGGTCCAAAAATATCTGGAGGGTCGAAGATTGGACACCACAGCCTTAAATTGTCCTCCTTGACAGAGCCTGGACTTAATAACCTGTTGGTTCCAGCTCTGCCGCTCTTAATTATTATTATTGATATTATTTAAAAATGCCAGGCACAATCAAAGTTATAGAAATATTGACTAGCATTAGATATTCGGTGTACGTTTTAACCAAAAGCTTAAGCATCTGCTAAATGTTGGCACAGGAGGTGTGCTGTTCCTAATATGGCCATTTTGTGTAGGTCTGATGGTGTTGTTTCTGAGAGTCATAACTGCTTATAATACTGTGTGAAATTCCTTGGTAAGATTCCCAATGCTCCGATGATAATGGGGGCCATTGAAGTGTGTTTTATTCACAAGCGAAATGTGTCGATTGTCAGACTGTTGTTGTCGTTTTACAGTATGACTGGGGTAGCAGTCTTGCCTAAAAACAGGAACCGTGCTACGTGTTTGAGTTGATAATTATTCAGCTAAATGAATATTGCAATTTTCTTCTTTACAGTATTGAGAATTTCTAGCTTTTTATTCATGCGTTGTAATACAGCGAAATTAGTGACTCTGGCTGTCAAAGGTATCTTTCATGCGAAATCTATCAAAGGTATCTTCAGAATTCGTCTGTATGTCCACATTTTGAATGCTTCCAACTTCCTTCATAATGTCCCTGTAAGGGTCCAAGTTTCAACACCATGGAGAAGCATATTACTGAATACATAGGTTCAAAGTACAGTGGACCCTTGTATAACATAAAATTTGTACAACAAAAAATCCGGAGATAGGGGAAATTTGCTTAACAGAATCGCCTATGGGGCAGATCTGTACAACATAAAAACGGGATCTCTCTGTTTTCAATGCATTCTTATGGAAATTTGTATAAAGGAAAATTTGCTTAACATAATTTCATTTGGAATGAATTAATTCCTTTATACAAGGTACCACTGTATTCGAGTACAAAGTCTGATAGACTTATGAAAGATCCCAGTTATCCTTGACATAGCACCCCAGGTATTTATAAAATGATATTCTCTCAATTATGTCACTGCCAATCTTGAGAAGGTTCTGTGAACCATATTGTTTTTCACTGATAAGCATCCATTTTGTCTTCTTCGTCGTAAGTCGCAATCCCATGGCATTGCTTTCTGCAGCAACGGAATCCAATAATCCTTGCAAATCTGCCAGACTAGTTGCAAGCGGGACAGTGTCATCAGCGTATCTTATGCTATTAACAAGAACTCCATTCACCTTCACACCTTGGTTCTTTCACGTAGACATCGTACAAAAACTCAATGTGGCTCACCTGGGGGAAAGACGTAAGCTATGCTAGACCTAGTTCCCTCTAGCTTCCTGTTCAGAAAGAAAGCTCCCAGGTAGCATTGGGGCAGGAAGCTTGAGCAAAACTGGGCCTCAGATCCTTCCAGTTCAGGAAGGCTGCATTTAGTTTTCATTAAGTGCTTGTCTGTTGGGTAGAACTCCCAGAATGGAGAATTATGGGATTTGTAATGTTAAAAAAACCCAAAAATTCTATCCACATTAACCAGTTTAGGAGCAAAGCTTTAGGTGCTAAAATGGCTAGTGATGGCACTCGCCAACTGCCATCCAGACTGAGGACTGCTTTTCCTAAAAGAGGGCATGATATCTGCCCTAACGATGATGCTATGCATTTCCTCATTTGTACCCACCATTAATGGGTCATACGGGATGGCATGGAGCCATGTAGGACTGACCCAAGAGAGTCTGCTGTAAGAGGCAGAGACTAGAAGATATTGTGGTCAAGTGCTTACTGGCACTTACATTCGGACCTTTGGGTCCGCCATTCCACCTGAGAAGATTTGATCCCTGTCGGGAAGTGATGGCAAGCCTTTTAGAGACCGAGTGCCCAAACTGACATTTAAAACCCACTAATTATTCGCAAAGTGCCAATAAAACCATTTAACCTGAGTACAGGTGTCTGTGAAAGGGGCCATGTCGGGTGCCCACCGAAAGGGCTGCGAGTGCCACCTTTGGTGCCCGTGCCATAGGTCTGCCAACACTGTTGTAGGGGAACAGTGAGGCAAAAAAAGGTCAGGAGAAACAGCTTTAGGCCTGCCATCCCCATCCAGTGCCCTGAGGTGGTTGCTGGACTCTGCCACGTGGTAGGGCCAAGGCCAGAAGCCACGCCAGCTACTATGCCAAGAGGAGAACTAGACGATTGGTTTCTCTTATGATAGTAAACTCAAGTCTTTGACCAGGAGACGGTATGAAATAAATCCCAAAGTAGCTTTCAAAACAGTTGCCATCAACAAGGGGTTTTGTCACTCTTGTCACCAGAACCTGAACAAACAAACACACTTTAAGGAGCAAAGGAGCACTTATTGAGGAGATAACACTTCTATTCCTCGTTATGTATCAAGTCACATGGCTGATGCACTGCAAGGAATATGGATGTTGATTCCTTAACTGATACCAATTTGTTTAGAGTTATGCCACTAAATTTATGCCAGAGTATGTAGCTAATAAGATTCTAGCTAGTTGTTAAAATTTGTTTTTGAATGGGGTGTTTTTCTTTTTTGTGTGTGGCTATGCCTCACTTTGGGAACTCTGTGAGTAAGTGGCAATTAGTTATTTTAAATAAAGAATACTGTACTCTGATCTGTCTCAAACATGAGACACTCAGTCATTTATGGATGCAATGCAAAGCAATGCTACTTCGTAATAAATGACTATCCTATCATTGTGATGGACATCTCTCTTTCCTATGGTATTCAGAAGATACCATACATCACTTTCCCCCTCTCTTGTACCAGAAATATTGGCTCCAACTTTCATCTGCACGTAGACGCTCTTTCATTTATTACTACTACAAGAATCCAGGTTTCCAGCTGGGAGACCATCAGTGGTGTCTCATGGGAGATCAGGTCTAAAATGAAGTTCTTTAAAGTCTTATTGAACTCAGTGGGGAAGATATAAGCATGTTCTTAACCCTTTCTTTCCTCTCCTAGACCGAGGCTGAAAGAGGACTTAGGTTTGGCCTTAAATGTCTCGGGGTGTGTGTGTGTTTATCCAGCTGCAAAGGCTTTCAACCCACAAAGGTTTATTTATTATTTATTATTTATTTATTAAATTTATACAGTGGTACCTTGTTTAAAGGAATTAATTCGTTCCAAATCAAATTATGTTAAGCAAATTTTCCTTTATACAAATGACCCATAGGAATGCATTGAAAACAGTGATCCCATTTTTATGTTGTACAGGTTCGCCCCCTAGGCAATTATGTTAAGCAAATTTCCCCTATATCTCCGGAATTTTTTATGTTGTACAAATTTTATGTTATACAAACTGTTTGTTATACAAGGGTCCACTGTATACCTCTTCATCTAGCTAAACAGCTACTCTGGCCGATTTACAAAATTGAACAGAAATCTGACCCACAAACCAATAGTTCCCGAATACTGTAGGACGGTGGTAGCGAACCTTTTAGAGACTGGGTGCCCAAACGGTGATTCAAAACCCACTTATTTTTTTGCAAAGTGCCAATACAGCCATTTAACCTGAATGCAGTGGTACCTCGGATTACAAATGTTTTGGGTGCTACCCTTTGAAAAAACGAGGATTGAAGATCAGGGGTCCTACCCTTTGGAAAAGTGAGGATCAAAGAGCAGGCTTTTGAATTTCCCGCGGCCACAGCACCCTTACTGTGGCCGTAGGAAATTTAAAAACCTGCTCTTCAATCCTCGCTTTTCCTGGAGGGTAGCACCCTGCTCTTCAAACGTTGCTTTCCCAACAGGTACCACCCCCGGCTACTTCCCCTGCTATTTCCCCCATGGCCACAGGAAATTCAAAAACCTGCCCTTTGATCCCTCATTTTCCTGAAGGGTGCTACCCTTTGGGAAAGCAAGGATCGAAGAGCAGGTTTTTGAATTTTTGGGATGCCCGGAGCGGTGTGCCTGTTGGGGAAACTGGGGCTGCGAATGAGCCCACAAACTGCTGCCTCCCCTTTGGCCTGCTCTCTGCATAGAGCACAGTGGTGTGCTCCGAGCAGAGAGGGAAGTGCTGTGGCTATGAAGGGGCAATGTTGTGTGCCCACAGAAAGGGCTCTGCGTGCCACCTTTGTCACCCGTGCCATAGCTTCGCCAACACTTCAGTAGTGTGTATTCTAGTAATCCTCTAAATGAGGGCTGTTCCACAAAGTCTGCCAAGGTCTACTTTTTCCGACCCAAAGTTCCTGAGGGCTACTACACTAAAACCTCTATTTAATGAATTTTATCCGTTCTGAACACATGCTCATAAGTAAACACTTTTGTAAGTAGAGCTATGGTTTCCCATACAAATGCATTGAAAACCAATTAATCTGTTCTGGAGGGAACAGATTTCAATGTGCCATGGCCCTTGAACTGCACCGCTCGGCTGAGACAGTGCGCTGCCAGACCCAGAACTGTGCTGGGGCAGTGGTGGTCCTTGGGATGGGAGAGGGAGAGGTGGAGAACTTATCCCCTCCCCTTTTTTATTGCTGGCCGGCGGGCTACTTTTGAACCCTTCGTGGGCTACCAGTAGCCCGCGGTCTACCTGTTGGGCAGGCCTGCTCTAAATCACTCAATGCTGATCTGATCCTCTCCAAATGCAGCAAAGTGTCATCATCCCCAGCCAACCATAACAGCAATAAAAAATATTCACGTGCTTTGATCCTAGCACAACCTGAATCTTGCTGGCTGTGGTCCATACTCTGGTATATCTTTTACTAGCAGTACATTCAGTTCAATGGGCCAGCAGGGTTTATTTCACCTATGTGCTTAGATATATATTGCTGGCATTTTAAAATACATGATAAAATTCTTTAATTCATACCCTTCCTTTCCACCACAAAAGCACTTGCAAAAAGGTGAATAATAAAAATGCACATTAAAAATTAAAATTAAAACCGAGCCTTAAAACAAATGGGTCAGTAATGCAATTAAGTTCACAACCATAAAAGATTGAGCAAGCACTCAGCTGGCAGAATAACTTTGGGAAGAAGTCTAGAGTTTAGATCAGAAGCATTGCACAAACCTTTTTAAAAAATGGAAATAGCTGTTTGGATCACCACATCCATCATGCTGGCTGGCAGATTCTGGGGATGGCAGCCTTACATGTAGTCTCTAGTCTGCCACAGGTATACCTCTGGGTTATAGGGAGACAAAAGAAAAGAAACGATCCCACCCTATATAAGGAGCAAGTACAGTGGTACCTTGTATAAAGGAATTAATTCGTTCCAAATCAAATTATGTTAAGCAAATTTTCCTTTACACAAATTTCCCATAGGAATGCATTGAAAACGGAGTACACTCTAATCGCGGCCATTTTTATGTTGTATGGATTCTCCCCATAGGCGATTCTGCTAAGCAAATTTCCCCTATATCTGGAAATTTTTATGTTGTATAGATTTTATGTTATACAAACCGTTTGTTATACGAGGGTCCACTGTACTGTGCTTTTGGTTCCTTTGAAAAAACTCTGTACAGTAATATGAAATAGGCTGGAATCCTGTTGCATGGTTACGCAACTAGCATAACGTTTGGAAGTGAATGGCTGTAAAGTGAGAAATCTCTGCAGACTTTATCTGTAACGTGCAGAGTCAAAAAAAGTCAGCCATGCAACACATAAGGTCTCCGAAGATTTCTTATCCAATGTCAAGTCTGAAAGTGATGTCATTTGTGTGACTGCACAACAGGATTTCAGTGCCGTTTCTAAGTCTGCAAGAATATGAGCGAGACAGCTGCAAACTCTTTTAATAGATTTTTTTTTGGCAAGCGTACAGGCAAATAAATAAACACGGAGGACCGTTGGAGTAATTACATTTTTACTGTGTACAAAACTCCCCATTAAGATCTCGCCTACCTGGGGTGACCCAGTGGATGCTGTCAGTGGTGTTCTACTGATGTACATAAAAGGGGGAGACGATTCTGAGCTGCCAACTTTGGCTACCTTGAGGTGCCAGCCTTGAGAGCGGATGCATGAATCCCAACATAACGCAAATTAAATGTTACCTTTCTAAAAAGCTCCAGTTTTCCTGGCACCTAGGGTTTTGTTTTTGTTTTTTGTTTTTGTTTTCTCATCTAACCTTGCCTTTATCTCAGGAAGCTAATGAATTGTACATTAGCAAAAACACATATGATTTTTTTAAGAAAAAAAAGATGTGGTGTTTTTTTCTTTTACTCCCTAAAAGCCTAATTGTGCAATATGAACATCCATTGCACACTAAGAAAATAGAATGCTTTGGAGTGTTAGACAGTAAAATTGTACATTTACCTGCAATTAAGGTGTGTGTGTGTGTGTGTGTGTGTGTGTGTGTGTGTGTGTGTGTGTGTGTGTGTGTTGTACCGAACAATAGGCCCAGAATAATCTGGATCAGTGGCGCATTCAGAGCACTTGTCTACTTCCTAGTTTGCTTGTGCATTAAACCCCTAGGAGGTAGGAGAAACTACGATCAAATCAAGGAGAATTCACCATGGGCCTTCTGCATCCAGTATTGCAAGGTTATACGTGGATGTGAGTTTCTGTTATTATATCTGATAAAAAGAAAGCAAAGACTATCAGTGGCTGGGGTGATGGAGACCCAAAGGCATAACAACCAGTGACAGCTTTCAAATATATATATATATCCAGGTTGCAACGAAGCTAGGCAGAAAATAGAAATGAAGCTGTAGTTTTGACAGGTGAAGTATTAATTCATATTATGCCATTTCAAGGGAAGAGAAACTGTCACCAAAAGGGCCAGCCATCCTCCTTTGGTCTTTACAACTACATCTGTGATCACAGTTATTTGTAGAGAGACTGCTGTATTCCGTGCATCAGAAAAAACCACAACCTGTCAAGTTAAAAAAAAAGAAAAAGAGGTATTGAAATCCGTGTTATGATCCATCCATTCCAAAGCATTTGACACCGCCAGCTTGATGGAATGTCAGAAAATAGCAACAACAGATCCACAGTTTTGGATGTGGTCTCACCTGCTTAAACGAAACACAATTAGCGGGGATAAAGGAACGATCGTTTCGGGACTTAACAGTGACAGTGAGCCCTGGCCTCTCCCATTCGCACTCTTGTCGCTCCCAGAGCGAGATGCTGTCAGGAGCTCCGTGGCAGGTTTGCCTCTGAAGACAGTCGAGAAGCTTCGGTCGGTTTTGATTGCGTTTTTGCGTCAACTGATACTTGCGCTTGAAGTCATCTGATGAGACATCCTAATATCGGTCTTGTGCTTGCTACTTTATTGGGCTGTAGGCTCAAGTGAAGGAGCCACTGCTGACCTATCAAGACTAAGCCTTAAAATGACTTGAAGTTAAAATGGGTCCAGAACTGCCTTCATCCGTGCAAGGACCCCTTCATCCATTTTGCTCACCTTTTAAAGGTGTCCCCCACCATCAGAAGGGTACCGAAGTAAAAGCTTTTTGACCAGTGCGTTACAAATCTGGGTCAACTTCCTCAGCTTGTCCTGTAAAATATGCATTATTAAAAAGTTGGACAATGTTGTTGTTCTTGTTCAGGTTGACATTTATTGACTGACCCCCTTAAGCTCTTGACTTGTGCTGTGATTGTTCTTTACCGTTTATGTTTTATTTATTATTAGATTTATATTGCACACCATCGAGCCTAGAAGCTGCTCTGGGTGATGTACAGCAAACTAGACATACAGTATACAGTGGTACCTTGTATAAGGAATTAATTCATTCCAAATGAAATTCTGTTAAGCAAATTTTCCTTTGTACAAATTTTACATAGGAATGCATTGAAAACTGATGAATCCCTAATCGCGACCGTTTTTCAGTTGTATGGATTCGCCCCATAGGTGATTCTGTTAAGTGATTTTCCCCTATCTCCCGAAATTTTTTTCCATTAAGCGTATTTTCTGTTAAACAAACCACTTGTTATACGAGGGTCCACTGTATTTTAAATACAAAAAGTAGTACACAAATTAAATACAACAAAATAACAGAAACCTACATAAACGGTGTACATACGTCACCATTAAGCTTCTGTTGATTTTTATCTTGTTTTGTTTGGGGCTTGGGGGTGGTAGTATATCGTTTGTCCTGACTATAAGGTACCCTGATGATTTGTTGAATGGAAGAGCATGAAAACTGGTACAGGGAAACAACTTAGGGTGTGATTGGATAGGTCCAAAGGCATACCCTTGGTTGCACCAAAATGGGTCCCTTTAATGGGCACCTTCTCCCTGAAAGTGATGAAAGTAATTCATCAGCAGACAGAGAGGCCGCGTGGAGGGAGATCGTGCCCATTAAAGTGACCCTGGCCCCCAAAGAAGTTGCTCTATAGGTGGGCGTGCGCAACCTGGGCATGAATCGGGGTCATTTTGGAGCACATTTCCCTGTGTCGCGTGATCATGGGGATAGATTGCATTGGACTGCTTCGCAAGCAGTCCAAAGTGTGAGCTATTACCCTCTGTAATCACACACACAATTGGCTCCTCTTTCCCCCCCTCTCATTGGCCAATGCAAGATAAATGTTTCCATGTCTGTTGCCTGCCTGCAGTCAGGAATATAGAGCTAGGAAAGTATTAAAATTATTCTTGGCATTTGGCCATTGCTGTCGATAACATATTTGCACAGAATTATAACTGTTGATGGGCGATGGTTTTTTCAGGCAACCGTGCACATGTTTGCCTGAACCCACCATATGCCTTGATGGGAGGGGAGGCTTTTTGACAAACAGCAAATGAAGAATCAGGGAAGGGGAGACCTCCTTCCTACCATTATTGGTGTAAAGCTTAGAGTGGTGATCCTTCTTCATTACAGCTGTTTGTGCCTACAGTTTCTGTCAGTCCTACATGGTGTGACCAGTTGTGAGGACTGGAGGGGGCTGACAAACATCTGGAGATTCCAGATTTCCCCACATGTGATGTAGAAGGTGATTCTCACTTTGGATTCATGAGGTCCCCCAGTCCTGTTTCTGGCGAAGTTCAAGCCTTGAGGGCAACGGCTTCCAACCTTGGATATCTCGAGTGTTCTTGGACTGCAGTTCCCAGAAGCCTTCACCACCAGCCGTACCGTGTCCAGGGTTTCTGGGAGTTGTAGTCCAAGGATATCTGGGTGACCCAGAGCCACTGCACCAGAGGAAGAAGGGTCCGGGTTCACTCACAGAGCATGGGTTTTGCATTGCATCTCTGAGATCTTCACTACGATGTTTCGTATGGCAAATGATGGCCTGGAGACCCTCTGGTGGACTCGGTGCTCAACTCAGTCCAAGGAAGCTTTAAGGTCTGTAGCTCAGTGGCACAGCTTCTGCTTCAAGGTCTCCAGCTTAATTCCTATCCTATGTGGGCAGGCTGGGAAACACCCTCCCCCATTTCAAACACTGGAGCATTGTTACCCATCTGTATTGACCAGATGAAGCAAGGGTCTGCATTAATAAAAGGTAGCTTTGAAGGGTCATGTTCAGGAAGAGCTCTGTGTCATTTCCCCCAGTCTTCATGGATCTTCAGTCTTCAGTGGTGGAGGAGACCAGCCTGGCTTCTGATGTGGCATAGAACAGAGTACATACTAAGTGAGGATCATGCCAATAAGATGTGGTTATGGCCTGGAAGAGTGTGGTTTTTGTCTGCGGTACTTTGAGTTCCAGTGTCAAGAATGGTGGTACAGAAATGCAGTTAATCTGCCTGCCTGCCTGCCTGTCTGTCTGTCTGTCTTTCTCTCTGTCTCTCTGTGTCTGTCATCTATCCATAGAGAATGAGAGAGAGAGAGAGAGAGAGAGAGAGAGAGAGAGAGAGAAGAGGGTCATGCAGGGCTCCATTTTATTGATTGATTGATTGATTGATTGATTGATTGATTCATTCATTCATTCATTCATTCATTCATTCATTCATCCATCCATTCATTCATTAACTCAGCTTTCCCCTTCAAAAAGGACTGAATATAATACTAAAAGGACCAATGAAGATAATACTAATTTGCCACATCAAAATACACATAATGTATAACAATCAATTCTACTTGACACAAAGTAGAATGGTTGCTACTTTCCAAAGGGAACATATGCTTATGATACCCTGTTTTCATTTGCAGGTGCCGAAGCCCAGACGCTACAGATATTGCAGACTCCGGGACCCTTGTCAGTGAGAGCAGGGGAGACCCTCACCTTGAACTGCACATTGACGGGAGTTGGTGGCCCAGGCGGCGTGAAATGGCACAAGGGGAAGGACAGAAGCCAACCTCCCATTTATAGTCAAAAAGGAGAATCTTCCAAACGAGGAACCACAATTGTTGCTGAATCCATCACAGATTTCAGCATCACCATCAACAATGTCCGGCCAGAGGATGCTGGCACCTATTACTGCGTGAAGTACAGGTCAGGAAGCCCAGAGAAAGAAGAACTATCTGGGAGGGGCACGGAGGTGTCTGTGATTGGTAAGTGCCACCTAAACCTGGTTCTGTGTCCAAAGCAGTAAACCTCCCTCATTTGTCTCCTCATCTTTTGGACAAAAAGACACCATGATGCCCAGGCTTTTAAGATGAAAAGCCAAATAGAAATTGGAGTGAAGGAGCGGCAGAGAAAGAGCGACTGCTCAGCCCCTCTCCTGGCTGGCCACTTTTACCCCCAACATCTCTTGGCCACCCAACCCTCAAGACTGAAAGTGTGCATTTTCATGCTTTCGCTGCACGTTCATACATAGAATGTGTATTGTTAGTGCCTTGATGAATACCACCTAGTCTGTTGCCATGATCAGAGAGAAAGAAGGGCTTTAAGGAGGCGATTGCCACTGTGGTTCCAAACATCCTAGCCTATCAACTAGCCTTGTGACTGTCCACTGCAACAGAAATATGTGGAATCTGTGATCTCTGAATGCTAATTCAATTGGTCTCTCCAGTAGGAACTGTGGAGTCATTTAGCAGTGCCTCTAAGCAGCTCTAAAAGGTAAAAGGTAAAAGTTCCCCTTGCACATGTGTGTTAGTTGTGTCCAACTCTAGGGGCGGTGCTCATCTCCATATTCAAGGCAAAGAGACAGTGTTGTGCAAGTCCGTGGCCACGTGCCTGGTATGGCTGCAAAGAAACACTGTTTTACCTTCCCGCATTTTACGGTGGTACCTATTTATCTATTTGCATTTACATGCTCTCGAACTGCTAGGTTGGCAGGACCTGGGGTGATCAGCGGGAGCTCGCTCCTCTGCATGGCACCCGGGATTCGAACCGCTGAGCTGCTGACATTATAGCCGACAGTTTTCAGTGCTCTATGCTATAATAATTACAGTGGTGTCTCGGTTTAAGTAATTATTGCATTCTCCAGGGCGTTTTGTTTTCTGAAAATTTGGAAACCAAAGCGCGGGTTCCCATAGGAACGCATTGAAAACCAATTAATTCATTTTGGTGGTCAGAAGAAAGTCAGAAAAAGTCTTTTATCTGTTCAAAACTCTTTATAAAGTGCACTTTAAAGGCATGCACAGCAGAAACATCCCCCACAATGCAGAACACACAGGCATGGAAACGACAAAGGTCAGCTCACACCCCTCCACCCCCAACCAATGCAATGCAATGCAGTGCAGAACACCCAGTAAAAGGCATGGAAACAAAGCTCAGCTCACCCCCCTCCACAGTGCAATGCACTGCAATGCCGAACGCCCAGTAAAAGGCATGGAAACGACAAAGCTCAGCTCCCAACCTCAGAGTCATCCAAGTCGTCCACTTGGGCTTGGGCTACATGGCGAGAGCCAATTTTAGTTACTGTAGTTAGTTAGTCCAAAAGGGAACCGGGAGTAGTTGTGTTTTGAAACCCATTCTGTTAGACTACACCAGTGATGGCGAACCTTGTAGAGATCGAGTACCCAAACTGCGATTCAAAACCCACTAATTTTTCTCAAATGCCAATACAGCAATTTAACCTGAATACAGGTGGCTGCGAAGGGGCGATGTCAGGTGCCCACAGAAAGGGCTCCAAGTGCCACCTTTGGAACTCGTGCCATAGGTTCGCCAACACTGGACTTACACAATGGGGCCCATCTTCAGCATTATTTTCTATTCCTCCCCCCCCCTCCATTTCTTTTGTAACCCGAAAATTATGTAACCCAGGGTACCACTGAACATGTTCAAGACATGACACTGTAGAAACCCTGGGTTACAGCCAAACAGCTGGCAAGTGGTTGCAGAGAATGCAATTCCGAGCAAGGATCATGGTGGCAGAAGGGTGCTTTAGGGGTGAAGGCATCTAAAAAAGGAGTGGGGGAACCTTTCACTTTCCCAAGGGCAGATGTAAGAACATAACAACATAAGAAGAGCCATGCTGGATCAGGCCAAAGGCCCATCTAGTCTAGCTTCCTATATCTCACAGTGGACCCACCAGATGTGCCTGGGAACGCATGAGACTAGACATCTGTCTCCTGATACCACTCCCCTGCATCTGGCCCTTGAAGTACCCTGGTTTTAAGCCTGGAGATGACACATCTCCCTCATGGTTTGTAACCTGTGATGGACTTTTCCTCCAGGAATCTGTCTAATCCCCTTTTGAAGGCATCCAGGCCAGATGCCATCACCACATCCTGTGGCAGGGAGTTCCACAGACTAACAACACTCTGGGTAAAAAAAATATTTTTTTTGTTTGTTCTTACTCTCCCAACCCTCAGTTTGAGTGGATGTCCCCTAGTTCTGGTATTTTGTGAGAGGGAGAAGAGCGTCCCTCTATCCACTTTATTCATATCCCCCCTCAGGCACCTTTTTTCCAGACTAAAAAGCCCCAAATGTTTTAGCCTTTTCTCATAAGGGAGGTCCCCCAGCCCAGTAATCATTTTAGTCACTCTCTTCTGCACCTTTTCCAGTTCCACATCTCCTGTTGATCTACATGAGCAATACTCTCTTCCCTGCAGGTTCTCCTTCATGCCCCCAATGTCACATGAGTGTGAAACAGGTCGCGCATTCACTTATGTGAAGGGATGCCAATGGGAAGATGGGGACGCATGATGCAATAGCTTCACCATTTGTTCTCCAGTAGGATTTTGGCCCAACAGCTCGTATTGACTCCAATGGTAAATCATTGTGCAGCTGGTGGTCCTTCACATCCAGATGACCACGTGGTTCCCCACACCTAATCCAATGGGAGAGAACAGGGGGAAAGCAGCAGGTATAGAAAAAATGTGAAAGGCCCCCTTCCCTGCCTCAACTCATGATTTCTCATTTGTTCAGCAGCAAGTTGTGTATTTATTAGGATTCAAAATACGGTGGTACCTTGACTTACGAATTTAATCCATTCTGAATGCATGCTCTTAAGTCGAACTGCTCTTAAGTCGAGGTACCTATCTAAAAAAAAAAAAGAAAAATGGAAAAAATATTTGTAAGTCGAGCAGACCATATCTAAAATTTGTACAACAGCAGTTAAAACGCCAATATTTTTCTGCTCTTAAGTCGAGCTGTTCTTAAGTCGGGGTACTACTGTATATCTACCCCACCTTTCTCCTTAAAAAGGGCCGAAGGACTCAAGACTATTATAGGGGTTTGAAACCAATTTATCTGGGATCAGTGCTCTGAAATGCTGGATTTTATAGTGTGTTAAGATTCTCTGATTTCTTAGTTACAGTTTCAAGACGCATAGCGGTAGAGCTTTCTAGCAGTTTGTGCTATAAGTACCTGACCAAATATAAATCCAGGGATTGTGTAGGATGGAGCCATGATGACAGTTAGATAAGCGCCATGCTGCTCTAGCTGTGTAGCGCTGAAGCCCTCCTGGGTTAGTTTTCAAATGTCAGCAGAACAAACACGTCAGGGCAAAATGGGGCAATCCCTGCCTCGTCGTGGCCTACAATCTATCTTTAGCTCTGCACACTCTGCTCCATCAACTACAGAGCCATAAACGACGCATTAACAAGATCTCAGCAGGTGCGAACAGCCCTGGCAGCCTCTTCCGTGACAACATGGAGAGTAGTTGCTGAAACGGGCAACCCAATTTTTAGAGGCCCAACAGGGTTGTTGATGTAAAACAGAAGACTCAAGACACCAGGATGTTGGTTTCTCTTCCTCAGTCTGTGAGGCATTGCCCTTGTAGAGTCTTTCACTGGGCGGAGCATAGCTATCCAGTTTTCTCTGGCTCCAGTTAGGAAAGGAGGGGGAAGGTGTAATGTGCGCACTCACACACACACACAAACAAAAACACATGTACAAAAACAGAAACTCTTGCAGGCTGGGGATCCTTGTGGATCCCCGACATACAGCGTGTATGGTTCAGAAATGGTTCCATCTTAATTTCCAAGTGAACTGCTTTTAAAAACAATCAATATATGCATAAAAGCCTAAAGATGTCGAAAGTATGAATATGCGTACAGAAAAATGCTGGCAGAAAATATTGGGCCCAATTCCCAACATCCACTCTGAGCAGGATTTGTGGAAGAGTTCTTCCATAGGTATCTTTATAGACACGCGCGTACGGAGGGTGGATGTCCAGTGTGGTATATTGGAGAGAGTGATAGGCTAGGACTCGGGAGACCTGGGTTCAAATCCCCCTAAGCCACAGCACCTCATTGGGGGTGGGCGCAATACTAGTAAAACCATTCCTTAAATACAGTGGTACCTCAACTTACGAATTTAATCCATTCCGAATGCATGCTCTTAAGTTGAACTGTTAAGTCAGGGTACCTATATAAAAAAAATTGAAAAAAATAAGTAAAAAATGAAAAAAATAAAGAAATAATTGTAAGTTGAGCAGACCATATCTAAAAATTGCAGGGCGGCAGTTAAAACGCCAACAGTTTTCTGCTCTTAAGTCAAGCTGCTCTTAAGTCGGGGTACCACTGTATCTTGGTTACCCTGAAAGCTCTGTTAGCGTTGCTGTAAGTCAGTTCTAACTTGATGGCACGCAGGAACAACAAAGGTATGCAGGTACTTCTGTTCACACATCCTCTTACTGAATTATTGTTGTGTCGTTACAGTCATGAACGACTCTTCGTGACCCCATGTCCATGGAGTTTTCTTGGCAGGAATATTGGAGTGGCTGGGCTGCCCGTTCCTACCCCAGGTGTCTACAGCACCCTGTATCCTCTGGTGGGCTCCCATCCAAGTACTAACCGGGGCTGACCCTGCTTAGCTTCCGAAATCAGGCGAGATTGGATATGCTTAGGGCATCTAGGCAGTTCTTACTGAATAGACTCCTTCATATATGGAGCACTTCTGGGAAAGATGCACTGGGAGGATGAGGATGTAGCTCAACAGTGCCAGATCTCTGAGTAAGTCTATTACAGGAGGGGGCTCTACAGCCACACTAGAGAACCATGGCTGCCAATCACAATTCACAATCCCAATTATAATACAATAGGACCCCGGTATCCGCTGGGGATCAGTTCCAGGTCTTCCCATGGATAACAAAAAACGTGGATAAGAGAGAACGCCGCCCCCCCCAAAAAAACCTGCTGTTTTGCGAAAGTAGCTTTCTTTATGGCTGCAGTTTTACGACAGTAACTTGCTTTACAGCTGCTGTTTGTGACAGCACCTTGCTTTGTGGCTGCTGAATTGTTTATTTAATTTTTTCCTCTGCCGATCGTGGATAACTGAATCAAGTGGATACGGGGGGCCTACTGTATGTTGCAGTCAAGTCAAAGCCAACTTATCCAGATGCACCCAGGTATCAAGTCCCTTCTTCTGAGGGGTGTTTGTGGGAACATGTAGTTCAAGGCCACATACATGGCAGGGCAAGCCACCCCATCACCTGGAAGATTTTGGCTGGTTCCTCTCCCAGCAGATACTGAGCAGATTCAAAATACCAACCTCTGTCTGCAGAACCAGGTGCTCCAGCACACTGAGCTTATGGGAAGAGTGGGTAAGATAGATGTGTGTCTGCCTCGGTTCCTAACATGCAGAACAGATCCAGATTCTGTCTTAGCATTCAAATTCTGCGTCATGCTTTTTTTTTTTTAATCCAAGAGATCAGGAGGAGGGAAGCTCCAGGGCCAATTTTCAGCACCAAAGATATGCACCTCCCAGGCCAGATCAGCCTACCACCACCACCACCCTTCCAAAGCCAGAGTATTCCTGAAATCAGCTACTCGCTCTGGCCAAACCACCTTTGCAAAAGCGGGTTAAAGCAAAGTAGAACCAGGCCAGCAACTTGTTTTTTTAAAGGACAAGGACCATTCCTGGAGGCTTTCCTACTGTGTCCCAGCCCCCAGTCCCCAGCCCCCCCAACCCTAAAATTTCAACAGTTAATTGTTGGCTTCAATTCAAAAGCCTCATATATATATATTTCTCACCCTCATTCCTTGCCTCCAGCCTGAACCATTATCATAGAATCATCGAATACTGAAGTTCGAAGGGGGCTACAAGACCATAAAGTCAAACCCCCCTGCTCCAGTCTGCAATACAAATCAAAGGGCTGATTTGAGCCTCCTGGCACAGTGGTTCAATGTCTGTCCTGCAGCTTGATTGAGACGTACAAAATAATGCAGGGCATGAGTCAAGTGGATCGAGGGACGCTCTTCTCCCTCTCACAAAATACCAGAACTAGGGGATAGAGATGGGCACAACTTGAAAAAAATTTTTTCGAGTTGTCGTTAGTCGGGCCGGTTCCGTTTCGGCTCGTTTCCGTTTTTCACGAAAATTCGCAAAAATTAGTCGGTTTGTTTTTTCATTTTTCGTTGTCGTTAGTACTGGTTTGGGGAGGGGGTAGCGGGCTCCTGGAGGGAGCTGCAGGAGTCAGCCAGAGCCACAAGTGACGGACTGGCAGACTCTTTGCACCCGCTGTGTCTCACGTACTTGCATGTAGTGCAATGCAAGTAGATCTGGCTTAGGGTTAAGACGGGTTAGCGCAAGGGCTAGGGTTAGGCTAGTTACGGGTGAGGTTAGGGTGAGTATTGGGGTGCACCTCTGGGTGCCTCTCTGACCCACTTAGAAGGACAGTGTACTGGCGTATGGGTTAGGCTTAGGGTTCGGGTTTGGGCTACGATTAGTGGGCTGTTTATGCCCGATTGGCACATCCCAGAAGTCTCTGTGGTCAACCTGGCCAAGTGGCCATGCGATTGGTGGAAAATTTGCATGGTCTACTCCCATGGGCAAATGTGCATCATTGCAAATGTGCAGCTGTAAAAAAATAAAATAAAATAAAATAAAATCAACGGAGACTTTTTTTTGCAAGAAAAGCCCACTGCTGCTACTGTAAAAATTCAAGCATTTAAAATAGCTAATTTTCGCATGTTTCTGTGGTGCTTTGGTGGGGTTTTGGGCAACGATTTCAAAAAAAATATTGTGGTCGCCATTTTGGATCCCCCCCCACCGCATGGCAAATGGATGCGCCCTCCCAGCCTGGTACAGTCAGCAAAACCTGGCCATGCGATTGGTGGAATGGCTCCAAAACTTTGCATGGTCCACTCCCATGGGCGAGCCCATCATTGCGAATGCACAGGTGTAAAAAAATAAAATAAAATAAAATAAAATCAACGGAGACTTTTTTGCAAGAAAAACCCACTGCTGCTACTGTAAAAATTCAAGCATTTAAAATAGCTAATTTTCGCATGTTTCTGTGGTGCTTTGGTGGGGTTTTGGGCAACGATTTCAAAAAAAATATTGCGGTCGCCATTTTGGATCCCCCGCACTGCATGGCAAATGGATGCGCCCTCCCAGCCTGGTACCAGCAGCGCAGCAGTAGCAATAGCCAAGGAGAGGGGGGCGGGGAACCCCCCCCCCCAAATAAAACACCCTTCTGGCCTGGTAGGTGCCCTCAGACAGTTTTCGCCTACTTTTAGGGCCGGGAATCGGGGGTTTTTTTAACTTTTAAAAACTTTTTTTCTGTGCCGCTTGGCATTGCGCGATCGCCGCGATGCAAGTAACGAGCACGACAAATCAGACCAAATTGTTCGTTCGTCGGTTCGAGCTCGAATTCTGGTGGAGTAATTTCCCGTTTCCGTTTCCGTAGAGTAACGGATACGAGTAACGGAAACGGAAATGGGAATACCGCTAAATCGTGCCCATCTCTACTAGGGGACATACACTCAAATTGAGGGCTGGGAGAGTGAGAACAGACCAAAGAAAATATTTTTTTCACCCAGTGGGTTGTTAGTCTGGAACTCCCTGCCGCAGGAGGTGGTGATGGCATCTGGCCTGGATGCCTTCAAAAGGAGATTGGACAGATTCCTGGAGGTAAAGACCATCGCAGGTGATAAACCATGATGGAGATGTGTAATCTCCAGGCTTAAACCTGGGGTACCTCTAGGGCCAGAGGCAGGGGAGTGGTATCAGGAGACAGGTATCTAGTCTTGTGCACTCCCAGACGCATCTGGTGGGCCCACTGTGAGATACAGAAAGCTGGACTAGATGGGCCTTTGGCGTGATCCAACATGGCTCTTCTTATGTTCTTATGTTCTTAAGCTAAAACTGTGCTCGCGACCTGGGGTTCAATTCCAGGTAGCTGGCTCATGGTTGACTCAGCTTTCTATCCTTCTTAGGTTGGTAAAATGAGTACCTAGCTTGGGGAGGGGGACAGTGTGTAGCCTGCATAATTACAATTGTAAACCACCCAGAGAGTGCTTGAAGCGCTATGGGGCGGTATATAAGCAGAACACTTTGCTTTGCTTTGCCAGGTGGTTGTCCAAATTTCTCTTAAATGCCCCCAGTGTTATGTATTTATTTGACTTTTATACTGCCCATCTAGCCCTAAGGCTACTCTGGGCAGTTTAAAACATGAAATCACATGACAAGATAACAAAGGAATACATTTAGAAAAAAAACACAAGAAGCATAATAAAAACAAAATATACATAAATCGACAACAATAAACTAAAATGAAGATAAAATGAAGATTAAAAAATAGCAGATTGATTGATAAAACAGGGGGGAAAGAGAGAAGATAAGCAGTAAAATGTATGGTGTCTTATTGGGTGTTTGAGAAATTAGGAAAGGCCATTCTGTACAACCATTTTAAAAAAATGAATTTGTTTTTAAGTAATTAAGTGTGGTGGAGCACTTACCACTTCTTGAGGCAACTGGGTCCATTGTCATACTTCTCTAACAGTTAGGAAGTTTTTTTCTGATACCCAGCCCATCAAATATTTGAAAAGTGCTATCGTATCACCCCTCAGCCTTCTTTTCTCTAGGTTAAACACCCCCAGTTCTTTGAGTCTTTCTTAACATTCGCTCCAAAGGAGACTGCACAAAATATCCATAATTCTCTCCTGATCGATGGAGGCTGGGGTGGGTGGGGAGAAAAAGAGAGAGATTGAAATGACACTATTTCATTTTGACATTCTGGCGTTGCTCCCGATCGTTAGGCAGGTGTTGTCCCCTTAACGGCGAAAAAGCGGCCTCTGGTTCTTTTCCGCTGCTTGTCAAGGCCTCCGTGCCGGCTTTTGCCCAGAACTTCTCCGGTGCGCCTGGATGTGCTTTGGGCCATTTGAAATTAACCCAGCTCTATTGTGGTGCCTCTTCAACTCCCAAGAGGGTGCTGGCTAATGCCTCTGAGTGTGAAGCTGCCCTGTACGAATGGCAACGGAATGCCTCAGAATGATCGTAGCCATTAAGTGAGAGCTATTACCCTTGCACGATATTCATAATGATCTTCTGCTGTCAAATCAATTCTGACCTTTTTGGCTTCCAGTTCAAGAATACTGAGAAGTGGTTTCCGGTTCCCTTCTTCTTGGGAGTGTGCCACTTGACCGAGGTCACACCGGCTGTCTCAATTTTTGCACGGCGGCACAGCAGGGCCAACCTCCGACTCCACCTCAACCACTGACCTGTTCGGCCAGCTTCTGAACCGTCTGATACACGCAGAGGACTCTTCCTCTCCCTTCCTCGCTAGTAGGAAGCCTCTTGTGCTTCCCTTCCCTTCCTCCCTTTAAGAATTCTTCCGCCTCTCTGTTCTCCCTTCACAAGTCTCCCTGGCCGTTCCATTCGTTGTAGCAAATTATCTTTTTTTTAATAAGAAGCCACCTCCAAGATAACGTGCCGCATCTCCCATCCTGAGGTGGTTTCTTAATTAATCTGGTGAAAAATCTGTTCTTGTAACTTAAGAGGTCAGCAACGTGCCTCCTTCAAATGTGAGACTATTTTTCTACACACACACACACACACACACACACACACACACACACACACACACACACACACACACACACACACACACACACCTGTTTTAACCATTTTCTGTGAGGCTATTTTTTCGAGAGACACACACACACACACACACACACACACACACACACACACACACACACACACACACACACACACACAACGTTTTTTAAACCATTTTCTGTGAGGCTATTTTTTCTACACACACACACACACACACACACACACACACACACACACACACAAACATGTTTTAACCATTTTCTGTGAGGCTATATTTTCTACACACACACACACACACACACACACACACACACACACACACACACACACACACACACACACACACACACACACACACGTGTTTTAACCATTTTCTGTGAGGCCATTTTTCTATCTTTGGAATGGCCACCTCCAGAGGTCACTGCTTCCATCGTTGTTCTGGTCTAACAATTAGGAAGTTGTTCCTGGTATTCAGCCGAAAGCCGGCTTTCTGTAACGTGTGAGCCCATTGCTACACTCCAGGGAGTTAAACAGATCCTTCCCCTCTTCTGGGTAGCATTTCAAGTTCTTGAAAAGTGCTCTCTTGTCTCCTCTCAGTTGACTTTTCTCAAGGCTAAAGAGGTCCAGTTCTTTGAGTTCAAAAAAGAGATGTGTCATCTCCAGGCTTAAAACCAGGGTTCTTCAAGGGCCAGATGCAGGGGAGTGGTATCGGGAGACAGGTATCTAGTCTCGTGCACTCTCAGAGGCATCTGGTGGGGCCACTGTGAGATACAGGAAGCTGGACAAGATGGGCCTTTGGCCGGATCCAGCATGGCTCTTCTTATGATCTTATGTTAAGGACAGGGTTCCTCACATGGAAGCAGCAGGAGAACAGAAACCCCATCTTCCTCACCTGGTAGGCAGCAGAACAGGTTTCAGAGGTTGCCCAGAACCAATGTATAAAAAAAAAATGTTCCGGGTGTTAGGTTTCAGGAGGCGAACTGCATTTTCCACAACGTATGTACGGTTTCTTTGCTCTATGGTTTTCTTTTGTTTCGGTAAGTCTGAGGAATGCTAGCCAAGAAACCTGTAAAATGGCACGTGCTTCCTAGACATTAACAAACACACCCCACACTTTTTCTGGATATATTTGCCAATTTATGTTGTACGACAGCTTCCAGAATTATACCGCCAGCAGGGCTAGTGTCTATGCTAGACAGTGGGTAAGGTGGAGTGTGGGAGCTGTCGTTCAAAATGAAGTAACTTTCCTGAGGTCAGACAGGTCAAGGCACAGGAATGAAACTTGTCCAGCTCTTCATTGTTTCCCTTCTAAAGCCCCGATGATGGGGGCTCGCACAGTAGTGGCATCCTCAGGATCTGTTTGTCTGGGGATAATGGGAGGTGCAACCCTCAGAGAAGGCTGACCTATCCATACATTTATAATGTGGGGTTCAAAGCTGTTTTCAAGTGAAAACATCTTGTTCTCGGAGCTCTGCTTTTTCAGGAAGATTGGGAAGCCGCCAGGCTCTGCTGGGTGCCACGCAGTGCGTGGCCCTCCACGTGTCATTGGACTATCTCTCCCATCAGCCCCTGCAAGTCTAGCCAATGAGGGGGGTGATGGGTTCTCCAGTCCAGTGACACCTGAGAGACTTCATTTCGAGTTATGGGACATGGAGGGCTGTGGTAACTTTCTAGCTAGTGGAACAAAGTGTTTTCCTTTGAGGTGCCTATCAGAAAGCAGAGTTGGACGAGAGAGACACATTCCAGTTGTGGTCGGACTACAGTTCCCATTGGCCCCAGCTAGAAGATGCATGGTAGGTCTTGCAGTCCAGTCACATTGGAAGACCACCTGTTTCCTTCCAGGGCTTGGGAACGTGCTCTTTTTTCAAATTAATTGGGGATGCTGGAGGTTGTATTTGAAAATAACATTTCCTGGATCTTCCTGGAAGAGATCCTAACCCACCACTCTTCTCTTCTCCTGCAGCCACACCATCCCTGCCTTCCATCAGCAGCTCCAAAGGCCGCGTGGAGTCGGGGGCCTTGGTGACCTTCAACTGCTCCTCCGATGGATTCTCACCCCGAGATATCACCGTCACCTGGGCGAAGGATGGAAGGGCGATCCAGCCCTCGCAGACCAGGGTCTGGCCCGAGGGAGAGAGCATCTCCTACCAGGTCTGGAGCACTGCCGAAGTGCGTCTCACCAAAGAGGACGTGAGGTCCCAGCTCCTCTGCCGGATCACGCACAACACCTTACCGAGTGCCCTGGAGCAGAGTTTTAGCCTTGGCGATGTCCTGAGAGGTACAGAGAATTGGGGTGGGGGTGGAGGGGAGAAGAATGCTCTCAACGAAGCATTGGAGATGATAGCCTACTATAGTCATGCCCAGAGCATAGCTAGTGGTGGGGATTCTGGGGGTTGTAGTTGAGAGGCGCTAGTGCCTCTGTTGTTGTTTTTTATTTTCCCCTTGGCCTGGCCCAGGAGGAAAAGGTACACCAGAATGAAAAATGAAGCAAACAAAATGGAAATTTCCATTTCGTTTTGTTTCGCTTTTCTTTGATGGGTCCCTTCGTTATTCGTTTCGTTCCCTAACGAAATGAATAAAAATTCATTTCATGCCCATCTCTAGTACAGAGCATTGGGGTGGGTGAAGGGGAGAGGAATGTTCTCAATGAAGCATTGGAGATGATAGCCTACTATAGTCATGCCCAGAGCTTAGCTAGTGGTGGGGATTCTGGGGGTCGTAGTCCCAACATAGGATAGATGTAGAACTTGATCCTTCCAAGGTTGGTAAAACAAGGCCGCTGGATTCCTTTCTGGCTCCTTGAGAATACAAGAGAGAGATTTCCCCGTAAGAAATATTAAAGTCTGATGGACCCCAATTTCTTGGGTTTGCTTTCTTCAGTTCCACCCAATGTCCGAGTGGAGACCAGCCCATCGTCTCCGGTGCCACTCAATGACACCATGACTTTCACCTGCAACGCAGAGAATTTCTATCCAAGTAACGCCTCCCTGATCTGGCTGGAAAACAACACCAAGAGTGAAACGGCAAAGGTGGAGCCGGTGACCCCTAACTGGGATGGGACGTTCTCCCTCAAGAGTACCCTGGACGTGATTGCGACCGAAGAGAGGAACTTGTCGGTGTTTACCTGCCTGGTCACCCATAATTCGCAGCCGCCCCTCAATGAAACCGTGACCCTGTTAATCCGGCCTCAGGCTGAAGACGGAGAGAGTACCAGTGATTCTGAAACAGGTGAATACGGATTCACACAACCATTGTTCGGGGCTCCGTCCCCACTCCGTCCCCCACCCCGCTCTCTCCCCTTGGTGCAGGTTGCCTTTGTTCTTCTCTTTCCAACCACCAGAGGTGCATACGGGCACATTGGTCTGGTGGGCAGATCCGAGGGAAGTCTCGGGATTCCAGGCAATCTATGCTTTTCTACCTCTTCCCCGAAGTGGGCACGAATGTGGGTCTGATCTGAAGGGTTCTGATCCGTATCCCAGGAGAGATGTGTTGCTGCTGACGTCCTTCAGGGCAAGGGGTCGGATGAAGTAGTCCGCATCTCCCAGCCAGTTGGCCCGCTCACTTTCTGGCACATGCTGCCCAGGTCTTCCTCCTTAGGTGGCTGGCCTGTCTGAGAAGGAGCAGGGATTCACCTACATACTCTGGCATAAATTCAGTGGCGTAAATCTAAGCAAATTGGTATTAGTTAAGGAATCAACATCCATATGTGACTTGATACATAACAAGGAATATAAGTGTTGTCTCCTTAACGAGTGCTCATTTGCTCCTTAATGTGTGTTTGTTTGCTCAGGCATATATAGGCAATAGGGTTCTCAGTAGCCTCCCACTCAGTGGCTGGAGGGGGGGCAGGAATGCGTGCCCACCTCTCTTTTTCTGCTGGGGGACGTGGGGAAAGGGAAATCGCTGCTCCTGTCCAGACAGGCCAGCTGACCAAGAAGGAGAACCCGAGCAGTGTTTTCCAGAAAGTGAGTGGGGGAGTGGACTGGAGGTTGGTGGGAGGGGACTACAGAACCTGTGGTTCTGCATGGACGAATCTGGGCAAAGTGGGAACAGCTCAAGTTGTGCCCATCTCTTTCTGTAACCCAGGAGAGAGTTGTAGCCTGAGAAGTGAAAACCAAGGATGTTGATGGTTTAGGAGGTGCCGAAGGTTCTCCAGCACCGGTTTAGGATAATGTCAGTCTGAGGTCACCAAAGTGCAGAAGGATAGTTGGATAGCAATGATTGACCGAGGCAAATTTGACTTGACATAACTCAAGTTCAGATATTTCTTTGTTGACTTTCTTATTTATTCATTTATTTTAGAGTATTTTCACCCCGCCCTTCTCCCTGGAAAAGGACCCAAGGTGGCTTACCGTAATGAGGGATAATATACAGTCTAGTACAATTAAGACATGTTCAAGAATTTGAGAGCAAGGAATTGAGGGACATCTTACAGCAGTAAGACAAACATTACATTAAAGCAACACGGTTATTAGTAGTCATTAACACAAAGTCTATGTGAACCCATAGATTCATATAAAAGACACATAATGGTAGTCCCTCATTCAGGGAAAGCTTGCCTGAAGAGAAAGGTCTTTGCCTGTTTCCGGAAAGACGTCAGATATAGGACAGTCCTAGCCTCTAGTGGGAGGGAGTTCCAGAGTCTGGGCACAGCATTTGAGAAGGTCCTTTCATGGGTTCCCACGAGACGTACCTGTGAGGGTGGCGGGATGGAGAGAAGGGCCTCCCCAGATGACCTTAACACCTGAGTCCGTTCACACTGTGAGATTTGATCTTTGAGGTAATTTAGACCCAGGTCGTACATTGCTTTGTAGGTTAAGGTCAGCACCTTGAATTGTGCCTGATAGCTGAGTGGCAGCCAGTGGAGCCGTTTTAATAGGGGTGCAATGTGATCTCTGTACCCCGCCCCAGTCAGTAGTCTGGCTGCTGTATTTTTGACCCGTTGAAATTTCCTTAGACTTTTATCGGTAGCCCTACATAGAGGGCATTACAGTTCCCTCCTTATCCCGGAGTGAGAACTCACCTACCCACTTTGTTCAAAAATGACCCTTTCCACCACCACCACCAGAAATACCATAGGTGGAAATGAGGAACGGAACCTTCTTGGTTACAGCCCCCAAGATATTCGGCTCACCCCTTCTCGGTTTATATTCTATTCTCTTTGGAAAGGTTTTTGTTTGTTTGTTTGTTTGTTTGTTTAGCCAAGCAAACAGTTGGTACAATGTTTGTACTGCCTGGAGCATTATATTGTAATTCTCATTGGCTGTGGCTCACTCCATTTCTTCGGGAGTCATGCGCTTTTTTAAAGTTACGATCATATTGCTTTGGGTATGGTTTTGAGTTGAGGAGGCAGGAGGCCTACTCCAGAGTTAACCAGTGGCATCTCTTTGCAGATGAAAAACGCGTCTTCATCATCGTCGCAGTCGTGTGCGCCCTTCTGGTTGTGTTGGTGGTGGCAATCATCTACCTCATCCAAGCAAGGCATAACAAGGGTAAAGATGATTTTGGGTCTCTCTGTGTCCTTTTCGTTCCATTTGAGAAACTTTTCAGGGCGCAATTAGATGGTGGGAAAGGTTGTCAGGGCCACAAATTAGACCTTTCTGGTTGGGAAACCAAAAAAAAAAGGTGTGTGTACCGAGTGGACCAAAACAGTCTGTCCTTAAAATCTTAAGACCTTTCTGTCCATGTTGGGAAAAGGCCCATTGCTCCACTCACACCCCACCAAAAAAGCAGACTGCTCTACCAGTGGTCCAAATGCAGTCTCCATCATGGTTTGTAACCTGTGTGGATTTTCACATCTTCAGTCATCCAAGCCAGATGCCATCTTCAGTCCCACCTGCTCACTCGTGGAAGCATCTGAAGGTGCTGGCAGTGAGAACCATGTTCACAGGTAGGACACGGGTCAATATGGTTTCTACAGTCCCCGGGGTTCTAAAATGCAACTCTTTGGGGGATGAGACCCAATGCTCAGCCCTAGCTCTCTCCTTAGGCCGCAGCAGGTCCAGATGTGGCCAAATAAACAAAGCAGGAAGGGATTGGAAACCACTTCTGAGTCTGACTTTAATGTTGCTTTTGCCGGGGTGCTGAGATATTCCTGTAACTCCTGCTCATGGCAAGAAAGAAAGAAAAAAGAGAAGAAAAACATATGCTGCTTTTACACAACCCCTAAAATCTGCTGGCAACTTAAACGCAGATTCCCCCAACACGTTTTTTGTTCTGCTTCCTGTGTTCCCACCTCCCGCACTCTGATTCTATTGCTTCTGTCTGCTGTGAGGGGAGAGAGGAAAAAATGCAGGCTCACCTCCTGCCGTGGGCAGCAGCTAATTGTTCCAGTCCCTTAGGATTCCTGTCTGTTAAAGGGGGGGGGGGACAACAAAAACAAACAAAAAGCAGAGGAGGGCCAGGCATGCAATGCTTTAAAACAGCAACAAGGAACAGCAACAAGGATTTTACCTCCTCCAGACCAGGTACTTATAAAATGAGCTGGGGCGCGCTTAAGTGGGCATGGTTGTACTTTTTTTTTTTTTAAGTCCGCTGCTGGTGGGAAAACAATTTTATGCTCTGCATCTGCAAGCATTTTGCAGCGGATTTTAGGGGTCGTGTAAAAGCAGTCTATGGCTTCCGGATGGCTCCAGGAATAAGCAAAACCCTTATGGCAATGGTTCTCAACCTGTGGGTCCCCAGATGTTCCTGGACTGCATGTCCCAAAAGTCTTCATCGCTAGCTGAGCTGGTCAGGATTTCTGGGCGTTGCAGTCCAAGAACATTGAGGACCCACAGGTTGAGAACCACTGCCTTATGGGATGGGCTCAGAAACAGTCTTGGGAGTTACACTCAGCCCACTCGCTCCTAAAAAGGCTTGATCCAATCTTACGCATTGAAGTTGAACAGCATAAAATCCCAGGGGATTAAAGAAAAAAGTTCCAACTCCATGATTCTGTGATTCTACACATCCTCTCTCCTCTGATTGCAGACTCTGACCAGGATCTGGCCTGGTTAGTACTCAGATGGAAGGCTAACACTCAATACAGCAGGACTTTTCTTTTAATATGTTTTAATATTTTCAGACCTTGGATAAGAGAATCCGTAAATAATGATCCCATGGATAAGGGAATGTGAATGTAGAGATTTTGAGCTAGGACTAGTGAGCTAGATGGCACAAGGACGCTGACTCGGGGTAAAGTCCTTCCTCCTGAAGTGCGTCACATTCCTCGTGCATCAGTGCTTTGTTTTCTTTATATATACTGGCAGCGTTTATCATCCATATTGGAATGTAGCAGGTATAGACTTTTAATCTGTTTTGGGCTCTTGCTTGGAGAAATGGTGCTAGATCTGTGCTGTTTGGTCCCTAGACTTTCTTGGACTGCAAATCCCAGAAGTCCTTGCCAGCACGGCTCACAGCGAAAGCTTCTGGTAGTTGCAGTCCAAGAAGGTCCAGAGAGACTCACGGCTGGGACCCACTGCTTGGCGTGATGCTCTGGTGGAAAGCTAACAGAATCCCTTTGCTGGGTTTGGTGCACAGCTTGGCGAGCTTAGACTTTAGGACAGGCATGTCCAAACTTCGGCCCTCCAGATGTTTTGGACCACAACTCCCACAGTCCTTTGCCATTGGAAATACAGGCTTGGAATTCTGGGAGTTGTGGTTAGAGATGGGCACGACTCAAAAAAATGGTGTTTCGTTTGTCGTTTGGTTGTTTAGGGGTCCGTTTCAGTTCGTTTTCATTTTCGTGACTTTTTTGCAAAAAAATTTGTTTTCGTTTCGTTAGGTAACGAAATGAAAAAACGAAAATGAAAACAAAAATTGCTGTTTTGTTAGCATTCTTTTTAGTTCAATGCATCTGCTTCAACAAAAACAAAAAACACGGCAAATTGGGTCGTTTCATTTTCGTTTTGTTTTTTAAAAAATTCGTTTCGTTTTTGTTGCGTAACGAAATGAAAAAACGAAAACGAAAATGAAAAATCGCTCGTTTCGTGCCCATCTCTAGTTGTGGTCCAAAACATCAGGAGGGCTGACGTTTGGACATGCCTGCTTTAGGACAACAGCTCTCAGAATTCCCCAGCTGGCATGGCCAACAAGCCCTGGCAATCATCCATATGCCTTGCCATTTGACAGCCTCAGGTTGCTGAGAGAGCCACAGGCAGGGCAGGAAGGCCATAACCTCCTTTTCTTTTTGCCCCTTGAAATTAGTATTCAGATACCGTGGTACCTTGTATAAAGAAATTGATTTGTTCCAAATGAAATTTTATTAAGCAATTTTTCCTTTATACAAATTTCCCATAGGAATGCTTTGAAGACAGATTGTGACTATTTTTATGTTGTATGGATTCACCCCATAGGCGATTCTTTTAAGCAAATTTCCCCTATCTCAGGAATTTTTTTAATTGTACAGATTTTATGTTATACAAACTGTTTGTTATACGAGGGTCCACTGTATATACTTTCTCTTCCCACAGACTGACTGATTGCCTTTGATCTATTAGTCTTTTGATCTGAAAACTCAGGGGGTGCACTATATTCCTCCTATGGCAGTACAGTGGAATCCTTGAGATCAATATCTACTTATTCACTTATCCATGATCTGAAAATATTAAAAATACTGAAAGGAAAAAAAATCCAGGAGAAACTATTTTCACATGAATTACCAAAAGTGGCCAGTAGGGGGACCCAGAGGCCATAGTATGAATACTTGCTACTTGCTAGTAAATACTAGTACTGTAATATATAAAATGGCCTCATGCACTCAAATGGCCAGTTCTGGTAATGCATGTGAAAATAATTTTTTCTGGTTTCCTCCCCTCTTTTAGCATACAATACGCTTGCTATTATCCACAGTTTTCAGTACTCACAGGGAATTTAGAGCTGAATTCCATCTCAGCTCCAAAAAGGATTAGAACCCAATGTGGGGTCAAAAAGTCCAGCTTAGGCATGGATCAAGGTTGGTTCACCATCTCTCATATGTTGTTTGATCACTGGAAAATAGTTCACAACGGACTGTGCCTCATGTGGTCCAAAACCTGAGCTGTCCCCATTTGAGTCCACCCCAAGTGTTGCGGGGGGGGGGTCTTTGTGACAACAGCTCTCAGCATCCCCATTGTAACTCAGTCACTTACCTATACCATGTTGGAAGAGGGATTCTGGGTGTGGTAGTCCTAAAATGTCACGTTCCAAAGCGCTACATGATAACAGCCCCTAGTTGCCCAGTGCCTCTTTTGTGTCATCCCATTAACCTTGACGGGGGCCAGTTGTGGCCATATAGGAAGCTTTCTCGCCACTTGGAATTTGGGAGAGATGTCTCTTTGGAGGGCCTTCCATTATCCAGTATATCCCAAAGGCCATTGTTCAAAGCTTTCCCATCACCATGTCTAAAGAGTGTACAGGAGATGAGATTGCTTGAAGGTGCAGCCAGGGGATGAACATTATTGCAACTAATGAGGTGGCTTTATTTCTCCTATGCAGGTAAAGACCCTACATCTGTAAGGTAAGTCGGAACTACTGTTTTGATCCGGGTAACAGAAGATGTGAGAGGGAATGAAGTAGCAAAGCAACAACTGCCTCCCTCATCTGCAGATGTGATGGATTACAACTTCTAATCCTCCCATAGTAGTAGTAGTAGTAGTAGTAGTAGTTATTTATTTATTTATTTATTTTTATATTTGTATACCACGGCGATTTCCCAAGAGGCAACTCTGGGCGGTTCACATAAAAGACACAAGAAATCCAAAAAATAATAATGATAAATATAATAATAATAATAAATTTAAAGGGGGAAAAACAAACAAGTAATTGGCAAGAGGCATAAGACAACTGATAACAGACACAAACCTCAAAACAGGGAAGAATAACACACACCCTAGCGATTGCCGAAGACATCCCTAAACAGCCAGGTTTATTTTGAATAATGCCAAGGAAAGAGCCTGGCAGATCTCACGCAGTAGTTTGTTCCAGAGAGCCAGGCCGGCCACCGAGAAGACCGGATTGCGCGTTGCAACCTTATGGGCCTCCCTGGGGGTGGCCACCTGGAGCGAGAGAGCCATGGAGGATCGGGTGGGCTGGGCCAGTTCTGATCTTAGGGAGATATGCTCTGCCAGATAATCAGGACTCAAGCCATGGGTAGTAGTAGTAGTAGTAGTAGTAGTAGTAGTAGTAGTAGTAGTAGTAGTAGTAGTAGTAGTAGTAGTAGTAGTAGTAGTTTGTCATGGAAACTGAGAGCATGAAATACAGCCACGCCAGGATGTGAAAAATAAAACCACAATTGGTTAGAAGTCCACTTCCCACTTTCAAAAACGGGTGGTTTGGATACTCTACCATGCAGTCCTGGTATGACTTATTTTTAAAAAGGTTGACACAGCATTGCCATTCCTGGAGACATTCTCAGCTCCTGAAAAAGGTGGGGCCACCACCAAAGAGCTAGAGGCCATGCAGGGGTGGTGGGGGTGGAGAACTCAAGGAAAGACAGATACTGATCATGTAAAAAACAAACAATGGAGGAAGAAAGCAAGTTGAGATTGGGTTCTCCTCCACCCTCCCACCCCGAAGGCTTACTTCTGTATATACAACGCCACTTAATTTTTTGTGTCATGATTTTAGGAAAAAGTAGTGTCATATACACGGAAAAATACGGTATATTATCATCGTCGTCGTCATTCTGAATACAGGGAATCCCTTTGCTGTGTTAGTGGGATGTCAAACCTAGGCACTCCAGGAAATTGTGTTAACAGTGGGTAAAAGTAAACAATCATAGAAACCAACAATACGAGTGATTTCCAGGGGGGAGGTTTCCTGTTGAGAAATGCAATCAGTCACAATTGTCACTTTGGTTTACTTTTGTAAATAAACATTTCAAGTGCTGCTCTGGACAGGAGATGGGAAATGTTTGGTGGGGTGGTCTACTAAGACCAGAAAGGATTTGGTGTATCTAAGGAAGAAGCTGAGAGATACATGGAGGGCGCGCTTCTCCTGTATCTCTTCCATGGAAGTCTCCCAAGGGTAAATGCAGACTGGACTTCCCAGGCCTAGCAACTGCATCCTGCAAAGACACACAGAGATTTCCCCGACCACATAATCTCAGGATCCAGCTGCTTCGAAGGCCAATGGTTCACCTCTGTGTCCCTGTTGTTTGCACACAACGTGGGTGTGTGTAGGGGGCTGAGAGCTACATGGCTGCTTGGAATTAATAGTTTCAGGAAATCCGTTTTAGAACGGAAACAGCGAAGTCATAAGTTCTCCCAAGTCACATTTCATGTGTGTGCCCAAATAGGTCTTGGCTAGAGATGGGCACAAATCGAAAAAATGACGTTTCAGTTTTTCATTTTTCGTTGAGGGTCCATTTCGGTTTGTTGTCGTAGGTATTATCAGGCAGAATAAATAATTATCGCTGGGTTTTTACAGATATTCAGGGCGTTTTTTTATATTTAAAAACAGCTCATTTCATTGCTCGTTGCCATTAACAAAAACGAAACATAACGAACCTAATTTTCGTGGTTCTGTTCTGTTCGTTCCAATTTCATCACAATTTTCGTTATTTGTTTTGTTACATAACGAAACAAATAACGAATAACGGAATGAATTTTTTTTTCGTTTCGTGCCCATCTCTAGTCTTGGCAGAGTCTAACAAGCAAAAAGTCACAGAATATATAGTTACATATTCCTTTAAGACAATGTGTTGCTAGATTTGCTCTTACTATCTGGTGACTGGAGGTTTTTTTCTCTTTTATAGGCTGCATGAATCTGAGAAAGCCTCCGGGATGACGAATCAGGTACACCCTGCTTCATATCTTGAGCTATTAAGTAGAAATGATCGTTCTAAGCATCGATCTACCTTGTCAGGAATAACACTCCCTCTGACCCTCCCCCCGCCATCTTTGTAGATTCACCGGCCTCATGGGTTGGAAATGTTTTGGCAAGGGTGCCATAACCCTCACTAAACCCTAATAACGAGACGTCTTTCAGATCTTTGAAGACTCTTGTCATTACTCCCCTGTAATCATTTCCTCAGGCTCAACATGCCCCAAAAACCCAACCTTTCCCAAAGGTCTAATTCCTGAAAACAGCTCTGAAATTGTCCGCTTGATTAATTTCTCTATCGTTAATTGGTTATGTTTATAACCCCCTTTTTTTCCACCGGAGAATTCAAGGTAGGGTTTGGATTTCTCTTCCACGCTACTGAGGGGGGATATGATTGAGACGTACAAAATAATGCAGGGCATGAGTAAAGTGGATAGAGGGACGCTCTTCTCCCTCTCACAAAATACCAGAACTAGGGGACATACACTCAAACTGAGGAGAGTGGGAGAGTGAGAACAGACAAAAGAAAAAAAAATTTACCCAGTGCATTGTTAGCCTGTGGAACTCCCTGCCACAGGATGTGGTGATGGCATCTGGCCTGGATGCCTTCAAAAGGAGATTCAGATTCCTGGAGGAAAAGTCCATCCCAGGTGACAAACCATGATGGAGATGTGCAACCTCCAGGCTTAAAACCGGGGTACTTCAAGGACCAGATGCAGGGGAGTGGGATCAGGAGACAGATATCTAGTCTCATGCACTCCCAAACGCATCTAGTGGGGCCACTGTGAGATACAGGAAGCTGGACTATATAGGCCTTTGGCCTGATCCAGCATGGCTCTTCTTATGTTCTTATGTACTTTAGCCATACAAAAGCCAAGTGGCGCAGTGGTTAAATGCCTGTACTGCAGCTAAAACTGTGCTCACGACTTGGGGTTCGATCCCAGGTAGCAGGCTCAAGGTTCACTCAGCCTTCCAGCCTTCCGAGGTCGGTAAAATGAGTACCCAGCTTGCTGGGGGGGGGGGGGAATGTGTAGCCTGCACACTGTAATCAAAATTGTAAACCACCCAGAGACTACTTGTAGTGGTATGGGGCGGTATATAAGCAGAACACTTTGCTTTAGCCGCTTAGAGTACACAATGTAGATAAGCGGGGTATAAATGCAACAAATAAATAAATAAATAAAGACTGTGTGTCTCAGTGAAGATGAAAAATGTGGATCTGTTAAGTCCCTGTCCAGGGGCTCACCATTGCACCACACGAGAACACAGCTTCCCCACCTTTATTTGTGTTCTCTTGGGAATGCATAAGGGTCCCAAGGCATGTGTCTTATTATGGACAGTCTTTGGAAATCACCTGCTAAGAGTAACTAGTTACTCGGAAGAATAACAACAATCTAAGGGCGTTTATACACGACCCCTAAGCTCCGCCGCCAATGGCTGCAAGGTCCGGACTTTGCAGACAATTAAGTGCGACCCCGCCCACTTTAGCAAGACCAAACAGCAGTTTTCTTGTACCTGGTCTTTGATGGTGACAAATATTTGATCCGGTGTAAGGATAGTGAGTGCGGGGCTCTCCTGGCTTCCGTTTGTTCTTTTTTTGCGCCCCGCCCCTTTCAGAGATCTGAATGCTGCCCGGAACAAAACGGAGGTAAACCAGCATTCTTTTCTTTCTTTTTTCTCCCTCCCTCAGGCAGCCAGCAACCAGGAAGTGCGGAGGGGGGTGGGGACAGAGGAAGAGCAGGAACCCCTAAGATCTCTGGTCCGAATTTAAGTGGCCAGCGGATCTTAGGGGTCGTGTAAAAAGGCCCTAAGTTACCTTGAACAGTAAAATGAGGAGTGGTGGAGACTTTGTTTGGAGGGGCTGTAATGAGTACAATAGGACCATGGTATCCGCTTCCAAGCCCCTCCGCCAAGTATGAGTGAGTCCCTGCCTGCCTGCCTCCGGAGACTAAGAGCGACAAGGGTGGTTACTTCACATCCTTCTTTGTTCCACAACTAGTTTGGTACTGCGACAGCGTTGGTCGCAATCAAGTGGTTTTGTCCCTGTTTCAGTGTTCCCATGGTCCTGATAACAAGTGTTACCTCACGGTCTTGTACCGTGACAAACACTGAATTTGTCTAGCTTCCTTTTCCCTTTTTTTTGGGGGGGGGGGGCTTAAAAATTCTTTTTCTATATTTCGCTTCTGAAAAGTCAAAAAAAGAAAAAAACGGGCAGTTTTCTGAGAGAAACGAATCGTTCCTACACGGTGTCTTGTCTCGGAAGAGAAAGCGGGGACAAAGAGTGACAAGGGGAAACCCTCCCCCAGCACCAGGTACAGGATTGTCCCACTTAGCACCCGTTCCGGGGGCGTGGTCAAGACAAATTTCAGTAGTTGCACAACGGACGTGAAGTAACTTTTTTTTTGTACCACTCCTAAGCGCAACACTAACAGAGACAAAACCGACGTGAAGTAACCACCAAGGATGCTTTTGTTTGTGGATAAGTTTCTCCCTCCCCGCATCCCAGCTTGCGATCGTAACAAAGGCAGAAACATGCGTGGAAGGAGCCTTGCCCTCTTAGATGAGTCGGCAGGCTGCTGTTTGTTCATTCGTTGGGTTGTTCTTTCCTTCACAAAATGTGGCTTGTTTATGAAAAGGCCCAGCTGCACGCCGGCCTGGCACGCTTTATTTTTAGAGGTTTTCTTTTGTGTGGTGCAATTGTGTGATTTTGCTGAGCACACCATCTACCCCACCCACCCACTCTGCCCTGCCACCCTGTGCGTGGCTGTTTCCTTACAACCCGCGTCGCTGCTCACGTCTGTACACAGCTGTCCTAGCACTGAGAAGATGTCACTGGTTTGGGGACAATAGGCGAGTGATGTGCAACTCCGTCTTACACTGCCAAGACTCTACCCAGAAGGATGATGCCACCCTTGTATATATGAAATTAGTCTGAATTCATAACAGCTGCCATCCACCCTCTAATATTCCTAATAAGCTTTCTTTTCATTTCTTTAGAGAGCTTACTATTTCACAAACAAAAGATCACATGGTCAGATTGTGTCATTTCAGTCATTTCAGTCTGTTGGGAGGGAAAAATTTATTTATTTATTTATTTATTTATTTATTTATTTATTTGATTAGATTTGATTTGTTTTGTTTGATTTGATTTGATTTGACTTATACCCCACCCATCTAACCAAAGGCCACTCTGGGCAGTTCACAACACAGAGCAAACTGTGTTACAATATAAAATAATACAAGAGCATAATACAGAACTAAAAGTAATGCAAATAAAAACATAATTAAGTCAACGCCATTCTTAAAATCAAATGTGAATAAGAAGGGCTAAGGGCAGACAAAACAGATCGCAATATCATCAGTGGAACAGCAAAAACAGTTAATAACCAGGGGAAATAGATTTAAGCCACCATGTATTCAAACGGTTTTTGGAAGTCAGCGACATGGAAGCATGGCAGATCTCTGAGGGAAGTTCGTTCCAAAGTGAAGGCCTGATTCCTTAAGCCAGTGGTCTTGTGGGCCTCCCTCGGTGTTGGCACCGTCAGATGACCCAGCTGAAAAATGAGTGACACGGGCCAAACTTTGGGGTAGGAGCCATTCTGACAGATAGGAAGGACCTAAACCGTTTAGTGCTTTGTATGTCAACATTAAAACCCTGAAGCCAGTGCAGTGCAGCCAGCCTTGGAGTGATGTCATGGAATCTTTTGGTCCCCGAAACTAATCTGGCCACAGTATTCTGCACCAGCTGGAGCTTCCGCATTAACTTCTAAGGCAGCCACATCATGTGTTTCACCGTTGTCCCTTTCAGGAAGTTAATCCCATAAGAACATAAGAACAGCCTTGCTGGAACAGGACACAGTCCATCTAGTCCAGCATCCTGTCTCACACAGCAGCTCACCATTTGCTTCAGGTATTCCCAAGCAGATGTCTTCACCTGCTTAGAATTCCACACAAGTGGCATTGAGAGATATTCTGCCTATCTCTCCAACCTGGAGGTTGTCCTAAGGCATCCATCATGATAGCCATTGATACCCTTGTTCTCCATGAACTTGTCTAATCCTTTCTTAAAGCTGTCAAGGCTGACAGCTGTCACCACTTCTTCTGCCAGGGGGTTCCACAGACCAGTGATCCTCTGGGTGAAAAAGTACTTTCTCTTATTTGTTTGAGATCTAGCACCCAAAAGTTTCATGGAGCGCCCCCTAGTTCTGGTGTTATGTGATAGGGAAAACAGTTTTTCCTTATCCCTTCAACTAGAAATCTAGCATGTCATGAAAAATGCCAGGCTGGAATTCCCAACTCTTCTACATTTTTCATCTCTTCTGTTAGTTCTGTTTGCTTTTTGCCTATTTGTGGGAGCTGACGATGGAAAACTTGAGACGCTCAGTGGTTTAAAAAATGACGGGGAAAACAGAACTAAGACACCAGAACTGCAGATAAAAATTCCTTGGAGTTCTTACAAAATAGAATCGGACAAGATCCCTGCCTGGGTTTGCTTACAAGGATGGCTGGATAACTCAGTGGCTTAAATCTTTGGCTGTGAAGCCAGTGGTTGGGAGTTCTGTTTCTCCACTGAGCTTCGTGGATAGGACCTGGACTTAACACATCTTTAGGGTCCCTTCCAAAGATGATGATAATGACGGAGTTGGCCTTCACTACAGGAGGACATCATGAGGGGAAAGTAAAATGTCAGTAAAATCTACTTCGGTTTAGGCTGTAGTCTCAAATGCACCTAAATGAGAAGAGTTCTCATTGGCTTTAGTGAGACAAAGGCTGCTATCTCACTTGGGGGAAGATCCAAATGTTGTGAAACTCTGGCTTTGGTCACATGACTGAAGATGTGGGATCTCTGTTCCCACCTACAAGGATTTTTAAAAAAAAGCACCGACCAGCCCCAGGACGAGCTGATCGGCGCTAGAAAAAAAAATGAAAAAATTGTTTAAAACAACAACAACAACAGCGCTGACAGCCCAAAGACCAGCTGCTCAGCGCTGGGGGGGGATATTTTTTTTTTAGAAAAAGCACCAACCAGCCCCAGAATAAGCTGGTCGGCGCTAGGAAAAACATGAAACAAACAAACAAACAAAACAGCACTGACAGCCCAAAGGCCACCTTCTCTGCGCTGGGGGGGGGGGAGGGAATTTTTTTAAAAAAAAGTTTTAAAAAGTGCCGATCAGCCCCAGGATGAGCTGGTTGGTTCGGGGGGGGGCAGAAAACCGGATCATATGTGAGCTCCCACAGACTTCTGACTCACATTTTTTATTGGAGCAAAAAATTCCCAACTTCTCCAGTAGGTCTTGGAAAACTTGCTAAGGGGGGCATAACCGAGTTTTGTTTTAGTTTTTTAAATCCTTGTGGCCGTGGGGACAAGATTTTTGGAAACGCTTTATTGTGAAAATTAATCAGCATTTTAAAGGACGTGTGATAGAGCCCTTAGGGAAACACTTAAGTTCCATCAAGTCAATTCTGGCTTGTGCTGGATGTTGGTTTATCATTCCCTTCTTTTTTTGGGTGCTCTAGAACTTTCCGGCCTGCCCAAGGCCACACAGGTTGACTCTTCCCCTCGGAAGCCCGTCGGGGGAATCAGACTCCCGACCTCTGGCTCCACAGCCAGGCACTCCAACTCACTGAGAGATCCAAGCAGCTATCTGGCAATCAGCACATCACTCTCAAATAGGTTCAATCGGTTTGCACAGAAGTGTTATATCAAAGGCTTCTGAAACAGCTTTCTGTTCCATCACAATTTGAGTGAAATAAGAAGGAGGTGGCTTTGGAATACAGGACTGAAAGCTGTCCCCAGAGGTTAGCTGCCTGAGCCCAAATAGCAAAAGGCACAGGTCACTCACCTGAGTCAAAGTGGGCCAGCCAAGTTATTTTGTGAGGGGAAATCCCACAAACACACCTCCTCCTATCTGACCGGGGGGGGGGGATATCATAAACAATAATATCCAAGGAAATAACTAACCAATTGAAGCCCTTTTATAATATGAAGTATCTGCTGTTAGAATGAGCTGCTCCTTTCTGCCCAAGAGTCAGGTTGGCCCTAAAAACATTCTCCATTGTATGACAATTTTGAGCAGCCAAAGTTGCCCGAATTAAACATCTTTCTCATTCAGAGGCTTCCTGGTCAGCTTATTCGCCAGAGAGAGAAAGTGTATGCCACACTTCCCAAGCGACGGTATATAAAAATTACTTGTCCCTTTGGAAAATGCAGTGCACCAATTTGGGTGCAAAACCAGCGTGGTGGAAGCAGCGGGGGGGGGGGGGGCACTGCCTTTCGGCCCCAATAGTGGTAGACTTTCAGAGACATCTCGCTGGCCACTGTGGGAGGCAGGATGTCTGTGATGATTCTCAGTCCTCCAGGTGAGTTTATCTAGAAGTTGAGTCATGGCAGCTGGACTTCTTTTTCTTGAGAGATTGACTCACACAAGAAAAGAAGTCCAGTTGCCGTGACTCAACTTCCAGAAGGGAGGCAGGATGTTTGGTGTGAGATACAGTAGATTTATGACTGGTCTCTTTCTGCAACCAGTTTCCTTGCTTCCTCCTCCTCCTCCTCCTCCTCCTCTTCTTTTTCTTTTCAACACATAAGGGGATAACTAAGGAGGGAAAGGTAATGGGTAAGGGTTCTAAAGGTTAAAAAAGGGGAGCACTCAAGGGGCATGTTTACAATATTCCCATTGCTATGACAATAACAGCTAGGTATCTATTATACTATTGGAGCTATCTAGTTACATTCTTTTTCATAATAGCTGTAGAGTTGTTTTCAGCTCTCTCTTGCCTTCTGTAAGTCCATCTTTCAACAGTTGCAACAGTGTATCCACCTCTGCCGTTTAGAAGTTTTCCCAACTTCTTGTCGATTTGGTATTTCTGCTGACTTCCAATATTTGGCATAGAAAACTCTTGCTCTAATTCTCATTTGCATTAATAAATGTTTCAGGTTAAAATTTTTGATTTCTAGTATAAAATATTTGACAAAATATTTCAGGTTTGGATGGGATAATTAAACAATATCTTTTTTTTTTGTTGCACTATTTCATGTACCATTCTGCAATATATCTTTACATCTTCATGTGTCTAAAGCAAAGCAAAGTGTTCTGCTTATATACCACTCCATACCACTTCAAGTAGTCTCTGGGCGGTTTGCAGTTTTTTTATTATTGTATGCAGGCTACACATTGTCCCCCCCCCCCCCCAGCAAGCTAGGTACTCATTTTACTGACCTCGGAAGGCTGGAAGGCTGAGTAAACCTTGAGCCTGCTACCTGGGATTAAACCCCAGGTCGTGAGCACAGTTTTACCTGCAGTACAGTAGGACCTCAGTATCCGCTGGGGATGGGTTCCAAGCCTTCCCGTGAATAATGAAAACTGTGGATAAGGGAGAACGCCAAAATGCCCCCAAAACTGCTGTTTTGTGACATTAACTTGCGTTGCAGCTGCTGTTTTACAACAGTAGCTTGCTTTACAGCTGCTCTTTGTAACAGTAACTTGTGTTATGACTGCTGAATTATTATTTTTTCCTCTGCCAACCGTGGATAACTGAATCAGTGGGTAATGAATCAGTGGATACTGGGGTCCTACTGTACAGGCATTTAACCACTGCACCATGAGGCTCCTTCCTCCACATATGATTTAAAGGAATTAATTTGTTCCAAATGAAATTATGTTAAGCAAATTTTCCTTTGTACAAATTCCCATAGGAATGCATTGAAAACAGAGTACAGTGATACCTTGTATAAAGGAATTAATTCGTTCCAAATGAAATTATGTTAAGCAAATTTTCCTTTATACAAATTCCCATAGGAATGCATTGAAAATGGAGTAATCCCATTTTTACGTTGTACAGATTTTTCCCATAGGCGATTATGTTAAGCAAATTTCCCCTATCTCCGGAGTTTTTTATGTTGTACAAATTTTATGTTATACAAGCTGTTTGTTATACAAGGGTCCACTGTAATCCCTTTTTACGTTGTACAGATTCTCCCCATAAGCGATTATGTTAAGCAAATTTCCCCTATCTCCAGAATTTTTTTAAGTTGTACAGATTTTATGTTATACAAACCGTTTGTTATACGAGGGTCCACTGTGCATTTCCAGCATCTGCTCCCTGCCTCTTCTTATTCGCCTCCTCTTCTCCTTTCTCACCGCCTTTTCCAGGAGCCGGACCCCAACAACGTCACCTACGCCGACTTAAACTTTGAGAAGACCCCTAAGAAGAGCCCCAGCCAAGAGGCAGAGGTGAGCCAGCAGACGGAATACGCCACCATCCAGCCCGCCAAGCCGACCCCCAACGACGACAATGTCACTTACGCAGATTTGGACATGGTGCACCTGAGCAAAGCACCCAAAAGACCTGCTCCCAAACCAGAGGAAGCCAGCTCGGAATATGCTAGCGTACAGGTCCAGGGCAAGTGACCCGGGGTGTCGGTCATCGGCTCTCTGTGGCGTCCTGGGCCCCCTTGCTGGAGGGTTGCCGGATGCCTCCTCCCTGGGGTCGGATTCTTGGCCTTGTCCTAGCGTTGGGCCTCAACGGAGGTGCCACGGGATTCGCCTGCCACCAGCTCCTGCCGTTTCTTTTGAGTGGACCCCAATGTACCTAGCCACGGGCAAGGGAATCGGTGCTACACACAACTGCATCCTGCGATTTTTGGGCTAGTTCGTGGCGCCTCTTCCTCTCCTGCTTGCCAAGTGGGAGGAAGAAGCAACTAAGGATCTAACACAGCTTTTCTCACCGGAACCATACGCTCTCGCTCTCCTCTCTGCCCGCCCGCCCGCCCGCCACACAGAGCTGGACAGCGCTGTCCCCACGCCCGTCATAATTTCCAGCTCTGCCTGTCGGAGGCCTTTCCTCCCTCCCCATCCCACTTCAAGGGGGAAGCCGTCCGCTTAGACGCCATCTTGGAACACCTCCACGGAGGCAAGCCTTGTCTTGCCCCGTGGTGGAAAGAAGCTACGGGACACGGTCCTCCACCAAGACTCTAAAATTCATGCTTGGCGACATGTGGGAGATACCAACGGCCCCTTTCCCAGGTTCATCTTGGAGGAAGGTGCTGCTTTGTTCAACCAAAATGGTGTTGGTTTGGCTTTATATTGCGGTCATCCGCCAATATCCACCCCCCTCTCCCAAATGATATGTTTCGTGACAGTGCCTCTTCAGCTGTAACAACTAGAGATGGGCACGAAACGAACAATTTTTCGTTTCCATTTTTGTTTTTTCGTTTCGTTATATAACTAAACGACAAACGAATTTTGTCTCTAAAATGAAACAAAATGAACAGAAACACTGGAAATTTTGTCGTGCGTTTCGTTTCCGTTACTGCAATATGAGTGAATTGCTTAAAATCCTTTAAAAATCACAAAAAATGAAATAAATGGTAACAAAATGGTAACGAAACAAACGAAAATGAATTTTTTGCAAAAATTCACAAAAAAACAAAAACGAAACGAAACGGACCCTACAAACGACAAACGAAATGCAATTTTTTTTATTCGTGCCCATCTCTAATAACAACTTCCTGTAGGACCAGATCTCTCTCTCTCTCTCTATCTATCTATCTGTCTGTCTATCTATCTATCTATCTATCTATCTATCTATCTATCTATCTATCTATCTCTATCAATATAATCTAATCTATCTATCTCTCTCTCTCTCTGGCAAAGCCAAATCTTTACAAAGCCTTTTGGTGTGTGGATCTTTGCCCGCTCCCTTCCTTTGCCCCCCCCTCTTTACCCCACTTTTTAATTTCACCCTAAAATGTTCCCAGTGCTGGAGAGGTAGGGTGGGCGTGGGGGTTGGGGGTGTCTTGGACACACGTTCCTGCCTCCGCGATGGGCACAGGCCTTAGACAAGCAGGGGCCGTGTTTTAAGGAATCTGGCTTCTACCTGTGTCTCCCTCTCTTCCCCGTCTCGAGGGCAGCCCAGTGGGAAAGAAACTTTAGCGACCGTCTCTAAGGCTTGCCACCTTGCATTAGTTCTCTGTGCGTGCGCGTGGGTGGGTGTTGGTGGGCCTGCATGCGTATATTTCTGAAAGGTGGTTCACTTCTTAACCGTCAAGCACAAGGCCGCTTGGATGACCAGAGAAGACCATCTCCCGGAATCTGATTGCTCTCCAGCATGGTGGTGCCTCCAAATTTGTCTGTCCTCTCCACTGCTGTACCAGAAGATATTCAATCTCCCTCCTAGTCCTGTTACTCAACCGAGGCGCCATTGTGGTCTGTTGTGACTGTTCTTTTTTAACTTAGCCTGTTCTTCCTCTGTGCCCCTTTCTCCCTTTTGCTCACTGGTGTGCAGTCAGTAACCCAGGCAAAGCTTGTGATGCACCACTGCGGAGTCTTGTAGTCGGATGTAAAACCACGGAAAGCAGGCATGGAGTGTGCTTTTCCAAGGGGATGAAGGTCAGGGGCGCTTGGGTTGAGGACAGGGTGGCCCAGCAAACCTTCTTAGTAAGGCCACTCGTCACCTGCCAAGGGAAGGAGCTTTGCTGATCCAAGGGGCAGTGTCTCCAATGAGAGACCAGCAGGAGGCCACCATTCTGGGACACCAACATTCCACCGGTCGTCACCACTCTTTACCCCTGGCATATATCAAAAGGGGACTCACATCTGCCTTTCAGTACTTCCATCTTGGCCAAATCTAGTTCTCCTCCTCCTTTGCTCTTGCCTGTTTGTCATTCCAGATGTGCAGTGGGGAAGATCATAGGGGCACAGGGAAGCACCCCTCTGACCACTGGAGGAGAGGGGATTGGAGGGCAGGGCTCTCCCCAGAGACACCGTCATGACACCTGTGTTGACTGTTCAGCATTATAACTGTTTACTCCTTTTGGAACTAAAATGAGAAACAATTACCAGTATTTGTGTATGTTCTTTGTAAGTGGGTGTAGTACTGTGTACTTAGCACTAGTGTGAAAAGCACAACAACAACAACAAAAAGCAAAGCAAGGAATGATAGAGTGCCGAAGAAGAAATAAAAGTCTGAAACGGTTCAATCTCCATGACCGAGACGTCTTAACCAACCCTCTGTGACTCCTGCTGCCAGTAACCAAAATTTCTCTTTCCTCCCCCGTTTTGGGAGGGAAAAAGGGGAGGGTGTTGTTTTGGTTTTGTTTTGGTTTTCTGTGGCTCTTGTTTTCTTTAGTGCAATGCATTTTAGGAACTAACTGATTTTTGGAAGCGTCAGAGGAAGGCAGGTAGCACGGACCAGCAGTGCTGCCGAAAGGATGTTGTCCGAATGCTTTACACACACACACACACACACACACACACACACACACACACACACACACACACACACACACACACACACACACACCGTTCGTCTGCCTGTGGTTTGAGTTCAGTCTCGGGCTCGAGTTGGTTTCAAGTTCCAAAGTAAAAATGATCAACAATCACAGGTAGCAGCGGAGGCATGAGGGATTTTGGCCCTTCGTGTTGGCAAAAGGGGCCCAGTGCTCTTTGTCTTCTAATATCGACAACTGGGCTGCTGCCGGGCCATCAAACAGCTGTTGCACCCTGCAGTAGTCATGGATCTCTTAACATCCCGCTTCAGGCCAAAAAGACCCATCTGTGGTGGCCATTTGAGACAGAACAGCGGTTCCTCTTTGGGTTCCCAAAAATAATACAGTAGGACCCCCGTATCCACTGATTCATTATCCACTGATTCAGTTATCCACAGTTGGCAGAGGAAAAAAATTAAATAATTCAGCAGCCACAAAGCAAGCTGTAAAGCAAGCTGTTGTCACAAACAGCAGCTGTAAAGCAAGCTATTGTCACAAACAGCAGCTGTAAAGCAAGCTACTGTCTCAAAACAGCAGCCATAAAGCAAGCTACTCTCAGGAAACAGCAGTTTGGAGGGGGGGGCAGGTGTTCTCTCTTATCCACAGTTTTCATTATCCACGAGAATGCCTGGAACCAATCCCCAGCGGATACCGGGGTCCTATTGTAGTGTAAAACAGTGATTTCCACCCTTGGGTAACCCTGTCCTTCTTGGACAGCAGCTGCTGGATAGCGCAGTGGTTTAGGTGTCTTGCTGCAGGACCAGGGGTCGGGAGTTCAATTCCCCACTGTGCCTCCTTGAACAGAAGCTGGACTTGATGGTCCATAAGGTCCCTCCCGGCTCTGCAATTTCAACAGTATTACTACTCCCAGAAAGCCCAGTCAGCACAGCTGGTGGTGAAAGCTTCTGGGCATCGCAATCCAACAACGCCCAGGTTACCCAAGGCTGGTGGAAACCCTTGGTGCGTAGGAAACAGTCTGGAACTGCTGAAGACTTGGGAGAACCACCACCCCTCCTTGGTTGGAATATGGGTAGGGAAGATGTCCCAGAAGGGCAAATCAGAGCAAGGAGAGGCAAGACTGTGGGATGCATTGGTACGGTCCCAGATATGAGTTCCTCCATAGTGACGTCTCCTTGCCCTGAGGTTAGAAAGGCAACTCCATCCAGCCATCTGCTTCTTACTCCTTCCCTACTCTGTGTGTAAGGAAATGCAGTATTGGTTGTTAAAGGAGGGCTGGCTGATGGCTGGTTCAGGTTTTTCTCATTCATAACTTGACTGGAGTTGTCCAAGCTGCTGAACTGGAGGTGCGGGAGGATATATAACATAAGGCAGGCAAATCCTCCTTCAATGGCCACCAGATGTCTTATCGAGATATTGCAGACTTGGCCATGGCTGCCATTTTGGCCCTACACCACACTGCTACTTTTTCCTTGGTACGTTTATCTCAAAGATCAGTTTGACCCCTAGGTAAGACAGGAATTTCGTGCCTGCCAATCAATCCTTTAATTTCCAAAAAAAACCCCAAAACCTGCTGTTATCTTTCCTTCTCTTGGATCGGAATAAGGGAAGCTCAATGCTACCATCGCTTGGAAGAGAATCTCAAGCTCTTTGATGGGCCGGTCCCACCACAGGATGATGGCAAAGGGGTGAGACCACCTTACACGGCCCCATCAGTTAGCCCTGGTTTTGTAGGGAGTGATGTGGGATGGGATAAAAAGAGGGGTAGGGGGGAAGGAAGATGGAAGGAGACTTTTGTTGTGGGTAAAAAAAATATTAGATGATTGTTTGTACGAATTGCACCTTAAGTTTTGGGTTCTGTTCTGTTTTTGTTTTTCGCTTGCCAGATATTTTTGTAATAAAATATAATAATAATGTCCAAAGTTCTGCAGCGTCCCTGTGTGTCTCGAGTGAGTGCCAGTAACAGGACCCACCTTGAGGGAATTAGCCTGCTGGGGGGTGGGGTGGGGGGAGAATATCAACTGTCAACCTCTTCTCTTCAGAGAAGAGACAGAAAAGGCGAGATCCTGAGGCAGCTCTGGAGCTGACAGTCCACCCAAATATTTGAAGGCAGAAGATTTAAATAAGAAAAATAGCTTGTGCTGCAAAACACCCTCCGCATGCATGAGTCAATAATTATCAAAGGATGCAGTCTACAATTACATGGAACTGTTGTGAATAGGAAGTCCAATTCTAGTTCGCTCTTATTTCTGAAGAAGAACAATAATTCTAATTATTATTGTATGGACTTCCAACTACAGCTGTTTAGAGCACAGTGTAATCATTTGACGATCAGCCATCACTGTCATAGGATGCACGGTAAGTTGGACTCAAGCTGTTTTGCTTCCCCCCTCCCCACCCCAAAAATATGGTTTTCAATCAAGTCTTCCTGACGATCGCATATACAAAAGTAATTGTGGATTGCATCTGTCAGTATAATTACCAGCTTATGAATTGATTTTGCAATACAGGGCATTTCCATATTTTATTATGCATACGCTGCCAGCCACGTAGACACTGGCGACTTCGTGGCATTTAGCAAAATAAAGGCAGGTCCTTGCCTCAAGGAGATTGCGTTCCAGTTTTTGTTGACAAGCGGGCCCAAACAATGCGTGGACGGCAGCAAACCGAGGGGCAAGGGCAACAAGGGGGTGCACATTGGCAGATGTGCACGCCAAACAAGTTTTTCTTACAGATGAAAATGGAAGTGACTCAAGAGCTTAATGGAAATAGTGGGGAGGGAATCAGGGGCACCATGAAGATAGTCTGCCTGGGGGCTCCAGGAAGAATGGGGGGGCAAAGTTCTACCGGTTGTGGCAAAGAGCAGGAAATTACACAGTATGTAAGGGGGAATTGCTGCTCCCAGGAATGTCAGCACATCTTTGGGCTCAAGACTCGAGTCTTGAGTCCAACTCTGAAGTCTTTTGCCCCAGTCCTTCAAAGACTTGAGACCCAGACCCCATAACTCAGATTGTGCATGTGCTACCCAGGTGATAGGTCAGCGCATGCGCAGAGACAATGGGCTGACTTCCCAGAGCCGGCCTCCACTTTGTCCTATCAGCTGGGCAGCAGGTATGCAGTCAGAGGATTCCAGGAACACCGGTCCTAGAATCATAGAATCATAGAGTTGGAACAGACCTCAAGGGCCATCTAGTCCAACCCCCTGCCATGCAGGAACCCCATCACAGTACTCCTCGCATATTGTCATCTAGCCTGTGCTTAAAAACCTCCAAAGAAGGAGACTCCACCACCCTGCTTTGTGGCAGCATATTCCACTGCCAAACAGCTCTAACTGTCATGAAGTTCTTCCTAATGTTCAAATGGAATCTCTTTTCCTGTGGCCTCGGAGGGTGGCAGTGGCAGTGACAGCATGAACGGCAGGAAAGGAGGGAGGCCCATCCTTTAAAACTGGAAATGTGACTGCGGGGGAGAGAATACTGTTGAGTCTGCTTCCCGGCTTTGAGTCCGAGGAGAGTCTCTGGTGCAACTTAAGTAGACTCAGCAGCGAGTCCCCCTCACTGTCTGGATTCAAGCAGAAACTTTTGACCTCGTCTGGGAGAACTATTCGCCTCACTGGATTGCATTTGGTCAGTGATGGCTCCAGCTCTCTTGACCCCAGAGGCAGGAAGCAAATCTCTACCATCACCTCGAATTTTCACTGAGGAAGTGTTGATGGCCCTGACCATACCTTTTAACCTCCCTCGCCAAATCATGGGACAATTATTTTCATAGCAGCACCGCCTGCACAACAGAAGACAGCATATCGCACAGTTTTCTAAATTGCGTTACTAGGTTTCTCGTAGCTGCCACCAAAATTAGGAAGCTTCCAGAACTCAAACACCAGTACGGAGTGGGCAGTAAAGGCCATTGCAGGTCAACGACAGTGGCAAATCCATACAAAGCACCTTCCCCATTCTGCCTAAGGACAGGGCCGGTCCTGGCACCAGCTCTTAATCTCAAGGCCTAGAGGAAGGAAAGGCCCCCAACCCACTGCTTCCCAGCTTTGAATCTCCAGATGACCTTGTACTCCCGACTCCCAGAAAGCCTGGCCATCGCGGCTAGTGGTGAAGGCTTCTGGGACTGTTAGTTCAAGAACATCAGTGGACCCGAGGATGGGGAACATTGAGGAAGGAAGTGCAAGGAGAAAGGGGGCATAAAATAAAATTATTATTATTATTATTATTATTATTATTATTATTATTATTATTATTATTATTATTATTATTATTATTATTATTATTATTATTATTATTATTATTATTATTATTATCATCATCATCATCATCATCATCATCATCATCACCACACAGTAGACAAGATATCGACGCTGGATTTTGTATTACCAATCACTAGTCGAACGCTTCCCAAGCGTTTAGGGCTATGTGATGTATCGGCGAATTTATGCAAGCAGATCCCAGTAAGGCGGCTTTCTGCAGCTGACTGATGGTGACTTTGTCAATGCCAATTTCTTCTAAATACAGTGGACTCTCGTATAACAAACAGTTTGTATAACATAAAATCTGTACAACATAAAAAAATCCAGAGATAGGGGAAATTTGCTTAACAGAATCATCTATGGGGCGAATCTGTACAACATAAAAATGGTTGTGTTTAGGGATTACTCTGTTTTCAATGCCTTCCTATGGGAAATTTGTGCAAAGGAAAATTTGCTTAACATAATTTCATTTGGAACGAATTTATTCCTTTATACAAGGTACCACTGCACTTGCTTAGCTCTTTAGGCACCGCACCCAGCGTGCCGATTACCACTGGGACCACCTGCACCGGTTAATGCCAGAGTCCCTGAAGTTCAATTTTCAGATCCTGATATTGGGTAATTTTTTTCAAGTTGTTTCTCAGTGACTCTACTATCACCTTGTATAGCAACATCAATGATCCACACTTTTTGCTTCACAATCACCATTTATTTATTTATTTATTTATTCATTCATTTATTTATTTATTCATTCATTCATTCATTCATTCATTCATTTATTATTGCTCAGCCACAACCACTGTGGGTACTTCTTGGCTCCCAATAGGCCCACGGAGGTCAGGTGACATGCCTTCAGGCCTAATAAAACCAGATTTGTTTGTTAGGTTACCCCCAAGCCACCCCCCAATTTAGGCAGCTTTGTCTCGAGCGCTACTGGTGCTTGTTTGTTTGTTTGCTTCCTTGCTTGTCCGTCGCCGCTTTGGTTTCGCTGGGGCTGAGCCTGACCTGGACAGGGTGCCTTGGGATCTCGATGTGTCCCCTCAGCAGGGCAGGGCTTTTGCAAAATCAGCCCCTGTGGGCCTCTCTCTTGGGTCGAGCCTAGCGCTTGAGCAAGAGTTTTCGGGAAATGAAAGGAGATGAGGAAGGGCGAGTGTTGTAAGGAATGGGCTTCTGTGGGTAACCTCTGGATGCCCATGTTACGTTTCTGCCGGGCTGCGTGCCAAGATGAGAAAAAACGGTGCGAGGCTGACAGGGCTTCTAGGAACCATTTCTATTTTCTAACAATAAACTGCCATTTCTTAAGACCTTGAATTCCATTAAGCTTGATGGTTCCAGCCTCAGATGGAACTGATATTTTAAAAAGGCCACCTGCCAAACCTCATTCAGTATGGAAGCTTATTCCAGACGGATTCTCCACATGCTTGATATGTGCTAGCGTATAGGGCGTTTTGTGGTCTGTCAAGCAGGAAACAGATTCGCAGCGACCCTAACAGGGCTTTTGAGGTAAATGAGATACTTCAAGGGAGGTTTTAGCAGAGACAGACCTCCTGCCCGTGAGTTTACATGGATGAGCAGCGATTTGAACTCGGGTCTCCCACGCCCACCACTGAATCCACCACGCCACACGGGGTACAGCATAATACAAACGGTTGCATCTGAGAGTTGTTGACCTTCTCCTATGGGTTGTGCCAGACATGGGGAGAAATGTTCTAAAAAGGAAGCAAAAGCACAATGCAGCTTTCAAACAAATACCTTCTCAATCTAGACTAGAGATGGGCACGACTTGAAAAATTTTTTTTTCGAGTTGTCGTTAGTCGGGCCGGTTCCGTTTCAGGTCGTCTCCGTTTTTCGCGAAAATTTGCAAAAATTAGTCGGTTCGTTTTTTCGTTTTTTCGTTTCCGTTAGTACTGGTTTTTTTGGGGGGGGAGCGGGCTCCTGGAGGCACCTCTGTGGGGTGGGTGCCTCCTCTGGCCCGCTATAAGGGAAAGTGGGCTCCTGGAGGCACCCGTGGGTGCCTCCTATCCTCACCCACTAGGAAGGGGAAGCAGGCTCCAAGAGACCCCTCAACATGGGGGTCTCCCCTCCTCATCTGCTGCTGCTGCAAAATGGTATGCAATAGCCATATGGATATTGCATAACATAATGTGCAGACAGTGACTGTGAAGACTAGTGGATGGCACTGAACCCAGAGCCATAGTGAGATGCCTAACTAAGGCTCTCGCACCACCATGTCTCACACAGAAGGGAATTGTACTTGCTGCGTGTAGTGCAATGCTTAGGGTTAAGGTGGCTTAGGGTTAAGGTGGGTTAGTGCAAGGGCTAGGGTTAGGCTAGTGACGGGTAAGGTTACGGTGGGCTAGTGGGTTGCACCTCTGGGTGCCTCTCTGACCCACTAAGAAGACAGTCTGTGACGTATGGGTACGGAGTCAAGGGTTAGGGTTAGGGTTAGGGGGGCTAGGGCAGGTTTTAGGGGGCTTTTTGGCACATCCCAGAAGTCTCCATGGCCAAGTGGCCATGCGATTGGTGGGATGGCTCCAAAAATTTGCATGGTCGTCCACTCCCACATGGCTGGCCACTCGGCCAGCCCATCATTGCGCAGGTGTAAATAAAATAAAATAAAATAAAATAAAATAAATGGAGGACAGAGGAGGAGAGGAGAGACATTTTGTTGCAAGAAAAAACCCACTGCTACTGTGAAAAATCTGGCAGTTTATAAATTTTCGCGTGTTTCTGTTGTGCTTGTGTGTTTTTGGACCACGATTTCAAAAACAATATTGCGTTCGCCGCCCCATTTTGGATCCCCCGCCCGCACCGCATGGCATGGCGATGGCGACTCGCGAGTCCAGCTGCCCAGGACGGGGGGGAGGCGGGAACCCCCCCTCCAGAAACCACCCCTCCGGTAGGTGCCCTGCGCCCTTAGTCAAGCAGGCATTTTTCCGCCTGCTTTTTTGGCCCGGGAATGGGTGGGGGAGAGTTTAAAAGTTTTTTCCTGTGCCGTCCGTGCCGCTTGCTTGCGCTTTAATTGCGGCGGCCGGCGGCCGGCGAGACTGGGCTTTTTGCTGGCTGGCTGCGAGCCTGCGGCGAGTCCCACAGAGCACCCCACAAGGACGGGGGATGGGGGGGAGGCCGGGGACCTCCAGAAACAACCCCTCTGGTAGGTGCCCTGAGGCACGGCAGGCATTTTTCCGCCTGCTTTTCGGCCGGGAACTGGGTTTTTTTTAAGTTTTAAAAACTTTTTTTCTGTGCCGCGTGGCATCGCGTGATCGCGCGATGCAAGGAACGAGCACGACAAATCAGACCAAAATTGTTCGTTCGTCGGTTCGAGCTCGAAGTCTGGCGGAGTAATTCCCGTTACCGTTTCCGTAGAGTAACGGAAACGAGTAACGGAAACGGAAACGGGAATACCGCTAAGTCGTGCCCATCTCTAATCTAGACGTGTTCTACAACATGGAGTGATATAAATCATTCAAAACACCTGAAACACATGCACAGTGAGACTTTCATTGATTTATGTATTGTATTTGCATGTGCACTCTCTCGGAGAACTAGAATCATAGAATCATAGAGTTGGAAGAGACCTCAAGGGCCATCCAGTCCAACCCCCTGACATGCAGGAACCCCCCATCATAGTATTTCCGACAGATGGCCATCCAGCCTCTGCTTAAAAACCTCCAAAGAAGGAGACTCCACCACCCTCCTTTGTGGCAGCATCTTCCACTGCTGAACAGCTCTAACCATCATGAAGTTCTTCCTAATGTTCAAATGGAATCTCTTTTCCTGTAGTTTGAAACCATTGCCTCGCGTCCTAGTCTCTGAACCCATGGAAAACAAACCAGCCCCTTCTTCAATGTGACATCCTTTCAAATATTTAAACATAACTATCATATTTCTTTTTGTAAGGCTAAACACTCCCAGCTCCCTAAGCTGCTCCTCGTAAGACATTTCTTCCAGACCCTCAATCATCTTGGTCACCCTCCTCTGGACTCGTTCAAGATTGTCAAGATTGTCAACATCCTTTTTAAATTGAGGCACACAGAACTGGACACAGTACTTCAGGTGGGGTCTGACCCGAGCAGAATAGAGTGGTGCTATTCCTTCCCTTGTTCTGTTGATGCAACCAAGAATCGCATTGGCTTTCTTGGCCAACGCATCACACTGCTGAATAGAGATGGGCACTTAATGACCATTTTTTTTACCATTCTCCATTATTCGTTCTGTTACGTAACGGTACAAATAACTACCGCTGCAATGGGGCAGGCTCGAACCAAACAGAACCAAGAAAATTTTCTTCGGTTCTGTTTGTTTCCGTTACTGGCATCGCGCCGCTCATGCAATGAAAAATGGAGCAGCGGAGGGCGGCGAGAGGGGCCTGGGCCTGGCAGAGCCTCTTTGCCCCCTCCCTACCAGAGACGACGCAAGACTTTGCCGGTCTCACGAGAAGAGGCGAGATCCGAGCCCTTATGAGGGCTGGGCTCCGGGATATCGGCCTCTTCGTCAGCACTTGGAAGGCTTTGGAGGGGAGGATGTTGGAGCTTGGCTGCGGACGGCGCCATCTTGCCCATGTGGCGAAGCGGCGACGGTGCAGCCAGCTCAGAAGACGGAGTGGAGGGCATCATTGGAGCATGGGGGGGAGTGCAGCGGCACCCCCCAGAGGTTTCCCGGGTCTAGGCTGGGTGGGTGCGGGGCAGCAGTCTGCCGGGGTACCAGCTCCCAGGGCGGAGTGGTTCCCGGGGAGAAGGGCCCCAGTTAGGGCGGCGCTGCGTGGGGCTCCGGGGGTAGCAACCCAACGGGGGTGGCAGACAGAGCGGCAGATTGGTCCTTGGGGAGGGGGCCCAAGGGAGGGCGGCGCTCGGCGGTGCTCCGGGGGTGGCGGTCTGTTGGGGGTGGTGGCCATGGGATCGCTCTCCCGGCCCGCATGCCTCTGGCTCCGGCGGCACCCGGCCCTGGGAGGGCTCCCCGTGGCTGTGGGACGGCTCTCCCAGGAGGCTTGTCCCGGCCCCAGGAGGGCCCCCCACAGCTGCAGAAACACTCTCCCGACCCGCATGCTGCAGGCTCCGGTGGCACCCAGCCCTGGGAGGGCTCCCTGCGGCCACAGCTTTCCACACCCGAAAAACGAAGAAACGGAAAGGAAGTGGGCCCCAGGGCCCGAATAACGAACACGAAATGCCATTTTGGCGTTTCGTGCCCATCTCTACTGCTGCTGACTCATGTTCAACAGACCTTTGGGACTCATACGTCCACTTCGGGAACAAGGATAGCAATCCACCAAGATTGATTGGTAGGTTGGTTGGTTGGTTGGTAGGTTGGTTGGTTGGTTGGTTGTGGGCATAGGTTAGTCAAACAGAGCCAGACCTCTTTTCTTAAATTATCAAGCCTTTTCTCATACAATTGCATACACACATGTACACGCGCACACATAATTCACAGTTCAATCAGTGGAACCATTCAGGTTAGAGGATGCTTAACAAAAGTGCCAGAAAACAATGTGGAAAAGGGCCATCTAGGAGTCTTCTCAAACCTCACCTCCAGGTCAAGAGAAGCTGTACTGCCCTTTCATCTGATAAAGAGGCTCTGCCGAGACCACGTTGCTGCTCTCCACGGCATCTTTTACCGAGGTATCAGGTTAAATAAATCCTAGGACATGGGGAACCTTTCCCCTCCTCGCTGCATTGCTAAAAGGGTGGAGATACACCCAATACAAGACAAGACAACAGCAAGTGTCTTCTTAAGTCAAACAGGTAGAAAGTAATGGGTAGAAGTTCTAAGAATGGGATTTTGAAGCCTTACTGCATCATTGTTGTGGTTTTGTTTTGTTTGGTTGTGGTTTTGTTATCCGAGTGTCTCCCAGTCTGCACAAACTTTTGCTGGAGCTTCTTGATGATGTTGTATTTTTCTCCCATGGTTTGTAGGCTCCTAAATGCCACTGAGCAGGATTCAGCATGTAAAATATACAGCTGTATCATAACAGCACATCCTGTGATCATGTATTATGCTCACAACTGCTCCAGGGCTTTGTTCCCATTGAACAATTTTGAGAACCTGAAGTGCTGGGTCCCTGCATGCTACCGATGGTGAGAGAACTTTGAATTTTTAGCAAAGTTGCAGATGTTTTAAATTTTATTTGTTCTGAATAACAGAGAGTAGTCAGAAGCAGAGAAGTTTATTTATTTATTTATTTATTAATTATTATTATTATTATTATTATTATTATTATTATTATTATTATTATTATTATTATTATTATTATTATTATTATTATTATTATTATTATTATTATTGGACAGCATCTTGCAGAATCCTCCCCATGGCCATGCTAAGCTAAACTCCAAGAAAAGTGACTTTTCCAAACTGTAACAGAACACACTGAGTAATAATTTAGATCAGACATGTCCAAACTCCGGATGGTTTGGACCACAACTCCCACAGTCCTTTGCCATTGGCAATACAGGCTTGGAATTCTGGGAGTTGTGGTCCAAAACATCAGGAGGGCCAAAGTCTGGACATGCCTGATTTAGATGGTTGTTTCATGTTGTGTTGCAGTTTAATTCCTCTAGCTACACAGAGGTAGTGCAGGGATTCACATAGCAGAATTAGCTTCAAGTTCCACAAAGTAGCCCACCCCTTTCCCCCCATCAACTGGCACTTACAGTCTCCAAACTCACGCTGAGACATTTGGAAGAAGAAAGAATGGAAAACCATTTTCTTTTTTTTCAAATGTGAACAAATTAAACTGCAAACTAAAACTTGACTGCTTTAAATAAGCGTCCTCAGTGGAGTCACAACTGCCAATAGACAAGAGAAAGAGAGAAACCTCAGAGCAGGGAGGTGGCACTCTCTTTGAATTCAAAGGTAAGAGGGAATGGTTGGTCACTGCTGAAAAGGCTGACAGACATTCCAGCTGAGAAACATCCATCCGCATCTACTAGAGACAGCATGCAAGGTTGCAAAAAAAAAAGCCATAGATTTTTGGGTTGTCCAAAGAGGACAGAGAAACTTTTGGAAACAGATCTCAAAGTAACCTTTGAAGAATACCTGCTGTATGCCAATTACCCTTGTATTGTTGTGTGCCAGATTAATCAGATCACAACCTGCTCTATTCCTAATCAGTATGTGCCCAACATTTGCAAACGGTAGCTGACTGAGGAAAACTCCGAGAGTTGAGATTTGAGGTGCGCACAATTTAAGATGATGAGCAGCGATTCCAGTGAACCTTCACTACTGAATATCCTGGCTAGAGCTGATTGGGGTTGTGGTCCAAGAACATCCGAAGATGTTCCCAACATCTGCTCTACATCTGCTCTGATGTTGTACAAGCTCCTAACACCCTCCTTTCTGACAATGCATTATTGAAGCCAACTCCAGGTGACACCTGACACCAAAGCATCACACCATCCCTGGTGGCTGGTCACCAGGGCTGTGAAAGATCCAAACTTCCAAAGATACATTTCTTGGATGTATTATTTACCTGATGAACTAAAGTCTAGACACATCTTCCCAAAAGAGAAATCCCAGTGCACAAGACTAGATATCTGTCTCCTGATACCACTCCCCTGCATCTGGCCCATGAAGTACCCCAGTTTTAAGCCTGGAGATGACACCTCTCCATCATGGTTTGTAACATGGGATGGACTTCTCCTCCAGGAATCTGTCCAATCCCCTTTTGAAGGCACCCAGGCCAGATGCCATCATCACCTCCTGTGGCAGGGAGTTCCACACACTAACAACGTGCTGGATGAAAAAATATTTTCTTTTGTCTGTTCTCACTCTCCAGCCCTCAATTTGTGTGGATGTCCCCTAGTTCTGGTATTATGTGATAGGGTGTAGCTTCTGTACCACCTCTCAGTCTGTACTTCTCCAGGCAAAACACAACCAGTTCTTTCAACCATTCCTCAGAAGGCTTGGTTTCCTGACCCTTTGTCATCTAAGTCTCTCTCCCTTAGAGTGGTGTGCCCTGTGTCATCTGCAAACTTACAGCGCGTGTCCAGTTTCGTCTGCAAATTTACACCTGCTGCCTCTCTTGGACCGTAATGGAGATAGCCATGCCCAGCTGATTGTAAAAACGGACAGTAAAATGCCACCCTCAGCTGCTAATTTCAGCTTGTATTTAATGTTCATGCTATTTCCTGGTCCATTTACCCTGTGGTTGAGGACATATTAACTGAACTCTGAAAAATACGTCAGTGTCTCGGTTCAGACTAGAATTTTAGGAGTGCTAAATTGCAATGGAGGCAGAGGGGAAAGATTGCTCTTCCAGCCCCCAGTGTGATTACGGGCTCTGCCGGTGGTTCTTACCCTTCCCATAAATCTGGGCATTTGGGGGGATGTTGCGAACAAAAAAAGGTTCTCACACCCTATCAGTTTGCTGAAGATGCTGGTGGCCATATAGTTGTCCAGAGGCATTTAGAAAGAGACAAGGTGATATCCAGATCTTTTAGATCTGCAGTGGGGGAACAGCAGCCCTCCATGCGTGCTCGGACTGCAAAGCCCAGTCGCCACCGCTGGCATTGCCAACGGCAAAGAAGGCGGCTGGGAAACCCCCAGAGAGATTCACTTTGTCCATCTTTGTGTAAGATAAAAGCTGCAGGGTTGTGGTTTTTTTTTTTTAAAAAAAAATCCATTTGGAACTTTGGAGTCAAGTGGTAAACTTTAAGACTCTAGCATTTTGCAGGACATCAGCTTTCAATAATGAAAAAAAATCATGCCGCGATAAATTGGTTTGTCCTCAAATTGCCAGGTAACTTGTGGGTACAGCAGTGTGTGTGTGTGTGTGTGTTGTGTCGTTACAGTCGTGACCGACTCTACGTGACTCCATGACCATGGAGTTTTCTTGGCAGGAGTACTGAAGTGGCTTGCCAGTTCCTACTCCAGGCGCCTACAGCACCTGGTATTCCCTGGTGGTCGCCCATCCAAGTACTAACCAGGGCCGACCCTGCTTAGCTTCCGAAATCAAGCGAGATCGGATGTGCTTAGGGCATCTAGGCAGACCCAGCGGAAATTCAGGATCTGATTCGCCTGGTTTAGCATTTCCACCACCAGGAGGAGCTCATGTGCCAGCAATATGAGAGAGAGAGAGAGAGAGAGAGAGAGAGAGAGAGAGAGAGAGAGAGAGAGAGAGATGGAAATGTTGTTTTTGGACTACTATTCCCATAATCCTCTTTCTGTCTGGGGGGGGGAGGGCGTTGGAGCTGTAGTCCACAAAACAGTGTTTCTAAGCCCCAAGAGAGACAGAGCATTAGCTCCTAGCATTGATGTCGGTCCACCAACACTTCTGATCATGCCGTGGTCACCCCCAGTTTTGACCCTCGGACATTCTGTGGCCCACTTTCTTCATACAGAGCAGTCTCTGTTTCAGCTGTCATTGGGCTTGGGGTGGTGGTGGTAAAAAGAGAAACAGAAAGGAAAGAAACATTGCCAGACCCAGGAAAAAGAGTTTTGCTTTGCTGATAATACTGTTTCAAAAGAGAATAACAGTCTTTCAGCCTGATTCACAGGTCCCAGATAAAAGGCCAAGAGGATTCAGCCTGTGACTTCACCTCATTGGACCGTGAAAAATCAATTTGGATGTTCAACAGAACCATTTACTAATGCTTTGCAATAGGAACTCATAGGGTGAGTGGCATAGCAGAGCACCACAGGTCAAGACTCAGATAAAGCAGCCCCTTTCTTTCTTTCTTTCTTTCTTTCTTTTTTCTTTCTTTCTTTCTTTCTTTCTTTCTTTCTTTCTTTCTTTCTTTCTTTCTTTCTTTCTTTCTTTCTTTCTTTCTTCCTTCCTTCCTTCCTTCCTTCCTTCCTTTCTTTCTTTCTTTCTTTCTTTCTAAGAACATAAGAACCTAAGAAGATCCCTGCTGGATCAGGCCAAAGGCCCATCTAGTCCAGCTTCCTGGATCTCACAGTGGCCCCACCAGATGCGTCTGGGAGCGCACGAGACTCGATCTCTGTCTCCTGATACTGCTCCCCTGCAACTGGCCCTTGAGGGACCCTGGTGTTAAGCCTGGAGATGACACACCTCCATTGTAGTTTGTAACCTGTGACATGTTTGTAACCTTCCTTCCTTCCTTTTTTCTCTTTCCTGCCTGCCTGCCTTCTTACCACCCCATTAGTGCTCTCTCTATTCTGAGCCGTTTACAGAAACGGCAAGTGAAACAAATACGGTTGAGCAACAAATACAGAGCTGGCAAGTGAAGAACAACAGATGAAACACATTGTGCCGATGGCAGGTCCACAATGAGACAGCAGGTGTCAAGCTCAGGTAAGGTGGGCGGGGAAAGCCTCTCTGAAAAGTAGAGTCTTACACTGCCCTCGGAAGGTTAATAGGGAGGGGGCCAGGTGTAGCTCCAGCAGGAGCTGGTTTTGCAGGGTCGGTGCCACTGCAAAAACAGCCAGACCCCTTGTGGATTATTTTCTCGTCTATAAAACACTGCTGTGTGTTAGACCTCCCCCACTTTTAAAAAACACCAAATTAAGAAATTTAAGAAATCCTCTTTGAGCCCTCCTCCGCCCCACCCCATGGTGTTTCCTTTACTTTCTATGTTCTGAAGACTCCTCTCTGGTTTGTTTTTGCAAGGAAAGAAAACAAAACAAAACAGCGCTGGGTGGGGTGGAGCAGAAATGAAACAGACACATTCTCCTGTTTCATTTCTGCTCCACCCCAGCTCCTGCTCTTTCCCACCCTGTGCTCTCTTCTTTTCTTACCAGGTGCACTTGATTGCCCTCCTCTCTGCTTTGTTCTTGTAGGATCAGACCCTTATAGCTGTGAAAATGAACTTCTTAATGGCTTGGTCCACCCCCAAGCATTTCCCCGCAGAAACAAAAGCTCTGGTCCTTGCAAAAACAAAGCAGAAGATGAGGAGTCTTCAGAACACGGAAAGGAAACAGCCAGGTCAGTTTGGCTTCTCCCCTACCCCACCCCCACCCCCCACCAGAAAGGCTTACTCTTCTGGGTATACCACACCCCTTTAAATTTTCATGCCATCATTTTCGGGGGGGGGAATAGTGTCATATACATGGAAAAATATGGTCTCCGTGTTTGTGTGCAGGTAAGTCCTGTATCACAGTGAATCCCTTAGGCCAGGGGTGTCCAAAATTTTACCCTCCAGATGTTTTGGACCACAACTCCCAGAATTCCAAGCCTATATTGCCAATGACAAAGGACTGTGGGAGTGTGGTCCAAAACATCTAGAGGGCCGAAGTTTGGACCCCACTGCCTTGGGCAGTCAATGTTACCTGCTGGCTGAACTTCATGGGAGCAGTATCGCTGAAAAAAGAAGCGCCTCTCCCCATTTTTGCTGTGTTCTGGGTCCTTTCAAGGAGAAAGGAGTAAGACATAAATTATATAAAGGCATAAACATCATGAAGTTGGAAGGGTCCTACAAGGCCATGGGGTCCAAACCCCTGCTCAACAAAAACTAATTAAATAGATATTTACTTTCCACTCCTATTCATGCAATTTGTCTTCCGTGTTTACGAAGGTAAGAAGCTGCCTTTCACTGAATCAGATCAGATTCCTCCCTAACCATACCTTGGAATGGCGAGGATTGAACCCAGGACCTTATGCATGGCAGCACACAGGGTCTGCTACTGAACTCAGGGGTTCTTTTTCAGGCTTGCTCCTCCCTTGAGCCACAGGGGTAGGAAACCACGGCTCTCCAGATGTTTCTAGGCTGAAGCTCCCACTGCCCCTCACTGGTGGGAAGGCTGGCAGGTGTTTCAGCAACCATGGGAAGGATATAATTTTGCCCACCCTGTATGCACCTCCTGATGAATTCCCCCCTGCCTGCAAAAGCAAATGGAGTTAGCATGTTATTATTGGCGAGTAATGAATCATGTAATCAGGTCATCATCAGTGGATGCTGTCCCTTGACATCTCTGCTTCTAATGAGCTGCAGATGGAAGGCTCTTGCGTGGCTCCAGCAGATCTTTCCAGATGATTTCCTTTTATCTACACTTCTCTGGACTGGCTCCTTACAGCTGCCCGGGTGAAGGGTAGCTAGCTACATCATCACATGTCAAACGTGGGGAAGGGAGGCCACACTGCTTTCTTGCATTTGGGGTATCCACGTGCGAAACTTGGAAAATTCCTACCATAATTCATCCTGACTTTTTGGGTTGTTAAAAAAAAGAATGACAACACCTCCTAGCATTAATACTTAGGGTTTAAAGCCAGCCAAGGGAGGTTGGCAGCCGAGTGCCAAATTTAGAATACAGTAGGACCCCCAGTATCTGCTGGGGATTGGTTCCAAGTTTTCCCGTGGATAATGAAAACTGTGGATAAGAGAGAACACCAAAATGTCCCCAAAACTGCGGTTTTGTAATAGTAACTCGCTTTACAGCTGCTGTTTGTGATGGTAGCTTGCTTCATAGCTGCTGTTTTATGACAGTAGCTTGCTTTACAGCTGCTGTTTGTGACAGTAGCTTGCTTTGCGGCTGCTGAATTATTTATTTATTTATTTTCCTCTGCCAGCCATGGATAACTGAATCAGTGGATAATGAATCAGTGGATACGGGGGTCCTACGGTATACATAATTTATTCCCAACCAGACTTATGGAATTGGCCTGATGGCCTGGTCTATCATGACAGCAAAAAGCAGCACAAGATAGGGGTGTCTGGTGGTGGTTGTTCCATGCCATCAAGTTGTCTCAGACCAATGACAACCCTACGCCCGAGTGACCTCCAAAATGTCCTATCCACAACAGTCCTTGTAAGCTCTAGCCAGTGGCTTTTTGTAGGGTGTCAGACCACCTCCTATCTGGCAATCCTCTTCTCCAGCTGCCTTCAACATTTCCGAGCATTATTGTTTTATTTCAACAAATGTTGCTTTTTCAGGCTATGTCTCGAGTATGACTCCCCTGTCCCCTCATTTCATCATTTTTGCCTCCAGAGATAGTTCCGGCTTCATGTTTGTCTATCTGGTGATCCAAGGGTATCTGCAACGCTCTTCGCCAACACCATATGATCAACATGTCCTTCTTTTTTCTTGTGAGTCTTTTTTTGCTGTCAAGCTTTCACACCCTATGAGGTTCGCCCCTACCATCCCGCTCCTCCCCCATCTTGGACTGGGCCCATAAAGACGACGTGGGGTCTTCCGTGAACTTTTATTAACAACGTTTAACTCAGCTTTTGGGTCTTCACCAGCCTGAGAACCCCTCTTGGGAAGTAAGGGTTCATCCTCCAACCAGAATTCCGCCACTTGCCCAGGCGTAAGTTCCAGTTCTCTAGTCCAGCACAAAACGGGTAAGTCTCTAGTACGTACTCTGCCCAATTCAATGTCCATATTGGCTATGCCTCTCACAATGGACTGGCTTTCGCTTGAAATGCCCAATGTCACTTCACATGGCTTTGCTAGTCCTCGTTGCCCGGGTTCGTCTTCTTCTTGGCTCCAGGGGTATTCCGCCACTGGTCTGCCAGAGCCCTCTGCTGTTCTCTGTAGTGGGTTTTATGGGTGAAGTATTCGCAGGCCCCTCTCTCCTGCGCTATCTCTCTGCCATCTGGCCCCAAAATGGAACCTTCACTGCTTTTTGACCCTTCCACTCTCATTCCGCCACCTCTTGCGGGAGTTTGAAGCTTACCCATTCCCCCGTCCAAGGATCCTCCTTTACCATTTCCACACTCTCCTTTTCTCCTGTCCATCCTCCTAGTGCCAACTCCTCCCTCTTTTCCTCTGTCGTTTCCCCCTCTGCTGCAATATTTTCCCTTCTTTCTTGCTCGGTGGTTTCTTTGGGAGAGGAGGGCACACCCTCTTTCTCACACACCCATACAAGGGGATCAGAAATCCAAGAAGGGAAATGATCAGGGCTGTGGAGTCGGAGTCGGAGCCGAGGAGTCAGAGTTGGAGGAAATTTTGGGTATCTGGAGTCGGAGTCGGAAGTACAAAAAACTTAGGAGTCGGAGTCGGAGTCAGAACATTTATCTACCGACTCCACAGCCCTGGAAATGATTATCAGTTTCAATCTCCAGTAACACATTCTTACACTTGACCATTCCCCCCCCCCCCGAATTCCTTCATGGCTGCCCTTCCGATTCTCAGCTTCCTTTTGATTCCTTGGCTGCAATTTCCGTTACAACTGAGGATTGAACCAAGGTATAAAAAAAATTAACAATTTCAATTTCTTCATTGTCAGCCTTAAATTTGTGTGTTGGACTTCTAAATGTTCTACAGCAGTCCTTTCTTCTTTCACTTTTATTATAGGTCATTTCAAGTCATAAAAACATAAGAACATAAGAACAGCCTTGCTGGAACAGGCCACAACCTATCCACAGTCCAGCATTCTGTCTCACACAGTGGCTCACCATTTGCTTCAGGGTATTTCCAAGCAGATGTCTTCACCTGTTTACGATTCCCCGCAAATAGCACTGAGAGATATCCTGCCTATCTCTCCAACCCGGAGGTTGTTCTTAGACATCCATAATGATAGCCATGGATACCCTTGTTCTCCATGAACTTGTCCAATCCTTTCTTAAAGCTTTCAAGGCTGGCAGCTGTCACTACTCCCTCTGGCAGGGAGTATTTATGTATTTATGTATTTATTCTGGTTGCCCTCCTCTGCACTTTTTCCATTTCCAAGTCATTGCTGCTTTCTGCCAGTAAGATGGCATCATCTGCATATCTTAAATGATTTATGTTTCTTCACTCCTCCTGCATCTCAATCTAGCCCAAAGATACATATGATATGTTCCATGTACAGACTGAACAGACAGGGAGATAAGATACACACTTTTATGACACCTTTGCCTACAGGAAACCATTCTGTGTCTCCATACCCTGTCCTGACAGTAGCTTCCTGTCCACAAGGCAGGCTACACAACAGAATAATCAAGAGCTGAGGCACATCCATTGCTTTCAAAGGCATCCATAGCTTCTCACAGTCTACATAGTCAAAAAGGCTTTGCTGTATAGACTGACATTTGGAAACCCTGTGGTGTGTTCTGGTAACCAGAGGATATTTGCAATCTGTTGTCTTTCCAGAAACAGGCAAAGACCTTTCTCTTCAGGCAAGCTTTCCCTGAATGATGGCCTACCTACTATGTGCCTTCTAATCTACAGGATCGCATAGACTTTGTCTTTTTAACTACTTATAACCTTATGGGTTTACATTTGGCACTATGTTTTCAGTGTTAGTTTCTATCATTCATAATTTCACATGGAACTTTACTCTCTTTTTAACTGCTCATATTCTCTTGTAGCTTTAATGTAATGTTGTCTACTAATGCTGTAAGATGCTGCAAGTCGATGTCCCTCAATTCCCTGTTCTCAATACTTGAACATGTCTTAACTGTACTGGACTGTATATTATCCCTTATTCTGTAAGCCACCTTGGGTCCTTTTTCCAAGGAGAAAGACTGGGTAAAAATACTCTAAGGGCCTTTTCACACGACCCCTAAGATCCGCTGGCCACTTAAATTCGGACCAGAGATCTTAGGGGTTTGTCGCTGTTCCTGCGTTCCCACCCCCTCCACACTCCTGGCTGCTGGCTGCGTGAGGGGAGGGAGAAAAAACAGGAAGAAAAGAGACGTGGCTCACCTCCGTTCTGCCTCTCGCTCTTGCCGCGGCAACATTCCAGTCTCTTAAGTAGCTCTTAAAGGGGCGGGAGCCAAAAAACAACAAACAGAAGCGAGGAGAGCCCCGCACTCACTATTGTTACACCGCATCAAAGAATTTTCACCTCCAGAGAGCAGGTACTTGAAAGGTGCGCTGGGACGCACTAAAGTGGGCGTGGTCGCACTTACTTTCCTGTAAACTCCGGAGCTGGTGGGGAAACATTTTTAAGCTCCGGAGCTTAAAGCCATTTGCGGCGGAGTTTAGGGGTCGTGTACAAAGGGCCTATAATAAAATAAATAACAAAATAAAATACTATCTCAAATACCTCTTCTTTTTCAGAATCCAGCTTGAACATCAGACATTTTTCACTCCATTTAAGGTGAAGGTCTTTGTTGCAACACGTCTTGCATGGTTAAATTAGAACAATGGTCCTGTAGTTACTTCACCCCTTGGCATTTCCTTTCTTGAGAACTGGAATGTCTATTGAATGTTGCAAGTCTGTGGGGCATTGTTTTGTTTTCCATATTCGTATAACAAGAATATGCCAACATTCCATATGTTGGCATATTCTTGTTAGGATTTTGACAGATTCAATCTCTGTGGTTTCAAATAGTTCTATTGGTGTTTTATCTCTCCATGGTTTTTTTTTTCATTTCCTGGTGTTTTCAATTTAGCTTTCACTTCACTTTTTAGAACTTCAGGATCTTCATAATAGGATAGCTCCTTCAAAAGAAACAGACTTACCGCACTTCCTTGAGCAGCCGCTTTTTATTTTGCATCGCCTTATCTCCTCCCGCGGTCACGTGGTTGCTACAGCAGTTCGGCAGTCTGCACTTCAGCAGGTTGCTTAGCAATCGGCTCCCCCGTTCGCTGAACCGCTTTAAACTACGACAGGGAAACGGCAGAAACAGGGGGGAAACCGAAAAAAAGGCAGCATAATATGTCTGCCAATACAACCAAAGTGCTTTAAAAGGGATGCAGGAACTGATTTTAAAAAAACACGACCCTCAGTGGTCGTCGCAAGAAAAACCGACATAGTGGTCAAAAATGGGCGTGGCCAAGGGATCTCTTCAGAAAAAGCGATTTGAAAAGCGGACAGTGATTTTTAAGGCAATTTGTCTTTAAGGAAAAGGTGTTTCAAATCTAAAGTGCAGTAGTGGTCAAAGAATCTGTCATCTTTTTATCTCTTCCGTATACTGTTTCTACTCTTTCTTTCTTTTCCCCCACTCAAACAGCATGTGTCCCTTTTGATCAATCAGCATTCTTAGTTGAGGCTTAAATTTCCTATTGATTTATAGGATCTTCTGGCAGAGCTTTCCTATTTTCCCTTGTTGTTGTTCTCCTCTATTACTCTGCACTGGCTGTTATAATAATTCTCTTGGTCCCTGTGTGACAGTCGTGGAAAAGGCATGTTCAAGACTTGAACCCCATTTCTGTCAACCTTTACTTTTGTTTTTTGCCCCTCCTTATCAATTCTGAGTGTTTCTTTCATCATCCGTCTAGGTTTTTCTTTCCTTTTTTACTACAGAAATTGTCTTTGTTTCATTGGTCACTAGTAACACTTCTGGCTTCAATCAACAGATTTTCTAGTGCACTGTCAATAGGGAATCCCCCTGCAGGAGGGCTGAGAAAGGAATGCTGACGTCAGCACTACCATCCCAACCCCCTGCCGGGAGGTTCCCTTACCTCATTTCATTTAATTATTCGGAATCATAAGTAGACATGGGCACAACCAGAAAAAATGACGTTTCGAGTTTTCGTTTGTCGGAACGGGACCGTTTCGGCTCGTTTCCATTTGTCGCGAAATTTTTCAAAAATTTGTCGTTTTCGTTTGTCGTTTGTCGTTTCCACCGCAATTTAGCGCGATTTGACTTCCGAGAGCATAGGGGCGTCCCGCAATCAGGACCGGCGCTAGGTGTTTTTGCGCCCTAGGCGGCGGGTGGGGCGGGGGGCGGGGGAGGTGCGGGCAGGTGGCGGTGGCGGTGGGCCATGGGTGGGCGGCGGCCGCAGGCGGGCGAGTGGGCGGGTGGAGGCGCGGGCTGCAGGCGGGGGGCGGCGGGGGCGGACAGGCGAGTGGGCAGTTAGGATATCACTTAGAAAGGATAGAGGTTCTGTTCTTGGCTTGCACCCCAAATGTGTGTGTGTGCAAGCAAATTGAAGTTGGGAAAAGAGAAAATAAATGGTAGTATATAACATCTTTTTAAAATAAATCCACACCTCCCACTCCCAGTCGAACCTCCCCCTTTATCCAATATCAGAAAAAAATCCTCAAACTGCCAGAGAAGAAATAAAGAATAAACTGCTATTCCCTTCAGCAGACAAAGCTGCAGGGAATCAAGAAATTATTTTCTAAATTCAATTCCCTCCCTGCCTGCCTAACTTAAATCTTAAAGCCTCCAGCCTCCTTCCTCAATCTCGATCGGATCACACCAGCACCAGCAGCCAGCCCTCCTCCCTCAACCACATCCATACACCCGACTGCGATTTCTGGAAGGTGCCGGCATCCAGAAGTGTCAGTCAAAGACCTGGCGATGCCATTGGTGGAATGGTTCAAAAATTTGCATGGTCCCATCCCATGCCCAGCCCAAATGGGCAGGTCTAAAAAAATAAAAATAAAATAAAATAAAATAAAATCAATACGACGTTTTATTGCTATAAAAAACCCACTGCTGCTACTATAAAAATTCAGGCATTTAAAATAAATAAATTTCAGATATTTCTGTGGTGATTTGGTGTGTTTTTTGACCACGATTTCAAAAGAAAAATTGTGGTCGCCATTTTGGATCCCCCCCCACCGCATGGCATGCAGCGAGACAGATGACGAGGATAACCCCCCCCCCCCAGCCTGGTGCAAGCAGCCCAGGACAGGAGAAGAGGGGGGGAAAGGCTGGGGACCCCCCCAGAAATTACCCCTCTGGTAGGTGGGAAAGCCTCAGGCAGGCATATTTTCACCTGCTTTTTTGGCCGGGAGTCGGGGGGGGGTTAAAAATCTTTTAAAACTTTTTCTGTGCTTCGTATCGCGCGATCGCCGCGATGCCACAAACGGAAACGAAAAACCTGACGAAATTTTTCTTTTTTCAGTTCGAGTTCGAGTTCTGATGGCTTAATTATCGCTACCGTTTCCGTTACGTAACGGAAACGATAACCGAAAATGGAAAGGACAATTTCGCCAAGTCGTGCCCATGTCTAATCGTAAGTAATGAAATTCTTTTGAATAATTTTGTTACTTACAATACGAAACAAAACACGGGGGGATGAAACAGAACGTAACGAAGCTCAATTTTTTAGTTTCATGCCCATTCCTACTTTGCAGTTGCTTAACTCAAAATGTCCGACTCCACCCCACTTTCGTTCACTGACACAAAGCACCGCACTGTTTGTTTAATCATCCCATTTCTTGTTTTTCAGCTTCCAGTTTACCTTGGTTTATGCTTCCATGTTCCAGTTGTGTGTGTTGTGCAGCATCAGACTTTCCTTTCACCTTTGTGCGTGTCAGGCATGAAAATGTCTGTTTGGCTTTAATCTAGTTGCCTTAGTAGTGACAACACTATTTGTACTTTGCAGTGCTGTTCTGCAATAGCTGATTCCAGCACTATTTCTTGTTTCATTTTGGAAACAAAGGATCATAAGGTTTAAGAGCTGTGATAGTTTTGGCAGTAGTTTACCACAACCGCCTTCTGTGCAGAACTAGCCTAAATTAGCTTGAGTGTCATTGTCGGTGAGGGATCCTCCACTACCATCACCTTCAGCATCACTGTTGCCCTCCAGGTGTTTCTCCATCCGGCCCCATTGGAACTGTCCAATCTCTTCTGCTCATGTGGCTTCTAGTCTTGAAGAGGGTAGAGGTCTCTTAATCTGATGCCTCATCTATGACCATTCCACCTTGGGTGATCATAAAATCATAGAATCATAGAGTTGGAAGAGACCTCAAGGGCCATCTAGTCCAACCCCCTGCCATGCAGGAACCCCCATCACAGGACTCCTGACAGATGGCCATCCAGCCTTTGATTAATTGGCTTCTCTGACTTAGTATAAAATTGTTGTGAGGGTCCTTTAAAAACAAAGAGTGTTATAATAGACTCCCGTTAGGGATGGGAAATTCAAAACACCTGAAACACATGCACAGTGAGACTTTCATTGATTTATGTATTGTATTTGCATGTGCACTCTCTCGGAGAACTAGAATCATAGAATCCTAGAGTTGGAAGAGACCTCAAGGCCCAACCAGTCCAACTCCCTGAGATGCAGGAACCCCATCACAATATTTCCGACAGATGGCCATCCAGCCTCTGCTTTAAAACCTCCAAAGAAGGAGACTCCACCACCCTTTGTGGCAGCATAGTCCACTGCTAGTTCAGGCTTATAATAGTGTCTGGCATTGCTCTCAGCTTCTCCGACACACTCAAAACACCTTGCCATGTTTAGATGTGCATTCAAAAATGAAGGTTTTCAAGGTAGACTTTCTCCGGGCTAATAGACCAGAATGTTTGGGGGGAGGGAGGGAGGAAAAGTGGTTGGTGTACCACTCTTCACTCAGGCCACACAGTTAGCTTATGAACATATATGTTATGTTTGTCTGGAGTCCCAAAACCATTAGTTACACCTCTGCTTCAAAGCTCAGTGGGCACCAAGCCCTCTCTTTCTGTTCAGCTTCCAAGGAGAAGGACAACTCAGGTAGCATGGGAAAGCCAGCATAGAAGGGGACATCAGTCTCCAACGCTCCATAAGAACATAAGAAGAACCTTGCTGGATCAGGCCAAAGGCCCATCTAGTTCAGCTTCCTGTATCTCACAGTGGCCGCACCAAATGTGACTGGGAGCACACAAGACTAGATATCTGTCTCCTGATCCCACTCCCCTGCAACTGGCCCTTGAAGTACCCCAGTTTTAAGCTTGGAGGTTACACATCTCCATCATGATCTGTAACCTGTGATGGTTCAGTCCCCTTTTGAAGGCATCCAGGCTAGATGCCATCATCACCTCCTGTGGCAGGGAGCTCCACAGACTAACAACACACTGGGTAAAATAAAAAATCTTTTCTCTGTTCTCACTCTCCCAGCCCTCAATTTGAGTGGATGTCCCCTAGTTGTGGTATTTTGTGAGAGGGAGAAGAGTGTCCCTCTATCCACTTTACTCATGCCCTGCATTATTTTGTACGTCTCAATCATATCCCCCCTCAGGGGCCTTTTTTCCAGAATAAAGAACCCAAAATGTTTTAGCCTTTCCTCATAAGGGAGGTTCCCCAGCCCCAGTAATCATTTTAGTTGCTCTCTTCTGCACCTTTTCCAGTTCCACTATATCTTTTTCGAGATGCGGTGACCAGAATTGTACCCAATACTCCAGGTGTGGCCTTACTATCGTTTTGTACAATGGCATTATAATGTTGGCTGTTTTATTTTCAATCCCCTTTTTGATAATCCCTAGCATAGAATTGGCCTTCTTACCGCTGCTACACATTGGGTAGACACCTTCATGGAGCTGTCCACCAGTACACCAAGATCTCTTTCCTGATTTGCTCCAGTTTTGTTCCAGAAGCTTGCAAAAGCAGCATGGTTGACAGGGACGTATCAGGGGTGGAAATAAGTGCAGTAGATGTGAGGCCCACCTGTCCCTGGGAGAGGTGCAGGATGAAAAGCCAAGAACAAAAGTATAACCAGCACTTCCACACTCCCTGAGTGATAACTGATCGTGTTGTTTTAAAAACGTACCTTTCAAAAACTACAAGCAAAAGGATACACACCTAAAATCTCCGGTAACCAAGAACAACAAAAGTGGTAATTGAAAACAGCTGGATACCAGTGAGTGGCAAGCTGGGAGCTCTAAATTCAGTGTGTTCTGGCAGCAGAGACTTTGTGAGAGATGTTAGGGAAGTTTGACTCTCCCCTGCTTTTTTCACCGGCCTGTTCAGATTGCCTGAACATTTAATGACTCTGTCCTGATATCTTCACCTCTACCTGCGCCCAGGGCCGGCGCTAGGTTTTTTTGTGCCCTAGGCGAGGGGTGGGGGGGCGGTGGGCGGGCGGGCGGGCAGGGGCAGCAGCGGCAGCGGCAGCAAGGGGCGGGGTGGTGGTGGTGGTGGCGGGGGGCGGGGCGGCAGGGGGCGGCGGATGACGGGGGATGGCGACGGGCGTGGGTGCGGGCGGCGATGGGCGAACGGATGGTGGTGGCCAGCGGCAGGGGGGGCAGCAGGGTTGGCAGCAGGCTGGCCAGTGCCCCCTCTCCATTTTGGCACCCTAGGCAACTGCCTAGTTCGCCTTAATGGGCTCGCCAGCCCTGCCTGCGTCCTGTTGTGAAGCTGACTGATCTTTTCAGACAGCGACCTACCGTCCATGCTGACCTAAGGTTCATCTATTCCATGGGTGGGCCTGCTGGCTTAGAAAATCCTGGGAGTGTGTAGTCCAAAAATGTTCTGATTCTAATCCCTGTGTTACTAAACCAAGACTACCCCAGTCTACAGTCCCTTCCTCGTTTAAAGGTCCAGTGGAAGATGACGGGTCCCTATTCACCAACATCTAGCACTGATTCTTTCCACCTTTTCGGTTTTGCACCTGCTGGGAATTCATGCTGCACTGTCGCCATAGTGACTGTTGTTTGCATTCAAGATGGTTTCCAAGTCAGGAGGTTATCAGAAGATAAAGATGACTCCTTCCCTATTAAGAAGATGACCTTGAGGCAGAAGCTTCTGCGAGCTGCCACAAACCTGGATGAAAATAACTCCCATGGAGCAGTTTTGCAAAACAGTAACCATAGCAACCAAGCCCAAGCAGGTGCATCAGAATCCTGGGTCTCCAGTGGGTGGGTGGGAGGACACCTCCCCAGGATGGCTCAGGTGCTTCACAGGAATGATGGGTTTTCCTCTTTCACTTGCCTTACTATCAGAGTTTCACTCAAGGAAAAAAAGGGACCCACCCTGGTTCCTGCACAGAGGTTGCCATTAGATGCATCACTCGTGCCCATTGAAACGATGGCCAAAATGCAATGGCCACTTCAAAAGCACAGCCGAAGGACAAGCACCTGCGTGAAGACTTCACATTTATTTGCATTGTAAAGAGAGAGATGTAGAGTTAGGAGACACTCCGAGAGTCATCCAGTCTGACGGTTAAGGAAATATATTGCTAAAACATATCAGGTTGGTTGGCTTAGGGAGCTGGGAATGTTTAGCCTTACTAAAAGAAGAACGAGGCCGTTTTCACACGACCACTACAATCCGAAGCAAACTCTGATCTGGATCACACACACACACACACACACACACACACACACACACACACACACACACACACACCAGCAGTGACGTGGTTGATGTTGCGAATCCAGTGTTCCCATGGTCATCTCTTGAAAATCTGCAACTGATCTGTTCTCAGGCTGAGGACCGCAACAAAGTGCAATTTTACCCTGCAGTTCCCGGGGCTGTAGTAGGTCTAAATTCCCCTCCCCCCTTGTTGGCTGTATGCTGGGATGCCAGCTTTTAGTTGTCACCTCTCCCTTAACGCGGCATTGCTTACGTTTCTTCTTCGTAATGGTGTTTTACACTGGAATATTGACTGCCTGGAAATGGCAAACCACTAGAGGGCCCCTGAGGATTTACTCTTTCCTACCCCGCACCTGAGTCCTCCGGTCACTCCTTTGCATTTCACTTCAGTTCCTCCTCCTGCATGCACAAAGTACTTCCAAGAAGGTCCGCATCGGAAGAGAATTTTACTACCTCCAGAACAGGTACTTGCAAAATGCACTTAAGTGGGCGTGGTCGAACATTATTTATTTTATAGTCCGCTGCTCGTGGGAAAACAATTTTATGCTCCGCATCTGCTAAGCAGCGGATTATAATGTGTGTGGGAAAGCGCCCTAAGAGGGGATAGGATAGCCATGTTTAAATATTTGAAAGGATGTCACATTGAAGAAGAAATGGTTTGTTTTCCATGGCTTCAGAGACTAGGACGCGGGGCAATGGTCTCAAACTTCAGGAAAAGAGATTCAATTGAAACATTAGGAAGAACTTCATGACCGTTTGAGCTGTTTGGCAGTGGAAGATGCTGCCACAAAGGAGGGTGGTGGAGTCTCCTTCTTTGGAGGTTTTTAAGCAAAGGCTGGATGGCCATCTGTCGAGCGTCCTGTGATGGGGGTTGCTGCATGGCAGGGGGTTGGACTAGATGGCCCTTGAGGTCTCTTCCAATTCTATGATACTATGATTCTATACCCAAAACTCCGTTTCACAACTTGCAACGAAAGATAGTCCATCACTTTTCAAATATTTGAAAAGTTCTCATAGAAAGGAAGGGCAGGGTCTGTTTTTGATCATCTCAGAGCACGGGACACTTATTAATGGCCTCAAACTATAGGAAACCAGATTTTGTGTGAATATCTCGGGGGGTGGCAGCACTTCTTAACTATTAGAGCACTACGACAACAGAACCAATTACCTTGGGAGGTGGTGAGCACTCCAGCGCTGGAGGCATTCAAGAGACAACTGGAGAGCTACCTGTCAGATCTGCTTTGATTTCAGTTCTTGCATTGAACAGGGGGTTACACTGATACTGTAGCTTAAGAGGGCCCTTCCAAGTCACTGATTCAATTCCATACTCATTCTGCCCAGCTCTTACTGTCAGGAATATCTTCCAAGGCTTTTGTACTTGTTAGGTGCCATCAAGTCATTTCCTGCTGGTCACACTCTGAACAAATGGCCTTCAGATTGTGGTATCAAGAGTCCCACTTAGTTCTTACAAAGCCAAGGTTCTGGCTTCCTTTACACAGTCACCCTGCCTCATACTCACATCTTCCTCTTTTCTTGCTGCTTCCACGGACACAACAAGATCATCTGGATGTTTGTAGGAGAACAATTGCCCTTGAATCTAGAACTTGGAAAGGCTGTGTTTCTGGATTGGGAGTGGTCCATGATCAGCCTGGCTGAAGCCAATATTTTGAAAATGGTGATTCTAAAAAGTCTCCCCCCCCCCCACACACACACACACTTAGGATCTGCCTTTGAGCCAGAAACAGTGCTGCCAGATAATGGGGTAGAATCACGGGTGGTCAAATGCAGCCTTCCAGACAACTGAACTTTTTGGAGGTCACTCATTCAAAAGGTCGCCATAATTCAGAGGCTACTTGACGGCACACATCAAGCCATGCATCGGGGAGTGAGACCTGTGGACCCCAATGGTCCTTAGTTCTGATTGAGTGCCTAGGACCGATCACTGTGAGTTGACCATCCACTAATCAGTTAATGCTGCATTAAGAATAAAAACCTTAATCTAAACTTGGGAGAGTTGTCTTTTCTTTTGGCTTTCAGATGCAACATTCTTGTCATAAGAATATAAGAACATAAGAAGAGCCATGTTGGATCAGGCCAAAGGCCCATCTAGTCCAGCTTCCTGTATCTCACAGTGGCCCCACCAGATGCTTCTGGGAGCGCACGAGACTAGATATCTGTCTCCTGATACCACTCCCCTGCAGCTGGCCCTTGAAGTACCCCTGTTTTAAGCCTGGAGATGACACATCTCCATCATGGTTTGTAACCTATGATGGACTTTTCCTCCAGGAATCTGTCCAATCCCATTTTGAAGGCATCTAGGCTAGATGCCATCACCACGTCCTGTGGCAGGGAGTTCCACAGACTAAAAAAATATTTTATTTTGTCTGTTCTCACTCTCCCACCCCTCAGTTTGAGTGGATGTCCCCTAGTTTTGGTACTTTGTGAGAGGGAGAAGAGTGTCCCTCTATCCACTTTACTCATGCCCTGCATTGTTTAATACGTCTCAGTCATATCCCCCCTCAGGCACCTTTTTTCCAGACTAAAGAGCCCCAAATGTTTTAGCCTTTCCTCATAAGGGAGGTCCCCCAGCCCAGTAATCATTTTAGTCGATCTCTTCTGCACCTTTTCCAGTTCCACTATGTCTTTTTTGAGATGCGGTGACCAGAATTGTACACAATACCCCAGGTGCAGTCTTACTGTCGTTTTGTACAATGGCATTATAATGTTGGCTGTTTTATTTTCAATCCCCTTTTTGATAATCCCTAGCATGGAATTGGCCTTCTTCACCGCTGCCACACATTGGGGAGACACCTTCATTGTTGTTGCACAATTAGTAGCCTGCCATCTCCCACAAAAAGGGGATCCCCATTCTGGTTCTGGGAGAACAACAGCCCAATAACGTAACTCTATTGCTACACCTGGAATCGTGTTGTGTGTTCATGTGTTCTTTGCAAAGGCATGCCTCCCCCCCATGGCCAAGAAGTAAGAATGTCCCTTGCAAGGAAACTCAATGCCCTTTTTTTTTTCTATAAGCGTACATGTACGTAGTTTATTTTTCTATTACCATTACTAATTTTTTTTTATTCTGTTGCTGTCCAATTAATCAGCAACATGATTCACATTCACCAATAAACTCTCCAACATTTAATCTGACTGGTTGATAGATTCATCTTTGCAGCCCCGGCTCCGGCACACCTTTCTAATACCAAAACCTCATTATTGCTGAGCCAGCCGGGGACCTGCGAGAATTGCATTTGAGCCTCGTTAATCTACGAAGCAAACTCCCTTCTTTAAATCTGTTCTTCTTCACGCTTCTGTAGCTGCAGTTTCTTGGCTTTCCCCCAGAGATCAGGGCACTTAGCAAACTGTGTTAGGTCCTGGTTCTTGCCGCTGGGGGAGTGGGGGTGGGGGGGTGAGGAAGCATGAAACAGGAGGGGAGGTTAAAATGGCCGGCTCAGGTTCTTGAGAGATGAAATTCATTCCCATAGAAATAGCCAGAGGGGAGGGGAAAAGCAGCAAAACTGGAGTTTTGCACACAATGAATCAATAGCACAGCTGGGAAGAACAATTTCTGAGTTAGGACAATTACTTCATGACAGATTCCCTCCCCCCCCCCCCCCGTTGGCTTTCTAGACTAGATGGGGCCATTTGTAAAGAATTGTTTTTTTCAAAGGCAAAGTTTTGGGGGGAGTCCTCTTCATGGTCTAACCCAAGTAGCCATGTCACATTCATAGAATCATAGAGTTGGAAGAGACCTCGACGGCCATCTAGTCCAACCCCCTGCCATGCAGGAACCCTCATCACAGGACTCCCGACAGATGGCCATCCAGCCTTTGCTTAATTGGCTTCACTGGTTTAGTATACAATTGTTGTGAGGGTCCTTTAAAAACAAAGAGTTTTATAATAGACTCCCGTTAGGGATGGGAAATTTGGGTTTTTAAAAATCTCATAATTCTCCATTCTGGGAGCAGTTCTGAACAGACACCTGAATGTGGCCTGAACTGGAAGGGTCTGAGGTTTAGCTAGGCCCAGCTTACCCCAAGCTTTCTGTTCCCGCCCCAGTGCTACCGGGGAGTGAGGTGTTTTTTTTTTAAATTTCAGAACAGAACTAGGCTTGTTTTGCATTGAAATGTGTGTCATTTTGTTTCCTCCCAATGCTGCTGCTGTCTGCTGCATTTAGACATCTGCCTTGCTTATTCTACATTGGCCCCAGATGGCACTGCTAGCAAGCACTGGGACACAACTTCCTTTACAAACTCGAGGATTGACTACTGCAATGCCCTCTACGTGGGGTTGCCCTTGACCCTGGTCCGGAGGTTACAGCGGGTGCAGAACGCGGCGACCAGGCTGGTGGTGGGTGCTCGTCGAGTCGAGCACATCACCCCAGTTCTGGCTCGCTTGCACTGGCTACCCGTTGTCCTCCGGATTAGGTTCAAGGTCCTGGTTTTGATTTTCAAAGCCCTCCACGGCCTGGGACCAGAGAATCTGGCGGAGCGTATCTCTCAGAGATCAACTGGGACCAGAACCATGAGATTGGTGCAGGCGCACTCACTGAGGGTGGCCACACCCAGAGAGGCGCAGAAATCGCGTATGCGTGACCACGCCTTCTCTGGAGTGGGCCCCATGCTATGGAACCACCTCGCAGTGAGCTGCGCCTGGCAGAGTCCCTGCCCGCCTTCAAAAAGGCCCTGAAGACTCACCTTTTCAGGGAGGCATTTGGCGACCTTTCTACTTAGGGGTTTTTGTTTGTTTGTTTGTTTTTTGCCCGCACCATCTTTGCTTGGGTCATGCCCGCTATCCCGTTTCCTTTTTGCTACTGTGCCTGTTCTGTTTTATTTGGTTTTTATGGTAAGCCGCCCAGAGTTCCCTCCTGGGAAGATGGGCGGGCTATAAGCTTAACAAATAAATAAATAATAAATAAATAAACAGGAAGCCAGGCTAAAGCTTGGCCTATCTGAGGCCACCAAGTCTTCCATCTAAGGCATCCTCCAAGCAAACACAGAGAGAACTCCAAGAATGGAGCCTTATGGGGTTTGGAGTCTACAAAAACCCAAAGGAGAAATCCTTGCCTGGTGAACTACCCCACCATCTGGGTTGATTCCACCAGGATTTGTCTATTTTTCCTCCATTATCTACCAGGATGCAACTTAGGCAGAGACAGATGGCAACTTCATCGGCATAGTTGGGAGATGAGGCTGGCATCTTCAGAGGGCAAGGAGCTCAGGGATCTAGGAGTTCTCTCTGTGCTCTGTCCTAGTTCCCTGAGCTCCCTGCCCTCTGAAGATGCCGTCCACAGAGTCTAGCGGAAAATCAGGAATAAAAACTTCCAGAACATGGCCAAACAGCCCGGAAAACTCACAACAGCAATCTGGACCTACATTTTCTGGTCTGCTGGCAAGATCAAAACAATGTGTTCACAATATAAAGGGCAATTACCGGTAATTACATGGTTCCTAGAAATAATGAGTACAGTGATCCACCGCCCTTTCGCGGTTCATATAATGCGGTCCTGCTATATTGCGGGACCGCAGTACCTCGAAAGGGCTTCAGGGAAAGGGGGGAGGGTTTTGGCTCTGCGTCCGAGAGCCCTTTATAAAGATCGCACGCCGCTCGCCCACACTTGCCTCAGGGTGCGGGCGAGTGGCGCGCGATGTTTAAAGGGCTCTTGGCTGTGGAGCCCAGTGCTTGTCTCCTCAGCCAGAGCCCTTTCCAAAGATCAGGCAAGCAGCGCGAGATGTTTAAAGGGCTCTGGCTGTGGAGACAAGTGCTTGTCTCCGCAGTCAGAGCCCTTTCCAAAGATCGCCCGCCGCTCGCCCGCACTCCCCTCAGGGTGCAGGTGAGCGGCGCACGATGCTTAAAGGGCTCTGGTTGCGGAGAACCCTGTTGAAACATCGCTCACCGCTCACCCCACCCCTGGGAGCAGCACGTGATTTTTAGAATTGTGGCCACCATCACCCTGACCTGCATCTGCATATCACGAATTTTCAATGATTGCGGGTCGCGTGGGTCCCTAACCCCCGCGATAGGCGGGGGGTTACTGTATCATAGAATCATAAAGTTGAAAGGGGACCATAAAGGCTTCCAAGTCCAAACGCTTGCTCAAGGCAGGAATCCCAATCAAAGGATACCTGCCAGGTGGTTGTCCAGCTTTCTCTTGAGTGCCTCCAGTGTTGGAGTGCTCACCACTTCCTGAGGTAATTAGTTCTACTGTCGTACTGTTCTAACAGTTGGGAAGTTTTTCCCTGAGATTCAGCTGAAAGCTAGGTTCTCTTAATGCGGGCCCATTATTCCATGTCCCACACTCTGGGATGATTGAGAACAGACCCTGCCCCTCCTCTATATAATAGCCTTTCAAATATTTGAAAAGTCCTACCATATCATGCCTCAGTCTCCTCAGTCTTTCCTTAAGGCTTAGCCTGCCCACTTTTTAAAGTGGTTACTTCACGTCCTTCCTCGTTCCGAGTTGACGTTCGTTTCGTGATCACGTCCCTCACTGTCACATGGTCTTGTCCCGGTACTGTCCCTGTTCCCGTGTACCCACGGACGTGATTGATGGTACTGTGACAACTGTTACTGCACGTCCTTGTTTTGTGACATCTGCATTTCTCAGCCTTCGTTCTCGGGTTTTTTTGGGGGGAGGGTCCAACCTTCCGTTTTTTTGATCTTTTGAATCTCCTCATCTTTGCCTTCAATGCTTTACAGAGCTACGTTTGAGGCATTTGTCTTTTAATCTCTCTGCACTGCATTGCTGATTCCATAGTGAATGTACTGGTGAATGGCACTTCGCACTCTTGCCACTAGAGAGAGAATGGCACGTTGCATAACTGCCTTACCTCACAGGCACTTGTCTCGGAACGAGAACCGAGACAAGCAGATTCCTGAGCCCAGGGAGGGGTATGGCTCATCCCGCTTAAATCTCAGTTCAGGGGGTGTGGTCGGGACAAACTCCCATCGTCACGCAATGAATGTGCTGTAAGATTTCCTCATACCGGTCCCAAGCGGGACCGCGAACAGTGATGAGAGGGACATGAAGTAACCGTCTTAGTTTTTCCTCTTAGGGCCTGATTCCATCCTATATCCTTGTTGCCCTCCTCTGAACTAGTTTCAGTTTGGCAGCATTCATGATTCATTTTTCCTCAGTGTTGGCAAATTACAAATCAAGAAGAATTGCTATTTTTCTGATTCATGCCCATCTCTAGTTCAGACTTTTCTTTGCAAGGAAAACCTAGGCGATAACCTGAAAAACAAAAGAGTGATGCTTAGTCGCCAGTTCACCTCTGAGGAGCCCACCGGGAGTGCTTCGTATGTGGGAGGGTCTGGAACTGAAGCCATCCTGGATAGAACTGCCCTTCCCAACCCCGAGAACTTTGCTCATATGTGTCAGACAGACCACCGCTCATGCACCTTTGTTGATATATTCCTTTTATTTATCATAGAAGGGGAACAAGAGGAGAAATAAAAATTGTTTGCTGAGCACATCAAATGTTTTATTGATCCTTGGAAACTTGAGAAAGAAAATCACCCAGAAAGAGTCCAAAACAACCAGAACACGTTTTTTTAAAAAAAACAATACAAAGGACGGAGAGGAACTTTGAGGGTTGCAGTGCTGTGCCAAACAGAGCATTGTCCAGATATCTGCAGGAGGCTGGAACTGGTTTTAGGGGTCTCTTTTCGACGATCCTAGCAATTTCTTGAAAAATCTGTGCCTTTATTTGCCCGAAATTCAAATTTGTGTCACCATTCCCTCAGAAAGGCTGCCTTTGAGGTGTTAAGGACCGAATGCTGTATTTAGTCAGTTTATAGTTCATATGGTTGTCTTGTTGAGGAAGAACAAAACTAGAACAAGGGTCTAGAGTTTTAATTTAGAAACAACATTGAAACAGAAACTTTAATATGGAATCTGCACAGAATGTGAATCACAAACTGTACAGGCATGTCAGATTCCTGTGGGATTTTATGTTAAATCTTTGCACCTTCCTTGCTTTGAAGAAGAGGGTTCACATCTCTACAATGATGTTTATTGGTGGTGGCTTCAGGAGAAAAAGAATCCCCCCATGTAGAAATTATAAAGGGATCAATGGCATCGAGATTAGGATGCCTCTTCTGCTTAGCTTTAAATATTGTCATTTAATGATGCTAACCACAGTTGTATGCTCATTGTTTTCAACTTTTTAATATAATATTTCAGTGTTATCAGCTGGCTTGTATACTCATTGTTTTCAACTTTTTAATATAATATTTCAATGTTATCAGCTGGCTTTGGTCTTTTTCAAGGAGGAAAATGGGATAAAAATATTTTAAATAAATTACTTAATTAAAAATTAAAAGCCACTGGCCAGACTAGAGAAACGGAGCACAACACTGCAACACGACAGAGCAGGGAAATGGAACTTTCTTCAGGGCAAAGCCTGGAAAAGTTATTTTGCAGAGTACCACTCACAGAGTGATGTTTCCAGCATTACTCATGGCGGCTGAGAAATTCTAGGCATTGCCATTGCAAAAATCAACATTCCATGTTTGTTTGTTTTCCCATGTTCTGGTTTAAAACCCCTCTGTTTCAGCACAGCAGATCCTCAGAATAATTAAAATCTGCAGTGTCTACGGGTAGAGAAATTGTTTCTCCTAAGCAACCAAAGTGGGCCGTTGATAGTAATTTACAGTAGAACAGCTGCTGGTACCTGAAGCTTGCCATCTACCATACACATAAGAATGAATGAAGAAGCAGGCAGCGGTGCTGAAGGGAACACAGGGATCAAGATAGAGGACATCAAAAATGAGCTTAGACTGAAGCTTTAATACAAGGCAGGTGGCACCTCCTAGAGTTCTTCTTGACCATCAGTTGCTTGATCCATGGCCAACAGCAGCATGAAGCCAACAAAAAAGAGTAACAAGCTGAATGATTAGAACGCTATAGGAACTGGATAACAGCTGGGATGGTGCTGGCTGGCTCACCCACCATCCTTCATCCATGAGCAGTTGGCAATAGCAGAGGGCAAGCAAGTGGGGTCCAGAGTGACCATGGTAACTGTTTCTGTAGGAACAAAACAAGTCGAGGAACCGTGTAGCCATCGCAAAAACCCAATACAAAAGTGGTACAGGGGATACCTTTAAGCTGCTAGAAAAATAACAAAAACGTTGCTAATATTTCAGAGGCAAAAAACCCTTCCTCAGAGCAGTACCAATAGGTTAGAACATGGCAAAAGATGGATTCGCCAGGAGTTACGGTATTACTTAGATGTAAGGTCCTTGCCAAGATGGGGGGAAAAAAACAGGCAGTTTTGTAATTGAGGCTGAGCTGGAATTACAGCGGAAACTGACATGGCATTTGTCTTCTCATAAACCTGAACTTCCTTGCAAATAAATAAAAAGATAAATAAAAATAATGCAGATCTCTCTTCGCTTTCTTTTTATGGATAAGCCGTGTTGAAGAAATCTGTTTGGCTTTCTGAATTTGGAATGGTGCCTTGACATTTATGGGCAAAACCTTTATATTTAGGGTTTTTTTTTATGTCCAGCAGATTAAATTTCAAAGTCCAGATATAAACATACAGTGCAGGGGAAATCAGTTTTTTAAATGCAGCTAAATTGTAAACTAACAGGCATTTGGGCGGGGGTAAACGGTCTACATTAGTGAAGAGGTGAAGTACTGCTCAACTTTTGTAGCCCTGTGTGTCTGGTTTTAACCACTGCCAGAATGTGCAATATGAAGATTCCATCAAAGGAGCTATAGTATGCAGGGTCCATTCATAGCTGTAGGTCAGCACCTGATCAATTCAAAAAAGAAACACTTGTCTGGATTGTCTTCCAGGTTGGCAGGTGGTTTTGCTGTTGATCTAGTCTACTGGGATGTACAAGAATTCGTCGTACCCCAAAAATGTAGTTAAAGATGGAAGAGACCCAAATTTCACCACATGATGATCTACTAAAAGCCTTTTCTGCTGGAGACATTAGAGCCCCTTTTCCACATGTAAAGAACAAGGTGGGCCTCCATCTTAGATCACTGGTCTGTGTCCTTCCTGTTACTCTGTCAGCGGGTAAAAACAGAGGTTGAAACAGAGTGAAAGCTTTTCCTGTTTTATGCATTGACAAAACCACATTTGTCCCTGCAAGTCTTGTTTCACAAGGAGCTATTTCCAATCCTGTCTCCATGCTTGCACATGCAAAAGTTATGTGTCTCTTAATACAGTAGGTCTACCTTATCCACTGATTCTAAATAACACTCACCTACACCCGAGTTACCTATTCATGTATATTTCCAGGGTGTATTTAGCAGAGGACGCCACTAGAGGAAGCTAGGCATTGTGCAGTACAGTGGTATCCCAACTTAAGAGCCGCTCGACTTAGGAGCAATTCGACTTAAGAGCACAAAACTGTTGGCGTTTTAACTGCCACCTTACAAATTTTAGATATGGAATGCTCGACTTACAAATATATATATATTATTTTTATTTTTTTAACTTGTTTTTTCAATTTTTAAATAGGTACCCCAATTTAAGAGTAGTTCAACTTAAGAGCATGCATTCGGAACAGATTAAATTCGTAACTTAAGGTACCACTGTATATAGCTTTTGAAACTTATGCACTTTTTCAGCCTCTGTACAGGGGATGGGGTTAGAATCACACACACACAACCCAGAGATGACATGGCCGTGCTGTATACATCTTTACAAGTCTCCATGCGTTATTCGCATTGTGCATTTTAAAGCATGTGCGGAAACAGCCACAAAATGTGTGATGTTTGAAGAACTGCAGCAGTGGTTACCAGATTTCAAGAGGCCAGGAAAGAGCCACATTTCTGCCATGAATTGCATGCACATTAATAGGACAGAGAAGGGGATGGGGTTTTTAGTGAGCCCACTAATTTAAATTGTGCCCGCTGCTGAACTACACAGTGTTTCTTTATCAGGTTACGTATATGACAGCTTACCCACAAAATGTCGAGCATAGAAGTATCGGTCTTTCATCCCGTCTGACCCAGGGACTTTCCTATCCAGGAAAAAAGTGAGCTTTTGAAAACAAGGATAGCCCTCACACACTAAGAAGGCCACACCTGCAGGCATTGTGCCACAGTATCAAAGGGCAAGCAGCTGGTGAGGTGGCCAGCTGCAGCTTGCCTCAAGATCTCTTCAGCAAAGAGGAGACGCTGTTATTTCACTGCTGCGCTAAAGCCCCTCATTTTCCTCGTTGCAAAGGGTCAAAGCCGTCATTCAGCCTGAATAGAAGCGAACTGTTCGCGCGGTAGTCCAGGCGAGGCTCCCCATTATGGCAGGTGAATAAAAGCGTTCACTCGCCGGGCGCCCAATGGAATAACAATGAGAGGGCAACTCTGAGCACGGAAAGGTAGCATGAATAGGAAGGAGGAGAGCAATTGTGCTCCTCTTTGTTAGGTTTTGTATCTGAGGGGAAGAAAAACACTTCAGCAGTAGAGGAGCATGACCTCGAGAGGAAGTATTCCACCTTTGCTAAAATAACACATTATTGGGAAATGAGGAAAAGGGCTGAACCATTAGCAGGGTGGAACGTATCTCCAGGACAACGGGGAAGGTAGAAGCCGACTGTTCCAAGTTATGACCTGCAAGGAGAAAGGCATACATGAAAGCGCACCCACATCCAACTGGCTCACCCAGTGGAGAAGAGCCATCAAACATTCACTGTGGAAGGTGAGGGTGGCCTTTTGGACTACAGCTCCCAGAATCCCCAGGTTGCCTGAGGATTCTGGGGGAGGGGTTGCAATTCAACAGAGGATCTCTCCCAAAAATGTGGTCAAGCCCACCCACGGCCACTAGCTGTAAAGGGCCAGTTTTGGACAAGTAGAGGTGGAAAGACTCCAAGCACGTGGCTGCCCGTAATTTTGAGTCTAGTGCCTTTGATTATGAGGTCATATTGGGATGCAGCTAAAGCTGTCTGTTTGGAACTTGTGCAGCTTTATTGCTTCTATGATTGAGAGGGCGACTTAATTTAATTTTTAGAATCAGATCTAACTATCATTATGTTGTATGCTTACATTTATAATGCTTTCCATTTATAATGTTCAGTACATTTTGAGGTTATATATATATGGTGTGAGTGATGTGATGTGTGATGTTTGATGTGTGTTCTATCTTAATTTTTAATCTTGCCGATTATTGTTCATAAAATTTTTGTTGTGAACTGCCTAGAGTGGCCTTGGTAGCCAGATGGGCAATAAACAAACAAACAAACAAACAAACAATAAATAAATAAATAAATAAATAAATAAATAAATAAATAAATAAATAAATAAATAAATAAATAAAAACCTGGCATGGCCCTATGGAGTTTGTTCTGATGAACTACTTTTGGGATTAGTTAATATGTGTTTTTCAAAATTAGTATAAGTTATATTAATTAATTAATTAATTAATTAATGTATTTTCTATACTGCCCATCTGGCAAGACTGCTGCTCAGGGGCAGTTTTCAACAACAGTAGCCAACAAGACTCAAAGCACCACTGTTCTCCCATTAGCTAACAGCATAAGCTTTTCGTTCTGACCTTGCAGATGTCTCACCTGTTCACCTAGGGCGTTTATACACGACCCCTAAGCTCCGCCGCAAATGGCTGCAAGGTCCGGACCTTAAAAATGTTTACCCACCAGCTCCGGACTTTGCAGACAATTAAGTGCGACCCCGCCCACTTTAGCGCGACCAAACAGCAGTTTTCCTGTACCTGGTCTTTGATGGTGACAAATATTTGATCCGGTGTAAGGATAGTGAGTGCAGGGCTCTCCTGGCTTCCGTTTGTTCTTTTTTTGCGCCCCGCCCCTGTAAGAGATCTGAATGCTGCCCGGAACAAAACGGAGGTAAACCGGCAGTCTTTTCTTTCTTTTTTCTCCCTCCCTCAGGCAGCCAGCAACCAGGAAGTGCGGAGGGGGGTGGGGACAGAGGAAGACAGAGGAAGAGCAACGAACCCCTAAGATCTCTGGTCCGAATTTAAGTGGCCAGCGGATCTTAGGGGTCGTGTAAAAAGGCCCCTAACCTCACTAAACACAGCCCACAAGGTGCAACAAGGACAGTGAAGGTACGGTTTGGCCATAAACCATTACAGTCAAGTTATCAATGAAGTTGGTTGTTTTCTAATACGACTGAGCAATTCAAATAGTATTTGATTTAACCTGGGGTTTTGAAAATCAAGGTTTCTCCAAGGTTAGAGATGGGAGGGTATGGGGGGGGGGGGAAGAAAGCTTTGGCCAGGTGACAGGATTAGCAACTAATTGCATAATAAAAATCCAGTTTCTCTTCTCAGTCTCAAGTATGCATTGCCCATCCTGATAAAGAGTATTAAAGTACAGTAATTTGAGAAAAAGATAAGGGTAAGGATGAGATAAGATTGCAAGAGGGGGGAAATGAAAACAATGGACATGGTTTGGGGTGAGTTTTAAAAGGGGACTTCCAAAAAGCTCCTTGCTTCTTCCTTCTCTCCAAAGCTCAAGATGGGAAGAATAGATTCAGGGGTGGGATTTTTCACACAGCTTCTGATGAAGCTTTTAGTGCAGTAATGTAAGTGTAGTGTAGCAATACATTCAAATACCAATTTAAAAGCCCACATTTTGATATAATTGAATTAGATGTTTGGCTTATTAACGATTAGCTTAATGTGACCATTTCCCACAAAGTTTCCCGTCTCTCAGTTAAAGTGGCATCAAGCTGTTTTAACTGAGCAGGGCAAATGCACTTTGTATAAATTCTGCATGAACTCCTAAGCCCACTAGCAGAAATCTGGGGCTACATTCCCTTGCAATGTACAGATATAGCACAGCAAACAACGTCAATAATATTTCAAAAAGCAATATGGAAAAGCAACATATCTGAATAGTGCTGGACATAATGTATTTTTCAGAACACTGTAGAAGATGGAAGAATTTTTACTTAATTGTGCATTTGTCCTGCTGATGGGAGATTTACCGTAAATTGCAGGGAATCTGAGGTTAATAGACTTTGAAAGATGTGTTCAAGCTGAAGCTACAGGAAGACAGAAATAGGTACACAGAGAACAACAGAGCTGCACAGTACTTTGAACACAAACACATTTTTGTGGCATAAACTTTTTAGGATCACCTTGTATAAAGGAATTAATTTGTTCCAAATGAAATTACAGTGGTAACTTGTATAAAGGAATTAATTTGTTCCAAATGAAATTATGTTAAGCAAATTTTTCTTTATACAAATTCCCTTAGGAATGCATTGAAAACAGAGTAATCCCTATTCGCAACCATTTTTATGTTGTACGGATTCGCCCCGTAGGAGATTCTAAGAAGCAAATTTCCCCTATCTCTGAAATTTTTTATGTTGTACAGATTTCATGTTATACAAGCCGTTTGATATACAAGGGTCCACTGTAGTTTCTGCTACCAGATGTGTGATGTGTTATCTTGGTAGGTATACATATAAACGAGATGGGGTGCCATGTAAGCCATGACGTTAGAAGGAAATGAAACTCAGAAAATGCAAATTACCATAACACTCACACAGACATTTAATTGTTACAGTGCCCATCTGCAAAGCAATGGTGATCATTGAAACATCCTGGCCTTAATGAACTAATTAAACCCTGTCGTCACCATCATTGTGTTGTATACAATGGTTACAGCTGGACTCCCCCCCCCTTTTGCTTTACCTCCGACCTCACCCCACACCAACACCCACACACCAACACGAATGTAAGAGGCTGTCTGCCCATTTAGGATAAAGGAGCCGACACTCCACAAAAGCTTATGCCACATTTAATGCGTAAGGACTGGAAAAGGTGCAGAAGAGAGCGACTAAAATGATTACTGGCCTGGGGCACCTCCCTTATGAAGAAAGGCTAAAACATTTGGGCCTCTTTAGTCTGGAAAAAAGGCACTTGAGGGGGGATATGATTGAGACATACAAAATAATGCAGGGTATGAGTAAAGTGGATAGAGGGAAGCTCTTCTCTCTCTCCCAAAATGCCAGAACTAGGGGACATACACTCAAATTGAGGGCTGGGAGAGTAAGAACTGACAAAAGAAAATATTTTTTCACCCAGCGCGTTGTAAGTCTATGGAACTCCCTGCCACAGGATGTGGTGATGGCATCTGGCCTGGATGCCTTCAAAAGGGGATTGGACAGATTCCTGGAGGAAAAGTCCATCACAGGTTACAAACCATGATGGAGATGTGTAATCTCCAGGCTTTAAACCAGGGTACTTCAAGGGCCAGATGCAGGGGAGTGGTATCAGGAGACAGATATCTAGTCTCATGCGCTCCCAAACGCATCTGGTGGGGCCGCTGTGAGATACAGGAAGCTGGACTAGATGGGCCTTTGGCCTGATCCAGCATGGCTCTTCTTATGTTCTTATGTTCTTATGTAAGGTGATGCGAGATACCTGTTGTCTTCCTCAGCCATGTCCCTGAAAACTATATATCGAGGGCCAGCTATGGGATGACAAGATAACTTATCATGCAACTATCTTTTTTGCGGGAGCAGGGGGAGAGGTCCCATGGTAATCCCTGATCTTGCAGGGGGTTTTTTCCATGCTTCAGACTATGCCTGATCAAACCATTCTTGCAGATTTCTGAAACGGGGCCTGCAAAACCTGTGGACAACAGGTGATTTCACAAAGTGTACCGCGGTGAACACGGTTTTACAACACTCCTCTGGCCTGAAATGAAATTTGTGTGAAATGTGTATCGTGAAACATTTGTTTGTCACCTTCCCCCGCAGCCCCTTTTTCTACGTCCAGGTGGAATAATTAATCCTCGTGTGAAAGAAGCTAAGAATTGATAGTGGGATGGATAGACACACCGTGGACATGAATGCATATATCCAGTGATCTTGGGAAATGGTGAGAGGCGTTCAAGAGAAAATGGGACAACCATCTGCCAGGTATACAGTGGTACCTTGTATAAAGGAATTAATTTGTTCCAAGTGAAATTATGTTAAGCAAATTTTCCTTTACACAAATTTCCAATAGGAATGCATTGAAAACAGAGTAATCCCTAATTGCGACCATTTTTATGTTGTACGGATTCGCCCCATAGGCGATTCTGTTAACCAATTTCCCCCTCTCTCTGGAATTTTTTATGTTGTACAGATTTTATGTTATACAAGCCATTTGTTATATTTGGGTCCACTGTATTTTGATTCAAGGTATTGGTTTTGGTTTACAAAACCCTCCATGGCTGGGGCCCTGAGTATCTCCCAAAGGGCAGCGTCAGCCCGTTCCACCAGAGCATCCTTAGCGCTTTTGCTCTGTGTGGCCTTCCCCCCCGGGAGGCCCGCAAGGTTGTCACCCGTAATCAGGCCGTCTCAGTGGCTGGTCCCACAATGCGGAACAAACTGCCATGCGAAATGCCCCAAATGGAGACCCTGACAGCTTTTTAAAAAGCTTTAAAGACCTGGCTTTTTAGGGAAGCTTTTGGTGATTGGTGATGCCATGTCTGTTCCCCATTGACTTTTTTTTTGCTTTGTTTTGTTTTTTCTCTCTCTTTTGCCCTCCCTTAGTTTTCCTATTGCCGGGTTCTGAATCCCATAGTATGTTTAGTTTATGTTTTTGCATTTGCTGCTTATTGTTTTGTTTGCTTTTAATCAGTGATGCATTTGCTTTCTTGTAAACCTCCCAGAAGTCCCTATTTGGGAAATCGAGCAGTCTAGAAATGCAATAGATAGATAGATAGATAGATAGATAGATAGATAGATAGATAGATAGATAGATAGATAGATAGATAGATAGACAGACAGACAGACAGGCAGGCAGGCAGGCAGGCAGGCAGGCAGGCAGGCAGACAGACAGACAGACAGACAGACAGACAGACAGACAGACAGATAGATAGATAGATAGATAGATAGATAGATAGATAGATAGATAGATAGATAGATAGATAGATAGATAGATAGATAGATAGATAGATAGATAGATAGATAGATATGGATCCATGCACTGAGATGAGGGTTAGTTTTGATGGCCTTCTAGGTCACTTTCATTATTCTGTGGCTGTATAATCCTTCCTGATTAACACCCCACCACTCCATTGCTATGTTTTTAATCCAGGGGAAGACTGTGGTGGCACTATTTTGAAAGATATTTTCCGGACATTTATTTTCAGCAACATTTAATCACCACTGCTTTTACAGTGTAAAACCGTTGCCAATTCCCCTGCTGCACCTCGTAAGCGGAAGCCAGTCCTACTGAACCCAATAACATTGACTTCCTTGCACACTGCTTTTAGAAATGTTGTTGCATGACTTTATTTTGATGAATGGAAATTCTTTATCTTGGTTCTTGGTTCTTTTTGTAGAATGGAAAGGGGGGAAAAGAGAGAGAAGGAGAGAGAAGGAGAAATAGAATTCCTTTTCAAGATAACAGGCAACCTCTCTGTCTAGCTCTCTCCTCTCGTCCTCTAGAAGACTAATCCTGAAGGATAGCTTCAGGGGTCCTCAATCTTAGAAGTGCTCTGTTCGTTTTCCATGCAAATCCCCAAAACAAGGGGCCATCCTGATGCCAATTTCTGCCTTCATCATCTAGTTTCCATGGTCCAGACTTCATGATTTCCAGGTTCAGGTCCTTGTGTGCTGCTTGGCAAAGCACTGGGGGAGTGAGGGGTTGGGGGTTGGGTTAATCCACACAGTTCCTACCGGAAGTATCTTGCAGGAGAATAACTGGGGTTGTTGGGGTTTTTTGCAGCCTCTATAAGTCAGAGACCTCCCCGGAATAGGCGTTGGGCTCCTCTTCTGACCTGGTGGTCACCTTGAATTGGCGCCGCAGGAACCCGCCGTAGCGCTTCTGATTGTCCCACTTGAGCTTTGGGCGGATCCTGCGCATGAATCCCCCGTAACGTTTGTGCAGGTCCTCCAACTCTTGGCTGTCACCCTCGGCCACAGCGGCGGTCGTGGTGGCCGCTTCGAAGCCCCTCTTGGGATATTTGCGGAGGAAGCCGCCGTAACGTTTCATCTCGTCCTTGAGGAACCCCGTATCGGGTTCCTCCCCGTGGTGACCCAGGCCCCCCACTTCCTCCTCAGCCCCATCCTCAGAGGTGGCTCTCTCTCCAATCTTCCGGAAGAACCCACCATACTTCTTACTGATGCCCCCTTTGCTCAGGGCGTTCTCTCGGAACAGCGAGAAGAGCTTGTTCCGGTCCATCTTCTTCAGGAAACCACCGTAGCGTTTCACTGGCCCAGAATATTCCTCCCAGAAGCTGGGGTTACCTTCCTTTTCGGCCTCTTCCTCCTTCTCCTCCTCCTCTTCCTCTGCTTGAGATAACCTTTTGGACTCGGCCTCCATCAGGAAAGTGGGGGAGACGGGCAGGCCCTTCCTGCACTTGGCCCACTCCTCAGTGGATGGCAGGGCTCCTTGGCACTCCAGGGAGCAGATCTGCAAGACACCAATGGCAGGGACACCCTTCACTCGGGCTACCGTGTTCCCCTTTCGACTCTCCCCACCCAGTCACATCCCCTGCCACTAAGGCATGACGACATTGATTCCAAGAACAGGAAAGAATACCATGGAATGCTGGAGGAAGTCACACCTATCTATCTATCTATCTATCTATCTATCTATCTATCTATCTATCTATCTATCTATCTATCTATCTATCTATCTATCTATCTTGTAGACCACCTTTCTCCCAGTGAAGGGACCCAAGGTGGCTCACAATGTTAAAACAGGTAAAACTTAAAACCACAACAAATTAACCACAATGTTAAAACAGGTAAAACAAAACTACAACAAAGCAATTGTTACTAATATCTGGAAGTTCAGTCATGACAACTGGACTTCTTTTCTTGTGAGATTGAAACATTTCACTACTCATCCAAATATCTTTGTCAGTTTCCGGATTACGTCACCTGGATGACTGAAAATCTTCACAGACATACACTACTACTACTACTACTACTACTACTACTACTACTACTACTACTACTACTACTACTACTACTACTACTAATAATAATAATAATAATAATAATAATAATAATAATAATAATAATAATAATAATAATAATAATAATAATAATAATAATAAATAGAGCTAAGATGGATTTAGAATTCACCATCAGTCAGCTGCAGAAAGCCACCTTACTGGGATCTGCTCGCATAATTCGCCAATACATCATGTAATCCTAAACGCTTGGGAAGCGTTCGACTAGTGATTTGTAATACAAAATCCAATGTAGTTATCTAGTCTGCTGTGTGATAATTCAATAATAATAATAATAATAATAATAATAATAATAATAATAATAATAATAATAATAATAATAATAATAATAATAACTACAACTACTACTACTACTACTACTACTACTACTACTACTACTACTACTACTACTACTACTACTACTAGTAGTAGTAGTAGTAGTAGTAGTAGTAGTAGTAGTAGTAGTAGTAGTAGATCACCTTTCCATTTTCAGAGGCAGCCCCACATAGAGCACATTACGGTAATTTGTAACCTGCATAAATCCATCGTAAACCATCCAGAGTGTACTTTAGCACGGTGAGGTGATATATAAGCAACACACTCCCCCCCTCCAAGAAGTGGCTAAATTAGTTCCTGCTTATCTGTGAAGATTCTCAGTCATCCAGGTGAGTTTATCTGGAAGTTAAGTCATGGCTACTGGACTTCTTTTTGAGAGATAGAAATGTTTCACTGTTCATCCAAACAGCTTCATCGGACAGACCGATGAAGCCGTTTGGATGAACAGTAAAACGTTTCTATCTCTCAAAAAGAGGTCCAGTAGCCATGACTCAACTTCCAGATAGTTCCTGCTTAGTTTTCTTAAGTTCAAAGCTACTTGGTACAAAAGACACTCTCCTCTTGACCACAGCGCCTACGTTACAACGCAAGTCAGCACCTAATCCATAAGGGTTTCCCCACCACCATCTTTAGGTGAGGGACTTAGGTATCTGGGTGTGGAGTCACAGGTTGGGAGTTCAATTCCCTGCTGTATTTCCAGGGAGAAGAGCCAGCCTGAGTGCCCTTGGACAAGCTGCACAGTCTTAGGGTGTCCACAGAAGAAGGAAATGATAAATCACATTGGAGTATTTTTCTACCTGGAAAACCCTGAAAAGGGTCACCAACTCACCGTCAGTCAGAATCGATTTGATGGCACGTGATGATGATACCAGTACCCTCTAACTATAAAACCAACCAACAGTTAAAGTTACACTACAAAAGGAGTGATGATGTGCTTCATTGACTGAAGTCCTATCTAGAGATGGGCGTTTCATTTCGGAAGAGGACTGGTTCTGAAACGAAACATACCAGCACAGCTGGCGCTCGGAACCCAGTCCCACCCTCCAGAACAAAATCAACCATTTTCTTACCTTGCTGTAGCTTGTGCTGGGCAAAATTCCAATGAAGAAGCAGCCGCTGTCATCAATGTGTCATCTTTCCCTCTCCCTGGCACTGGCCAATCAGACAGGGAGGCGGGATGATTCATGTCCTTGCACAGCTCCTTATTGGACAGCGCCAGGGAGAGGGAAAGATGACGCATCAGAGGCTGCTTCCTGGTTGGAATTTTGCCCTGCGCGAACTACAGCAATGAAAGACAGTGGTTGACTTTGTTCTGGAGGATGAGACTGGGTTCCAAGTCCCAGCTGTGCTGGCATGTTTCGTTTCAGAACTAGTCCCCTTCCAAAACAATACCATGCATAATGGCGACCCAAGAGTTATGTCAGGATCATCGGCAGTTCTAGGCTGAAAGAAATCATATTAGATATAGATAGGTATTCATCCATAGACATAGATTTAAGATTATTTGATAGTCTAGTGGCAGATAGAATAAAGTTGCCTTGCTGTGCGCCTGCGGCCCTTGAAGAGCAGCGATCACCCTGGAGACTGATGGCAGAGTAAAGAAAGGAAATTTACTGTTTATTATTTGGAAATCGGTTTATGGGTAAGGAAAAACTTGGTTACAGAAGGCTACAGGACTGACCTATAAGCTGATCAGTCTACCTAAGATGGAGGAAGAAAGAGCTGAACATGGCCTCAGAGGAAGCACGAGGAAGGAAGTAAACCACAGAGTATGAATCTGCATGGGAAGCTAGACAAGACAAGAGGGGAAAACACACCCAGGCTTTCACTTTTTCCCTACTTCTCCCCATTCCTCTTGCTTACATGATCTGAAGAGAAGATAGGGAAAATACCCGAGGGACCGCCTTCTTCCATATGAACTTACCCGGCAATTAAGATCTAGTCAGGGAGCCCTCCTGAGAGAGCCCTCCCTCAAGGAGGTGAAAGGGGTGGCTTGCAGGAATAGGGCTTTTTCAGCAACTGCCCCCAGACTATGGAATGCCCTCCCAAGTGAGACTCGCCTGGTGCCGACGTTGATAACATTTCAGCGCCAGGTAAAAACCCTCCTGTTCCAGAAGTTTTTTAACTAATGATTGTGGGTCCTGATGGCAATTTTAGTGTTGTGTTTTTAATGTATCGTATTTATTGGATTTACATGTCTTTATTGTTCTGATTTTATTGTAATTTTGATGTTTTAATTGTCTATTTTGATTGTGAGCCGCCCAGAGACCTTTGGGTAGTGGGCGGCATACAAGCTATATAAATAAATAAATAAAATAAAATAAATAAAAAATATGAAAGTGCAATGGATTTTTGTTTGAAAAATATCAAGATGCTCCTCATAAAGGTGAGCTGCATCCCTCACCTGCAGGGTGTCATTCATAGAAGGCAGTGTTGGCGAATCTAAAGCATGGGTAGCAAAGGTGGTATGCGGAGCCCTTTCTGTGGGCACACAACGTTGCCCTTTCACAGCCATGGCACTTCCCTCTCCGCTCAGAGCACACCACCGTGCTCCATGAAGAAAGCCGGGCGAAGGGGAGGCAACGGCTTGTGGGCTCATTCGTAGCCCCCGTTTACTCCCCAGCCATGTGACTTCTGGGATGCTCAGAGTGAACCTAAGAACCTAAGAAGAGCCCTGCTGGATCAGGCCAAAGGCCTATCTAGTCCAGCTTCCTGTATCTCACAGTGGCCCCACCAGATGTCTCTGGGAGCGCACAAGACTAGATCTCGGTCTCCTGATCCCACTCCCGCTCTCTCTCTGATGAGATTCCACCCATTGGTTCTTGTCATACCCTCTGGTGCAATTGCGAATAAATCAATGCCCTCTTCCCTGTGGCAACCCTTCAGGTATTAGAAGACTGCTATCAGTGTAGATCAGCTCTTTTCCTAAGGACTGGGTGTGAATGTTGGGCTTTGTGGCCAAGCCCGATACCACGGAAAGGTGCCATCAGCAGCATCTTTGGAGCTTATGGCAGGCTGAAATGTTTGCCGTGCATCTCTTCCTAGAACATAAGAACCTAAGAAGAGCCCTGCTGGATCAGGCCAAAGGCCCATCTAGTCCAGCTTCCTCTATCTCACAGTGGCCCCCACCAGATGCCTCTGGGAGCGCACGAGACTAGATCTCTGTCTCCTGATATAGAGTAAACTGGGGCTACAAATGAGGCCACATACCACCTCCACTCCTCCCCCCCTGGCTTTCCCAACGGTGTGGCACCCCATCTACCTCTCTGCCCAGGGCAGAGAGGCAGATGGAATGCTACTCACTTTGGGAAAGTGAGGATCGAAGAGCAAGTTTTCCCGCAGCCACAGCGAGGGTGTATGGCTGCAGGAAATTCAAAGGCCTGCTCTTCGATCCTCACTTTCCTGAAGGGTAGCACACAAAGCATTTGTAACCCAGGATACTACTGTATTCAGGTTATATGGCAGGTATTGGCACTTTGCGAAAAAGGCCATGGTCACACCTGGGTTTTGATCCTGATCTTCTGAAGGTCCGGCTTTTCCTCTTTCTCCCATCACGTGATTTAAATATGGGACAAGAGTTCCCACGTCAAAAGCTTTTTTATTTTAAAGTGCAGTTCAGCCCCCTTGGCCAACAGGTGGTGCTAGCATTTGAAAAAGACGGACCACTTGGCTTGGGGGAAATTAAAACTTGTAGGACCGGATAGAGCTTCCTGTTTCTCCGAAGGTGAAAAGCAATTAACAAAACCAGCACCGATCGGCCCCAGGAACAGCCAGTCGGTGCTATGAAAAAAGAAAGAAAAAGAAACCCGGATCATCTGCCTGGTCTCACGGCGTCTGCCTTCTTAAAAGCTGGATTTTCAAAGCGAGGTAAAAATTTCCCTACCTCCTGGGTGAGTCACAGAAACCTCGCTTAAGGGAGCATTACCGGGTTTTCTTTTTCTTTTCTTTTTTTCAAAAAGTCCAGTGGCCGTGGGGACAGCATTTTTAGACACAGGTTATCTGGTAATTTAAACTGCTTTTAAAGGGACGTTTTAAAGGGACGTTGGGCACTCGGTCTCTAAAAGGTTCGCCATCACTGATCTAAGGGAATAGGAGCACTTCATCTTTGACCAGAGCTGCAACTTACCAAGGGGCGGATGGATGTCTCCCCATCCCAGCTGCGAAGAGCACAGAGAGAACACTGAGTGCCACAATCCGAAGGACTCGAGGCGGCCAAACTGAGGCAAAGAGCCAGTCCCAGAAGCTGCCACTGCATGATTTCCAGCAGGCACCTGAAAGGACAAGAAGAGAAGTGAACACAGTGTAAGAGAAACCACTAAGGGCATTTATACACGACCCCTAAGCTCCGCTGCAAATGGCTCCCAGCTCCGGAGCTTAAAAATGTTTCCCCACCAGCTCCGGAGCTAACAGAAAATTAAGTGCGACCCCACCCACCTAAGCGCGACCCAGCGCACCTTTCAAGTACCTGCTCTGGGAGAGTGAAAAACTTTGATGCAGAGAGTGCCGGGCTCTCCTCGCTTCTTTTTGTTGTTGTTGTTTTGCCTCCCGCCCCTTTAAGAGGAAGTGATGGGGGGGTCGGAGCAACTTCCACCGGCACTCCGGAGGTAAGAGTGCATTCTTTTCTCCCTTTTTTCTCCCTCCCCTCACGCAGACAGAACAAGGAAGTGCGGAGGGGGTGGGAACGCAGGGAGAGCGACAAACCCTCAAGATCTCTGGTCCGAATTTAAGGGACCAGCGGATCTTAGGGGTCGTGTAAAAAGGACCTAAGAGTCTTGCGGGGACTTTGGCATCAGCTTTTGTGGAAAGAAGCCTGGCATCGTCAGCATGGGGTAAGCAGAAGGGATGACCAAAACAATGCTGGATGAACATCCTTCACAATGACATGAAGTTAAGCCTGGAGAGAATACGTGTCCCCATCATGGCTTGTCACGTGTGATGGAAATCGGTCCAATCCCATTTTAAAAGAATCTAGGAGAGATGCCATCACCACACCCTGCAGCAAGGAGTTCCATAGACTAACAACACACTAGATAAAGAAATGTTTTTTTTGTTTGGTTAGGGTGTTTTTTTTTCCTTTTGTTTTTTTCTCACTCTCCCAACCCTCAATTTGAGTGGGTGGCCTCTGGTTCTGGCGTTGTGTGAGACGGAAAAGAGCTCCCCTCTATCCATTTTATCCAATCCCAGCAAAATTTTATGTCTCAGTCATGCCCCCGCCTTCAGGTGCCTTTTTTTCTAGAATAATAAGCCCCAAATGCTGTAGGCTGGAGAGAGAAGATGGCTGAGGGGAGATAGGAGAGCACTTTTCAAATACTCGAAAGCAATCAACCAGAAGGATCTGTTCTCGATCATCACAGAGTGCAGGGCAAGCAATAATGGTCTCAAATAGAGATGGGCACGACTAGGGAAAATGACGTTTTCGAGTGGTCGTGTGTCGGAGGCAGTCCGTTTCGGCTCGTTTCCGTTTTTCGTGAAATTTCGCAAAAATTAGTCGGTTCGTTTTTTTCGTTTTTTCGTTGTCGTTAGTACTGGTTTTGGGGGGTATCGGGCTCCTGGAGGCAGCTGCAGGAGTCAGCCAGAGCCACAAGTGATGGACTGGCAGACTCTTTGCACCCGCTGTGTCTCACGTACTTGCATGTAGTGCAATGCAAGTAGATCTGGCTTAGGGTTAAGACGGGTTAGCGCAAGCGTTAGGCTAGTTACGGGTGAGGTTAGGGTGAGTATTGGGGTGCACCTCTGGGGGCCTCTCTGACCCACTTAGAAGGACAGTGTACTGGCGTATGGGTTAGGCTTAGGGTTCGGGTTTGGGCTACGATTAGTGGGCTGTTTATGCCCAATTGGCACATCCCAGAAGTCTCTGTGGTCAACCTGGCCAAGTGGCCATGCGATTGGTGGAAAATTTGCATGGTCTACTCCCACATTGCAAATGTGCAGGTGTAAAAAAATAAAATAAAATAAAATAAAATAAAATCAACGGAGACTTTTTTTTGCAAGAAAAACCCACTGCTGCTACTGTAAAAATTCAAGCATTTAAAATAGCTAATTTTCGCATGTTTCTGTGGTGCTTTGGTGGGGTTTTGGGCAACGATTTCAAAAAAAATATTGCGGTCGCCATTTTGGATCCCCCGCACTGCATGGTAAATGGATGCGCCCTCCCAGCCTGGTACAGTCAGCAAAACCTGGCCATGCGATTGGTGGAATGGCTCCAAAACTTTGCATGGTCCACTCCCATGGGCGAGCCCATCATTGCGAATGCGCAGGTGTAAAAAAATAAAATAAAATAAAATAAAATAAAATCAACAGAGACTTTTTTGCAAGAAAAACCCACTGCTGCTACTGTAAAAATCCAGGCATTTAAAATAGCTAATTTTCGCATGTTTCTGTGGTGCTTTGGTGGGGTTTGGGGCAACGATTTAAAAAAAAATATTGCGGTCGCCATTTTGGATCCCCTGCACTGCATGGCAAATGGATGCGCCCTCCCAGCCTGGTACCAGCAGCACAGCAGTAGCAATAGCCAAGGAGAGGGGGGCGGGGAACCCCCCCCCCCCAAATAAAACACCCTTCTGGCCTGGTAGGTGCCCTCAGACAGTTTTCGCCTACTTTTAGGGCCGGGAATCGGGTTTTTTTTTAACTTTTAAAAACTTTTTTTCTGTGCCGCTTGGCATTGCGCGATCGCCGTGATGCAAGTAACGAGCACGACAAATCAGACCAAATTGTTCATTCGTCGGTTCGAGCTCGAATTCTGGCGGAGTAATTCCCGTTACCGTTTCCGTAGAGTAACGGATACGAGTAACGGAAACGGAAACGGGAATACCGCTAAGTCGTGCCCATCTCTAGTCTCAAACTATAGGAAGCCAGATCCAAACTTCTTAACTGGTAGATCAGTAGAACAATGGCACGAATTTCCTTGGGAGGTAGCGAGTGCTCCAGCACTGGAAGCATTCCAGAGAAAACTGCTCTGCTACCTGTCAGAACTGCTTTGATTTGGATTAATGCATTGAAAAGGGGGTTGGGCTTGATGGCCTTAAGAGACCCCTTCCAACTACATTATTTTATTATTCTATACTCAGTAACATAAGAACATAAGAAGAGCCATGCTGGATCAGGCCAAAGGTCCATCGAGTCCAGCCTCCTGTATCTCACAGTGGCCCCACCAAATGTGTCCAGGAGTGCACGAGACTAGAGATCTGTCTCCTGATCCCACTCCCCTGCATCTGGCCCTTGAAGGACCCCGGTTTTAAGCCTGGAGATGACACATCTCCATCATGGTTTGTAACCTGTGATGGACTTTTCCTCCAGGAATCCCTCCAATCCCGTTTTGAAGGCATCCAGGCCAGATGCCATCACCACATCCTATGGCAGGAAGTTCCACAGACTAACAACATGCTGGGTAAAAATATATTTTTTGTCTCTTCTCACTCTCCCAACCCTCAGTTTGAGTGTATGTCCCCTAGTTCTGGTATTTTGTGAGAGGGAGAAGAGCGTCTCTCTATCCACTTTACTCATGCCCTGCATTATTTTGTATGTCTCAATCATATTCTCCTCATGTGCCTTTTTTCCAGACTAAAGAGCCCAAAATGTTTTAGCCTTTCCTCATAAGGGAGGTGCCCCAGCCCAGTAACCATTTTAGTTGCTCTCTTCTGCACCTTTTCCAGTTCCACTATGTCTTTTTTGAGGTGCAGTGACCAAAATTGTACACAATACTCCAGGTGTGACCTTACTATTGTTTTGTACAATGGCATTATAATGTTGGCTGTTTCATTTTCAATCCCCTATTTGATAATCCCTAGCACGGAATTGGCCTTCTTCACCGGTGCTCCACACTGTGTAGACATCTTCATGGAGCTGTCCACCAACACACCAAGATCTCTTTCCTGATCCGTCACGGATAGCTCAGAGCCCATGAGTTGATAGAGAACGTTTTTGGATTTTTTACCCCAATATGCATTACTTTACATTTTGCTACATTGAAACACATTTGCCATTTCTCAGCCCATTCCCCCAGTTTGGAGAGATCCTTCTGGAGCTCTTCACAATCTTCTCTGGTTTTTACCACATGGAAAAGTTTCGTGTCATCCGCAAACTTGGCCACCTCACTGCTTATTCCTGTCTGCAGGTCACTGATGAACAGATTGAAAAGCACCGGTCCCAGGACAGATCCCTGGGGCACACACTTTTCACTTCTCTCCATTGTGAATATTTCCCATTGACACCTACTCTTTCTTTCCTATATCTCAACCAGTTCTCAATCCATAAGAGGACCTGCCCTCTTATCCCCGGACTGTGCAATTTTCTCAGCAGCCTTTGGTGGGGGACTGTGTCAAAAGCCTTCTGAAAATCCAGATAGACAATATCCACTGGTTCACCCAAATCCTCATGCCTGTTCACCTTTTCAAAGAATTCTAAAAGGTTTGTCAGGCAGGACTTACCCTTACAGAAGCCATGCTGATTTTCTCTCAGCAAGCTTTGTTCTTCTATGTGCTTTAAGATTTTCTCTTCGATGAGGCTTTCCACCATTTTCACTGGGACAGATGTAAGGCTAACCGGCCTGTAGTTTCCTGGGGGGGGGCTCCTTCCTTTTTAAAAAATGGATGGGACATCTGCTATCCTCCAGTCCTCTGGCACTGTGGCCATTTTAAGAGACAAGTTGCATATTACTGTTAAGAGATCCGCAGTTTCATTTCTCAGTTCCTTAATAACCCTTGGGTAGATGCCATCTGGGGCCAGTGACTTGTGGATCTTTAATTTATCAATTAAACCTAAAACATCCTCTCTTTTAACCTGTATTTAATTTAATTATTTAGACAAGAGGGGCCGTTCAGGCCACAGAATCTGCCCAAGGTCTTCTGTCATGAAGACAGATGCAAAGAACTCATTTAATTTCTCTGCAATTTCCAAGTCCTCCTTAATCTCCCCTTTTCCTCCCTCACCATCCAGAGGGCCAACTGGTTCTCTGGCAGGTTTTCTACTTCTAACATATTTAAAGAAGCTTTTATTATTACCCTTTATATTGCTAGCCATGTGTTCCTCAAAGTCTTTCTTTGCCTCTCTTATCATCTTCTTACATTTCTTTTGCCAGAGTTTGTGTTCTTTTTTATTTTCTTCATTTGGGGAGGATTTCCGTTTATGGAAAAACCTCTCCTTGTGTTTTCGAGCCTCTCTAACTCCACTCGTTAACCATGCCAGTGCCCTCTTGGACTTAGATGAGCTCTTCTTTCTTTGTGGTATGCACTTGTGCTGGGCCACTACTACCGTTGTTTTAAACAGGCTCCATGCACTCTGGAGAGTTTGGATTCTTTTTACCTTCCCTTTCAATTTCTTTCTAACTAGCTTCCTCATCTGAGGGAAGTCCACCCTTCGGAAATCTGATTTGCTTGACACTCTTCCTCCAACATGCATGGCAAAGGAGATTGCAGCATGGTCACTGTTCCCCAGAGGCTTAGTGACATTCACAAGCCTGACCAGGTCCTTAGTATCACACAGTATTAGATCCAGAGTTGCCTGTTCTCGACAAGTTGCTCTAAGGCATAGTCAATCAGCATGTTGAGAAACCTGGTTTCTCTTTCTTGCCCCGAGTGCACATTGGCCCAATCAATGTGAGGATAATTGAAGTCCCCCATGATTACTACCCTGTCCCTCTTAAACACCTCCATGACTTATCTCCTCATTTCAAGGTCCCCTTCAAGTTTTTGATCTGGTGGGCGATAGCACACCCCCACTATCACATCATTCCTTGGATCAGGTAGTCTAACCCACAGTGATTCTATGGTGGAGTCAGACCCACCATCAATCTCCATTCTGCTGGATTGTATCCCTTCTTTGGCATAGATGGCCACTCCACTTCCAACCCGCCCCTCTCTATCCCTTCTATAGAGTTTATAGCCTAGGATTGCGGTATCCCACTGGTTCTCTGCATTCCACCAGGTTTCTGTTATGGCTATTATATCAATGTTATCCCTAGCTGCCAAATGTTCAAGTTCTCCCATCTTTTCTCAGAGGCTTCAAGCATTTGCTTAGAAGCACCTGTACAGTGGGTCCCCCAAGAACGGCTGCTTCTTTGTGGTAACAGGCTACCACATCCCATTATTCTCCCAGTGCTAATACCTACTATGTCATTATTTTTTGGTTCTCTACCCTCTCCAACCTCGTTCCAGGGGGATGAAGTGTTCCGAACCAGATGCCACTCAGCTCCTGTCGTCCCCCACCCCCAGTTATCAGTTTAAAAGCTGCTTTGCAGCCTTTTTGATGTTGTGTGCCAACAATCTGGTCCCATCATGGTTCAAGTGCTACCTGTCCCTCCTGAACAGGTTTGGCTTGTCCCAAAATGTTCTCCAGTTCCTGACAAATCAGAAGCCCTCCTCTCGACACCATCACCTCATCCACACATTGAGGCTTCTGAGCTCTGCCTGCCTGGTGGATCCTGCACGAGGAACAGGCAGCACTTCTGAAAATGCTACCTTGGAAGTCCAGGACTTCAGTCTTCTTCCTAACAATCTGAATTTGTCTTTCAGGACTGACTGCTTTGTCTTCCCGACATCTTTGGTACCAACATGTACCATGACCACTGGCACCTTCCCAATTATTTCTAACAAACTATCTAGATCTCTGGTTATGTCTGCAACCTTTGCACTTGGCAGGCAAATCAGCATATGGTTATCATGCCCATCACAAATCCATCCCTCTGTATTTCTAATAATTGAATCACCTAGTACAAGAAGCCTCTCTCCTGCAGCCTGTTCACCTGGCTGTTCCTCAACTATATTAAGGGAGATGTCTTCAGTTTGTTACTGTTGTTTGTCTTCCAGTATCTCATCAAGTGTGATGAGGGAGAGATCCTCAGGTGAAACCAGTTGTTCCTCTATGCATGCCTCATGAGGTGTGATGAGGGAAAGAGCCTCAAATTGATTCTGTAACTTGAGACTCTCAATCTCTGCCCATTTTTTTGTGTGAACCAGAAGGGACAGGGGAAGATACAGAGAATCTCTATCTCTTCTCCTCCTAGTGGGAAAACAGCTCAAGGGTAGAAATTCTCCATAGAATACAGAGTGTAAGAGAGAAATGGGGTTAAGACGCCTCTCCACCACCACCACCACCACCATTCAGAATAGCTTCCTCAAAGTTCCCTTTCACTGAACAACAAAAACAAAATACCTTGGGGGGGGACATATATACGGTAATTCTCGGACCATGTTCTGTTTCACCCCGTCTGATTTAAGATAGCTCTCTGTATAAACAACCACACAGCCCCTTAAGCCTGAAAATTTTGTTTGCCATCATCTGCATCTGCAAAGCTGGATTGCCTGGGCAATGAAACAGTTTGTTTCTTCCATGTGTTCTATGTGTCTCCAGCTACTTACAACTTCTGGGTCAACTGACCACTGCACTTTTGTATCACACAACATCTGCCCTCGGATCTTTGCCGTGAAATTTTGAGCGATCTAGAATGACTGTGTGCAGTAATCTGAAATCCGAATTATTCCCAAATCGGCCAGAGAGCCCTTCTGTGTGTTTCGTTGCTGTCAGAGTTTATCACTATAATTACCTGTAACTAGTTACTTTTTGGACAATGGCATTACGACAACGGGACATTTAAAAATGAATGTAACCAATAGGGATCAAGGTTACTGTACTGTTGCGATAAGTCATGTTTCGCGGTAGATTAGATGTAGTTGCATTTATGTTTCAAAATTACTTTTAAGGGAATGTGAACATATTTTAGAGGCATTCTGTGCACGTTTTAGTTTTGTCACTTCTAAGCTCCTCCAACCCTCACAAAAAGAGATAAAGGAAAATAACTGAAAACTAAGGAGCAGTTCCGTAACCTACTTTTCCAGTATTGTAACAGGCAAGAACAGTGCGTTACTTTCCAAAATATGCAACTGTAACCAATGTTAGTAATTGATGAGTTTTTAAAAATCAGCTTTGCCTGCTCTCCCCAGTTCTTGCCTTCAAGTTCATCGGAAGGACCAGAAAAGGATCTGTTTTTAGGAATCTCTGGGGATCACTTTTTCCTCTTCTCTCTCCTGTGCTGCAGCAGCTGACTCTCTTCATAATGCCCTTTAATTGGAGCTGATGGAGAAATATGCTAATGTTCCCCTATTCATTTGTGCTAAATTAAGCCGTAATTTGAATGATATGCATTATCATATGTCGAATTATAGACGTTAGCAGAACATAAATTTTGCTGAGCCCAGTGGCTCGCAGCTCCTCGGTATGAATCACTACTTGGTAACAATGCGGTGCTCTCATACAGCACCTTTCATCTGCCGATCCCAAATTGTTTTAAGAGCATTAATTAATGAAGCCTCCCCAACAGGACTCAAAGAGCTGAGCACAACTTTATCGGGGAAAAGGAGCTGGAAGATTTTTTTTCCTAAAGCAAAAGAAGGAAAAGGAAAATAGAACGTGAAGAAAAAACAAGGACACCATCTTCTGAAAAATCTCAACTTTCATAAGATCACACATCAGAAAACTTGCTTTTCTTAAAACTGCAATGCCCAGAATTGATTACTGAACTTACAGGTGTTTTTTTTTTTAAGGAAATTTCACATCTCTGTACAAGACAGCCCAAGGTTGGTTGGTACCACGGAAGAGAAGGCAGATAATTATTCAATTCTCGAAAGCAAAGCGAAACAAAACCCTCTAGTTTATGAGTGTGGAATATTGAATATCACGATTCAAAATAACAGGAAATGGCCCAGTATATGGGACCTCCGTTATGAGGAAAGGCTAAAACATTTGGGGCTCTTTAGTCTGGAAAAAAGGCACCTGAGGGGGGATAGGATTGAGACGTACAAAATAATGCAGGGCATGAATAATGTGGCTAGAGGGATGCTCTTCTCCCTCTTGCAAAATACCAGAACTGGGGGACATCTACTCAAATTGAGGGTTGGGAGAGTGAGAACAGACAAAAGAAAGTATTTTTTTACCCAGCGTATTGTTAGTCTGTGGAACTCCAGCCTAAAATGGAATCCGGTGACTCCACATGTTAACCGCGGACAAGAAATCTGCTCCGGGTTATAAAAGTCCAACCTTTACAAGAGCTACAGAAAACATTGAACCTTATATTCATTTAGGTGGCTCCTGCAAAAGTTAAAAGAACCCCAGAGTAAATCTACTGTCCCTGTGAAATTAAAGTCACCGCTGCGCCTTTTATCTCTATCATGACTGTGCCTGATGCCAAGTTCTGTCTAGCAAAGGCCAGCCCGAATGTTGATGACACCAATGGCAGCGATCATGGTGGTCTCGAGGATCTTATACTCACTGCCAAAGTGACACCCTGCAGTGGAAAATCCCAGAAGCTGATTTCAATTTTTGTTAATTAACCACTTCCCATCCAAACACAAAGCAATTGTCAGGGCTGTTTTTCAGCAAGTATGAACGTGAACGATAGTGCCGTGTTCAGAATTGCAAAAGATGACGCCTAACCAGTGCTCAGTAGAGAGGAGAACTATTACTACAGTACATGGGATTTGGAAATTATACTTCTGCCTAGATGCCCTAAGCACATCCAATCCTGCCTGATTTTTGAAGCTAAGCAGGGTCAACCCTGGTTAGTACTTGGATGGGAGACCACCAGGGAATACCAAGTGCTGTAGACGCCTGGAGTAGGAACCGGCAAACCAGTACTCCTGCCAACAAAACTCCATGGATATGGAGTCACAAAGAGTCAGTCATGACTGTAACAACACAACACACAAAACACACACACTTCTGTTATTGCTACCTAAAATAGCAATCTCCTTTTTTTTTTTTTTTTTGGCAGCAGTATCACGCTGTTGGCTGGTGTGCAGCTTGTGATCTATAACAATTACAAGATCCTTTTCAATCGTAGTATTACTGATCTAAGTATTCCCCCATCTAGTATCTGTCCAAGAGAGGAGACACGTAGCTCAGCGATTCTACATTCTTCCTCTGAATAGATGAAGAACAGCAGAAGTTCAATTCTCACTCTGGTCCTCAATAAAACACAATGCCGGTCCCTTCATAGGCAGATATATAGAAAGATGGAGTTCTCCTTTTTCTCCCCTTATGCTCCAGCCTAAAATGCCTCCAGCTCATTTCATGGAAACTTGTCTGCATGGCATTTGGAAGCACAGTGGTTGTTGGGTCATTTCATTGTAAGCCCTGACACATTCTGAACTGAGTCTGGTGAAATCCAAGGCAGGTGGCCCTCCAAATGCATTTGGACTACAACTCCCATCCAGTGGAAGCCGGTGACTCCACATGTTAACCGCCGACAGGAAATCTGCTCCGGGTTAAAAGTCATAAGAACATAAGAACATAAGAAGAGCCCTGCTGGATGAGGCTAAAGGCCCATCTAGTCCAGCTTCGAGGATCTCACAGTGGCCCCACCAGATGTGTTTGGGAGCGCATGAGACTAGATATCTGTCTCCTGATAGCACTCCCCTGCATCTGGCCCTTGAAGTACCCCGGTTTTAAGCCTGGAGATTATACGTCTCCCTCATGGTTTGTAACCTGTGATGGACTTTTCCTCCAGGAATCTCTCCAATCCCCTTTTGAAGGCATCCAGGCCAGATGCCATCACCACATCCTGTGGCAGGGAGTTCCACAGACAAACAACGTGCTGGGTGAAAAAATATTTTCTTTGCAAGAGCTACAGAAAACACTGAACCTTATTTTCATTTAGGTGGCTCCTGCAAAAGTTAAATGAACCCCAGAGTAAATCCACTGTCCCTGTGAAATTAAAGTCACTGCTGCACCTTTTATCTCCATCTTGACTGTGGCTGATGGGAGTTGTAACCCAACAATGCTTGGTGCACCATCCACTCTCCGGCTCCAGTCCAAATGTACCTGTAGTAGCTTTCTTTCTCAGATATGTTTTCTCAACAAGGTACCACTTAATATTCTGTGTCTGGTGGACAAAATATTCCACGGATTTGCCAGCTATGAGTGAGCAATGGACTTGTAAAGCTTCCTCTATCATCCTTGTCATTCCTCTGAATCAGCTTGCGTCTATTGATTTCTCTTGGGGTGATTTAAGCGCTCTTACTAACGCATGAGGGCAATGAATTACATTTTTCATTTTCTGCGGCTCAGCCGGGGAGTGCAGAGGCGTTGCAAAGAGAAAGCCAAGGGTCAATTAGGATGCAAAAACCAAAATTGGTATAAATAGAGCCCTACCGCGCAATCAGATGGGCGACATTTATGGAAGAAAAAGTTTATTGAAAGAAAACAGAAAGAAAGAAAAATCTCACCCCAGCATGTAACAGACTGAAAGCCCCCCCCCCCCCGGCCACGCCGGAATCTGGCCACAAATTTATTCTCTGATCCAGAAGCATAGAAAATGTCACAGTGGGTGGAAGGGGTTGCCTGTTTCGGTCCATGGGAGCCTTCTCTGTAAGATGCAAAAAAGGGCTGGTTCCTCAGTCCTCAAGAAGAGAGGGTGCCGCGATTCGCTCCTTCTCTCTCAGCGATGCTCCTTGTGTCAGGTGCGGTTTACAGAGAAAAATGCAAACAGGATGCCCTGACAGTAACACCAACGTCATACTCATAGACACACACATATTCACGCGTGTTTCGCAAAGACACACAACAGCTTTTTCTTTCCACTTACCTGATGAAGGCTGGTCACCCTTTGGATGAGAAAACTTGCCCCAAACAGCCGCAAGCGCTGTGAACCCATTTGCTTTCAAAAACAAAGCCCCCACCCTCTGTTGCCTTCAGTGGTGTATAGAGATGGGCATGGATCAAACTAAGGCTGCTTTTACACGACCCCTAGAATCCGAGGCAAAGGGCTCCCAAATGCGGAGCTTAAAATTGTTTTCCCACCAGCTGCAGACTTTAAACAAAATAAAGTACGACCACGCCCACCTAAGCGCGCCCCACCGCACTTTAGAAGTACCTGGTCTCCGGAGGTAAAAAATCTTCCGATGCGGATTGTAAAGCTGTGGACGCCGGGCTCTCCTCGCCTTCTGTCTGTTCGTTTGTTTTGTCCCTGCCGCCCCTTTAAGAGACAGGAATGCCTACGGGGCTGCTCGGATGGCAGACAGAGGTGAGCGGAGGTGAGCCTGCATTTTCTCCCTTTTTTAATCCCTCCCCTCGCTGCAGACAGGAGCAATGGAGTGCGGAGGGGTGGGTACACAGGAAGAGGAACAACACCCCACCATCTCTGGTCTGAATTTAATTTGCCAGCGGATCTTAGGGGTCATCTAAAGGTGCCCTAAATCTCCAATAATTCTATGGTCCTTCTCCGGAGCAGTTTACAGGACTAAGCAACAGGATTTTGGCCTTGGAGGGCTAGACAGATGACAAGGCATCCCCTGGAGGGTTGATTCTCGCTGTGGATGACTAGCAATCTTTCTTGTGTGTGCTCCCCCCCGGAGCCTACAAACAGCTCTGAATATGGCTTGGCACATCTGTCAAAAAATAAAAATAAAAAGAGCCCATGGCATATAAAAATAATTATAACCTCTGGACGGCAGTGTTGGAAGGGCCACCTATGGTTTCTTGAGTCATGTCCCTGTCAAGGAGTCTCTGTGGGGAACTGAACTCCCAATTGACGGCCCCACAGCCGGAGACCTAAGCCACTGATCTATCCAGCATCACCTACTATCCTGCGTGGTTTGGAGAAAATGCTTAGAAAACATTTGTTTTCCCTTTCTCCGCGTAGAAATGATGTAGGGTGCAGAGACCATTAAAATTGAGAGAGAGAAAGCAAATGTTTAGTGTTCTCGAGGTGATATAGAATCATAGAATCATAGTTGGAAGAGACCTCAAGGGCCATCTAGTCCAACCCCCTGCCATGCAGCAACCCCCATCACAGTATTTCCGACAGATGGCTGTCCAGCCTCTGCTTAACAACCTGCAAAGAAGGAGACTCAACCACCCTCCTTTGTGGCAGCATATTCCACTGCCGGACAGCTCTAACCGTCAGGAAGTTCTTCCGAATGTTCAAATGGAAATCTCTTTTCCTTTAGTTTGAGACCATTGCCCCGAGTCCTAGTCTCTGAAGCCATGGAAAACAAACCTGTCCCTTCTTCAATATGACATCCTTTCAAATATTTAAACATAGCTAAGCTATCATATCCCCTCTCAACCTTCTTTTTGAAAAGCTAAACATTCCCAGTTCCCTAAGCCGTTCCTCATTAGACATTTCCTCCAGACCCTCAACCATCCTGGTTGCCCTCCTCTGCACCCGCTCGAGGTTGTCAACATCCTTTTTAAATTGAGGCGCACAGAACTGGACACAGTACTCCAGGTGGGGTCTGACCAGAGCAGAATAGAATGGTACTATCACATCCCTTGATCTAGACACTATGCTTCTGTGATGGCCATTCAGCTACACCCTTTTTAAATTTATTTATTTATTTATTTATTTATTTATTTATTTATTTATTTATTTATTTATTTATTTTTGCTCAAATGTTTTCTCTCTCGGGGATGACATCTCGGGGTCAGCCAATTAAATTGCCTAACAACGGGTTCAAAGCAGACAAAAGGAAAAGTACTCATTTATTTATTTATTTATCTATTTATTCAATTTATATACCGCCCATCTGGCAGAAAGCCACCAGATAACTTATAATTAACTGAGGCAGAACTTGATGTTTTGGATATAGAGGGATTAGATAAATGCAGGGTAGACTATCTAACCAGCAATAATCATTTACTAGCTGTAACAGATTTATTCCACTTTTTCCTGACTCACTGTCCTCCAGTCTGTGAAGATTCGCAGTCATCCAGGTGAATTTATCTGGAAGTTAAGTCATGGCTACTGGACTTCTTTTTCTTGAGAGATGAAAATGTTTTTCTACTCATCCAAGTAGCTTTGGATACTATTGTCTACCTAACAAGCCTATTCAGGCCATTGATCATTTTATGAGCCTAATTCAGACCAGGGTGACAAGAGGTCAAAGCTGACTATAAGATGGAGGACTCACACTAGCTGTGTTCAGACCGATGAAGCTGTTTGGATGAGCAGTGAAACATTTCTATCTCTCAAGAAAAAGAAGTCCAGTAGCCATGACTCAATGTCCAGATACACTCTCCTCCAGGTGTGTTTGGACTACAGCCTCCATTATCCACCACCGGGCAAGGATGACGATGCACGTTTGGAAGAGCCTGGTTTAAGAAATGCTAGATGGAACCTCCAGGTTCCATTGTAGCATATCTGCAAAACGTCTGTGACTGGGAAGTGAACAACACAGGGCAGTTATGATATCTGTGCCCTTTTGATGCATGTCCCGGCAGTACTTCCTTGACTACTTCCTTCTGAGGTTAGACACAGGAAAGGTGGCCAGATGAAAAAGAAGGCAAGGATCATTCACTTTTATGAGCTGTGTAAGACCAGTTTCATGACCACCTGTGCCTGGTAGAATTCTCACTTTTCACACCTCTGGTAAAGGCCACATCAACACAACAAATTCACCCACGAGCTCGTACCTTTTCGTAATCACAGCAACCCTGTGCTGTCCAGTGGATTCTGACTTATGACAACTGTTTTTGGGATTTTCTAGCACTCAGATATCATTCCCTTCTTTGGGGACTGTGCAGCTGGACCAAGGCTAAACAGGCTGGTTCATCTCCCAAGAGGCAAAGCAGGGAATCGAACACCCATACTCTGTCTCTGTAGCCAAATACTTAAGTCACGGGGCTCTCCAGCCAGCAAGTGCCTTTCAGTAGCAAAGGGTCTTTGAAAAGGTGAAGCTGATTAAGGGCGCTTTTACACGACCTCTAAAATCCGGTGGCAACTTAAATTCAGACCAGAGATCATGGGGGGTTTGTCGCTCTTCCTGTGTTCCCACCCCTCCGCACTCCATTGTTCCGGTCTGCATGAGGGGAGGGAGAGAAAAAAAGCAGGCTCACCTCCATCTGCTGGTCGAAGCAGCCCCGAGCAGCCCCGTAGTGATTCCTGTCTCTTAAAGGGGCGGCAAGGACAAAAAAACCAAACAGAAGGCGAAGGGAGCCTGGCATCCACACCTTTACAATCCGCATCAGAAGATTTTTTACCTCCTGGAGGCCAGGTACTTGAAAAGTGCACTGGGGCGCGCTTAGGTGGGCGTGGTCGTACTTAATTTTTTTTAAAGTCCGGAGCTGGTGGGGAAACATTTTTAAGCTCCGGATCTGGGAGCCCTTTGCCTCGGATTTTAGGGGTTGTGTAAAAGCACCCTAAGTACAAGTGAAGGATTCTAGCAGCTGACTGTTGGCGAGGAATGCTTTGCACGGATCTGAAAAGAGCCCGAGCCTTAAGTCTTAACCCTCCCATGAGAGACCAGAACTGCCTCATCTCTGTTGTCCTTCCGGAAACAGGCAAAGACCTTTCTGTTCAAGAAAGCTTTCCCTGAATGACAGTCTACCATTATGTGTCTTTTATATGAATCTATAGGTGCACATAGACTTTGTGTTTATAACTCCTTGTAGCTTTAATGTAATGTTGTCTATTAATGCTGTAAGATGTCCCTCAATTCGTTGTTCTCAAATACTTGAACATGTCTTAATTGTACTGGACTGTATATTATCCCTCATTACTGTAAACCGCCTCGGGTCCTTTTCCAAGGAAAAAGGCAGGGTAAAAATTTGCTAAAGGAAGAAAACGTGCCTGATTTAAAACAAGTTCATTGTATCTAGATGAGGTGAATTTTACCACCCAACAACTGGTAATGTTAACAGCTTGCGATCGGGCGACTGGCATTTCATGTGTGTGATATCTCAAGGCAGGGCTGGTGCTAGGTTTTTTTGAGCCCTAGGCGAGGGGCGGGAGGTGGGGTGGGTGGGGCAGGGGTGGCGGGGGTGAAGCAGGGCGGCAGATGGCGGGGGACGGTGACGGGCACAGGGAAGGTGGGCGGCAATGGGAGCGGAGGGTGGGGCGGCGCGGGGCGTGGGGCAGCAACGGGCATGGGGGTGGGGCAGGGTGGCGGATGGCGGGGGACAGCGACGGGCATGGAGGTGGGTGGCGATGGTCGCGGGTAGTGGAGCGGTGGCAGGGGATGGCGGATGGCGGGTGGGGGGACGGACGGCGGTGCCAGAGGTCGGGAGCAGGGGGGCGACAGGCTGGCCAGCGCCCTCTCTCCATTTTGGCGCCCTAGGCAACTGCCTAGTTCGCATTAATGGACGCGCCGGCCCTGTCTCAAGGTGGGTCATTCCAAATTCTAATAGAGCACAAAACAGATCTACAGCTAGAAAATCTGGATTTCCCCCCTTGAATCTTCTTGTTATCGAAATGCACAAGGCCACAACCTGTGCATTCGGCATGAAGAAAAACCCTACTGGTTTACACCAAGGAAACCTTATCTCAGAGTTCAGAAATATTATGATTTTGGGGACCATAATGCCGAGCAGCTTTGCTGGCTGAAGGATTTTGGGAACCGGGCAACACAAAAAAGAGACTTCCCCAAAACCTGGTTCACCTGACCCAGGATCCTATCTGCCTCAGGGCACAGGCAGATACTGTCTAGAAGCCCACAAGGTGTGTAGAACCAAGACCGAAAGACCTCCCACCATTGCTTTGCCCCTGTTGTGTGGAGGTACACTGCTTTGGAGCACAGAGGCTCAGTCGGAATTTCCCGAGCTTGAGGAATCATAAGGGGCTGTTTGGCAAAGCAGCCCAGTTCAAATGTTTCTTCTTGGCTTTGCTGAACACATTAATAAAGGTTTATTGTGTAATAATTGCTCTCTCCCCCTCTCCCTGCAGAAACAGCAGTGAAAGAAATTAGTGACATGAAGGGAAAGGGGGAAATAAAGAATGGGTGAGCCCACAAAGGGCCGTGGACACCACCGTTTCTGGTGCATGCATTAAAGGGATTGTATCATTCTTCAGGGTTTCAAAGAGATTTATGGGGGGAAATTTGCAGATGAGGAAGCTTGTAAGCACAGAGAGGATGCTAGCTGGTGGGAATTCCTTCCGTGTAAACCTTGCGCAGGGCAAGCTTTCTAAGGATTGTGCCCCAACTGTAGAAACAGTATTGTAAATGCCCTATGGCAGTGATGGCAAACCTTTGAGAAACCAAGTGCCCAAATTGAGATTCAAAACCCACTAATTTTTTCACAAAGTGCCAATACAGCAATTTAACCTGAATGCAGGTGGCTGTGAAGGGATGATGTTGGGGTCCCACAGAAAGGGCTCCAAGTGCCGACTTTGGCACCCGTGCCATAAGTTTGCCAACACTGCCCTATGGAGAACTGCCACTGGCAGAGAAAGTCCACCCCTTCAATCACTCTGGAATTCACCCAATTTTTTTTAAATTTTAATTTTAATTTTTGAATATTTTTACCCCACCTTTCTCCTTGGAAAAGGACCCAAGGTGACTTACAATAATGCGGGGCAATATACAGTCCAGCACATTTAAGACATATTCAAATTAAGAACAGGGAATTAGAAGAGGCATTTTAGAACATTAAAAGGTAACACTAGAGCTACAAAGAGCACACAAGAAGAAAAGAAAAATCCATTATAAGGGGTGAAAAGCCACATGGAAGACACTAGTGTTCTGATCAGGGCCGGCGCTTCCATTAAGGCGAACTAGGCAGTTGCCTAGGGCGCCAAAATGGAGAGAGGGTGCTGGACAGCCTGCTGCCCCCCCACCGCCCCCCTGCCGCTGGCCACCGCCATCTGTCCCCCCGCCGCCCGTCGCCGTCCGCCCGCCGCCCCCGTGCCCGTCGCCGTCCCTCGCCATCCACTGCCCCCGCCCTCTGCCCTCTGCCCCCTGCCCACCCCACCCCCCTGCCGCCCCCTGCCCCGCCCACCCACCGCCCCTCGCCTACGGCGCAAAAAACCCTAGCACCGGCCCTGGTTCTGATGACATCAAATTTTAATATTCCTCATAAGAAAAAATGCTATGGGACTTGGGACTGGATACCCGTCTGTCCACAAATGTGATCTGTTCTAATTAGTTTATTTTAAAGGTGTCACGTGGTTTGATCTTATGTATTTAGTATCCTTCTCTATGGGGTTGAAACTTAGACCCTTACAGATGCATTATGTAAAAAGCTGGAAGCCTTTGTGATGTGGATGTACATATGGATTTTGAAGATACCTTGGACAGCCAGAGTCACTACTTTGGCTGTATTACAGTGTATGAATGAAAGGGTAGAAATTCTCAATACCATAAAGAGAAGAAAATTACAATATTTCGGTCACATAATGCGCAGTTACAGATACCATCTGCTGCAGGTTATCCTTCAAAGAAAAATAGAGGGGAAGCTTGGCCTGGGGCCTAAAAGAAGATTCTGGCTTAAGAATTTAAGCCAATGGTTCGCAGTGGGCACAGATTCTCTATTTAGAATAGCTTTGGATAAAATAAAATAAAAACAGATTGTGCTACTGGTCACCAATGTTCTACAAGGACATGGCACCTGAAGAAGAAAGGAGAAGTCACATATAGTTCTACGACCACCCATAAAATTCTAAACCCCCTAAAACCCCCTAAAAACCCACTCATTTTTTTTCTCTTCTCATTTGTTTCTCATAGTCTCGAAACCTGGTTGAATTTTAATCACCAGATCATCTCATGAAAGTTCTATTGGATGGACGACGTATTCCCCGTGAAATATGCAAGTCAAGCGCAGGAGAACATCTCAGTGGCCACTGCCCACGGCACCTTTTCCTGTACTCATGGCTATTCCTTTAAATCCATCCCATAACCAGCCACATAACTTCCGTGGCATGCTGCTCCTGCAGACAGGGAAATTGTATTGTGTACAATTTTGGTCACCGCATCTCAAAAAAGACAAAGTGGAACTGGAAAAGGTGCAGAAGAGAGCGACTAAAATGATTACTGGACTGGGGCACCTCACTTATGAGGAAAGGCTAAAACATTTGGGGCTCTTTAGTCTGGAAAAAAGGTGCCTAAGGGGGGATAGGATTGAGACGTACAAAATAATGCACGGCATGAGTCAAGTGGATAGAGGGATGCTCTTCTCCCTCTCACAAAATACCAGAACTAGGGGACATCCACTCAAATTGAGGGCTGGGAGAGTAAGAACAGAAAAAAGAAAAGAATGACCCAGCATGTTGTTAGTCTGTGGAACTCCCTGCCACAGGAGGTGGTGATGGCATCTGAACTGAATGCCTTCAAAAGGGGATTGGACAGATTCACCGAGGAAAAGTCCATCCCAGGTTACAAACCATGATGGAGGTGTGTAATCTCTAGGCTTAAAACCAGGGTACATCAAGGGCCAGATGCAGGGGGGGGTGGTATCAGGAGACAGAGATCTAGTCTCGTGCGCTCCCAGAAGCATCTGGTGGGGCCACTGTGATATACAGGAAGGTGGACTAGACGGGCCTTTGGCCTGATCCAGCATGACTCTTCTTATGTTCTTATGCTCTTATGTTAACCATACTATTGAACAAGCATGACTCAGTGAGAGTCTGAGTGCCGTCCTAGATATGACAGCTCAGAAAATCCCTCCAAGGTTTTTTGCTGATCACCTGTGCCGGACTGCCAACAAGTTCCAAAGACTTTGTTAGGCATGTGTTTCAAATCAATGGGATGTTAAAAGTCCTTCTTCAATTCTCTTTTATTTTATCAGGTTCATCATTACTCCGAGTGATTTGAAAAGAGCTTTATACATCACACACGGTAAATGGAATGTATGGATACAAGGTCGGCACTTTGTGTTTACCATCGAAAAAGATAAATTAATTTGCTAATATTTTACTTTGTTTATCTGCCGCCCCGTAGTGTATGGAACTGTCCAGGCAGGAAACAAGTGTCCCGCAGTGTGTAGGCACAAGTTAAAATGGAAAAACTGGAGTAAAGAGATACAGAGAAGACTTATTTTGCTTATCAGAATATACCTCAGTCATTTTAAAAAGAGTAGAAAAATCTTCTCAATATGGAATTTTCATAAGGATTGTAATGCTGTCACTTTTCCATTACCTTGAACATTAGAAATGCATAACAAAAAGCAGGGTGTCAGCTTTCTGTGGTCTCTCTCTCTCTTTTATTTATTTATTTATTTATTTATATACCACCCATCTCCTGAAGGAACGCCGGTGGTGAACAAACATCAACAAGTCAACAATTAAAATGATAATTATAATAATAACCATAACAAGGAAAAATAATATATGTAAATAGCCAGCAAGATGGTACGAGGGGGAGGGATTAAATTAAATTCTCTCTCTGCCTTGTTAGTAAATCTTGGCAGAAGGGAAACTGATGTCTGCAAGGAAGTGTCATAGAATAGAATCCTAGAATCATAAGAGTTGGAAGAGACCTCAAAGGCCATCCAGTCCAACCTCCTGCCATGCAGGAACCCCCATCACAATATTTACGACAGATGGCCATCCAGCCTCTGCTTAAAAACCTCCAAAGAAGGAGACTCCACCACCCTCCTTTGTGGCAGCATATTCCACTGCTGGACAGCTCTAACTGTCATGAAGTTCTTCCTGATGTTCAAATGGAATCTCTTTTCCTGTACTTTGAAACCATTGCCCCGAGTCCTAGTCTCTGAAGCCATGGAAAACAAACCTGTCCCCTCTTCAATATGACATCTTTCCAAATATTTAAACATAGTTATTTTATCCCCCCCCTCAGCCTTCTTTTAATAAGGCTAAATATTCCTAGCTCCCTAAGCCGCTCCTCCTAACATTTAATGTATAATCGTTATGGATGGTCATAAATGTACTATCCAGAGCTACTTGTAAAGTACAAAACCCACTGCAAGGCGCGGGGGGGGGTTCGAGGTGAAGTTTTCTTTTGCATATTTTTTTTAAAAATCCCTCTTTCCCTTATCTCGTTTTCGACCGTGTTCCTGAAAGCCAGCTGCAAGTGGGGAGCCGAGCAAACAGCGTTGGTGGAGCTGAAACTCCATCCGGGCAGGAAATGAAAAAGGCATAACAGATCAATGGAAATACCGGGGTTGGGGGGGGGGGAGGAGGGAAATCCGTGAGAAATGACTATCAGGATCAGGAAGCACCTGAGCCGCTGATAAAGAAGGACTGCAAAGGGAGGAAACTTGCAAGCCAAAGGAAGTTCAGCGCTTACCTGAACAAAAAAGAATTCGTTAACTCGGATCGAGGTCCTGTGTTCCACTTCTCCGCCTGGTTTCCCCGGACAGTCGCCCAAAAGTTGCAAAGTCCTTCTCCTCTCTGCTCTCTCTCTCTCTCTCTCTCTCTCTCTCTGGGAAGGTCCTTCTTTGGGGCTTGGGACGGGCTCAGGTCCGTCGTCTTCTCGTCCCCCTCTTTTTATGGTCGGGGATGCTTGCTCCTGCCCCTGAGCCCCAGCTCAGCCTCTGCTCTCCGGAGCCAATCGGGAAAGGCGACGAGGATGATAATGAGGAGCATCACTCTTCCTCTTCTAGACAACCTTCTCTGGGGGTGGGGTGCGCGGGAGGGGAGGGGGGGGAGACCGGATCTGTGTGCATGTGTGTGTGAGAGAGAGTGAGACTTCTCTCCTCGGTTGAGAAATAAGGAGCAGAACAGAAGGAAAAAGGGAGAGGGGTTCGTAGAAAGAGAGAGAGAGAGAAGGCGCCTCTCCAATGCAAACTTTATTCTCCTTAAGTCAGGCATGTCCAAACTTCGGCCCTCCTGATGTTTTGGACCACCACTCCCGGAATCCCAAGCCTGTATTTCCAATGACAAAGGACTGTGGGAGTTGTGATCTAAAACATCTGGAGGGCTGACGTTTGGACATGCCCACCTCAAGTCATGAAGGTCAGAGGAAATCCACTCTGCCTACCTGTGGCTGGCTGCCTAGGTGCCCTAAGCAGATCTGATCTCGTAAGCTAAGCAGGGTCCGCCCTGGTTAGTACTTGGATGGGAGACCACCAGGGAATACCAGGTGCTGTAGGCGCCTGGAGGAGGAACTGGCAAGCCACTCCAGTATTCCTTGCCAAGAAAACTCCATGGACATGGGGTCACAAAGAGTTGGTCATGACTGTAATGACACAACACACACACGCACGCACACGCACACACACGCACACGCACACGCACACACACACGCACACGCACACACACACACACACACACACACACACACACACCTGTCGCTGTCTGAAGCAAAGTGTGGTTCTCGAGTTGCTTGCAAGACTCCAGCATCCATCAACCCCAGCCGGAATGTTTAACAACAACTATTATAACAATAACAATACAGTAGTACCTTGTACAAAGGAATTAATCCGTTCCAAATGAAATTACGTTAAGCAAATTTCCTTTTATACCAATTTCCCTCTGGCTCTACAACCAGATTTTTTAAAAAAATATATTTTTATTAAGGATTATAAAACTACAATACAAAAAAAACATATAGAACAACAAAATACCATAAAGGAAAAGAAAATATTAATAGAAACAGATGCCAATATGACAAAAATATAAGAAATATAACAAAAATAAACCCCATGCAACCCACCCCCCTCGGGACTTTAACAAAATTACAACTCTCATGGTATTGACCATCCCATTTCCCTCCAGAAATACATTGAGTCTTCTCTGGGTGTATACCCTTTACATTTCTGAAATACATATACCAACAGTTTATCCCATATTCCATTAAAGTCATTAGACTCACTCAGGCCTTTCATAATTCTAATTTCACAAGTCAGTTTATCATTAATAGCCAGATTCCATAAAATCTTATACCATTCCTCCAATGTTAATTGGTTATTAGATTTCCAATATTTGGCAAAAAATCAACCTTGTGGTCGTAATCATTATAATTAATGTCAATCTTTACCAAACTCCAAGGTTTTTGTGATGAAATGAAATGAGTTACCTGGGCTTAACCTCCTACCTTACAAAAATGGGTACATAAGATGTGTATGGAATTAATTTCACGGGACCTTGTCCATAAGGCTGGGGGCTTTACACTTTGGAAGCAGGAAATGTGAAGCAGTTTCAAAGTTTAGTAAATAAATACTGGAGGGGGACACTTTAGTTCAAAGCAAAAAAAGTTGAAGCTGTATCACCTCCTTCAGTAAAAAAATATTTCAGCTATCCACACACTCAAAACAAGAGTACATTCATACACTCTTTTCCCTCTTTAACTTGCACTCGAAATGAACACAAGATACTCCACGATCTCTATTAGCGTATCACTAACACTAACACTGTGGACAACCAAAATGGGATCAGGGCTTTGACATTGTCAACATCTAAATACCTATTTGCAGCCCTGTCAAATCTGTCTACCGCTTCTTACCTTCACTCTTCCAGCACAACTGATCTGTGTGTTTTTTAACTATGTTTATTAGTGTGACACCTGTGATAAGAACAAAAGAACATTCCTTCAGGAAGACGGGCGGTATATAAGTAATAATAATAAATAAATAAATAAGAAGAAGAGCCATGCTGGATCAGGCCAAAGGCCCATCTACTCCAGCTTCCTGTATCTCACAGTGGCCCCACCAGATGCCTCTGGGAGCGTACGAGACTAGATATCTGTCTCCTGAGATCACTCCCCTGCATCTGGCCCTTGAAGTACCCCGGTTTTAAGCCTGGAGATTTTACGTTTCCCTCATGGTTTGTAACCTGTGATGGACTTCTCCTCCAGGAATCTGTCCAATCCCCTTTTGAAGGCATCCAGGCCAGATGCCATCACCACATCCTGTGGCAGGGAGTTCCACAGACTAACAATGCGCTCGGTGAAAAAATATTTTCTTTTCTCTGTTCTTACTCTCCCAGCCCTCAATTTGAGTGTATGTCCCCTAGTTGTGGTATTTTCGGAGAGGGAGAAGAGTGTCCCTCTGTCCAGTTTACTCATGCCCTGCATTATTTTGTACATCTCTCAATCATATTCCCCCTGAGGCGCCCTTTTTTCCAGACTAAGAAGCCCCAAATGTTTTAACCTTTCCTCATAAGGGAGGTGCCCCAGCCCAGTAATCATTTTAGTTGCTCTCTTCTGCAACTTTTCCAGTTCCACTATGTCTTTTTTGAGATGCAGAGACCAGAATTGTACACAATACTCCAGGTGTGGCCTGATCAATCCTAAAGTTTGACAAAATGTCTATGAAGACAGAGATTGACGCTTCTTGTGTTTGACTGGTGTTGAATGGTGAGCGTCCATGTGCCCCGTGTTGTGAGGGAGTGTGGAATGTAGCCCAATATTTGTAAATTTTGGAAGCATAGCTTCAACAGGTAACTTTTTGCCATAAACCAAGGATTTCTCAACTTGGAGAATCCACCTCTTTTTGAAATGTGGACTGTGTTTATCCAGACACTTTAGGTGGGTGAAACATTTTCGTAAGTCACTATAAATAATGACATGCAAGCAGTCAAGAGCAACATTAAGCCTTGGACTTATTATAGAAGATGGCCCAACGTCCCTAGGTGGGTATCTAAGGAAACGAAATCCGCTCACAAAGAAGAGAAAGCTGCAATTTCATCTTTTCTCTTAAAGACACAGGCCGGCAAATTCAGTCCAGCAACATTTAAACGGCTCTGGATATTTTTTTACCCAGCGTGTTGTTAGTCTGTGGAACTCCCTGCCACAAGATGTAGTGATGGCACCTAGCGTGGATGCCTTCAACAGGGGATTGGAGAGATTCCTGGAGGAGAAGTCCATCACAGGTTACAAACCATGAGGGAGATGTATCATCTCCGGGGCTTAAAACTGAGGTATTTCAAGGACCAGATGCAGGGGAGTGGTATCAGAGGACAGATCTCTAGTCTCATGCACTCCCAGAGGCATCTGGTGGGCCCACTGTGAGATACAGGAAGCTGGACTAGATGGGCCTTTGGCCTGATCCAGCATAGCTTTTCTTATGTTCTTATGTTATGAGTTTTTAGAGGTTTTAGAGGTTTTTTAGAATTTTTAGAGCTTTTAAGTGTGTTGTTAGTGGGTTAAATGTGTGTATGTGGGGTAGGGGATAGATATATATGTATGGTAGTACTGTTAGTTCCTGTAAAAGCTGATGTAGATTCTTTCAATCTCGTTGTTCTGCACAGGACAATGACAATAAAGATCTCTCTATCTATCTATCTATCTATCTATCTATCTATCTATCTATCTATCTATCTATCTATCTATTAGAGATGGGCACGAATAAAACCAATGGCGTTTCGTTTGTCGTTTGTTGTTTGGAGGGTCCGTTTCGGTTCGTTTCCATTTTTCGCGAATTTTTGCAAAAAATGTGTTTTCATTTTCGTTCGTTTCGTTACCATTTCGTTACCATTTATTTCAATTTTTTGTGATTTTTTTTTTAGGATTTTAAGCAATTCACTCATATTGCAGTAACGGAAACAAAACGCATGACAAAATTTCCAGTGTTTCTGTTCATTTCGTTTCATTTTAGAGACAAAGTTCGTTTGTCGTTTCGTTACGTAACAAACCAAAAAACGAAAATGGAAATGAAAAATTGTTCGTTTCGTGCCCATCTCTACTATCTATCTATCTATCTATCTATCTATCTATCTATCTATCTATCTATCTATCTATCTATCTATCTATCTATCTATTGTCCTCACTCCCATGACCTACCTGGTGGTTTAGGCTGTTGATCCCTTCCAAACATGACATGTGGAACTACTGGTAATGAGGACAGCTCAGTGGTTTAGATCTCAAGCTACTAAGCCAGAGGTTGGGTGTTCAATTCCCCCGACAGTGCCTTCTTGAGAGGGGCTGAATTTGATGATCCACAGGGTCCCTGCCAGACCTGCAGTTTTATGAGAGTTCTGTGATGTTATTACAGCTCCTTGCCCATCTGCTCACTCAACCGCACCTCAGTGCATTTTCTCCACCATGAATCAGCTACTTCCTAACTCTTTCAGACGACAGAAAGTCTGCAAGGAAGACAAAGTGCTTTCAAAATCTTTGCCAATAAAAAGTTTCTCAGCCAGAGTGGAAGTCAGAAGGCAGGGGAATATAGATTCACAAAGGGGGGTTATGCGAAGGATATACAGTAGAACCCCCTGTATGCACTGATTCATTATCCACTGATTCAGTTATCCGCAGTTGGCAGAGGAAAATAAATAAATAATTCAGCAGCCACAAAGCAAGCTGTAAAACAAGCTGTGGTCACAAACAGCAGCTGTAAAGCAAGCTATTGTCACAAATAGCATCTGTAAAGCAAACTACTGTCACAAACAGCAGCCATAAAGAAAGCTACTGCCTTAAAATAGCAGTCATAAAGCAAGCTACTGTCAGGAAACAGCAGTTTGGGGGTGGGTGGGCAGGCGTTCTCTCTTATCCATGGTTTTCATTAACCACAGGAAGGCCTGGAACCAATCCCCAGTGGATACCGGGGTCCTACTGTACATTCTTCCTACTACTATTCAGTTTGTACTCTTAGACTGAACATCATTGGAGAAGCACTTGACTATTCAAATGAAGCCATCATTGTTCTGGAGAGATTATCAACAGCACCTGACATGCAGATGATACAGTATTGCCAGTGAAGAATTCAGATGGTCTGCAAAGTCAAATAAAATAAAAGACATCAGTAATGAACACATTCTAAAAATGAATTCTAAAAAAAACTAAGTTCGAGGTACTCAGTAAAAAGCAAGCAGCCCAAGAGAATGCATTTTAAAAAGCAAAAAAAAAAAGCAAAGTGTTCTGCTTATATACCACCCCATACCACTACAAGTAGTCTCTGAGTGGTTTACAATTTTAATTACAGTGTGCAGGCTACACATTGCCCCCCCCCCCGCGAGCTGGGTACTCATTTTACCGACCTTGGAAGGATGGAAGGCTGAGTGAACCTTGAGCCTGCTACCGGGGATTGAACCCAGGTCGTGAGCACAGTTTTACCTGCAGTACAGGCATTTAACCACTGCGCCATGAGGCTCCAAATGACCATTTGCTGAGTGTTTATAAATACAAGGAACCATAGCCATGCAATAAAACGTCAGAACAGAGATTGCCCAAAGCTCCTTGCTAACAGTGAAGAACTTTGTATACAATGAAAAAATGCAGTTTGCTTGGGGAAAGTATTTTGTACAGCGACCTTCATTTTACTGCAGTGCATAGGACTGCCGATTTCAACAAAGACTACTGTAAACAAGATGGCAGCATCTGAAAGGTGGATTTGTTTTCGGATGCTATGAATGACCAACAAAGAAATACTAATGTCCAAGTACAAAGACTAAGAAATACAAACAATGCAGAGATACTATTTTGGGCACAGAATGAGAATTGAAAATACAGATTGTTTCGGTTGAATGTTCAAATCCTCCTTGACCCACAAGTCAGCTCTGTTGTTTAACTCCCTCCCATTTGTTTTAAGAAAAGAATGTCTGTGTAGAAAAATATTTACAAATTCCAGGGCTTGAAGTACTTTTCCCCCCCCTTCTGTGCCACGGCCCGCCGGCTCGCCTTGCTAATCTAATCTTGAATATTACTGTTTTAGCGGTTTTATCTGTTTTATCTTTCCTTGTTGTAAACCGCCCTGAGTCCCCTATGTGGGAAATAGGTGCGGTATATAAATGTGAAAATAAATAAAAAATAAAGTAGTCATTTTCCCACAATTGTAATTCAGGATAACACTCGGTGCATATGAAGGCCTGCCCTCAATAAAGCTGGTTATAATTTTAAAAAATCCACTTTCCTGAATTCTTTTCCTGATTCATTCTCTGCCTTTTGAGTCTTCTACCTTCACGACTCTTGGCAAAATTAAGAAAGGTCATGAAAAGGAATCCAGGACATTCTCCTTGAGTCTCCTCTTGTGGGTAAAAAGGCAGAAGAGCAGTGCTGCTTTTTAAAACATGGCAACCCCTTTGCTGATGTGTGAGCAGGAGCTGAGAATCGGATCTTTCTCGCTGATACGTCTTCTCTCCACTTTATGGCATGTGTGGGTGAGAAACCTAGCCAGTGAGAGAGGGCCATTTGCCCCTTCTTTACCTTGACTTTCTAAAGCAATTAAATGTGAAGCATTTACGCAGTGCTCCCACCTAGCCAATGTTAAAGCATGGGTCTTCCATTACGTCCCTTAATGGTGCCGCAAGGTCTTTCCTCAACCCACCTCCTCTGCCACCCACCTCCCCTACGCACAGTCACCTGCCGCTCTGCCCCTGTGTTGCTTTTTCTCCCCACCTATGGATAATTCACTTTGATTGGAAACAAGTGAGTCCTCTTTCTTCGGGGGTGGGGGGTGATGCTTGTACACAGCCGGATTAAGACATGTGGAGGTGTTAAACCTTTTAAGAGGCATTACGCATACATCTGGTATAGCATGCCAGACTTGAAATTTAGGGTCAGCTCATCTTTGTAATTCTAGTATCAGTATTCTGGTATGTGCCATTAATTTATAATTTGAAAAGATGCTACCTGCCTAAACTAGTGTCTCGCAATAATGGCAGCAACAACAGGGTGTTGTCAGGTCCACTCCTTTCTCGGTTTTTTCGATATACAGTAAGAGACCAGTATCCGCTGGGGATTGGTTCCAGGTCTTCCCGTGGATAATGAAAACCGTGGATAAGAGAGAACGCCTGCCCACCCACCCCCAAACTGCTGTTTCCTGACAGTAGCTTGCTTTAGAACATCTGTTTTGAGATATTAGCTTGCTTTACAGATGCTGTTTGGGACAATAGCTTGCTTTGTGGCTGCTGAATTATTATTATTTTCCTCTGCCAACCGTGGATAATTGAATCAGTAGATAATGAATCAGTGGATACAGGGCTCCTGCTGTAAAGTGTTCAGAAATACCTTTTCCTCTGGTGGTTTAGGGCTCCAGCTACAGAGCCAGAGGCTGGGAGTTGAGTTCCCCAATGGGCCTCCTTGACAATGGGGGAGCCCCCATTAAAAACACCCTTTCCTCCCCACCCAACACCCACTGAAAAAAGGGAGAGATAAGTCAAGTATGAGTCACTGATGCGGGCAGGGGAACGGAGTCGAGTCCAAGTTGAGTCACTGCAGCAACTTAAGTCTAACGTAACAGCAAATCCTGCCACTTGAGTCTCATCTCCATCCCTGGTTTATGTACCCTACTAGGTACGTATCACTGACCTTATAAGAATTCCTCATCAGGCTAATACAGTGGTTATCCAAAAAATTTGTTATCCGAAACTGATTAATCCATTCCAGAAGTCCGAAAAAAGGCAAAAAAGCTGGGGTGGTGGTGTCCAGACCTGGTTATAAAAAGCACTTTAAAGGCTTGCAGTGCTGGAACACCCCCTCCAGAACACCTCCCCTGCAGTGCAATGCAAACATGGACAAGAGAAACCAGCAAGACTACTCCACCCTGTTCCCACCCAAAGTGCAATGGGGAAAAATGCAAACAAACAAGCATAAGCAGGAAGAAAAAATCTACCCATTTTTGCCCGGTGAGCAATGAAAAAAGACTGCAAACACGGAGAAATGAAACCAGTAAGACTACCCCAGCCTCTTCCAGCCAAAAATGCAAAGAAAAACAGTGCAAAGATTAATAAAAGCTAGCTCCCTATCTTACCAAGTTGGAAAGCTCCAAATCCCTCAGCAAAACATGTCCAGAATGGCTACAAAACGCCATTTAAAAACGCTCTAACTCCTTCCACCCCTCCACAAATGATGCATCCTGCAATGCATGCAGGGTACACATATTTTGCAAGGCATTATGAAACGTTTGTTATTCAAGGCAGCCCATAGGGAACATTCACTATTCGAGGCAGCCCTATACCTAGAAATTTCCATTTGTTATCCGAAAAAATTGTTGTCCAAGGCATTCTTTATCCGAGGTATTACTGTACATCTGACTTTTGATGTAGCTGATTTCTGCCCTCTTTGCAATACAGTATGTTTGAAAATAAATTTCTTAAGTCTGTAACACAACAGGTTGTGGAACAAGTGCCTGAGGCGTAACAAATGCGCTCCTTTGAATGTTTTAATCGGGAGTCCCTCCTACTGACTGCAACTGAATTGACTTGTTGGTGAGTCTGCAGGGGATTGTACAGCCCTAGGACCAAAGAGGCCAATTAAACTCAACAACAACAACAACAACAACAACACACACACACACACACACACACAGAGAGAGAGAGAGAGAGAGAGAGAAAGAGAGAGATGATGGTCTTTATAGCACCCCACATCTCACCCTTATTGTTTATCTACAAGATTCTAAAGTATCTGATTTTGAAAGCTGTTTTCCATTTTGAGTGCCTAATAATGAAAAGTGACAATTCCGTTCCTCCTTAATGTTCCTTTGCCTGATGAGGCTGTTGTATGGCTAGATGAAGCCATACAGCTCAAACAAACCCTTTCACCCGGAGTGCAGGGTTCTGAAGCTGGTCTTCAATAGGCCCTAAATTGGGCCTTTGATTTCAGTTGTCTTTTGCATTGCATTTATGTGTGCCATTATAGAAAGGCAGTAGTATCACTGCAAATTGCTGTCGCGAGCACGCTGATTGCAGTCGCGTCAGGCCATCAGGCAACAAAAGGAGACATCCAGTTCACCAGCCCCCTAACTTTTGCAGGGCATCCAAAGAGAGGGGTTGTCAAAGCCCCACACTTACAACGGTGAGCTAGGATAAAATAAAGAGATGCATGCTATTTCATATTGATGTCTTAATCTTCTTCCACCTTGTCTCTGCTGAGTATCATAGTGGCCGGAGATCCAACTACCAGGTACGTTGGCAAGGTAGAATAGGTTGAGAGAAGGACAACGGAGATGGGGAGGACCTACAAGGAACTGATCTGAAGAATGCTAGCAAAATTACTCATTCTGGATGAAAGAGGTGGGAAGAAATCCCTAACCAGCACCACCTTCTCACCTGCAGCATGAGAACATAAGAACATAAGAAGAGCCATGCTGGATCAGGCCAAAGCCCCATCTAGTCCAACTTCCTGTATCTCACAGTGGCCCCACCAGATGTGTTTGGGAGCGTACGAGACTAGATCTCTGTCTCCTGATCCCACTCCCCTGCATCTGGCCCTTGAAGTACCCCGGTTTTAAGCCTAGAGATTACACATCTCCATCATGGTTTGTAACCTGGGATGGACTTCTCCTCCAGGAATCTGTCCAATCCCCTTTTGAAGGCATCCAGGCTAGATGCCTTCACCACATCTTGTGGCAGGGAGTTCCACATGTCATGTTTGGAAGGGATCAACAGCCTAAACCACCAAGTAGGTCATGGGAGTGAGGACAATAGATAGATAGATAGATAGATAGATAGATAGATAGATAGATAGATAGATAGATAGATAGATAGATAGATAGATAGATAGATAGATAGATAGATAGATAGATAGATCTTTATTGTTATTGTCCTGTGCAGAACAACGAGATTGAAAGAATCTACACCAGCTTTTACAGGACCTAACGGTACAACTATACATATATATCTATCCCCCACCCCACATATTCCACTAACAACACACTTAAAAATTCTAAAAATTCTAAAAAAAAACCTCTAAAACCTCTAAAACCTCATAACATAAGAACATAAGAACATAAGAAGAGCCATGCTTGATCAGGCCAAAGGCCCATCTAGTCCAGCTTTCTGCATCTCACAGTGGCCCCACCAGATGCTTCTGGGTGCGCACGAGACTAGATATCTGTCTCCTGATGCCACTCCCCTGCATCTGGCCCTTGAAGTACCCCGGTTTTAAGCCTGGAGATTACACATCTCCATCATGGTTTGTAACCTGGGATGGACTTCTCCTCCAGGAATCTGTCCAATCCCCTTTTGAAGGCATCCAGGCTAGATGCCTTCACCACATCTTGTGGCAGGGAGTTCCACAGACTAACAACTCGCTGGGTGAAAAAAATATTTTCTTTTGTCTGTTCTCAATCTCCCAACCCACAGTTTGAGTGGATGTCCCCTAATTTTGGTATTTTGTGAGAGGGAGATGAGCGTCCCTCTATCCACTTGACTCATGCCCTGCATTATTTTATGTACTTCTCAATCATAGACCAAGAGTCCTTTTGTGCAGTGTTTTTCTGTAATGTATCTGAGCAAATCTTGTGGCCTTTGGTCTTTGGGAAGCAGATCACACACCCAATGGCGTACAACCGGCATGGGGTTGATGGCTCCAGAATCCACCCACACGTCCCGTCAATGCGAATTGAGAACCGAATCGAGGAGATTCCTGTGCTCTTGGAGGGGAATCTGTCACCCCGGTTGGAGCGCAGTTCAGGGGGCGTGGTCGCAGTGACAACGGAGTGACACCAGTAGGATGTGAGGTTCCGTTGCGTCGAACACGACACCAACGGGGCCGCGAAAAGCAGCGAGAGGGACGTGAAGTAACCGTCTTAGTCCCAAAGGGCGTTTATACACGACCCCTAAACTCCGCCGCAAATGGCTGCAAGGTCCAAACCTTAAAAATGTTTACCCACCAGCTCCGAACTTTGCAGACAATTAAGTGCGACCCCGCCCACTTTAGCAAGACCAAACAGCAGTTTTCTTGTACCTGCTTTTTGGAGGTGACAAATATTTGATCCGGTGTAAGGATAATGAGTGCGGGGCTCTCCTGGCTTCCGTTTGTTCTTTTTTTGCGCCCCGCCCCTTTCAGAGATCTGAATGCTGCCCGGAACAAAACGGAGGTAAGAAGGCATTCTTTTCTTTCTTTTTTCTCCGTCCCTCAGGCAGCCAGCAACCAGGAAGTGCCGAGGGGGGTGGGGAGAGAGGAAGACAGAGGAAGAGCGAGGAACCCCTAAGATCTCTGGTCCGAATTTAATTGGCCAGCGGATCTTAGGGGTCGTGTAAAAAGGCCCAAAGGTACAGACTGAACCAGCAGTGAGCAGTGTTTGGAAAAATTACTTATTGGAGCTCGGGTGGCCATGCTGGCTGGAGGATCATGGAGTCCCAACGGGGTTATTTTTCCAAGTGCTGCTGACACTTTCAAGTTATTTGCAAAGGGATTTCAATTAAACCTTGGGAAGAACATTGCAAACATTTGTCAGTGCCACAGACTGCCTCAAATGGTACTGGATTTGTCTCGATCCAAATGTCTGAAGCAGAGGCTCAAGTTGCCAAGGTGCTACAGCAGTGGTGTACAACTGACAACCCTTCCAGCTCGTTCTCAGCTTCTGACAGCAACCAGCCACATGCCTCTGGGAAGATCAAAGCAAGGGCATGATGGATCCTGTGTCTGTCCATTGCCTCCCTATAACATTTGGCTATGACAATTAGAAGTTGGCAGAAAATGAGAATTGGCTGGAAAAGAGACTCCATTTGAACATCAGGAAGAACTTCATGATGGTTAGAGCTGTTCGGCAGTGGAATATGCTGCCACAAAAGGTGGTGGAGTCTCCTTCTTTGGACATTTTTAAGCAGAGGCTGGATGGACATCTGTCATAAATCCTGTGATGGGGGTTTCTGCATGGCAGGGGGTTGGACTGGATGGCCCTTGAGGTCTCTTCCAACTCTATGATTCTATGATTCTATGACTCTATGACTGGTGTTTTCCTAGTCCGGTATCTTAACTTACATGGTTCATGAGATTACTGGCTTTTCACTGCCTGTTCTCCTGGGCTTTTGATAACAGCCAAAAACATACTGTTTCTCAGACCTTTATTATTCCTGATTGTCATTATTTATTTTAAAGACGATTTCCTTCCATGCCAAGAGAAACTCCGTGTTGAGACCCAGGCAGGGATGTTGCCAAGTTTTTGACTCCGCGTCCCAAGTCCAAGGCTTTGGTTCTAAGGCCAGAGTCTCAATTCCCAAGTCCATGTCCTAATTACAAACAAGCTTTTTCCTGGGGGGAAAAGGAGGAATGGGTTGGTTCTGAGTCATGAGTTGAGTCTGGAAAAACTAATCCCAAGTTGAGTCACCAGTACCACTTAAGTCCAAGTTGACTGCGAGTCACACAACTCAAATGCCCATCCCTGATGCTAGGAAGGAGGTGAAAGCAGAGGCCACATCGAAACCAAAATAAAGGGAAACTATTACTCCTTTTGGCTTCCAGGTCCATTGTTGGGAGCTGTTGTCATGGGAAAAGACTCTTCCTCCAACTGTTGGAGATAGAACTCTAAAGGGATCAATGCATCTATTCCAAATATCACTAAGGCTTCGTAGATCAACTTTGTGTACTTTAAAAAAAAGAGTCTTACTGGATCAGAGGAAGACCTGTTGGGTCCCGCATCAGCATCCCACTGAGGCTGTCTGAGAAATGCACCAGGAAGGCCTTTGAAGGAAGATCTCCGCACTGCTGATGCATGCCAGTGGCGTGACATTCTGCGATCACCTTTCTTTTCACTTCATAAAACTGAATCACGGAGATATTGACTAACGAGGCAGGCGCCTCTCATTTGCACCAAGGACAGAATATGTCTTCACTGCACTGAATGATCTCAGCAGTAATTTGAAGATAAAGGTCAGCTTTACATTAGATTCATGTAAGATTCACATGACGGAGGAGTGAAAATTGAAACATCCACACTTTAAGGTAGGCAGATGATACCGGAAAAATAGCAAAGGCTTGAAATGACGGCGGATCAAGTTTGGAGACCGTGCAAAAGTAGGATTCTTATTGAACATAAGGAAGACAGAAATAATGATTACAGAAGAATTAGTGGCCAGCATCTTCAGAGGACAAGGAGTTCAGGGAGCACAGAGTCTGGCGAAATGTCAGGATGAAAAACTTCCAGAACACGGCCAAACAGCCCAAAAAACTTACAACAGCAAACATATAACTGTTTTGTGTTTAAAGCTAAAGAAAACTAAAGGCCTCAAGTGAATAGTATGCTTTGACGATTCTTTTATTTTGTAAAATAAATAAACTAAAGTGTTATTTTGAAACCTTAACGCAGGTGTCAGTCTCTGTTTATTTAGTAATTAAGGCATATTTGTTTTGGAAATGGTGACAGAAGAAAAGGAACCAGGTCACATCACAGTTAAAATGAGTGGCAGGGGTTTCTAAAATCCAGGTTTGCCACAGGGTGTCATAAGTCTAAAGCAATGTGAAGACACATGAGAGCAATGATTTAAAAAAGGCCAGTTGTCAGCCAAGTTTGGAAAAGGTATTTCTTGGACTTCATTTCCCAAAATCTCCCTACCATCCTAGTCAATGAGAACTGAGCATTATGGCCTTTTCCAACATCTGTTGGGAAGAGGGGATTCAGAGACCTCTTATTATCTGGGGGGGTGTCTATTTTTTTTGTTTGCTTGCTTGCTTTAATTGTTTTATTTATAGGTCACCTTCCTCCCAATTAGGGGACCCAAGGCACCTCACAATGTTAAAATAATAGATTTAAAAACTTAATAAGTTGAAGATTAAAAAACAATTAAACTCTCCACTAATTAAACGGTTTGTGGATAATTAAAAGCAGGCAAACATTAAAAACTATCAGTGTAAAAATGGCCTCCAAGGACTCAAACATGTTTGTTAAAAGCCTGCCGGAAAAGGTGAGTCTTCTCTCTCAAGTGAAAGTATTTCAGGCTGCTGGACAGCTCCATGGCTTAAGTCTCTGGCGGTTACTTCACGTCCTACTTCGTTCCATAATTATGTTCGTTCCGTGATAGCGTTGTTTGCTGTCTCGTGGTATTGTCCCTGTTCAGTCACTGTTTTCGTTTACCCACAGGCATGATTACTTGTCTCGTGACAACTGTTACTTCACGTCCTTGTTTCGTGACAACTACTGGATTTCCCTGGCTTCGTTTAGCCTTTGTTTTAATTGTCAGGCTTCCGTTTTTCGATATTTCGAATCCCCGCTGCGGGTGCACAGGCTGTCTTGGGAAGCCCAGCAGGAGGAGCCAGGCGAGCCCTCACCACTTGCCGCGGGTGAGCGGTGATGGTGGTGGCGGTGTGGGTGATGGGCGGTGGGCGAGACACCCTCGCCCTGAACTCAGCAGTCTACAGGCTGGCAGGCGAGCAGGCAAGGACAGCTCAGCCCCGCCTCCGGGACCCAAGGAGGACAGACCTACGCCTGACAGTGGCTCTCCGCCTGTCCCTTCAAGAGGCGCCTTCTCCTGCAGGGACAGGTGGGCAGCCAAGCCTGGCCTGGCACAGGACTTCCAGTCAGCTTTCTCGGTTGTCGGAGTATTCCTAGAGCAGAATGGGGAAACAGCCATTGCCGTTACTTCATGTCCCTTGTCTCGGAACAGGAACCGAGAACAAAGCGTGACAACAGAATTCCCCAGCCCAGGGGCAGGTACAGCTCATCACGCTCTGTTCCCGGTTCAGGGGACGTGGTCAGGACGAGATTCAGCTGACACGCTATAGACGTGAAGTAACCTTTTTTTGTACCTGTCCCAAGCTGGGCAGCAAAGAGGGATGAGAGGGACGTGGAGTAACGGCCAAAGTCAGAGGTTGGGAGTCCTTATTGCACCTTCTTGACAAGGGCTGGACTCAGTGATTCAGAGGGTCCCTTCCAACTCTGCAGTTCCATTCCTTTGAGACTTGAATTGTCTCACACAGCCACTCTGTGAGACAGAAGGCTGGATGGGATGGGCTGTGGTCTGTTCCAGCAAGGTTATTCTTGTGAACATAAGAACCTAAGAAGAGCCATGCTGGCTCAGGCCAAAGGCCCATCTAGTCCAGCTTCCTGTATCTCACAGTGGCCCCACAAGATGCGTTTGGGAGTGCATGAGACTAGATATCTCTCTCGTGATACCACTCCCCTGCATCTGGCCCTTGAACTACCCTGGTTTTAAGCCTGGAGATGACACATCTCCATCATGGCTTGTCACCTGGGATGGACTTTTCTGTCCAATCCCCTTTTGAAGGCATCCAGGCTAGATGCCATCACCACATCCTGTGGCAAGGAGTTCCACAGACTAACAAGACGCTGGGTGAAAAAATATTTTCTTCTGTCTGATCTCACTTTCCTAACCCTCAATTTGAGTGTATGTCCCCTAGTCCTGGTATTTTGTGAGAGGGAGAAGAGCCTCCCTCTATCCACTTTACTCATGCCCTGCATAATATTTTACGTCTCAATCATATCCCCTCTCAGGCACCTTTTTTTCCAGACTAAAGAGCCCCAAATGTTTTAGCCTTTCCTCATAAGGGAGGTGCCCCAGCCCAGTAATCATTTTAGTCGCTCTCCTTTGCCCCTTTTCCAGTTCCACTATGTTCTTATGATCCCCAATTGCTTCTCAGAGTTCATCTCTTCTGCTTGGGCTTTGGCATTTGGGGGCTTAAGAGTTCCTGAAACTAGTATTGGGGGGCAGGGGGGAGGGGGAGAAAGGAAAGGAGGGATCACACACACTCAATGGCACGTTTAATTAATATTCACTCTAATGGAAAACTTACCTATGATTCACTCTGACATTTTGCTGGGACAATGACAATTAAACACCAAGGTAAGAGATGAGGAATGTACGGTAATGACAAAGTTAAGTTCTTAACTTGATCATAGTTAAAAGCTTGGGGAGGGGTTGAAAATTAACATATACCCTGGGCTAGTCATAAAAGAAGTAGGAGTTAATTTGACATCATGTCACACAGCAATTCCTGTCATTTTCCCCATCCTACCCCATCCATCCATCCATATCTATTTTGCCAGTGGCAAATGGCAACCCGCTAAACTGTTCTGATTCTTCTTCCATCTCTCTGGAAGGGTCTATTCTGGACTGCCTTGTGATTTTGACAGAGGAAACTGGGTCTTTGGCCCAATATGCATCTACAAATACTTCTGGACTATGCTACTTAGATTGTTACTTCACGTCCATTCTCGTCCCGGGAGGAAGTTCATTGCGTGTTGATGTCAGTCGCAGTCACGTGGTCTTCTTCTGCTTCTGTCCCTGTTCCCGTGTACGCACGGGCGTGATGGATGATGCTGGCATGACTGTTACCGCACGTCCTCATTCCATGATGAGATGTGAAATTCCATGCCTTTGTTATCTGTTTTTTCCCCCGGCCCCGACCTTCTTTTTTTCGATGTTTCGATTCTCCAAAGCCTTGCCTTCAAAGCGTTACGGAGCTAAATTTGAGGCATTTGTCTTTTAATCTCTCTGCAGTGCGTTGCTGACTCCATAGGGAATGTACTGGCGAATGGCACTTTGCACTCTTGCCACTAGAGGGAGAATGGCACGTTGCGTGACGAGCCTTACCTCACGGCCACTTGTCTTGGAACGAGAAGCGTGATGTGCAGATTCCCGAGGCCAGGGAGGGGAATCTCTCATCCCACTTAAATTGCAGTTCAGGGGGCATGGTTGGGACCAACTCCCCTCATCCCTCAATGGATGTGCGGTTAGATTTTATTTATTTAAAATATTTTTACCCCACCTTTCTCCTTGAAAAGGACCCAGTGGGGCTTGCAACATTGAAGGACCATATACAAAGTGGGAGACAACGAGCGTAGAACAGATATTAAGAATGTGAAAGACAAAATTCAAGGCTAAGGACAAAGATTGTGAAGAGGCATTTTACATCCTTAAGAACGGAATATTAAAGCTAACAGCAATAAGCAGACAAATAAAAAGGAAAAATCCCACAAGATGTCATAGGAAATTCACCCTGTCTACATGCTGTCGAACACAAAGTGAGGCTGTCTAGCAGCCCAGGGACAGAATGTCTAACAACAACAGAATGTCTAACAACAACAACAACAACAACAACAACAATTATAATAACAATAACACCAAGGATGTAGCATAAGTCAATTCTGAATTATAGCAGCCCTTTCCATGGTTTCATTGTTTGTTTGTTTGCTTGCTTGTTTCCCCCCCCCCCTTGAAAAGGACCGAAGGCACCTACAAAACTGAAGGACAACATTGGAAGTTGAAGACAATGAGAATACAACAGTGGTTAACACCATTAAAGACAACATTTAAGGTTCAGGACAGTGTGTGGAGAATCAACGTACACCATTAAAAAGGCAATAGGAAAGCTAAGAACAATGAGTAAGCAAATGAAAGCATAAAAATGCCTCTCTGAGAGCCTTTGTACACGACCCCTAAACTCCACCGCAAATGGCTGCCAGCTCCGGAGCTTACAATTGTTTCCCCACCAGCTCTGGAGTTTGCAGAAAATTAAGTGCGACCACGCCCACCTAAGCGCGTCCCAGCGCACTTTTCATGTACCTGCTTTCGGAGGGTGAAAATCCCTAATGTGGATTTAAGGGAGTGAGTGCCGGGCTCTCCTCGCTTCTGTTTGTTGTTGTTTTTTTGCCTCCCGCCCCTTTAAGAGAAGGAATCAGGACGACGGCGGGGCTCCGGGCGGTTATATAGAATCATAGAATCATAGTTGGAAGAGACCTCAAGGGCCATCTAGTCTTTCAGAGGTGAGCCTGCATTTTTTACTCTCTTTTTTTCTCCCTCCACTCACGCAGAAAGGAGCAAGGAAGTGCGGAGGGGTGGGGACGTAGGAAGAGCAACAAACCCCCAAGATCTCTGGTCCGAATTTAAGTGGCCAACGGATCTTAGGGGTCGTGTGAAAAGGCCCTCATGGAGAACTAAAAATGGGAAACGGAAACGGTACTAAAAAAAAAACTCCAAAGCAAGAAGGCAGAAGAGTCCATCTCAAAGTTGCGCGAAAGGTAAGGTCACTCAGGGAAAGCTTGCCTGAAGAGAATGGCCTGTGCTTTCTGGGAAAGGATGGCAAAGATGGGGTAAGTCTGGTTATCGGGGAGGGGGGGAGTGTCACACCAACAGCAGCCCAGAAATCTGCTCCCAGGAACTGGACCTTTCTGGTGGTGGCCCCAAAACTGTGGAATGTGCTGCCTGTGTGGATACATGCCAGGTCAAACACACACACCTTGTTCTTCTGCAAACATGTAAAATCCAACCTTTATAAGGAGGCCTTCGTGCACATCCTCCCCTACGATTTTCTCATTGTCCCATGCAATTGTGTTTGTATTCGTTTTCCATTGCCTTTGGGAGGTTCTTGTTCTCTTTTTTTCTTGTCTTTTTTGTTTTAAAAATGGTGTTTTTCCCCCCTCATGGAAGGGTAGACAGATAGCTTATGTATTTATTTATTGTCATCCACCCAGAGTACTGCCTCATTGCTAGGGGTATAAATGTACTAAACAAACAAACTGGAAAAGGTGCAGAAGAGAGCGACCAAAATGATTACTGGGCTGGGGCACCTCCCTTATGAGGAAAGGCTACAGCATTTGGGGCTCTTTAGTCCAGAAAAAAGGCACCTGAGGGGGGATATGATTGAGACATACAAAATAATACAGGGCATGAGTAAAGTGGACAGAGGGACGCTCTTCTCCCTCTCCCAAAATACCAGAACTAGGGGACATCCACTCAGACTGAGAGTTGGAAGAGTGAGAAACAAAAGAAAATATTTTTTACCTAGAGTGTTGTCAGTCTGTGGAACTCCCTGCCACAGGACCTGGTGATGGCATCTGGCCTGGATGCCTTCAAAAGGGGATTGGACAGATTCCTAGAGGAGAAGTCCACCACAGGTTACAAACCATGAGGGAGATGTGTCATCCCCAGGCTTAAAACCAGGGTTCCTCAAGGGCCAGATGCAGGGGAGTGGTATCAGGAGACAGATATCTAGTCTTGTGCACTCCCAGACACATTTGGTGGGGCCACTGTGAGATACAGGAAGCTGGACTAGATGGGCCTCTAGCCTGATCCAAGATGACTCGTGTTCTTATGCTCTTAAACATGGACTAAACAAAATAAAGCCTTGTTGCCTTGTGTTGTAGCTTGAGTATCAATCCTGAGGGGCAGTTGCTGGGGTTGTCTAGAGGATATGATACCAAGAGGGGGGTGGCCCTTTTGTTCCCATTTTTGTGTGGGGGGGATTATTATTTGCTGTAAACTTTCCTGGACTGTGGCCCACTTTTCCAGATGGGATCCAGAAACGTTTACAACACATTAGTTTGTTAAGTAATTTTGGTTGTGCGGCCAGAGAGTATAGTCTTTCTGAAAATCTCTACATTAACAGGGGGTACTCTCATTCAAAGGTATCCAGTATGGTGTAATACAGGGGTGCCCAAACTTTTTGTAAGGAGGTCCAGATTTGGTGGCTAAGAATGTGTCAGGGGCCGGTTGCTCCCCGACCCTGCCACCCCACTGCAAGCCCCACCCACTGACCCCTTGTAACCCCTCCCGCAGGAAGGAAGGTGGGGACCAAGGGAGGGAGGGAGGAAGGTGGAAACCAAGAGAGGAAGGAAGGAGGGCGGGGAACAAGGAAGGGAGGTGGGGACTAAGGGAGGGAGGAAAGAAGGAAGGAAGGTGGGGACCAAGGGAGGGCCACTCAGAATGGCCTGACGGGCCAGATTCGGCCCCCGGGCCGGACTTTGGGCAGGCCTGGTGTAATAGGTAGAGTAATGTGCAAGGATTCATGAAACCTGGGCTCGGTTCCATGTCTCTACCAAGGAAAGTCCCTGTGGGTGATGTGTGTGTGGTGGAACTGGTAAACCCCCCCCCCTAAATACCTATCTTGAACACTATATTAGAGTCACTATAAGTCCGTTCTGATTAGATGGCAGCCAGGTAACAACACCAGCTCAGAAAAGGCATTTGTTTGGCGTTTGGGATGGAAAATCCCAACCATAAACACAAGAGGGGCAGCTCAAAACCACACCTCCCAGCTCACTTTACAACTCTAAATTCACTTCATACCAAAAGACTCAATGTGGAAGACTTTGCTGTGATTTTCAAGATGCGAACCTGGATATTTCCTGCACTATCCATGGAGGCGGTGGGTGGCCAGCCTGAATAAGTGGGTTCACTCCAAAAAGGCTGCAATCTATATGACATTTGCAGTGGTTCACAAAGTTGTCACCTGACTCTTGCATTGATGCGATGCAGAACCACTTGGCCTTTTCTTTGATTCTTCCTGCAACACTCACAAGGAGGCTGTTTCAGCACCGTGGACAGCAGCACATCCTTGAGAAGCAGCTAATGCAGGCATGTCCAAACTTCAGCCCTCCAGATGTTTTGGACCACAACTCGCACAGTCCTTTGTCATTGGCAATACAGGCTTGGAATTCCGGGAGTTGTGATCCAACACATCTGGAGGGCCAACGTTTGGACATGCCTGAGCTAGTGTCACAAATCTGTCTCTGAGACCCCTTATGGTTCTGGAAGTAGAGTCATGGCAACTGGACTTCTTTTTCTTGAGAGATAGAAATGTTTCGCTGCTCATCCAATCAGCTTCATCAGTCTGAAACATTTCTATCTCTCAAGAAAAAGAAATCCAGTTGCCATGACTCAACTTCCAGATAAACTCACCTGGATGGCTGAGAATCTTCACAAACATCTGGAGGAAAGAGGCCTAGTAGGAGATAGGAAACAGGAATAGGAATCTTTATTGTCATTGCCCCCTCGCAGGAACAATGAAATTTAACATGTCACACAGGATTGTGTGTGTGTGTGTGTGTGTGTGTGTGTGTGTGAATTCATTGAGACAGTAAAAGCTGTTCCTGGAATCTGCTGGACTGTAGGGAACATAGTTGTCACAGTAATTTTGAGGAGCATCCAAGAATTTGACAAAGACAGAATATATCCTTAGATCCTCTGTGAGTTTTGAGCAGAGAGATAAAAATGCATTGCGTTATATTGTGTCAGCTCCACCTACAGCACATGCTACTAATTCTGTGCACAGGGGAATTTAAGCACTTGTTTTCTCAGTCGTCAGCACAACATGCTTGTAAGACATGCATGAACTAAATAGCACCAAGTAGCCCATGACCTGAGTGCATGGCTATGGGAGAGGTGAATACAGAATCCTTACTTACTTACTTACTTACTTACTTACTTACTTACTTACTTACTTACTTACTTACTTACTTACTTACTTACTTACTTAGGGCGTTTATACACGACCCCTAAACTCCGGGGCAAATGGCTCCCAGCTCCGGAGATTAAAAATGTTTACCCACCAGCTCTGGAGTTAACAGGAAATTAAGTGCAACCCCGCCCACTTTAGCGCGTCCCAGCGCAGCTTTCAGGTACCTGCTCTTTGGAGGTGAAAATTATTTGATCCGGTGTAACGATAGTGAGTGTGGGGCTCTCCTCGCTTCTGTTTGTTGTTTTTCTGCCCCCCCCCGCCCCTTTAAGAGATCTGAATGCTGCCGGGAACAGAACGGAAATAAGCCGGCATTCTTTTCTTTCTTTTTTCTCCCTCCCTCACGCAGCCAGCAACCAGGAAGTGCGGAGGGGGTGGGGACAGAGGAAGAGCGACAAACCCCTAAGATCTCTGGTCCGAATTTAAGTGGCCAGCGGATCGTAGGGGTCGTGTAAAAAGGCCCTTACTTGTTACGTTTGTATCCCACTCCTCGAGTGCAAAGGCACTATTTGGGGTTTTAATAATAGCTAAAACATGACTACCTAGCCCCACCTAGAAGGACATTTTTTTAAGATTTATTTTCAAAAACTCCTTCGTGTTACAAATGAAAGGGAAAAGACAAGACAAAAGAAACCTTAACATAATATAGTAACATACATTTTAATCTTACTTATTAATTAGCTTACTATCTTAGGCACCAGCTATTTACACAGTTTAACAGGGTTACATTTAGTCTCCCAATTCACTTTTCCATCTTAAAAAATAAGAGACCAACAAGCTAGATTATTTCCTAAAATATGTTTCTTCTCAGTGAAGTCATTCATATATTTTAGTAAGGGTTTCCAGGTGTCCATGCTTTATTTCTCCTTTTTTATATTCTAGCATTCTTAGTCCATTTCTCCATCAGCACTCTTTGCCATGTCCTGTCCCTAAATGTCTATTAGTGAAAGATCCTGAGCGTTTTTCCAACGTTTAGCAATCTCACACCTTGCTGTTCCCATTATAATGAGAATAATGGTAATGTTTCATTCATAATTTGTCAGGGAATTAAGAATAAAATGCCCAGATAGGAGTTTTGGATGCATGAAATTATAAGTACAATAGTACCTTGTATAAAGGAATTAAATTGTTCCAAATGAAATTATGTTAAGCAAATTTTTCTTTATACAAATTTCCCGTTGGAATGCATTAAAAACAGAGTAATCCCTAATTGCGACCATTTTATGTTGTATGGATTTGCCCCATAGATGATTCTGTTAAGCAAATTTCCCCTATCTCTGGAATTATTTATGTTGTACAGATTTTATGTTATACAAGCCGTTTGTTATATGAGGGTCCAATGTAATTATGAATCTAGCTGTGGACAAAAAAGAGATATCTAGGTGTATATTCTGTATCATCGACATAGGTTTTTTCTTCTTCTTTCTGACCCGGTGATGACTCTGACGATACTCTGTGATATGATGCTGGATATGATGGTGCGTGGCTTTCTGTATGTGAACAACTGAAGTTGAAGTTGTATTTTGAAGTGCTGGAAGAAGCCAAACAACGTATTGCTACTTGGATGTATATATGTAAATAGAATCAGACAATCAAGAACTCTAGTTGGTCTTCATACTTCCCTACTGTGGGCTAATGTTGCATCTCTGTTATACCGGGATCAAGATAGCTCCAGATCCGTGACGTAATTTATTTTTTGATTAGTCAAGATCTCTAGCCAATTAATTACTTCATGCCAATATGTCTCTATTATGGGGCAAAAAATCCACACGTGTTCCAATGTCCCCTTTTGTCCACAATTCCTCCAACCCTTATCTGATATATCTTTATTAAATTTATTAAATTTAAATTTATTAAATTTAATAAAGGACATAAATAAAGAGAACCAATAAACTTTAAAACCAGGAGGAGGAGGAGGAGGAGGAGGAGGAGGAGGAGGAGGAGGAGGAGGAGGAGGAGGAGGAGGAGAAGAGAAGAAGAAGAAGAAGAAGAAGAAGAAGAAGAAGAAGAAGAAGAAGAAGAAGAAGAAGAAGAAGAAGAAGAATTTGGATGGAAAATCTAAATATAAAATTAGTTCAATTCATAGGCACTCTCTTGAGCTGGCCACCAGCAAATGTGTCATCTGGCTGATGACACATTTGCTGGTGGTCTACTCAAGAGAGGCCAGGAAAATTACAACCAGGTATAAGACCTTCTTGGTGGTGGCCACAACGCTATGGACAGTCTTGAACAATCTTAGAGAGGGACACTTCATCAGGTAATGAGGTCCCAAACTATTAAGGGCTTTGAATTTGGCACAGAAACATCCAGGGAAGGGATGCAGATGTGACAGGATTGGGTAGATGTGTTCATATCTTTGTACTCCTGATATAAACCTGGCACTGTGTTTTGCAGCTGCTGAAGTTTCCATATCACCTCAAACGGCAGCTCCATATAGAAAGCATTGCAATAATCAATCCTAGCAATTACCAGCACCTATGCAATTCTTCAAAAAGCTACGCAAGCCTGTGATCAGTGCAAACATTTTTTTTAAAAAACAGCATACACTTCTTTTGTTGATCAATACCAAGTTTTTCTTTCTTGCAAATGGCATGCTAACTAGCCCGGCTGCAAAGAGCCAAGAGTGTAAGATCAAAACAACATAACGGATCCCCAAATGAACTGGTAAAATGTACACGTTGTGTGTGCTGAGCTGTGTGCAAGAATGGGTGAGGACAACCCAAAGAATGAGTGAACAGCTTAGTGTTACTAAAAAACACACGAGGCAAACAGAGGGGGAATGAGCAAGAGCCTTTAAACCAGCAACGGATTAAGAAGGTCTAACATAATAATGCTAATAAATAAAACTGCAGCTTTTAAATTAGAGGTAGGGTGGTTTGGTGCCGTTCGCCAATTATGAGACAGTTAGTAACCATTTATGGACTCTTGGAAGAGAAATCAATCACCATAATCCGTAAGTGCTCTGGAGTTCCCCTGCGGATCTCTGTGCTGATTATGTGCTGGCATTTATGTTTTCAACTCTCAGGTGTTCAGGCGTTTTGTTAAGCATCAGGCGGTGTCAGAAATCATTGCTTTTTCTATATCTTTTTCTTTCTCCTCCCACCCCCTGCTTTCCAGTCTCTGCTCCTAACTTTTGAAGCACACGTCTATGCGGGTTTGTGTTGTTGTTTTTTAATTGCAGCTGTGACCGTTGGCGTGACGATGATCCTTCTCTGATTATTATTATCCAGTGTACCTAAATTACGGGGTTCTTTTGGTTCAAACAGAGGAAGAACACATAACAATCCTATTTCCAAAGTCCCCATTTTCTTTGTAAAAGAAATCATGGTTCGGCAGGCAGCAATGCGACACCAGTCAGAGCAAAAAGCAGATTTGAGCTGAAAAGGGGTGCCTTCAAGGAGTGGTATGGAAGTGAGGCTTGAAAAATTACTTTTTGATTTATAATTCCCAGAATCTCGCACCTGGAAGAGACCCTGACTGGTGAACAGCTAGAATCTAGAGACGTTGTCAATGTTGGCTTGTTTGGGCGATGGCCCTTTTAGGAGCTCATGAAACTGTGAACTGAGAAGAAACCTTGGAAGCTATCTAGTTCATCTCCCTCCTCAATGCAAGACCTACAGTGCAGAAGACACCTCTGACATGCCTGACCAATGCTTGGTCTCCCCGCCTCTGTTTCGTTAGCCGTCAGTGTCCTAAACTCAGCTACTCAAAGGCTCTTCTCCATAACCAGTTTTCTCATCTCCTTTAACTGAATCCTGCTTCCCTTCAATTTCTGGCCTTCTTCTGCAATAGAAAAGAAGTCCCTTCTATCTCATAACATAACATAAGATAACATAACATAAGAAGAGCCATGCTGGATCAGGCCAAAGGCCCATCTAGTCCAGCTTCCTGTATCTCACAGCGGCTCCACCAGATGCGTTTGGGAGCGCATGAGACTAGATATCTGTCTCCTGATACCACTCCCCTGCATCTGGCCCTTGAAGTACCCTGGTTTAAAGCCTGGAGATTACACATCTCCATCATGGTTTGTAACCTGTGATGGACTTTTCCTCCAGGAATCTGTCCAATCCCCTTTTGAAGGCATCCAGGCCAGATGCCATCACCACATCCTGTGGCAGGGAGTTCCATGGACTTACAACGCGCTGGGTGAAAAAATATTTTCTTTTGTCAGTTCTTATTCTCCCAGCCCTCAATTTGAGTGTATGTCCCCTAGTTCTGGCATTTTAGGAGAGAAAGAAGAGCTTCCCTCTATCCACTTTACTCATACCCTGCATTATTTTGTATGTCTCAATCATATCCCCCCTCAAGCGCCTTTTTTCCAGACTAAAGAGGCACAAATGTTTTAGCCTTTCTTCATAAGGGAGGTGCCCCAGGCCAGTAATCATTTTAGTCGCTCTCTTCTGCACCTTTTCCAGTTCCACTATGTCTTTCTTGAGATGTGGTGACCAGAATTGTACACAATACTCCAGGTGGGGCCTTACTATTGTTTTGTATAAAGGCATTATAATGTTCGCTGTTTTATTTTCAATCCCCTTTTTGATAATCCCTAGCATGGAATTGGCCTTCTTCACCGCTGCCACACATTGGGGAGACACCTTCATGGAGCTGTCCACCAACACACCAAGATCTCTTTCCTGATCCGTCACAGATAACTCAGAGCCCATGAGTTGATAGATGAAGTTTGGATTTTTTGCCCCAATATGCATTACTTTACATTTAGTTACATTAAAACGCATTTGCCGTTTCTCAGCCCATTCCCCCAGTTTGGAGAGATCCTTCTGGAGCTCTTCACAATCTTCTCTGGTTTTTACCACACGGAAAAGTTTTGTGTCATCGGCAAACTTGGCCACCTCACTGTTTATCCCTGTCTCCAGGTCATTTATGAACAGATTGAAAAGCACCGGTCCCAGGACAGATCCCTGGGGCACACCGCTTTTCACCTCTCTCCATTGTGAAAATTTCCCATTGACACCTACTCTTTGTTTCCGGGATCTCAACCAGTTCTCAATCCATAAGAGGCCCTGCCCTCTTATCCCCTGACTGTGCAATTTTCTCAGCAGCCTTTGGTGAGGGACTGTGTCAAAAGCCTTCTGAAAATCCAGATAGACTATATCCACCAGTTCACCCAAATCCACATGTCTGCTGACCTTTTCAAAAACTTCTAAAAGATTTGTCAGACAAGATTTACCCTTACAGAAGCCATGCTGATTTTCTTTCTTTGTTCTTCTATGTGTTTTAAGATTTTCTCTTGGATGAGGCTTTCCACCATCTTCCCTGGGACAGATGTAAGGCTAACTGGCCTGTAGTTTCCCGGGTCCCCCCTCCTTCCTTTTTTAAAAATTGGTGTGACATCTGCTATCCTCCAGTCCTCCGGCACTGTGGCCGTTTTAAGAGACAAGTTGCATATAACCGTTAAGAGATCTGCAATTTCGTTTCTCAGTTCCCTAATAACCCTTGGGTGGATGCCAAGGGTGTGCTGTGCATGCACAGCATACCACGAGATGGTGAGATCCAAGACAACAATTCTAGGGAGGTGAAAGGCAGCAAGAAAAGAGGAGAATGGAATAAGAGAGGAGTTGGCTCCCTTAAAGAAGACACGGGGTTAAGTTTCCAACAGCTGAACAGAGACATTGAGAACCAGACATTTTGCAAGTCACTTGTTCATAGGTGCACCATACTTCGGAGACAACACCACACAAGCCACCACATCCCTTAAGTCATTTGTCTTTATCATATGCCACCCACCCACCCCCAGTTCTTTTTCCCCTAGGGTTTTTCCCCACCTGAAGAATCCTTGGTCACAATCACTTACTTCTTGCAAGAGTCATCCTTGGTCACTCCAAGTTGGAAGACTTCAGTGAAGAGACCAACGTGTCAAGGCAACAGGGAAATATCAAGTAAACATTAGGCTTAATCGGTGGAATATTGGTGCCTCTGGAAGGATGGGCTTTCCTCCACTAGAAATATTTAAGCTACAGAAGTTTGAGGGCCAACTCTGAATATTGTAGCTATGACCTTCATTGAGTAGATGGTTGTATTTCATCATTGGGGGGAGGGAGGCTTGTTCAGTCATTAAGTAAATACTGTGATGGGGGATCCTGCATGGCAGGGGGTTGGACTGGATGGCCCTTGAGGTCTCTCCCAACTGTATGATTCTAAAGTCACATCTGGCTCTTCATGATCCCATGGACCAGAGCTCACCAGGCTTTCCTGTCTTCCACTGCCTCCCGGAGTTTAGTCAAATCCATGTTGGTTGCATCGATAACACCATCCAACCATCTCATTCTCTACCGTCCCCTTTTCCTTTTGCCTTCAATCGTTCCCAACATCAAGGATGTTTTCAAGGACTCCTCTCTCCTCATGAGGTGGCCACTGGAGCCTCATCTTCAAAATCTGTCCTTCCAGTGAACATTCGGGGTTGATTTCTTTCCAGATAGCTAGATTTCTTTCCAGATGGCTAGATTTGATCTCCTTGCAGTCCAGGGAATTCTCAAGAGTCTCCTCCAGCACCACAGCCCAAAAGCATTGATTCTGTGGTGATCAGCCTTCTTTATAGTCCAGCTCTCACTCCATAAATCACTACTGGAAAAACCATAGCTTTGACTATTTAGACCTTTGTCGGCAAAGTGATGTCTCTGCTGTTTAAGATGCCGCCTCGGTTTGCCATCGCTTTCCTCCCAAGAAGCAGGGGTCTTGCTGCACTCACTGTCTGCAGCGATCAAGAAGCCAAAGAAAATAAACTCTGGGCGTTTATACACGACCCCTAAACTCCGGGGCAAATGGGTCCCAGCTCCGGAGCTTAAAAATGTTTCCCCACCAGCTCCGGAGTTTACAGGAAAGTAAGTGCGACCACGCCCACGTTAGCACGTCCCAGCGCACCTTTCAAGTACCTGCTCTCTAGAGGTGAAAATTCTTTGATGCGGTGTAACGATAGTGAGTGCGGGGCTCTCCTCGCTTCTGTTTGTTGTTTTTTGGCTCCCGCCCCTTTAAGAGCTACTTAAGAGACTGGAATGTTGCCGCGGCAAGAGCGAGAGGCAGAAAGGAGGTGAGCCACGTCTCTTCCTGTTTTTTCTCCCTCCCCTCACGCAGCCAGCAGCTAGGAGTGCGGAGGGGGTGGGAACACAGGAACAGCGACAAACCCCTAAGATCTCTGGTCCGAATTTAAGTGGCCAGCGGATCTTAGGGGTCGTGTGAAAAGGCCCTCTGTCACTCCCTCCATTTCTTCCCCTTCATGGGCCACTGCCTTGTCATGGCGAAGGGGCTTGAGTAACTCAGAGAAGCTATGAGCTATGCCGGGACGGGCCACCCAAGACGGGCAGGTCATAGTGGAGAGTTCTGACTGAATGTGGTCCACCTGGAGTAGGAACTGGCAAGCCACTCCAACATCCCTTCCAAGAAAACTCCATGAACAGTAACAAAAGGTAGGAGGCTTGCAGTTTTTCAAATGTGGCCAGCATGGCCAGTATGAGGAACATAAGAACGTTAGAAGAGCCATGCTGGATCAGGCCAAAGGCCCATCTAGTTCAGCTGGACTAGATGGGCCTAGATGTGTAATTTTTTCCAGGCTTAAAACCAGGGTACTTCAAGGGCCAGATGCAAGGGAGTGGGATCAGGAGACAGATATCTAGTCTCATGCGCTCCCAAACTCATCTGGTGGGGCCACTGTGAGATACAGGAAGCTGGACTAGATGGGCCGTTGGCCTGATCCAGCATGGCTCTTCTTATGTTCTTATGTTCTTATGTTCCTGTATCTCACAGTGGCCCTACCAGATGCGTCTGGGAGCACACAAGACTAGATCTCTGTCTCCTAATCCCACTCCCCTGCATCTGGCCCTTGAAGTACCCTGGTTTTAACCCTAGAGATGACGTATCTCCATCATGGTTTGTAACCTGTGATGGACTTTTCCTCTAGGAATCTCTCCAATCCCCCTTTGAAGGCATCCAGGCCAGATGCCATCACCACCTCCTGTGGCAGGGAGTTCCACAGACTAACAACACGCTGTCATAAGAACATAGAGGTTGCCCTTAGAAATCATGGGATCTTCAACAACAAAAACAACAATAACCTTTGAACTGCAGAGCAGGAAGGGAACCTGTGTATCAGTGGGTCCAGCTTCTCTCAAGAAGGCACAGTAGGGAACTGAACTCTCTGGCTCCACACCCCGAGACTTAAGCTACTGGATCTAAAACAGCCACTCCTAGACCAATAGATGATCTCCCAAATCCCTTGCAAGGTCCAAATTTATGGTTCTCTGATCCAGCAGCCAATCCAACAAGCAGTTTGATCTTGACATTGAGTCGCCAAACGGAGCCACAAGAGGGGGAAAGCAGAAAGAATGTTCCATTGTTGCCCGATTCTCTAAACATTGGAAGGTTACACGCAGGGAGCTGTTTAGAAAGATCTGTGCTCAACACCCTTGCGTTGGCAATTAAGGGTGCTGGAGCCTAATCAACAAATAACAAAACAGAGGACAGCTTTTTTTCAAACAAGAAAAAAAGGAAGGGAGGTGGATTTTTAAAAATTATTATTGTAGAGTAGAAGCTGGAGCAGCAGGGGGAGCCGTCTGTCTGTTGAGAAAGTCTATATATGCATTCAGTAAGCATAAGCCAAGGATTTTTTTAAAAAAAGAACAGAAATCCAGCAGTTGGCTTTCAAGCAAGGCCTTTTGCCCAGAAACAGCACGCCTCCCATCAAGAGTCATCCGCTATTTGCTACTGCTAGATTGTTCCTGAATCACGCACACAATGACTCTAATCATTGGGGATGGGCTACTTCAAGCACCCAAGGGGGCCTGGTTAAATGGCAGTTCCAAGAGAAATCTGTTGATCTGATAATTACAGGGATTTGCAAATAGGTTAATAGCAGAGGGCCAGAAAAGCTTCTGCAGCCCCATCGACTTGCCCTTTGGGAAGCTAACGGAATAAACAAGGAACTCTTCACTTAAGGAGCTTATGACCCCCTCACCACATTTGAGAAACATCCAATAGAATCCTGTTTGGAGAAAGCAGAATTTGGGGGAACTACCTCTTTGGTCTACAACACTCAGACTGCCTTCCTCTGCAAAAGCAGTGGTGGTGGTGGTAATGCCTACTGAATAGTGGGTGTGGTAGCCGGAGAGATTGGCTATTCTTGATTTCAAGGAGGTGGCAAAGTAATTAACGGGGAGATTAAAGGATCTGTCCAAAGTGCTGCACTCTCCTATCAAAATTGGTTTGACACCAATTGAATTAAAGCCTCGAACAACTCTTTTAAAGTCCAGACTAAAATCCAAGTGGATTCACTGCCCTCATGAAATTGAGGTCGCCAATCTCTGCTGAGTGAGACTGCAGAGAACTGGTCCAAAAGAACAATTGTGCAGCAGTGGATTTTATACAGATTGTGCCATCACTATTTCAGTTTAAACATCTCTCTAGATGCTTTCTGTTAACAAATAGGACACACACTCAAACTGAGGGCTGGGAGAGTAAGAACAGACAAAAGAAAATATTTTTCACCCAGTGTGTTGTTAGTCTATGGAACTCCCTGCCACAGAATGTGGTGATGGCATCTGGCCTGGATGCCTTCAGTGGGGGATTGGACAGATTCCTGGAGGAAAAGTCCATCACAGGTTACAAACCATGATGGAGATGTGTCATCTCCAGGCTTAAAACCAGGGTACTTCAAGGGCCAGATGCAGGGGAGTGGGATCAGGAGACCGAGATCTAGTCTCATGTACTCCCAAACGCATCTGGTGGGACCACTGTGGGATACAGGAAGGTGGACTAGATGGGCCTTTGGCCTGATCCAGCATGGCTCTTCTTATGTTCTTATGAATAGGGGGGGACATCTTCTCCAAAGTTGTCTATTTCGTGGTACTGCCCATTTAAAAAAATATTGCACCATGCTTCCAAGCAAGAAAGAAGAGATCAAAAGGAATGCATAGTATCCAGGAATACTCAAATGGTGCTAGAAGAGAAAGTGAGGGCCTTTTTACACGACCCCTAAGATCCGCTGGTCCCTTAAATTCGGACCAGAGATCTTGAGGGTTCGTTGCTGTTCCTCCGTCTCCACCCGCTCCGCACTTCTTTGTTCTGTCTGCGTGAGGGGAGGGAGGGGGGAAAAGCCTTAGACAGAGACAAAAGAATGCATTCTTACCTCCAGTGCTGGTGGAGGTTGCTCCAACCTCCGTTTACTTCCTGGTTCCTCTTTAAGGGGCGGAGGCAAAAGAAAAACAACAGAAAGAAGCGAGGAGAGCTCAGGCACTCTCCGCATCAAATATTTTTCACCATGAAAAAGCAGGTACAAGAAAAGTGCGCTGGGTCGCGCTAAAGTGGGCGGGGTCGCACTTAATTGTCTGCAAACTCCGGAGCTGGTGGGTAAACATTTTTAAGGTCCGGAGCTTGCAGCCATTTGCGGCAGAGCTTAGGGGTCGTGTATAAACGCCCTGAGTAAAAAAGAAAAGCAAAGTAAAGTGTTCTGCTTATATCCTGCCCCAAAGTGCTTAAAGCACTCTCTGGGTGGTTTACAAATTAATTATACAGGCTACACATTGCCCCTGTCCCCTGGCGAGCTATCTACCAACCACAGAAAGATACAGGTACAACTCAAAAAATTAGAATATCATTCAAATGTTCATTTATTTCAGTAAGTCAACTGAAAAGGTGAAACTAATATATGAGACAGACTCATTACGTGCAAAGTGAGATAAGTCAAGCCTTACTTTTGTATAATTATAGTGATTATGGCGTACGCCGTACAGCTTATGAAAACCCCAAATTCACAATCTCAGAAAATTAGAATATTACATGACATCAATAACACAAGGATTGGAAAAAGAACAATATCGGACCTCTGATATGTATAAGCATGCATATGTACTCAATACTTGGTTTGGGCCCCTTTTGTATCCATAACTGCCTCAATGAGGCGTGGCATGGATGCTATCGGCCTGTGGCACTGCTGAGATTTTATGGAAGACCAGGATGCTTCAATAGCGGCCTTCAGTTCCACTACATTGTTTGGTCTCATGTCCCTCACCTTTCTCTTGGCAGTGCCCCATAAATTCTCTGTGGACTCAAGTATGAGTCAAGTCACCGGTACAACCTAAGTCCAACTTGAGAGCCAATGCCATGATTCCATTCTCCCTTCTTTCCTGCTAGGTCTGCCAAGGAAGCAGGTAAGAATGGGCTTGTGCGTGGTTATCACAGGCTGAGAAGGGGGGAACCCCCATTGCCCTTGTTACCAGTTTCTACAGATTATTTTTGAGTCCGTGTTTGGCTAGGAACCAGTGTTGAATAAGTAAACTGAGATGTACAAAATAATGCAGGGCCTGAGTAAAGTGGATAGAGGGACACACTTCTCCCTCTCACAAAATACCAGAACTAGGGGACATACACTCAAACTGAGGGTTGGGAGAGTGAGAAGAGACAAAAGATTTTTTTTAACCTGGCGTGTTGTTAGTCTTTAGAACTCCCTGCCACTAGTTGTGGTGAATACTTCTAGCCTGGATGCCTTCAAAAGGGGATTGGACAGATTCCTGGAGGAGAAGTCCATCACAGGTTATAAACCATGATGGAGAGGTGTCATCTCCAGGCTTAAAACCAGGGTACTTCAAGGGCCAGATGCAGGGGAGTGGTATCAGGAGACAGATGTCTAGTCTCATGCGCTCCCAGAGGCATTTGGTGGGGCCATTGTGAGATACAGGAAGCTGGACTAGATGGGCCTTTGGCCTGATCCAGCAGGGCTCTTCTTATGTTCTTATGTTCTTAAATTGAAATACAATAAGGAAGCACAAACACTGAACTGTTTAGGTCTGATTTATTGAAGCCAAGCCAAAAGTAACAGTCAGTGGTCTCACCCTGGATGGTGTGAGTGAGCCCTGATCATTTATTCAACATCAGTTTTGATAGATAAGAAATCAGTTCCAGGTTTACCTCGATCTGCATTGTCTTGACGATCCAATTTCCTGAGCCATTAAGCTGTTGATGGTCCAAATCCTTGAGTCAATGTTCCATAGATTGGTGTCCTCTTGTTCAACTGGGCCCAGTCTGGCAGAGACAGGGAATGTGGAACTTCAGACAAAGGGACCATCTCCTGCCCCTCAGGCACAGTTTACCCTGGGGATAATCCTCTCACCCAGGTGTTCTGCCACTTCCCCGGAGTCATATCCTTTCAGTTAATTTACATTCTTAATCTATTCCAGTTCCTATAATTTACCTAGCTAGAATAAATGTTTTGGAGCCTGATTTCTCATAGCATTCACCCTAGTAGTGGAACAACAAGATGGAACAGTTCCCATCACCCCCCATCAGCATACTAAACCAATGGCGCCTGCATGCCAACACAGGCTGCACAGACCAAAGTGACATTTCATAGTCTATCTCTTTTGCTCTGCTTCTCAAGGCAGACTCTGGGACTGAACTCAGTCCAAGAATCTCCGTTCTGTCTGAAAGGGTTACATAATTATCCAGGGTTTGTTCATTCATTCATCCATTTATCTTTTTTTTAATATACAGCTTAGCTAGCAACCATCTCCTTTCCTTCAAGTCTTCTCCCCAGTGTCCTAAAGAGTAGATTTACTTACTCGCGAATATCGGCAAAAATAACCCTATCGGGTCAATTAGTTGTGCTGCAGCTTAATCTTTGCACACGAAGATATTGGACGGACAAGGACTGCCATGCACCCTGCGGCAGGGATCGCAGTGAAGAAAGAGGAGTGGTGTTGATTGAACTTCCATCTGCGTTCCAGAGAGCTGAACTGATTGCTTTGCTTTCTAGAAGGCAACTAGAAAAGTTCGCCCCTACCTTTTTTTCATCCCACTCACCCCACGATGAGAAAGTGCAGCCGCTGGAGAAACTGGCTGCGAAAAGAGCTGGTGGTCTTGGAGTGTTCATTTTCCTGACCCCTGGTGATGTCGGGGCGCACAGCAGTTTGCGAGACAATTAGAACAGATTGGTCAAATTTGACAGCGAGTGTGTGTGTGTGTTATGTTGTTACAGTCATGACCGACTCTGGTTTTTTTGTTTTTTTTTTTTGGTATTTAAGTAATTTTATTGGGTTTTTTTGGGGGGGCAGAGGAGGGAGGGTGTGGGGGAGGGGGAGGAAATACACTATAAAAATTACATTTAGTATATCAAGCTAAAAATAGTGGTTTAACATGTTCACAAATCACCAAATAATATCACAATACTAATAAGTTTGTTACTTCTTGCCATCTTTTCCGGGAAATCTCATCGTAGTCTCCCTTTAGAAAACCGGAGAGTCTGTCAATTTCAATACATTCTCTTATCTTTTTGTGGAAGTTTCTCTCTGTTGGCACTTCTGGTTGTTTCCAAAATTTCGCATACAGTATCCTTGCAGCAACTATTACATGATGAAGTACATATTTCTGGTCATATGAGATATTAACATCTACTATATTTAATAGAAAAAATTCTGGTCTAAGCTCTAACTTAATCTTCAAATATCTTTCTAAAAATAATTTTACCATTATCCAATATGCCTTTGCCTCTTTACATGTCCACCACATATGATAAAAGGTACCACTGTCATGTTTACATTTCCAACATTTGGGTGAGCAATTATACATCTTAGATAAATGGTGGTGGGGGGGAATGCCATCTATAAAAAATGTACCATCTCCCCAGAAGGAAATTAGAGGATGCGTTTCCGAGCTCTGGAGTAAAATCATGGTCACCACATGTCAGGAGCATTGTGTTGTGTTGTGTCGTTATAGTCGTGACCGACTCTTCATGACTCCATATCCATGGAGTTTTCTTGGCAGGAATACTGGAGTGGTTTGCCAGTTCCTACTCCAGGCGCCTACAGCACCTGGTATTCCCTGGTGGCCTCCCATCCAGGGCCAACCCTGCTTAGCTTCCAAAATCAGGTGAGATTGGATATGCTTAGGGCAACTAGGCAGCTATTTGACAGCAAACCACCTGGCAAACAGCGATGAAGCTGCCTGCGCTGATGGTACCACTTTGGAGGAAGGAAGGAAGGAAGGAAGGAAGGAAGGAAGGAAGGAAGGAAGGAAGGAAGGAAGGAAGGAAGGAAGGAAGAAGAAGAAGAAGAAGAAGAAGAAGAAGAAGAAGAAGAAAGGAGCTTTGGAAAAAAGTCGGGAATTGGACAACAGCTCCTATAATCCCCAGGAAGAGGGCCAGACTGGTGGATGAGTTTGCAAGGTTGTCATCCAAAGAACAGCATCAATGTTTTTCCAGGCACTGCAAAACGCTTGCTCCGTTTGCTCCTTAATATAACATCTGGGTGAATACAGAAGGTCTGGGGGCTGCCTAATTTTTGTCCACCCCTCAAAAAAAATAGCTTCACAGGGAAGGCACTGATTTGAGGAAGGTATAAAGTTCTGCAACCCTTTGAAAATAAAAAGGGGCCAGTTTTTTTCAGACCAGTAAGCATCTTACTGCTGTCACTACTGTAGAAGCCCCATATCTACAGGAGAGTGATTCTTAAGTTCCACCCCTATGAAAACTGAAAAATGTGGATTATAGGGAATATTTTTCCAATAGTGTGGAATCACAGTGTGGCTTTCGAACCAACAGGTCCACTACTGATATGGTATTTTCCCTCAGGCAGTTGCAGGAGAAATGCAGGGAACAAGGACAGCCACCTTTTGTAGCCTTCATAGAACTTACGAAGGCATTTGATATGTTTAGTAGGGACGGACTCTTTAAAATACTCCTCCGGGTTGGATGCCCACCCAAGCTCCTTAACATCATTAGGTCTTTTCATGAGGATATGAAGGGCAATGTAGTTTTTGATGGCCTAGTGTCAGATCCCTTCAACATCCGAAGCGAAGTGAAGCAGGGCTATGTCCTTGCGCCAAACTTGTTTGGGATCTTCTTTGCTATCATGCTGAAGTATGTTTTTGGAACTTCAACAGAGGGTATCTATCTCTAGACCAACAATACCTGGCACGACAAAGTTCCAAATAGCATAGTCCTGAATCGAGCTGGAATCCCTAGCATGTACACTTTATTGAAACAGCGACGCCTACGCTGGCTTGGACACGTTGTGAGAATGGATGACGGCCGGATCCCAAAAGATCTTCTATATGGAGAACTAGTGCAGGGAAAGCGCCCCAGAGGGAGACCAGAGCTGCGGTATAAGGATATCTGTAAGAGGGACCTGAAGGCCTTGGGAATGGACCTCAACAGATGGGAAACCCTGACCTGTGATCGCACTGTCTGGAGGCAAGAGATACAGCATGGTCTACATAAATTTGAAGAGGCATTTGTCCAACAGGCAGAGGAAAAGAGGCAGGCATGGAAAGAACAAAACTCGAGGACCAGGAATGAAACAGAATACATCTGCCCCCAGTGCGGTAGAGACTGCCATTCCCGAATTGGTCTATTTAGTCACACTAGGTGTTGTTTTTAGGATCTCTACTCCAGGCATGATACCATAGTCTTTCGAGACTGAAGGATGCCAATGATGATGATGATGATGATGATGAGTGAACACAGACCATAGTATGGTCTCTGGCTCTCTCTACTGGCCAATTGCAGAACTTTATCATTAGAAATATAGATGTCCAGATTTCCAGGAGCTTTTCCTTTAATATATATTATATACTATTTTCAAACTGTGGATAAGTGAATCAGTGGATATGTAATCTCCAACCTTAAAACTGGTGTACTTTAAGGGCCAGATGCAGGGGAATGGTATCAGGAGACAGATATCTAGCCTTGTGCAGAAATGTACACAATACTCCAGGTGCGGTCTTACTATTGTTTTGTACAATGGTATTATAATGTTGGCTGTTTTATTTTCAGTCCCCTTTTGATCATCCCTACCCTAGCATGGAATTGGCCTTCTTCATCGCTGCCACACAGTGGGTAGATACCTTCATGGAGCTGTCCACCAACACACCAAGATCTCTTTCCTGATCCGTCACAGATAGCTCAGAGCCCATGAGTTGATAGAGAACGTTTTTGGATTTTTTACCCCAATATGCATTACTTTACATTTTGCTACATTGAAATGCATTTGCCATTTCGTAGCCCATTCCCCCAGTTTGGAGAGATCCTTCTGGAGTTCTTCACAATCTTCTTTGTGTGTGTGTGTGTGTGTGTGTGTGTGTGTGTGTGTGTGTGTGTGTGTGTGTGTGTGTGTTGTGTCGTTACAGTCGTGAGCGACTCTTCATGACCACACGGAAAAGTTTCGTGTCATCCGCAAACTTGACCACCTCACTGCTTATCCCTGTCTCCAGGTCATTTATGAACAGATTGAAAACCACCGGTCCCAGGACAGATCCCTGGGGCACACACTTTTCACCTCTCTCCATTGTGAAAATTTCCCATTGACACCTACTCTTTGTTTCCTGGATCTCAACCAGTTCTCAATCCATAAGAGGACCTGCCCTCTTATCCCCTGACTGCAGTTTTCTCAGCAGTGAGGGACTGTGTCAAAAGCCTTCTGAGAATCAAGATAGACAATATCCACCGGTTCACCCAAATCCACATGCCTGTTGACCTTTTCAAAGAATTCTAAAAGTTTTGTCAGGCAAGACTTACCCTTACAGAAACCATGCTGGTTTTCTCTCAGCAAGGTTTGTTCTTCTATGTGTTTTAAGATTTTCACTTGGATTAGGTGTTCCACCATCTTTCCCGGGACAGACGTAAGGCTAACCAGAATGTAGTTTCCGGGGTCCTCCCTCCTTCCCTTTTTAAAAATTGGTGTGACATCCGCTATCCTCCAGTCCTCCAGCACTGTGGCCGTTTTAAGAGACAAGTTGCATATAACCATTAAGAGATCTGCAATTTCTTTTTGAAAGGCTAAATATTCCCAGCTCCCTAAGCTGCTCCTCATAAGACATTTCTTCCAGACCCTCAGTCATCTTGGTCGTCCTCCTCTGGCTTCATTCAAGATTGTCAACATCCTTTTGAAATTGAGGCGCACAGAACTGGACACAGTACTCCAGGTGGGGTATGACCAGAGCAAAATAGAGTGGTACTAGCACTTCCCTTGATCTAGACAATATGCTTCTGTTGATGCAAACAAGAATCGCATTGGCTTTCCTGGCCGCTGCATCACACTGCTGACTCATGTTCAATTTGTGGTCCACCAAGACTCCCAGATCCCTTTCACAGGTACTGTTTTCTAGCCAGGTATCTCCCATCCTATATCAGTGCAATTCATTCTTTTTACCTAGATGCAGCACCCTACATTTCCCTCTGTTGAAACCCATTCCATTAGCTTTGGCCCAGCACTCTAATCTGTCAAGGTCCTTTTGGATGTTCATCCTCTAGGGAATTAGCAAACCCTCCCAATCTGGTACTATCTGCAAATTTAATTAGCATACTCTCTATTCCTTCCTCCAAGTCATTAATAAAGATTTTTAAAAGCACTGGACACAGAACAGAACCCTGGGGCACCCCACTGGTCACATCTCTCCAAGCTGAAGATCACCCTTTGGGTGCGATCAGTCAACCAGTCCCAGGAAAAACCTGAAAAAGGGTTGCCACAAGTCATAATTGACTTAATATCACATTATGGTTATTAGTAAATTCAGCATAAGCAACAAACCCCTGTCATAGCTACCGTCTTCAAGCACATCTAATTTTTTTAGGCATTCTTTCATCACGTCAAGCATCCCAGTGACTTTGCAATCAGGTAATTTTTTAAAGGAAATGATCAAAACACTTCATTCCATTTCCAATTAAAGCCGCAACACTGTGCGCAGTCTTGCAACCCGAACAGCAGCTGTTCCTGTAATTAAATACAAATAAGCAAGTCTCTGGATCTAATTCTTAACCTTTGAAACTGGTTCCAAAAATCACATTTTTGTCAAGAAATGAACCTGGGATGGCTTCCAGAAATCATTCCTTGAATGTGGACCATGATGTCAAAAATTGGCCAAGGGCTAGAAGAAGCCTCGGATTTTTCCATGATGCAGAGAAAGTAGAGTTCTTTACCTGTAACTCTCATTCTTTGTGGTCATCCTGTGACTTCACATACCTGGGTATCCTCTGCACCTGCAGAAAACCAGCTGGAGATTTTCAGAGTTTAATTACTCACACCTGTAGACCTCCTCCCCAATGTAGGCCCTCTAGTGCCCCATCCTCTCTGTTTGGTCACCTTGCCTGCCGATGTTGAGAAACTAACAGGCCCAAACTCAACCCTGAGAAAACCGAGGATCTGTTCTTCGGGGGTCCCTCCGATAGGTATAGTGGCCCTCTCCCCAGTTTGGATGGGATTTCTCTCCAGCTGGCGGAGGGATTGAGGAATCTGGGCGTTGTCCTGGACCCAGCATTGGAGTCTCAGGTGGCTGCTGTGTCCAGGGCAGCTTTTTTTCTAACTCAAGCTTATAGCCCAGATCTGTCCTTACCTTGACGAGGGCTCACTGAGAACGATTGTGCAGGCGCTGGTCATATCAAGGATAGATTATTGGAGTACTGAACTGCGGGGAAGTGGCAAGGGTCGGTGGATCGGAAGACCCATTACATCATCCCCAGAGGGAGAGTTTAAGCCACTAAATAGTGCTTCATGGGTTCCAGCTCTGTTAGATTCTTGCAGAGTGGGCCGATCTGAGATCCCCCCCCCCAAGCTAGGAAGCCACTGAGAATGCTTCACTAATTAAGGCAGTCCATAAGAACTTAAGAGGGAATTTGGAGGTTATGAGACCACTAGCGTGGCTTCCAATGAGCACTCAAGTTTTTCCCCCTTTCCTGGTTTGCTTTGGAGATAACTACTCTGCAAAACAAAGCAGCTTAAAAGAGACTCATTAACAAACACAAAGCTTTTTCTCCCTTGTTAAATGGGGGAAGGAATGGAGAGGGAGGAATTCCCTACCCCAAAAGGGGAGGAGGTGGGGAACTAGGAAAGTAGAATAAAATTGCTCTGAAACAGAAAAAAGCAAGAAATAGAAAGTTTTACTTCCCTGTTGCAGAAGCTCTGGCTCAGTAGTTCTCAACCTGTGGGTCCCCAGATGTTCCTGGACTGCAACTCCCAGAAGCCTCCACCACTCGCTGTGCTGGAAGGGGTTTCTGGGAATTGCAGTCCAGGAACATCTGAGGACCTACAGGTTGAGAACCACTGCTGGGTCTAGCTCCAAGCAGCAGCAAGAGAAGAACTGAGAGGGCGTGGCACCAGAGGGCCTATATAGGGGAGGAGGTCTACAGGTGTGAGTCATTAAATTCTGAAAATCTTCAGCTGGCTCTGCACAGGCAGAGAGGATACCCATGTGCGTGTACTCACAGCACTGGGTCTAACTAGGGAGGGGTGGAAGAGTGCATTTGTCCCAGGGTGTACAGCAATCTGGGGGCACCTGGAGGGGGAGCAGGAGGAGGAAGCCATGTGCCATCCAGACAGCAGTCCTCCTTTCGCCCTGCTAAGGCTTGGCGATCCTTAGTCGGGGAGGGGGGGAGAGAAGGAAGCAGGTGATGCTTTTTCCCCCAAGAGGCACCTCCATCGATTGCTCCCCCCTCCTTCCCCCCACCCCCACTAAGGCTTGGCAATTGTTAGCCCAGGGAAAGGAGGAGAGGGAAGCGTGCGATGGAGGTGTTGGTTGGGAAAAAAATCCCATTGCCTGCTTCCCTCTCCTCCTTTCCCCAGGGTAATGATCACCAAGCCTTAGCCGGGGGAAAGGAAGAGGGGGAAGCATGCTTGGGGGGGGGAAACCATCACCTGCTTGGCGCTATCCAAGCGCTGTGCAATTTGCACAGGAGAGACCCCTGCCCTGCTGTTCCCCCAGGATCGGGCACCCCTTGGCTCAGTGGGTGAGACGGTTGGGGGCAGGAGGGAGCGCAAAAACTGACTTTGTCCCCAGGTGCTCCAAACCCTAGCTACGCCTCTGATTCACAGGAGACCACGAAGAAAAATGTACCATCTCCCCAGAAGGAAATTAGAGGATGTGTTTCCGAGCTCTGGAGTAAAATCATGGTCACCACATGTCAGGAGCATTGTGTTGTGTTGTGTCGTTATAGTCGTGACTGACCCTTCGTGACCCCATGTCCATGGAGTTTTCTTGGCAGGAATACTGGAGTGGCTTTGCCAGTTCCTACTCCAGGCGCCTACAGCACCTGGTATTCCCTGGTGGTCGCCCATCCAAGTACTAACCAGGGCCGACCCTGCTTAGCTTCCGAAATCAGGCAGGCGAGATCGGAGGTGCTTAGGGCATCTAGGCAGCTCTGTCAGGAGCATTAGGCCACATAATACAGGCACTCCTCACTTCATGACGGAGTACCGTTCTTATGACTAGGTCATTAAGTGAATTGGTTGTTAAGTGAGGACAGCCAATGCTACCTGCTACCTGCTCTCTTCTCATTTGTCATTGATGTATTACTCTCCAGGAAGACGTTTAGTGCATTGTTCTTCAGATCTCTTCCCTTGGATGTCACAAACCCATCCGCTGAAAAGCCACTGTTTAAAACAAAGCTGAAGGAGGGCAAGGGAAAGGTCACCTACCCCAAGGGACCTGTCTTTCTCTCTCTCCAGGTAACTTTGCCTGGAAAACAATAAATGTTGGAACAGTTAACCTTCTTGACATATTTGTCAACACTGCCGAGAGGATAGTGGGCTGTCCTCTTCCTCCTTTGGAAGAACTATACAACTCCAGATGCTTGAGGAAGACATCTAAAATTCTGAGAGACCCTTCGCATCCTGGACACCAATTTTTTTGAACTGTTGCCATCTGGCAGGAGATATAGGACTCTTAGGTCAAGGACAAATAGACTAAAGAACAGTTTTTATCCCAGAGCGGTATCTAAGTTAAACGCGACAGTTTTAGCACCATCCTAATCAGTTTTTAAGTAGTGTTTTAAATTTTGCAAACGGTTTTAAGAGTTTTTAATATCTTGTATGGTGTTTTATGTGTTTTGTATGGTTCCTTGTTTAGAGTGTGTTGTGGAACAGCACTCTAATTTCGTTGTGCATATCTTGCATATGCATAATGACAATAAAAACTCTATTCTATTCTATTCTATTCTTAGTGGTGGTTGGTTTCTGAAGACTGAACTCCAAGTTTCTCACCAAGGACACTCCTGAACAAAATGGCCCAAACAAAGTGGAATGCATGCACATGTTCATAACTCCCTGGCATGCAAAAGTACCTGGGAAGTGGACAGACTGATCTGAGTGACAAACAGAAACTGGCTTTTAAAGTACTGTACATGCTCAGGTGGGTGGATAATAGGGAGGAACTGGAATAGAGAAGTGGAAAAAAACCCACTAATCTATTTCTTATGGTGGTCATTGAAAAACATCGGGCGGCACAATTCATTTTATTGATGGGGAAACTAGAATCCGGAAATGAAAAACGTGTTTTCATCTTATGGTGGTAATTAACAAACAGTAGTTGGATGATAAGGTTTATATTATTTATTTATTTAAAATATTTTGACTTTGCCTTTCTCCTTAAAAAGGAGCCAGGGTGGCTTACCTCATTGAAAGACAGTATTTAAAGCTTAAAACAGTGAGTATACAAATACTTAAAAGGGTCAAAGAAATACCATGATGAAAACATAAGCAACACCAACACACATTCAAAGCAGTCAAGTACAACAATCTATTTAAATATCCCTCTCAGCCACTTGGTCATTGAGAGGAAGGCTTGCCTGGAGAGAAAGGTCTTTGCCTGCTTGCGGAAGGACAGCAAGGATGGTGCCAGGCTGGCCTCCTGTGGGAGGGACTTCCCAAAGCTAGGAGCAGTGACAGAGAAGGCTCTCTCTCGGGTCGCCACGAAGCACACTGGTGAAAGTGGGAGGCCCAAGAGAAAGACTTCTCTTAAAATCTTAACACTCTAGCAGAGTGCCCCTGTTGTTACTGTGTGCTGCCAAGGCACCTCCAACTCATGGCACCTCTGTGGATGAGTGAGCTCCAAAATGTCCTGCCCCCAACAGCCTTGCTTATTTCTTATACATTCAAGGCCGTGGCTTCCTTTAGGGTGCTAATTCATTTCCTATTGGGTCTACCTCTTTTGCTACTCAAAACGCAGATCTCCTCTTTTCCTGTTGGGTAGGCCGAGCTGAAAGGGAGGGAGGGATGGGATGGGATGGGCTATGGTCACCGGATGCATTTTCTGGTTCAGTAGGGAAGTGAATCTGCACCAGCCAATTCCCACTCCATGCTCTAACCACTGAAAACAAAGGCTATTGAAAGGCTATTTAAAAAAACAGGGGGTAGAAGGGTAGAAATACTAGACCACTTGTAGGTATAATTAAAGTTTATTGAGTATAACCCAGAGAACAAAGAGAAAACAATGTCCTTTGCTAATTCAGAAAAGATAAAAAAACATTTCCAAGTTGAAATGCAGGTCAGGTTGGGCCTGAGGGGGCTCTTCTACTTACTCCCAGCCTGGCACTGACCCGAACGGGCCTGCGAGGATCCACCATGCCTGTTGGAGGCTCCAAAAGGGCTTCCCCGACGAACCGGAAGTGACTTCCGGAAAACAGAAAGTGACCTCCGGATTGCCTGAAAGCACTTTTGAGGCCTACAGTTGCCCGTGCCAGCTTTACAGACAGGATCCAGTCCCCCAAATGTCTCCAGAAGCCTGGTGTCAAATCCCCACTTAGCCACAAAAAGTAACTGGGTGGCCACTCTCTCTGAGACGGACTCGCAGGACAGAGTGTTGTAAGGGTAGAGCGGAGCAGGATTAAAAGCCCAGAGGACAAACCATGACACAATAACCTCCCCCCCCCCACAAGAAATGATTGTGCCTTTTGAAGTGTCATCATCATCACCATCAAGTCAATTATGTGATGGGGGTTCCTGCATGGCAGGGGGTTGGACTGGATGGCCCTTGAGGTCTCTTCCAACCTTATGATTTGGTGATTCTATGAATTCTGACTGATGGCATCCCTTCCCAGGGTTTTCTAAGTAGAGAACATACAGAAGCGGTTTACCATCGCCTGCTTCTCTATCTGCAGGAGACGTCATGCAGAATCCCACTCCCAGCAGCCCGCTCTGCAGCCAGATACTTAAACCACTGAGCTATCCAGTCATAAGTGTAATCCTTGTAATTTAACAACACACACCTCCGCTTTATTTTGTATAACCAATTCCAAGTTCCACTTCAGTGAGGCATTGCACTGCAACAAGGCAATACTGATTCAACTTAAAATGCATTGTTTATATTGATTTGCATTTCGACACCACTTTTCAACCACCAAAGGGACCCGAGCAAAACCACAAGCCCGACTAAACTTAAAATACACCACAATGTATGAAGGAAGGAGCGAGGATGTCATCACACTAGCTTCCAAACTTTGTGTCCAGTTATTGGAGGTAAAGTTCCCAACTCCCTCCCACATGCCCAGATCATGGGCTTGCCTTTTTTATCACCCTCTAAGTATTTTAAAGATTTTATAGTCAATATCTTTTATCAGGTACAGTATTTTAACAGGGGTTTTGTTTGTTTGATGGGGTTTTGTTTCGTTCAGACCTTGTTTATTTATTTTATTTATTTTTGAGTATTTTTACCCCGCCTTTCTCCTTGGAAAAGGACCCCAGGCGGCTTACAGTAATGAGGGACCATATACAGTCTGTCTGGAAGTTGAGTCATGGCTACTGGACTTCTTTTTTGAGAGATAGAAACATTTCGCTCTTCATCCAAACACTGAGAATCTTCACAGACATATACAGTGTTCTGCTTATATACCGCCCCATACCACTACAAGTAGTCTCTGGGCGGTTTACAATTTTTAATTACAGTGTGCATTGCCCCCCCCCCAGCAAGCTGGGTACTCATTTTACCGACCTCAGAAGGATGGAAGGCTGAGTGAACCTTGAGCCTGCTACCCGGGATTGAACCCAGGTCGTGAACACAGTTTTACCTGCAGTACAGGCATTTAACCACTGCGCCAGGAGGCCCAGTCAGGTGCAATTAAGACATACAGTGGACCCTTGTATAACAAACAGCTTGTATAACATAAAAATTGTACAACATAAGAAATTCCAGAGATAGGGGAAATTTGCTTAACATAATCACCTATGGGGAGAATCCGTACAACATAAAAATGGGATTACTCCATTTTCAAGGCATTCCTATGGGAATTTGTATAAAGGAAAATTTGCTTAACATAATTTCATTGGGAACAAATTAATTCCTTTATACAAGGTGCCACTGTATTCCGTTTGAGAACAGGGAAAGAAATTATTTTTTTTTAAAAAATAGTCCCTCTCCACGATTAAAACAGCATCTCAGCAAGGGTAAGGGCCTCCCATCTTAATTTCAACCTCCGCCTCTTCCATCAAGCCAGCCACCCCCCATTCCCCCCCCAGACTGCCTTCTCCATGTGCAGATCAGCAGCTGCCTGGCGTGCATGCAAAGCTGCCTGCCTGCCTGCCTGCCTGCTTGCTTGCTTGCCTGGCGCCCTCCCCAGAGATGGCCAGTGACTATTACATAAGCAAAGGGGGGCTTATGTAATGGTTGCCTCGGGCCCACCTCCTTTGCTCCGATCCCCAGCGCAAGCATCATCAGCTCAGCGCAAACCAGCCTGGCCGCTGCCTCCATTCCACGCCTCTTCCTGACTTTCTACTCAGGTTGGGATCCGGCCTCTCCCACGACCCCGGGCGCGCGTGGCGGGGGGGGGGGTTAGATCCCAGAGGAGAAGGTTCCTCTCCGGGATTTAGGCAAGCGGAAAGGATTTCTTGGGATCCCAAGGTTAGAAAGCGCGGGAGGTTTCCAAGAGGTAACGGGAAGCAGTAGGAAAAAGCCACGGGGAGCCCGATTTCCCTTCCTGTTTGTTTTATTCCCCCCCCCGTCCTAGAGGGCAGAATGGACTCGCCCTCCTCGCTTAAAAGCTCTGAATGAAATATTTACAAGGAAATGGAAGGGTCGAACTATTCTAAAAGGAGGGGGGAGGAGTGATAGCAAGTTAGAAGCGCTTGCTGGGTCGTGCGCAAGATGAAAGCTCCTTTCCCTGAAAAGAAATTAAACGAAAGTGTTAACGGCATTTCGGAAACAATGGCTCCCGTTCGGCTTTCTTCCAGGCCACGCTCTCCACTTTCTTCTTCTCCCTCCTCCCCTTTGGAGCTTCAAAGTGGTACGTCCCGTTCTGCCCCCTCCTCCCTCCGGCGTTCGAGCGAGGCGATTGGCCGGCTGGTTTTTAAAGGAGCAGGCGAGGCGGGCTTTTTTTTTTTCTTTTCTACCCTCCGACCTTGCCTAGCCTGGCCTGCCTTCCCTTCTCACCCGCGGCCCCCACCGGGCGTGTGTTTCTTCCTTCTCCTTATAGGAGCCCTCTTTCTCGGCGGCCCTGAGGCAGCGGTGCCGCGGGGCGCTTCGGAACCACCGAGCCCCGTCCCGGACCGGCGGGGCGGGCGGGCGGGATGAAGGAAGGCGCTGTGCGGCCGAGGCCACGACGACGAAGCCGGCGACTTTACGCGCGGAGGCCGCAGGCGCCACCGCCGCCACCGCTAGGCCCCGCCGCGGCGCTGCCATGGCAACGGGCCGCCGCCACGACGACGACGGCGGCCGCCGAGGGACACAAAGGGCAGCGGAGCGGCGCCTGAGGCGCGCGGAGCGCGAGCGGGGCCCGCCGTTGTTGCCGTTGCTGAGGGGAGCCGCCAAGGCCCTCGCTCCGGCCGCCGCCGCCTCAGACGCCCCCTCAGCAGCCGCCTCCGCCGGAGTGGGCCATGGAGGTGGGAGCGGTCCCCCCGCCGAGCCCCCGGGCTTCCCCTCCGCCTCCCCGTTACCGCCTGGTGTCGGAGATCGGCCGGGGCTCTTACGGGGTGGTCTACGAGGCCGTCTCGGGCCGCACCGGCGCCCGCCTGGCCGTCAAGCGGATCCGTTGCGACGCGCCCGAGAACGTGGAGCTGGCGCTGGCCGAGTTCTGGGCCTTGACCAGCCTGAGGCGGCGCCACCCCAACGTGGTGCGCTTCGAGGAGTGCGTCTTGCAGCGGGACGGCCTCGGGCAGCGCATGAGCCACGGCAACAAGCAGAGCGCCCTCTACCTCCGCCTCGTCGAGACCTCCCTCAAAGGTGAAGCGCAGGACGGACACACGGACACACACACACACACACACACACACACACACACACACACACACACACACACACACACACACACACACCCCACGACCCCAGGGGGAGACCTCCCCAGCCCAAAAGGAAGCGCCCACCCCAACTCCCTAGGAAGGGAGACCCCCCCCACACACACACACCCTCAAAGATAAGCGCCCTTCCCTCCACCCTCTATGAGGGGAGACCCACCCCCACCCCAATGGGAGACCTCCCCACCCCAAAAGTAACCACCCACCCCCACCCTCAAAGGTAAGCGCCCTTCCCTCCACCCTCTGAGGGGAGACGCACCCCAATTGGAGCCCTCCCCACCCCAAAAGGAAGCGCCCCCCCCAACTCCCTAGGAAGGGAGACCCCCCACACACACACACACTCAAAGGTAAGGGCCCTCCCCCCAACTCCCTATGAGGGGAGACCCCCCCCACCCCAATGGGAGCTCTCTCCACCCCAAAAGTAACCACCCACCCCAACTCTCTGTGAGAGGAGACCCACCCCACCCTCAAAGATAAGTGTCCTTCCCCCCACCCCCTATGAGGGGAGACACACCCCAATTGGAGCCCTCCCCCCACCTCCTATGAGGGACACCCCTACCCCAATTGGAGCCCTCCCCACCCCAAAAGTAACCACCCACCCCAACTCTCTGTGAGAGGAGACCCACCCCACCCTCAAAAGTAAGCACCCTCCCTCACCTCCTATGAGGGGAGACCCCTACCCGAATTGGAGCCCTCCCAACCCCCTATGAAGGGAGAGGTCCACCTCAATTGGAGCCCTCCCACCCCCAGAGGTAAGCGCCCTCCCCCCACCCCTGTGAGGGGAGACCTCCCCACCCCCCAAAGGTCACCCTAACCCTATAAAAGGGAGACACCCCTCCCTAGTTGGAGCCCTCCCACCCCCAAAGGTAAGCGCCCTCCCCTCACCCCCTATGAGGGGAGAGACCCACCTCAGTTAGAGCCTCCCACCATCAAAGGTAAGCACCCTCCCATTTGAGGGGAGGCCCCCCACCCCAGTTGCAGCCCTCCCACCCTTAAAGATAAGCAACCTCCCCACCCCCTCAGAGGGGGGACCCCCACCCCAATTGGAGCCCTCCCACCCTCAAAGGTAAGTGCCCTTTCCCTCGCCCCCATGAGGAGAGACCCCCACCCAGTTGGAGCCCTCCCCACCCCGAAAGTGTCCTCCCTCTGCCAGGGGGAGCCCCCATTGGTGACCTCCCACGCCCCCCAGAGGAGAAGACTGCCTAAGTCACTCCTCCAGCCTCCCACAGGTACCCTTTCCTTACAAACACACACAGTTCACCCTTGGAGTAAACTCGGAGGGTGGGGATCTTGCCAATGGGGGCGGGGAAAGTACTATATAGGTATAAACTCCTGCCAACTAGAGACGTAAAACATGGGGGAATTTTGAAGCCATGGAAGGAGGAAAGAAACTAAGCAACAAAAACAAAAAAAGTTTCTGGAACTTTTGCATCTCTACTTCCACCTCCCGTTTTTGTGATGCAATGGAAGGAAGTAGGTCAAGGGGGGGGTCGGATTCTGTATAGCCCTCCCTCCCTACCACCTCCCCCACCAGGCCTGCCTCCTTGCTCTTCTTCGGTTGTGAGTGGCACAACAGGGTCACCTGTTGCAAGAAAAACAGCAAGGCACCCTGGGCCCAATTTAAAGGCAATCACTGGCAAGTGTTTGCTGAGGCTGCGTGCATTTGAAAACATGTACCACACCCACCAGGATGGATCATCATATAAAATGTTGCAAGCCTTACAGTGCCACAAGATTCTGTATTGTTAAAAGTCCAGTGGAGTAAGGTCATGGTGGAGGTGGAGGTCCTGATGTTTTGGACCACAACTCCCACAGTCCTTGATTATGGGCAGTATAGGCACAGGATTTTGGGAGTTGTAGTCCAGAACTTCTGGAGGGCTGAAGGTTCCCCACCCCTGCTTTAGAATCAGGGAGCATTAGTTCCCTGATGCTTCAATACACAGTCCTGTAGGTCTCAAGCAGAAAGGGGGAAGAGGAAAAAGATGGTTTGTTTTTGGACCACTAAATGTGGTGGCAAGCAGGATGAGAGCATCCTCTGGTTCACCTGAGGACAACAGGTTAGTTGGGGAGAGGACACTGGGTGGACAGGATGAAGCTCCCACATCTGTCCTATCAACAGAAGGAAACTGTTAGGGAACTTTTCCCTCTGCTTCAGCTGGTTCCTGCTTCACTCTGCCTAGTCATAGAGCTTATCCTAAAAAAGGAAGGGTGTTTTGTGGTGCTTCATAAGGAGGAGTAGGGCTCTTAGGGATGAAGAATAGAAGAGTATATGATGTAGAGGTTCTCAAACCTAGGTCTCATTAGGGCTTCCATCCATGGGAAGGTTTTCATGTTCTCAATAGAAGATAAATCATAGTTTATTGCATGGGCTCAGTTTAGAAATGTTTTAAACCTAATCCATCATATTTGGGAGTGTCATTGTTATAAAACATAATCCTTGGATAACACATCCTCAGGATCTCCATGTACACAAAGCAGGTAAACAGGATTTCATGTAAAGGGGGGGTTAGATGCAAACCACTGTGTATTATTTCATTGTATGTCAGTTTGTGGTGATCTCAGAGGTAGGTGGAGAGAAAGAATAGATCCCCCATGCAGGAACGACCCTCTATGCCACTAGGTCTGATTCATGTAATTCTTTAGTGCAGATTCTCTCTCTCTCTCTCTCTCTCTCTCTCTCTCTCTCACACTCTCTCACACACACACACACACACACACACACACACACACATACACACTGTACCCTAATTCTTACTTTCTCTCCCAACTAAGGCTGAATCAGTTCCTGAATGGTGAGTGAACACACTTATGTAAATGCAATTGATTCCAAGGTTCCACTGTAGTATAGGCTGCCTGATGGATTAAGGATGCTGTGTGCACAGGTTCGAATCTAGACCCATGGAGCTCAGAAGCAAGTGGGGAAAGGCGAGCATGATTTCCGTAATCCCTATTTCACAGTACTTGCTGGAAATGATAGGAACTGCAGACCAGAAAGTTCTGGAAGCATCACTGTTGGGGGGGAATGGTCTGTGTTGATTAACATCAACTCCCAAAGGTTTCAAGCAAATGTGAGCTTCCTGATTTGCTCACCTTGTGGAGACCTTCCTTAAAGGCAGAATGTGTGGGGTCCATAGCCTTGTGAGTGCAGGGTTGCAAAGTACAAGTCCCTAACTGCCTGATCATAGGAGACCCTGTGACATTTGCATGCGGTTACTAATTGTACACATTTCTCCAAGCAAGTACTTGAGGAAGACATCTAACACCTCAGAGATGTATAGGGTAAACATTTGTATAGAAACATATTGCATAGGAACTATTTTAATCTTGCACTCAATTTTCTGGGACATGTATCTATCATCACATAGCTTGTCCATTTCAGTGTTTAGTATTTTAGGTAGAACAGATTTTTAAGGCCATATACCAATTTTTAGACCTCATTGAATAAGGTTTGGGTGGAGAACAAAGCAAAAAGCAAAGTATAGTGGTACCCCAACTTAAGAGCAGCTTGACTTAAGAGCGGAAAACTGTTGGCATTTTAACTGCTGCCTTACAAATTTTAGATATGGTCTGCTCGACTTAAAAAAATTTTCATTTTTTTATTTTTAACTTATTTTTTCACTTTTTTAGATAGGTACCCCAACTTAAGAGTAGTTCAACTTAAGAGCATGCATTCAGAACGAATTAAATTTGTAAGTTGAGGTACCGCTGTATGCTGCTTAAATACCACTCCATAGCACTTAAAGCGCTCTCTACATGGTTTACAAGTAGTTATGCAAACTATATATTCCCCCCACCCCAGCAAGCTGGGTGCTCATTTTACTGACCTCAGAAGGATGGAAGGCAGAGTGAACCTTGATCCTACTATCAGAAATTGAACCCCAGGTCATGAGTACAGTTACAATACAGTACTGTAGCTGTATTACAGCTGCAAGTTACAAACTGAACTCTCCAGTGAAAGAACAAGATGCATTTCTTCCTTAAGAGGTGCTGCTATTGTCACAAGAAAAAGAGAAAAAAGTTTCACTTTCCTTTTTGTATGTGGGTGGGTATGTTTGGTTCTGTTCTTTCCTCTTCACTAGGCCTCAAAGCGCTGAAAGAAAATACAGGGCAACAAAAATGATTCTGATTAAATTTCATGCCCATTCATTGAAACTTAGTCCCACTTCCTTCTATACATTTACCCCTATTCAATTCTTTTTATGAGAATGAGGTTTTGTTTTTATTTAATACTGTAGAGAGGAAATATGAATTGCTAAGTCTGGATTTTTAAACATTGTTTTGTAGAGGTTTTTTTGTTCCACATAAATTAGTAAGCAGTTTAGGAGATTGTTACAATTATAAATAAATATTTTGTAAAAAGTAAATTTTGTTTGTAATAATTTTTTGGGTACACTATATTTTAATATTCTAGTTGTGATAATTTTATAGCGAGTCAAATTATCCATTGTCATATTTTATGTTCTTAAAGTAACATAATGACTTTCAAGTTGTAAAAGGGCCTGGGGAGTGATAATGTAGGAGTTTTTCTATTTTTCCCAAAATTTCGGTTTTTCCCATTAAAAAGGGAGGGAAATTGGCTTTTTTTCCCAAGCTTCAAAATTTTGGGAAATTTTACATCTCTAGCAGTACAGCATTTTAACCACTATGCAACAAGGAGATAGTTACAGAGTAGCATAACTTATGTCATTGACAGAGTCATCCTAGGTATGTTTAGAACTTCAACCTTGCCTTGAGTAGTCACTCATTCAGTAGCAGTTCTGTTCTGAAACTTATTACTTTCCTGCATGGACCAATCAGATATGAACAGGCACTTCAGTAGCATCATAGAATGGTGAGGTTGGCAGGGGGCTATAAGCCCCCTAAAAGTCCAACCCCCTGCTCCACGCAGGAATCCAAATCAAAGGATATCTGCCAGATGGCTGTCCAAATTTCTCTTGAATGTTTCCAATATTAGAGCACTCACTACCACCTCTTGAGATCATTGGTTCCATTGCCATACTGCTCTAACAGCTAGGAAGTTTTTTGTGATATTCGGCTGAAAGGGTTGTTGTCTTATCTTGACCCCCTTGTTGTGCGTCCTGTACGCTAGGATGATTGAGAACAGATCCTGCTCCTCCTCTCTATGGTAAAGGTAAAGGTTCCCCCTGCACATGCGTGCTAGTCGTGTCCCACTCTAGGGGCGGTACTCATCTCAGTTTTCAAGCCAAAGAGCCAGTGTTGTGCAAGTCGATGGCCATGTGGCTGGCATCGCTGAACACATTTCTGAGCACTGAACACTATTTACCTTCCCACTTTTTATGGCAGTACCTATTTATCTACTTGCATTTACATGCTTTTGAACTGCTAGGTTGGCAGGAGTTGGGGTTAACAGCGGGAGCTTGCTCCGCTGCGTGGCACCCGGGATTCAAAGCGCTGAGCTGCCAACTTTGTAGCTGACAGTTTTCAGTGCTCTAGCCCGCTGAGCCACCACTCCCCAAATATCTAATTGCTCTTCAAATATTTGAAAAATGCTATCCTGTTACCCCCTTAGTCTTCTTTTCTCTAAGCTAAGCATGCCCAATTCTTTATGTCTTTTCTCATATGGCACGTTTTCCAGCCCTCTGATAATCTTTGTCACCCTCCTCTGAACTTGTTAGTGTGATAGTTAAGGCTGGGAAAAGGCCCTAGTCATATGGATTGTATTTGAATTCTATAGACTCCATGCACGTACGTACTAGATCATGATGTACCGGAGGCCTGTGGAGACCTTACTTTAAGTTAACAGGGCTTCACTTCATCAGCCCTTGAGATTCCTAGATGACACCTAAAACTTTTCATCTTCTTTATCCTTTGCCAATAAAGTTCATATCCTTTATACCTAAGAATTGGGTTTTGAGAATGACTATGCAGGTACTCAGCTGCCTTTCCTCTGTTTTGAACTACTCGTCCCATAAGCTTCAGGCAGTATTTCTAGAGTAAGGAATTTAGAGTCCCAAACACCTGGAGGAAACCACGTTGCCTGCTTGTAACATTGGGTGGCTGGTATTGAACAAAGTGCAAAAGGAAACAGCAGCCACGTTTTGTGTGGAGGAATTCTTTAGACCACTGTTGTTTCTAGTGTTTTGTTTCCTCTGCTTTTGAAAGAGTTATTCCCTAGTGTCTCAAATATGGTATTCCATTAGTGTGCTGAGAGGAGCTAGAGAGAGAGAGAGAGAGAGAGAAGAGAGAAAGGGTGTTCCACGTGCTACAACAACGTGCAAAGCTCGAACTCCAGAATACAACCCAGTCCTGGCTTGTGCCAGTCTGCGTGCTGCTCCTCACTGGCCATAGTGTCACTGTGCAGAGCTAGCTTATTAGAGATAAGCTAGTCTCCATTCACGTGTCAGCCAGCAGACTGCTGATGCTGTTCAGCTGCGTGCCTTGCTGGAACTCATGGAGTGCCCCGATGGGCACGGCAGAGGAAGTGTGCAGTGCTCATTTGTTTGGCATCAGCAGCTTTTGAGTATCTAGTTCTACTCAGCATTGTCGCTTACCTCCCCGTGTTTGTCGCTATGCCTCCTCCCTGTACGGCATAGCATGGTGGACCGACCGCTTGCACCTAGAAAGAGATTATGGTGGGTGTGTAAAGGAACATGAACCAACATAATTTCTCATTTGATGTTAATCCCAGAGAGTGGACATAGAGGATCCCCTTTAAAGCTTTTTGAAAACCATGTAGAAAGTGGTATGCTTTCATCTTCCCCTGGCTCGTTTGTGTTTGTCTTGTGCTATTAAGCAGGATGTGACTGAATCCAGCAACCTGAAAGCTTGCTAAGTAACTAAAACTGCTAAGTCCTTTTAGAACAGTAATCAGGAAAAAGCAATTTGAACCTTGTGCACTGAACAGACCTCGGGCACATTATGGCTGGACCAACATGTTTGAGGCTTGGTTACTTTCAGCTTGTGGACTTGGTTATTCAGTCCTGAATAGAAGTTCTACAACAGTGGTGGCCAAGGACTGTGGGAGTTCTGGTCCAAAACATCTGGACAACCAAAGTTTAGCCACCCCTGTTCTACAAGCTTTTTGTGTGTGTTAGAAGTTTGTTAGGCCAGATACAGTATTGGCACAAAAGTGAGAAAGGGGGACAGAGGCCACAGTAGAGCACACTAAGAGGAGAGGGACATGCCCTTTGTGTCGATTCATTTCAAAATTATTACCTCCGGGCCACATCCTATGTCCAACAGCATTGTCTGTAGGAATGAGGGAGACTGCTGTATCTAAGGTAACAGTAGGAAGTATCCAGTGTGCTCACCTAGATCAGTATTTATCCTGTTGAGAACATCTTTAAGCTGTTCCCATAATAATCTTGGAACACGCTGACCTTAGCACACTGATGATCACCCTCCTGTTGAATTCTATTTCAATGCTAGATTGCTTTCCCAACCAGTGGCTGAAAGCACAGAATATAAACAACATTGTTTCTTAAGCGGATGGTGTCGAGCTATGAATGGCGAAGAGCTGAAAACCTCTATGGTTTGCAGTGACATTAACTTGACCCCACAAGACCCTCTTGTTCTGAGTGTAGAGCTAGTTTCTTTTTACATCTCCATTTGCCACTGCCTTCCCTTTCTTTCTTTTGTTCACCTCCAGAGGTGAAAAGTATAATTCAGAATGAATGGCTCAGCTGAATATAAGGTGAAAGAGCATTCTCCCCCCCCTCTCTTCTTCTCCCCTCCCCTGCCCCAGTGTGAAATCAAAATCCTTTGTGGTCCTGGAGGTTTGTTGGGCACACCTTTCATGATGTCATTTTTTGGGGTCTTTTTAAAGGTTTTCACCATTCCTGTTGGCAGGAAAGGACAGCCAAAGTAGGATATGGCCTTCATTTACCATAGTAATAGCCATGGAGACAGACTTGTTTAGACAAATAACCAGCGTTCCTCCCTATCTGTCCACTACCCATTAATGCAGAGGCTGTTGCTGAGATTCTTTGAGCTCTTGTGTCAAGCTGTGTTTAGTCATACTTGGCCTCCTCTCTTTGGAAGCTGTCTTCTGTCTGGTATGTTTCCCAGGGATCCACTGTGAAATGGCTAACTTGCTATAAGATGGCACGAAAGTGTGCTGGAGGTATGTGCGGGTTCAAAAGAGAATCCAGTAGGAAAGAGAGGGGCAAGTTCATAACTTTTTTTAAGGGCACTCAAAAGCATAAGTGTGTGATGATCTTGTCTGGTGACTCTTGGCTATTGGGATATGTGTGCGTACAGCCCTTGTAGAGCATAAAGTGATGCACTTTGGAGTGATACATTGGACTCATGTAGCAATAGGCTGTCAGAACACACTGTCTGGGTCCTGAATACTTGATTTTTTCCCTGCATCTTGATAATAAATTTCTCAAACCGCCCCCCCTTTCCGCCCCCTAAACGGGTTGATAAAATCAGAATATAACCCAGGCTTGTGGAATGCAACAGGCAGACTAATTCCTTACAGGTTGGCCAAATGTGCTTTAAAACAAGACGCTGGGGTTCTCCCCTTCCACCCGAAACAAGACTACCACAAGCCATGAATGAGGAGGGCTTCTGACAGAATGCCTTTGCCTGTCTTCTCAGCATATTTATGGGCTGAGTCACAGGTGAACCTGCCAAGCTCTTCACATCAGCCTTATTGTGCCCCATTGTCTGACTGTAGCAATGCTATCTTACAGTGTTATGGGGAAATGGACAGAGAAGGGGATGAGCCCAGTCATGAGTGTGGCTGCTTGATTAAAGTAGGAGGACTTACGGCATATTTATAGCTCCACGCTATTTGAATAGCGCTTGTTGCATAAGATTATGGCAACACAGAAGGCCTAGCTCTTTGCTTTCCATATTTTCACTGAATTGTCACTCAGTTCAGCCTGGTGACAGGAGATGCTCGGCTAAAACACCTCTGATAGGTGGCGGTCCAACCTGGTCCTAAAATTCTCCATTGAAGGAGAGTCTGACTCAGCCCTAGAGGCAGTTGTCAAATCTGCTAGGAAGTGCTTCCTAATGTTCCGTTGAAATCTCCTTTCTCTTACCTTGAATCATTACTTCTGGCCCTGTACTCTTGAGGTGCTAAACACGAGCAGGCTCCATCTTCCACGAGACAGCCCTTCAATCTCCTGAAGATGGTGATAGTAGGTTGGCTTCGCTGCACCTAAATTTAAATGGGTGCTTTATTATTATTTTCCTATGTATTTTATTGCTGATGGCTACTTGAGCACCAGTGCACCTATTGAGCTATAGTCCTTCTCTGCCAGAAGTGAAGTTCCTTGATATAAACAAGAGGGTCAATCCATTTGCTGTGGATTGGCCATGATTAAAGGATCTTTGTGTGGATGTTGTGTAGTTAGCGTGTTGGGCAGCGCTGTAGGAAACATTCAGAATGGCACCCAGATATTTTTGGTATCATTGAGCAGGTGTCTTGAGTTGATGTAGTCCTCTGTCTCTAATTACAAAACCCATGAGGTCCACATGCCAGAGTAGAAAGTTAAAGAGTCACAAAGGCATTATTAGTATATGTATCGGAAAAGAGTTTCCTAATAGTTTAAATATATTGTCTTCTTTTGTAAAGGAATCTCAGTGTCAGTGTATCTTTTGCACGATGCAGTTCCAGTGGCTTTAAAGAGGGGTCGACAGATTCACAGAGTCCAAGGCTCTTGGTAGCTGCCAGTCAAGAGATATCTCACTTGCACGGTGCTGGAGGTGGGCATTAGGGAACACGAACGGGAGCCTGCTGTTGTCTTCATGTCTTGAAATCACATTGTTGTTTGCTAGATAACCACTGTGAACAATTCTTGTGATTTCTTTCCCCTCATGTTATTGGTTTGCTCTTTCCCATTAACTCAGCTTTTAGTACCTTTTTAGTACCACCTCCATTTAGTTTCTGCAGTAGAATAACAATAGCTGATGTGTAACAGCTCACTGGCATTTATGTCATCGGTGCTTATTAAATTCCTATCTGGAAAGTCCTGCTGATGGAGGTTCTGCTGAAGACCTTAACTTTCCAATTCCAGACGGCTAATTTAGTAGCACTACCACTTTTTTGCATAATAGCTTCCAGGGAGCTTTTTGTAATGAAATACATACAGCCATTCCTCTCCCTCTCTCTTTCTGACACACACCAGCAGCCGTTAAATGGGTAACGCTTCTCTGGGCATAGAAGGCTTGGCTAAGAAGCTGATGCCTAGAAGAGCACTGCTAGTCAGCATGAAGGAATTTTGAAAGCAACTAAGCTGTCTTCTTGATCTAATGTCGGAAAGAGCCAAGACACTGTGGCCTGTTTATGTGACTTTTAAGCATGAATACTCAAATGCTAGCCTCTAATGTTCTTGGGGAGGGATGCTGCTACAAGTGTCTGCTTGAGTTGTCTGCATTTAAAAGTTCCAATTAAGCTTGGTTGATTTCCTGTCTTGCCTGTGCAGTAATTCTTGTCTTCTCTCTCTCTCTTTCTCTGGGAAGGTGAGAGGATCCTGGGCTATGCTGAAGAGCCATGTTATCTTTGGTTCGTCATGGAGTACTGTGAAGGGGGAGACCTGAACCAGTACATTCTTTCCCGTAGACCGGACCCCGCTACCAACAAGAGTTTCATGCTGCAGCTGACGAGTGCCATTGCCTTCCTGCACAAGAACCACATTGTGCACAGGGACCTGAAGCCGGACAACATTCTGATCACAGAGAAGTCGGGCGCTCCCATCCTCAAGGTGGCGGACTTTGGGCTCAGCAAGGTGTGCGCTGGCTTGACTGCTCGTGGCAAGGACGGGGGGAACGATAACAAAAATGTGAATGTGAACAAGTACTGGCTGTCGTCCGCGTGCGGCTCGGACTTCTACATGGCCCCTGAGGTCTGGGAGGGGCACTACACAGCCAAGGCAGACATTTTTGCCCTGGGCATCATTATCTGGGCAATGATAGAGAGGATAACCTTTATTGATGCCGAGACCAAGAAGGAGCTGCTGGGAACCTACATCAAGCAAGGGACTGAGATTGTACCTGTTGGGGAAGCGCTGCTAGAAAACCCAAAGATGGAGTTACACATCCCCCAGAAACGCAGGACTTCCATGTCTGAGGGGATCAAGCAGCTCTTGAAAGACATGCTGGCTGCTAACCCACAGGACCGACCCGATGCCTTTGAGCTTGAATCTAGGATGGACCAGGTTACTTGTGCTGCTTAAACTCAGGTCAAAATGTTGGCGTGCTTTGAAAACCGAGGTAAGTGTCCCACAGGAGTGTGGGGTTTGGATCTCTTTGTTTTCATTGGCTGCAAAGCAAAGGAGAAGGATATATCGCTTCTTGGTAATAACATGGACCTATGCACACCCTTACGTGAGAACAAATGTTCATCTTTTAGGATGGTTGTTACCACGGGTAGTTTTATAAGGAGCTACAGTATATGAAATATAGCTGTTGCTTTAAACAAAAAGGCAAAATCAACTTATTGCTCAGTTAATTAAAGGGCTTTTTGGAAGTACAAAGTCTGATTGAATATTACAGCCTTGCAGGCAAAACATATACCTAGCTTGGTGCTATGAGAACCATGAGGTGCACATTCTGTAAGCACTCTCCCTTCCTATTGGATTCCTTCGGATCTGCCACTGAGAATGCTGCGCCATAGCACTGGAGCCTTTGGAGGAGGGATTTTGAATGTTCTTTCTTCCCTGGCAGGCATATTTGCTGGCCTTCCCTTGCTGCGTACGTTGGGATTGGGAACAGCAGAAGTTACCGCCTTTTCTGCTGCCTCCTCTTGTGTAAAGATCCAAAGCGGAAGGGGGGAGGTCCTGCTGTTTGACCCAGCCCTTTCCTCCACACTCAAAAGAAATTGCAGAAGGTAAAGCTGCCTCTCTCCTTAGGTCTCAACTGGGTAGGGCAGGAGGGCATGCTGACCCCCTCCCTCTGGAGCATTCTCAACATCAACAAGGCAGTTTTGACAATTTCTAGTCTTCAAGACTCAGCACACTGTCAGGAAGACTCTTTATTTATTTATTATTTATTTATTTATTATTTATTTATTTATTTATTTATTTATTTATTAAGCTTATATACCACCCATCTTCCCGAAGGAACTCCGGGCGGTTTACAACAGGAGAAAAATGTAACAATATCAAACAAATAAAACAATTTAAAAATAAAAGACAGTCAAAAACAAAACAATTGGTAAATAACAGTGGGGGGGGGGAAGCAACGGGTTTTTTTTTAATACTTTGGCACGTTCAATATCGCTATGCTGGAGTCACCAGTGTTCTTGCAAATAATAGTCAGGTTCCTTAAGGAGTTGTGTAGTTCTCAAGGGGTATTCTCTTTCCCCAGTAAACTATCCTACGTACACCTGACCATATTTGATTTGGGAGACTAAGTGGAGTCAGATTTACCCCCTTCTGGATTTCTGTGCAAAGGCTTCCTTGTCTCTTGGACTCAAGGAATGTGGTTGATCTTGCTCTGTTCCCCTTTCCTAGAGCAGTAGAAGCCCCCCCTCCCCCTTCTGTGCAGGTCATGTACTCATTGGTCAGATGGCTTCCTCCCTGATAAGCACAGAGGGAGCTGGCTTGGCAGCAGGAGTGTCTTTAGTGCTCACGGGAGAGCTTGAAACTTGTGTGCTGTGTGTTTCTGAACTTGTACAGGGAAGCAAGGCACATCCCATTTTCATTCCAGGCACGGCCAGCAAAGCTCCTACACAACTCGGGGATGGAAGGACCCATGAATCATTTGTAAAATCACACACAAATTGTTGCCAGGGATGTGCATTGCCAAAGTATTTGGCTGAAATTATGGAAAACTGTAGTTATGTTCAAGGGGTGTTCCTAAAATGCTGTTACTGTGAGCATTGAGGCAGGGAAAGTGGATCCATTTTACATGGCTACAATAGTATACATAAGTGAATGCCACCGCACCGTATTCCAGTATGATCTCTGTAGAGCAGTGATGGCGAACCTTTTAGAGACCGAGTGCCCAAACTGCGATTCAAAACCCACTAATTTTTTGCAAAGTGCCAATACAGCCATTTAACCTGAATACAGGTGGTTGTGAAAGGGGCAATGCTGGGTGCCCACAGAAAGGGCTCCGAGTGCCACCTTTGACACCCGTGCCATAGGTTCACAACCACTGCTCTTGAGCATGAAAAGTAACCCTTCTGTAATGTGAATGTGGGTGGGTGGAGACTGTAGAAGACCAATCAAGATGGCATCAGCAGCATGAGCTTCCAAGGTCAGGCCTACTGAACTGAGCCTTGCTAAACTTGCTTAGCTACCTGCCTGGGACTACAGAAACAAGTTGTCATGCACTTGAGCCACCATATAATGCTGGCAGATGACATCTGTCTTGGTGATACAGGAGTTGTGCATGGCTGCTGTGCGGCCCGACCGTTGATTCCTTTTTCTAGGCACGAGGTTTGCATTTGAGGCCACCCAATCTCTCCTTACACTGGCAGCAACCTCCCAGCTGGTCTTACCTGGGAAAGTAGGTGTTCTGGCAGCTTTCTCTTCAAATTTCCTGCAGCTCTAGGGACTGTCTGACCCTCCGACATGCATTCCAGACGTTACATAAAAAGTGAATATGCTGTTCCTTCCACTGTTTGCCATGCTCCGAAATAAGAATGCTACATGGGTTGTTGCTTGCTACCTGTGCTAGCTTCTGGAAGGCAGTATTCAGTGGGTGCTGTTCCAGATCAACAATCCATGTGCAGTAGTGTATATTGGTCAGGCTTGACAAAAGAAAGTGACAGAATTAGCTCAGTTCTTTTTGCACTCAACTGTTCACAGGTTTTCAGGCATTTCTTTTGCTTGTAATCACTTTCTATATTTGGTCCTAGGCCTTTAAATGCAAGGAACAAAACTTTGCTTCAGTTTTGTTCCTTGCATTTGCTCCTTGCTTCAGTTTTGTTCCTTGCTCAGTTTGGATGTCATGCCGTCGAAGGCCTTGCAGAAGGCTTCGGTGTGAGCTGTCCTGTTCCCAAATCCAGGGAGGCTGGTGTTTTATCTCTAAAAAGAGGGAGAGTGCTTTAATGCAATAAAAGGAACTGAATTTCAGGTCCCATTAAAAATTCCAATTTCCTGCTGGAGAGATTTGATTTTAAGAATGCTTTCCCCAAGTTATGCTCCACAGCCACTAGTAACCTATTGTTCATCCCAACTAGAATAGAACCATTGATTTAGAGCAGTATAGCAGTGGAACCCATGACCTCTGGGGGGAGGTGGTGAGTGTTCCAACGCTGGAGGCATTCATGAGAAATTTAGACAACCCCCCTGGCAGATATCCTTTGATTTGTATTCCTGCCCCGAGTAGGGAGTTAGACTTGATGGCCTTGTAGGTTTCTTCCTTACTCTATGATTCTGGGATTTATGTAAGTCTTGATTTATCATCCAGAAATTGATTCCATACACCTCTGCTTAGTTAGGACTAGTAATAGGATAGAGGCCCCTGTGACACACACAGACTTTGTATATTCCGATCAAAATGCATCTTAGTGCCGTATCACCTTTGGAGACATGGAATGTCTCTGGGGCCGTTGCCCGGGGTAAAAGTATGAAGGGTTCAGCACCATCACGAGCCAGTGCTTCTGTGAGTATTCTAGGACAGTGGTCCCCAACCCCCGGGCCGCGGACCGGTGCCGGTCCGTGGACCGGTCGGTACCGGGAGGCCGGGGAGGCTCCTCCCCTTTTCTTCCGCCGCCCTCCTCCTCCTCCTCTTCTCTCCCGCGGGCGGCCGGTGGAGGAGGAAGGCTGGAGGAGCACAGGAGGAGCCGCTGCCGCCGCCTTTGCTTCCCTGCTCTGCGCGGCAGCGGCGGCGGCGGCGCATCCTCCTCCTCCTCCGCCCTCCTCCTCCTCGCCCTCCACCAGCAGCAGCAGCAGCAGCAGCAGCCACGGCGGCGGCGGCGCGTCCTCCTCCTCCTCCTCCTCTTCTCTCCCACGGGCAGCCAATGGAAGAAGAAGGCTGGAGGAGCGCAGGAGGAGCCGCCCGCCGCCCGAGGGACAGAGAGCGCGATCATGCGGCTGCTGCCCCGGCCACCTCCGCCGCCCGCCGCTGCGCTTCGCCCTGGCCTCCTCCTCGTCATGCTCCCTGGTGGCCTTTGCGCGCCCGGTTCTTAGAGCAGGACGGTGGGGGGTTGGGTTGGGAGGAGGCGAGGAGGGGCGAGCGGGCCAAACGGGGTTCGGAGAAAGGAGAGCCCCCCTCCCCCTTCCCCCTTCTTGGCTGGGCTTCGGGTCCTCTGGCGCCTCCTTCCCTCTCGCGAGAGACCTGGGACGATACTTGGCGAAGTGGGTGTTGGGGGGGAGGAAAGGAGCCGCGGGCCGGGAGGGGAGGGGGAGGGGGCTCCTCATAAGAGGGGAGGGGGCGGCGGAGCGGCCGAAAGCAGCCGGGCAGGCAGAGCATCTTCCACACACACGCGCGCGCGCACGCCCCCTCCCCTCCAGACCCCGGTTCCACCACCCCCGGGGGCGCCTCCTCCTCCTCCTCATCAGCCCTCTTCAGCCCGGCTGAAGGAAGGGGGCGCGCGCGCGCGGGCAGAGGTTTCACTGGCTCTGCCTTCTCGCCTCGCCCGGCCCGGCGGCGCTTGACAGGCGGCGGACGGAGGGAAACGGAGGGGGCGGCGGCGGCGACTGACGCTGGTGGTGCGCGCCAGGGCATCCTCCTCCTCCTCCTCTTCCTCCTCAGCGCCGGCCGCCCTTTCTCCTGAGGGGGAGGCAGAATTAAGCGCGCGCGCGCACGTGTGTGTGTGTGTGTGTGTGTGTGTGTAGCTTCTGAGGCGGGTGCGGGGGTGGGACTGCACAGCGGTGGGCGAAGGCTCGGCCGCGTCCAGGCGGAGGAGGTGGAGGAGGAGGATGTGCCTGGCCGGCTAACGGTCCCCTTTGGCTCCCTCGCTCTCTCCCCCCCGCTCACGCCTCCCCACCCGCCCCTCCCTCGACCCTCCTCCTCCTCCTCCTCCCCCCCTCGGCCAGGCTCTTCTCCACCCGCTGCCTCCTGCCCACCGCCTTCTTCTCCTTCGCCTTCCCTCTCTCGCGTCCTCCAGCGGCGCCCAGCCCCGACGACCTGCGAGCCCGCGGGCGGAGAGGGCGGCCCGAGTCCCCCAGCAGCCCGTGGCCAGCCGGCCGGGCGCTGCCTCCTCTTCCTCCTCCTCCTCCTTCTCGGCCGCCCGAGGGACAGAGAGCGCGGTCATGCGGCTGCTGCCCCGGGCGCCTCTGCCGCCTTCGCCCCTGCCGCCGCCGCTGTGCTTCGCCCTGGCCGACAGGAGGAGGAGGTGGAGGCCTGCCCGCCCAGGAGCCCCGGGCTCCCCCCACCCCGCCCGTGCGCGCGGGGGGGGAGCGGCACGCCCGACGTCCCCAGCCGCCGCTGCTCCCGTGCCCCCCCGCAAGGCACACACGCCAAGCCCCCCCGCACCCCCTCCTCCCTCCCCCCATCCCCCGCCCCCACACACACCCTCCCCTGACCCCCCGCACCCCCCATCTCCCTCCCTCCCCACCCCCAGCCCCGGGGCACGGAAAAATCATCAAATATTTTCCGGTCCGTGGGGACAAAAAGGTTGGGGAGCACTGCCCTAGAGCAGTGTTCCCCAACCCCCGGGCCGCGGACCGGTGCCGGTCCGTGGATGAATCGGCACCGGGCCGCCGCAGCGCCACCCCCCGCAATCGCCCCCCCGCCGCTGCCGCAATCGCCCCCGCCCCACCGCCGCCGCCGCGATCGCCCCCGCCCCGCCGCCGCAATCGCCCCGCAATCACCCCCGCCCCCGCCGCCGCCGCAATCGCCCCGCAATCGCCCCCACCCCGCCGCCGCCACCACGACCCCCCCGCGGCCGCAATCGCCCCCGCCCCGCCGCCGCAATCGCCCCCGCCCCGCCGCCGCCGCAATCGCCCCCGTTCCGCCGCCGCCGCCGCTATCGCCCCCGTCCCGCCGCCGCCGCCGCGACCCCCCCCACAATCGCCGCCGCCCCGCCGCCGCCGCCACGACCCCCCGCAATTGCCCCCGCCCCACCGCCGCCGCCGCGACCCCCCCCCGCCGCCGCAATCGCCCCGCAATCGCCCCCGCCCCGCCGCCGCCGCCATGACCCCCCGCAATCGCCCCCGCCCCGCCACCGCCGCCGCGACCCCCCCCCGCTGCCGCAAACGCCCCGCAATCGCCCCCGCCCTGCCGCCGCCGCGACCCCCCCCGCAATCGCCCCCGCCCCGCCGCTGCCGCCATGACCCCCTGCAATCGCCCCCGTCCCGCCGCCGCCGCCGCGACCCCCCCTCCGCCGCAATCCCCCCCGCAATCGCCCCCGCCCCGCCGCCGCCGCGACCCCCCCCAATCGTCCCCGTCCCGCCGCCGCCACAGCCCCCCTGCAATCGCCCCCGTCCCGCCGCCGCCGCCGCCGTAACCCCCGCAATCGTCGCCACCCCGCCAGAAAGAAAGAAAGAAAGTAAGTAAGGAGGGAGGGAGGGAGGGAGGAAAGGAAGGGAGGGAGGAAGGGAGGAAGGAGAGGAAGAGGAAGGAACAAAGAAAGAAAGAAAGAAGGAGGGAGAAGGAGGAAGGGAGGAAGAAAGTAAGTAAGTAAAGGAAGGAGGGAGGGAAAGAAAAAGAAAGGGAGAGAAGGAGTGGGGGAGAGAGAGGAAGAACGAAAGAAGGGGGAGAAAGGAAGAAAAAAGGAAATGAGGAAGAAAGGAAGAAAAAGAAAGGGAGGGAGGGAGGGAGGGAAGGAAGGAAGGAAATAAAGAAAGAAAGAAGGGAGAGGAGAGGAGAGGAGAGAGGAAGAAAGAAAAAAGAAAAGGGGGAAAAAGAAGAAGAAAGGAGAGTGGGAGGGAAGGAAGGAGAGGAAGAGGGAGAAAGAAAGAAAGAAAGAAAGAAAGAAAGAGAAAGAAAGAAAGAAAGAAAGAAAGAAAGAAAATGAGGAAGGAAGGAAAGAAAGAAGGGAAGGAAGGAGGTAGAGTGGGAGGGAAGGAAGGAAGGAAAGAGGGAGGGAGAGTGAGAGAAATAAAAAAGAAAGAAGGGAGAGGGAGGGAGGGAGAGAAAGAAAGAAAGAAGGAAGGAAGGAAGGAAGGAAGGAAGGAAGGAAGGAAGGAAGGAAGGAAGGAAGGAGAGTGGGAGGAAAGAAAGAAAGAGGGAGGAAGGGAGTGAGAGAAAGAAAGAAAAGAAAGAAGGGAGGGAGGAAGGGAGGGAGGGAGGGAGAAAGAAAAGGGAAAGAAAGAAAGAAAGGAGGGAGGGAGGGAGGCCTCATGTCAAGGAAGGGCAAAGGGTCCCAAGACCTCACGGCGGCTGGGTAGCCCCCGGGGGAAAAAATGAGAGGAAGTAAAAACTGTTTCCTTGCAGCGATGCCAAGGACTCATCGCACAACACTGGCTCTTCGGCTTGAGTACGGAGATGAGCACCGCCCCCTAGAGTGGGAAACGACTAGCACGCATGTGCGTCAGCGGCCGGGGGGGGGGCATTTACATTTTTTATCTTATTAAATCAAAACAAGCGGGCCAGGGAAAAATTATCAAGCATTTACCGGTCCACGGTGATAAAAAGGTTGGGGAGCACTGTTCTAGGAAACCAGTGCATGGAAGAAGTCTTCGTCCTCGAGACAGACAGATAAGAGTGCAAGTTTAAAGGCACCTTGTTTTCATCTGTGAACTAAGCTTTGATGTAATGACAGCTGTATCTCGCAGTTGCTCAATAAAATAGTAGGGCTATGAGAGCATGCTGCAGGAGTCCTTTTCTTTCCCTAGGAGTTGGGGAGGTGACAGTGTTATCATCCAAGATCCCTCTGATTTTTTCTTCTCCCCACACCCCCTTTTGCCATCTGTGGTCACTGGGGCTCTGTTAACGTACTGCTGAGTTGCATAACCAGGCTATGTCCTCCAGGGGAAGTCCTTCCTACCCATCTCTTCCAAATGGGAAATGCAAATGTAATGAACACACTGTGAGGAGACAGACCTGCCCTCCAGCTGTTTGTTGTAAGGCCCAGCTGCCCCTTCCAACCGCCCAGAGCCCTTCCCCCCCTTTCCAGGACCTGAAAGGCTAATGAGGCCCCATCAAAGTCACAGCTGCAGGAGAAGGGACTGTCCCTTACATAACAGAGATGACTGTGCAGGACAGACTATCCTCTTGTTTACTTCTGCTGAGCGGAAGGCGGGCATTGTTTTCACAGAGGGGGGTTACTCTGCTTTTTGAGGGGAGGCTTCTGCGGTTCTAGCGATGGTGTTGATTTAGCCTGGCAGAATCCCTAGCTGAACACATCAGGCGTCCACGGGGACTGAAGTTTGCTGCAGTTCTGTTGACAAGAGTCAAGTGGCCTTGGCCGTAACCATAAACTGCCTTGTACCAAGTCAAATTAACCTAGTATCTGCAGAGACATTTTCCACACCCTCCTTGATTAATCCATTTAAATTGCAAATGCTAGGAATGCAGCCTGAAACCTTTTGTCCATCACCTTTGGATTCCATTGAATGGGCTCTCCTTTTTCTTCCCTTCCCCTTTCATGCCAGGGCTGAGATAAGCAGGAAGCCATTGTGGCCCAACATGGGGCTCTTTGTCTCTCTTCCTGGGATTAGCAAGTCATGTAAAGACACACCCTGCTGTTATCTCTAAAGCATAGTTCCCCTGGGACCCTGTATGGAAGTTAATTCCCTCAAGCCAGGTATAAGGGAGATGTCCCTGAAACACACCCCAGAGTTCCTTCTTAACCTAGAGTTGTGATGGTGGATGTCTTGTAGGCACCTTGGCAGAGGCATCTTCCAAATCTCATAGTGATGACTTGGAAAGGGAAGAGCTTCCAGCCAGTGGAAGTTGAAATTTTGTATGTTCTGGGTTGTCATGTAGGTTGCTGCATTCCTTTATCAGTACAGTATTACCTTGTATAAAGGAATTAATTTGTTCCAAATGAAATTATGTTAAGCAAATTTTCCTTTATGCAAATGTCCCATAGGAATGTATTGAAAACAGAGTAATCCCTAATCGCAACCATTTTTATGTTGTACAGATTTGCCCCATAGATGATTCTGTGAAGCAAATTTCCCCTATCTCTGGAATTTTTTATGTTATACAGATTTCATGTTATATAAACTGTTTGTTATACAAGGGTCCACTGTACCTTGGGAAGGAATTGCTCTTTCTCCCATGATGCAGTGGGGAACGGATATAAAAACTTGGTAGAAATGGTGCCGTGTGTGACTGGATCACAGTCACGTATGCCAGCATTACAGGCACAATGGGTACTCCTTTTGCTCTACAGAAAGAGTGTCCCACGGCCTTATCCAGCTCTCTTTCAATCCGAATGGAGTCTCAGCTGGGTTTGTGGACCTCACAGCCTTCTCTCTCACACATTCAGTTCTGGAGGCAGTCTTTGCTTCTGTCGGAGCCGTCCGCATGCATAATCTTGCACAGGTTTATGTAACCTTTTGCTGTGATCTGACTTGGTTCTTCCTATACTGATGAATTGCAAGGATTTGGATGGCTTGTTTGAGTGGAAATCCTCTGAGGTTTGGTTCATGTTGCTCTCCTTCATGATCTCCACAATTATAAGGGAAATCTGAAGCTTGAAAGCCATGAATCTGACTTGGTTCGAACAGTCCCTGGAACAATCTTTATTGAGGAATGGTCAAATGAGTGTACTATCGATATTATGTGGCAGATCTATTCTTTCTTTTCTCTCCATTCTCTGATTTCATTAATTGTGTTCTGCACCAAATAGTGAATGTGTGGGGAAAACAAATGGGTCAGACAGTGGGAGATGAGAAGAGGCAGGAACTGTATCCCACATATCAAAATATGACCTAGAGGTGTATCCATAATATGGAAAAGGAACCTCTGTCCTGCAGCTGTTCTCCTTTTGTTTTGTGATTATTTCCTCTGCTAGCCTCTGTACAGGAACTTTCTTTCTAGAGAGAGCTGCTATGTCTGTCAGATATCTTCAGCACTTCATTCCACTGTGTTATGGGGAACGGAGATGAACATGTGGTTGAAACCAGTTCCAAAGGAGAGCACCGGTGGAACTGCCCTGGATTAATAAAGCCAGGGAGCCAGTGGAAATAGGAGGTGGATTCATGCTGTCTGTCACTGTTTGGCTTGCAGAGGTTTTAGCTATGGATTTGTGTTTCTGTAAATTTGCCTCACCCCTGGTTTGATGGATGACCTGTGTGAGATTGGGACTACTCTTTACAGTAATACCAAGGATCCCACAGTCACACAGAAGAATTTTCAGAGGAAGAAACCAGGTCAAAAGACTTAAAAAGATCCCCTCTTGAAGAGTGCTTTCTGTTTTCCAGTGTCTAAACCAGACAGTTACTTGTCTTTCCACTTCATCTAATTCTGTAAAATATGTGGTCCTCTTCCATTTAATGTTTCCGTAATTACAGCAGCCTCAGTTGAACCCTTCCTTGCCACATAAGCGGCCAGCTTTGGACTCCAGTTTAAAACGCACCCTTGCCAAACCTAATAAGAGAATCTGAGCCCAAGAACATCCATTGCTAATTAATGTGGACTCTTAACAATTGTTTTCTGATTTAGACTTCCTTCAGTTAATTGATCCCTCCACTGAGGGTGTTACCCCAAGGAACGTGCTTTCTTCGTGTAGATGCTGAAGTAAGAACTAGCCCAAACTTCCCTCCCAGAGGACAAGGAAGGTGCCTGAGTTACAGGCCTGGTAATTGGCTTAATGCCTGTTTGTCCTCCTAGATAGGTTGTCTGGGTATTGAGGTCTCCATAGGGTTGGTGGTGCTTGTCTTCTAGTGCCAGTTCAGAAAGGAAAAGAATACTTCAATAACTTTTGAAATTATTTAAACTGTTATAAGTGCACTCGGAATTAAAAGCGATTGGTGGTACTATTAATTTAATGCATATTAGAGTGTGGTACTATTAAATTAATGCATATTATTAGTGTTTCATAATGCATCTTAGTTAATCCTTGCAGCATTTCTGAAAAGATCAGCAGAATTGTTTCCATGCATTGTTTCTGTATTGCATTAAGGTCACAATGAGGTAGAGAAAGATGAATTTCACATGACAATTATTTCTGCTTATTCTTTCTTTTTTTTAAAGTTATTTTTATTTAAATGTGATCTTTTATTTTCAGTAGCCTATTTTATTATGAAAATGATGTTTACTTTTTAAAAAGCACTTTGTGATGATAGTTTTAATCTACAATATACAAAGATAGGAACAGGTGACAGGCATAGCTAGGGTTTGGAGCACCCCCTCCTGCCCCCAACTGTGTCTCCCCCACTGAGCAAGGGCTACCCGATCTTGGGGAACAGCGGGAGAGGGGGAGTCTTTCTCAGACCCTCTTTTTTCTCAGTCTTCCAGACAAGGCTATGCAAACTGCACAGCGCTCGGATAGCGCCAAACAGGCAATGTTTTTAAGCATCACCTCCATAGCACGCTTCCCCCTCCTTGGCAATCCTTAGCCTGGGGAAAGGAGGAGAGGGAAGCAGGCGATGTGATTTTTTTTTTCAAAGCAGTACCTCCATCGCGCACTTCTCTCTCCTCCTTTTTCTGGTCTAACGATCGCCAAGCCTTAGGGGGGGTGGAGGGGAGGGGGGAGCAATCAGTGGAGGTGCTGCTTGTTGCTTCCCTCTTCTCCTCCCCCCCCCGACTAAGGATCGCCAAGCCTTAACGGGGCGAAAGGTGGCCTGCTGGCAGGGTGGCACATGGCTTCTTCCTCCTGCTGCCCCTTCAGGCGCCCCCAGATTGCTGCGCTCCTGGAGGAAATGCACTGTTCTGCCCCTCCCTAGTTACGCCAGTGACAGGTGGTACCTTGATTGGACCACTATAAAATTAAAAACATAACCTGTTCCTGCATTTGTATTATTTTGGGGACCTCATGGATTTCTTAAAAGTTATGTAACTCAAAGCCAAAATGTGGCTTGTAAATTCTAATTCTTAATAAGATCATAAGATCATAAGAAGAGCCATGCTGGATCAGGCCAAAGGCCCATCTAGTCCAGCCTCCTGAATCTCACAGTGGCCCCACCAGATGTGTTTGGGAGCGCATGAGACTAGATATCTGTCTCCTGATCCCACTCCCCTGCATCTGGCCCTTGAAGTACCCTGGTTTTAAGCCTGGAGATTACACATCTCCATCATGGTTTGTAATCTGTGTTGGACTTTTCCTCCAGGAATCTGTCCAATCCCCTTTTGAAGGCATCCAGGCCAGATGCCATCACCACATCTGTGGCAGGGAGTTCCATAGACTAACAACGCGCTGGGTGAAAAAATATTTTCTTTTGTCTGTTCTTACTCTCCCAGCCCTCAATTTGAGTGTATGTCCCCTAGTTCTTGTATTTGGTGAGAGGGAGAAGAGCTTCCCTCTATCCACTTTACTCATGCCCTGCATTATTTTGTACGTCTCAATCATATCCCCCCTCTGGCGCCTTTTTTCCAGACTAAAGAGCCCCAAATCTTTTAGCCTTTCCTCATAAGGGAGATGCCCCAGCCCAGTAATCATTTTAGTTGCTCTCTTCTGCACCTTTTCCAGTTCCACTATGTCTTTCTTGAGATGCAGTGACCAGAATTGTACACAATACTCCAGGTGGGGCCTTACTATTATTTTGTATAATGGCATTATAATGTTGGCTGTTTTATTTTCAATCCCCTTTTTGATAATCCCTAGCATGGAACTGGCCTTCTTCACTGCTGCCACACCAAGATCTCTTTCCTGATCTGTCACGGATAACTCAGAGCCCATGAGTTGATAGATAAAGTTTTGATTTTTTTGACCAATATACATTACTTTACATTTGGCTACATTAAAACGCATTTACCATTTCGTAGCCCATTCCCCCAGTTTGGAGAGATCCTTCTGGAGCTCTTCACAATCTTCTCTGGTTTTTACCACATGGAAAAGTTTTGTGTCATCTGCAAACTTGGCCACCTCACTGCTTATCCATGTCTCCAGGTCATTTATGAACAGATTGAAAAGCACCGGTCCCAGGACAGATCCCTGGGGCACACCGCTTTTCACCTCTCTCCATTGTGAAAATTTCCCATTGACATCTACTCTTTGTTTCCTGGATCTCAACCAGTTCTCAATCCATAAGAGGACCTGCCCTCTTATCCCCTTACTGCATTTTTCTCAGCAGCCTTTGGTGAGGGACTGTGTCAAAAGCCTTTTGAAAATCCAGGTAGACTATATCCACCAGTTCACCCAAATCTACATGCCTGTTGACCTTTTCAAAAAATTCTACAAGATTTGTCAGACAAGACTTACCCTTGCAGAAGCCATGCTGATTTTCTCTCAGCAATGTTTGTTCTTCTATGTGTTTTAAGATTTTCTCTTGGATGAGGCTTTCCACCATCTTCCCTGGGACAGATGTAAGGCTAACTGGCCTGTAGTTTCCTGGGTCCCCCTCTCCTTCCTTTTTAAAAAATTGGTGTGAAATCTGCTCTCCTCCAGTCCCCGGCACTGTGGCCGTTTAAAGAGACAAGTTGCATATTACCATTAAGAGATCTGCAATTTCATTTCTCAGTTCCCTAATAACCCTTGGGTGGATGCCATCTGGGCCCGGTGACTTGTTAATCTTCAATTTATCAATTAGTCCTAAAACATCCTCTCTTTTAACCTGTATGATTTAATTCTTTAGTCAAGAGGGGCCGTTCAGGCAGCAGAATCTCCTCAAGGTCGTCTGTCGTGAAGACAGATGCAAAGAACTCATTTAATTTCTCTGCAATTTCCAAGTCCTCCTTAATCTCCCCTTTTCCTCCCTCACCATCCAGAGGGCCAACTGGTTCTCTGGCAGGTTTTCTACTTCTAACATATTTAAAGAAGCTTTTATTATTACCCTTTATATTGCTAGCTATGCGTTCCTCAAAATCTTTCTTTGCCTCTCTTATCATCTTCTTACATTTCTTTTGCCAGAGTTTGTGTTCCTTTTTATTTTCCTCATTTGGGGAGGATTTCCATTTACAGAAAGACCTCTCCTTGCGTTTTAGAGCCTCTATAACTCGTTAACCATGCCGGTGCCATCTTGGACTTAAATGAGCTCTTCTTTCTTTGTGGTATGCACTTGTGCTGGGCCTCTATTACCGTTGTTTTAAACAGGTTCCATGCACTCTGAAGAGATTGGATTCTTCCAACCTTCCCCTTCAATTTCTTTCTATAACTAGTTTCCTCATCTGAGGGAAGTTTGCCTTTCGAAAATCAAGGGTTTTTATGTCTGATTTGCTTGACACTCTTCCTCCAACATGCATGGCAAAGGAGATTGCAGCATGGTCACTGTTCCCCTGAGGCTCAGTGACATTCACATCCCTGACCAGGTCCTGAGTATCTGTGGTGGAGTAGACCTTCTGTCAATCTCCATTCTGCTGGATTTTACCCCTTCTTTAACATAGATGGCCACTCCCCCTCCAACTCGGCCCTCTCTATCCCTTCTATAGAGTTTATAGCCTGGGATTGCTGTATCCCACTGGTTCTCTACATTCCACCAGGTTTCTGTTATGGCTATTATATCTATGTCATCCCTAGCTGCCAAATGTTCAAGTTCTCCCATTTTTGGTCGGAGGCTTCGAGCATTGGCGTAGAAGCACCCGTACAGTGGGTTCTGCTACAACAGCTGCTGCTTTGTTCTCCCCCCCCCCCACAGCTATTATTTTCAGTAGACAAACTATCACATTCCATTATTCTCCCAGTACTAATATCTGCTATGTCATCTCTATGTGTTTCTCTACCCTTTCCAACCTCATTCCCTGTGGATGAGGTGCTCCGAACCGGATGCCACTCAGCTCCTGTCGGCTTTCCCCCAGTTATCAGTTTAAAAGCTGCTCTGCAGCCTTTTTGAGGCTGAGTGCCAGCAATCTGGTCCCATCATGATTCAAGTGCAACCCGTCCCTCCTGAACAGGTTTGGCTTGTCCCAAAATGTTCTCCTGACAAACCTAAAGCCCTCCTCTCTACACCATCGCCTCATCCACGCATTGAGGCTTCTGAGCTCTGCCTGCCTGGCGGATCCTGCACGGGGAACAGGTGGCACTTCTGAAAATGCTACCTTGGAAGTCCTGGACTTCAATCTTCTTCCTAACAACCTGAACTTGGCTTCCAAGACTGACTGCTTGGCCTTCCCGACATCATTGGTACCACCATGTACCATGACCACGGGCTCCTTCCCGGTTCTTTCTAACAAGCTATCTAGATTTCTCGTGATGTCTGCAACCTTTGCACCTGGCAGGGAAGTGACCATACGGTTATCATGCTCATCACAAATCCATCCCTCCGTATTTCTAATTATAGAATCCCCTAGCAGAAGGAGCTTCTCCCCTGCAGCCTGTTCTTCTACATGTACCTGATCCTGTATCTCATCAATTGTGATGAGGGAGATATCCTCAGGTGGAACCAGTTGTTCCTCGGTGTGTGCCTCATGAGGTGTGATGAGGGAAAGAGCCTCAAATTGATTGTGCAATATGAGACTCTCTGAGCGATCCCTTGGCCTTCTACTCCTTTGAGTCACATTCCTCCACACATCTACCTCCTGAGTTGGGGAAGTGATTTCATCCTCAGAAGTGTGCCCTGTCTCTTTTTGGTCCTGGATAGTCTGTTCCACTCTGTCCAAGAACTGCTCAAGCTCCTTAATATGTTGCTGGTTCGATATGCGGACCTCTAGCTCCTGGACCTTCTCTTCTAATAGTGCAACCAGCTTGCACTTGCAGCAAGTGTAGTTCTCTGTGCGTTTTGTCAAGATGACAAACATGGCACAAGTGTTACAGGTAACTACAGCTGCTCCCTCAGACTCCATTTTAATGAGTGCAGTATTCTGGGCCTTGAAGATTTTACAGTGTTACTAGATAATAATCTAGAAATAATAATCTAATACCAATGTTCCTCCTTTTATGTCAAACTATATTAATATTCTATATTAATATTCTATATTAAGACACTACATTGATTAAAATTTTGTTTAATTGTTTGTGAAGAGGATCCAGCATTTGGGGGGGGTGTCAGGCTTCAATTTTGTGGGGTACAGCAAGATTCTGTATTATCTAAGATTATTCTAGGGCTATCTTTCTGTCTTCCCAAATACTCAATGTAGCAGCTTGACTGGGAGATACCATCAGAAAACATGGCCATTCTCTGATTGGTTTTGCATCCCTAGAGATGCATGCATTTTAACAGAAATAGATTTGATCCAATCTAATTTCCTACTATTAGTTATTCATGGAGATTTTTTGTCTGCCTCAGCATGGTGGAATGCTGGAAGTTCTTCAAGGTACTATTAAAATATCCAGGACTCTTTAAAGTAGTTTCCTTGAACAAGGCAGATCATTTTAGCACAATGGGCAAAGAGGTTGTGAAAAATAGGCATTTAAAAAAACATGATTAAATTGGGTTTTCTTATCAATGAATAAAGTCGTGGGCTAAAGAACCTTGATTCAATTCAAATGTTTCTTGAAAAACAATTGTAAAGCTTAAGTAGTGACACCACTTTTCTTTCCTTTAATCGCACTAAGTAATAGTGTTATTAAAAAGTCTTATTGAGTTGCACTGTGTAAGCTAAAACAAAAAACAGTATTTTTCAGTGAAGTCATCAAAACCAGGCTTTGTACAGCTTGACCCAAAGACGCTTGAACAGATGAAACGGAAAGTGATACACAGGAAGAGGCTAAATTCACCTGGATTACTATAACTCCTGAACTGAACCTGTAAATGTGTATGTAACACAGTTGAATGACCACGGTCTCAGTGGCAACTGGACTGTTAGGAGTTTTAATATGAAGGAAGCCATAAGTAGGTGAACTGGAGATGTGCAGGTAAATCACTGTGTCCAGACCAAGATGTGTACCCACCAGAGAGCTGCTGATCATCCTTTGAATAACCCTGGAGCTCTGAGCTCTAGTTGAAATGCTGTTCAAATCGGAGTAATGTCAGATTATATCTGTAGAAGTGGGCCAGGCTTTATGCCCAGGCAACCAGCATGAAGAAGTCAGTCACCTAGTGCACATCACAACTGTGCAGTTCACATCACAGTTGCACAAGAGATCATGCAGTTCGCGAGCACGATTCCTGTCTCAGTTGCACAATTATTTGGGTGGTTCATGTTGAGTCTATTATGTGACACAGCTGCGGAAATGCTTCATTGATAGTAGTGTACTTCTGTTTTATCGTAATTTTTTTCCTACTATTTTTGCTGCTTCGCATTTCACGCGCATAGCTGCCCATGAAGAGTCCAGCCCTTGCAGCTCTTAGCCAGTTTCCTCTAGTCTAATGGATCCGCACTGTTGAGGAACCAATTGATCATTAATCATTTGCTTTTGACACTGATCAGAGAGGGAAGTCCTTTGAGGGGGAGACGACCACCAGCTTGGGTAAAGCATAATGAGAAGGCATGCGCGTCACAAGTGTCACACAAGAGGTTGCAGAAACAAGACAAAACAAAAATCTTGTCAACACCTCTGGTGGAACACATAGAATCTTCCCAAGCTTTTTTGGGGTGGACTTCGGGAATTGTAGAGAAAATAAGCTAATTTTGCAGGCACCACATTTGCAGACAGAAGTCTTTCCTGTGTTGCTCTCTGAACCAACAGTTCTAATGGATGTGTTAGGCCTGGATTTTTGAGCAGATCACAAACATGATGCCTGAGGCATTTCTGATATTGATTTTCTCTTCATATCTTCTCCTGTTTTGAAATAAATAATTGCTAATGTTTGTATTTCACCTGTGAAAGATTTTCTCTGGACCCAGGGAAGGTTCCTGCTGATTTATTTATTTATTTATTTATTTATTTATTTATTTATTTATTTTTACAATGTATATGCCGCCCACTACCCAAAGGTCTCTGGGCGGCTTACAATAAGGAATTAAAACAGTTAAAACATCAAATATCAATAAATAATTAAAACAACAACAAAACCTTATACTAAAGTCATCACACTAAAATTGCCATCAAAGGACCCACAGTCTATGTTGTATCAATTAATGTAAGGTGTCAAAAGAACTAGATAGCAAATTGAAATTAAATTGATATATGGAGACAGAATGCAAAATGAGGAGTGTGCATGTTCACAGTATGATGCAAAATCATATCATATACTGTATATACTCGAATATAAGCCTAGTTTTTCAGCCCTAATTTTGGGCTGAAAAAAGTGGGCCTCGGCTTATATGCGGGTCAATACTAGCCACTGAGGCAAGTGCTTGGGTCGGTGGCTAAAAGTCATTTTAAACATTGCGTACCGCTTGTCATGACCCCCCTCTCCATCACAGGGGAGTCTAGGGTGGGAAATGCAGCAGGGCCTGGCAAGTGCTTGGGTCAGTGGCTGAAAGTCATTTTAAACATCACACACCACTCCCCCAGCTTACAACGGAGGAGCTGCCAGGCCCTGCTGCATTTCCCACCCTAGACTTATACTCAAATCAATACGTTTCCCCAGTTTTTGGGGTTAAATTAGGGGCCTCAACTTATACTCGGGTCAACTTATACTCGAGTATATACAGTATATCTTTAAAGTTTACAAGTCATTCACTAGAAAATATTGTTAAATAATGCAAGAGATCCTCCCTTTAAAAAGCACTTCTGTCAATCACTCATCCAATATCTACCCCAAGCATTAATAACCCTGAACTAAACTTGCAGGCTTCTTGATTGCATATGAACATTTACACCCTTTTCATCATATTTTCTGGAGGGTAGATGTCACTGTGGCTGTTCTGACTTCAGATGCAATGGCTCTAAACAAGGATGTTATGGTGCAATTAAACTGCTCCCCCAGGTTCTTCAGCCAGTAGCTGAAACTCTGCTACATTTTTTTTGTCTGCGGAAGGGCAATTACATCATCGTCAAGGGGAGATTTTAGATAGTTGGAGTTCCTGTTCTGTTGTGCAACTTGTTTGACCTGAATGTAACCCATTTCATTGTGTGAGAGCTCTGGGACAGAAAGAGGAAGTATTGAAATACCAAAATCTCTCCTGCTGCATGGTGTGGCTAGAAGGGGTGTGTTTAGAGATGTCCCTGTTTTGTAGGGCAGCCACCCATGGCTTGCACATACTGTACATCGGGAAACTAGTTATGTAATTTTTTTTCAGAACTTTTGATGGCATGGGGGGGACTTGGGAGAAAAATGGGAACATGAGGAGGGGATCAGTTTTTTTCACCTAAGGTTTCTGGATAGTCTGCATCTCTAAGTTAAACATGAGCTGGACAAACTATAAGACAGAAGCAGGAATTCTTTATTTATCAAAGAGCTTCCCTGCTAGCAATGCCATCACTTATTTTCATAAGAATATAACAGGATTTTGGCTAGCAAGTTATTCTCCTTCCTGTGCATTCTCCAACTTAGTTTACCTTGAAATATTAGCTTTAAAAACATCTTTTTGACATGATCGAAGTATTCGGGCTTTTAGGAGTTTTATCATTTGAGGTCTTCATTTATTCATCTTAGTACCTTTCTTGGGCCAAGATATGAATACCATATAAATAACTCATACATGGCTCAATGGGTTATAAACAAGGTTGTGTACCTCTTTGCTATATACGGTAAGCATTAAAACTCGGGCCTCTTATTTTTAACTTATGAGTCTAGATCTCAACTGGAAACTCAGGTGTGTTGTATTGTTTGTGGCTTAACCATGTTATGTAAAATACATAAGATTACTGGTGTTATTCAAGTTAAATTCTTTCTGAGAATAGTTCTCTGTAGGAGACGGTTAAGGGTGGTACTGTTGCATTCTTCCACTTAAATGAGAGACCTTTTGGTAGCGGGGCGGCTAAAACAAATCTTGTTAATAATAAATAAATAAATGTACCAGAGCTCCTTCTTGCCCACGTACCTGAGAGTTCCGTGTTTCCTTTCCCAAGGACTTAGCCAAAGTTATTTTTTCAGTAAATGCCCTCTGTTATCCCAAGATCATGGGCACCTTGAGAAACGGACACGGCTTTGCTTTGTTGGTGTTCCCCAGGTCCTAAGAGAACCAGCCCCTTTTTCCCAGAAAAGAGGGGGGGTCATATCGAGCTCAGTAGAATCCAGACTTTCTCTTTGGTTGCCCTTCAGTTGTGGAAGGAACTTGTGTCCGAAATTCGCCTGGCCCACTCCTTGGTAACTTTCAAGGAATTCTTGAAAACTTCCCTGTTCAGGCCGACTTTTCAAACTATTTCATCTTAGAAGCCACCGAGTATATCTATTTAACACCTATTGCTGATAACTATCTTTAATGTTGATCAACTTTGAATTTTATTCACGGATTGATTTATTGTAGTTCTATTTTGATTTTCTTTGTTTTGCTGTTCATTTTATTTTATGATGTTGTATCATGTTGATGTATTTCCGTTCTCTTCGATACACTGCCTAGTGTGGCCTGTGGCCAGATGGTATAATATGAAAGTGTAAAAACATTAAATAATAATAAATTCCTGGTAGCATCTTATAGGGAAGCTGTCACGCTTTGAAGGAAATAGACCCAATGGCGTAGCTTGGGTTTGTTGCTTTAAAATGATGATTACAAAGAACTTGGAGGCCAGGAGAACCCAGGATTTCAACATTTTTTTTTCTCTTTCTCTTGCAGGGTTTCTTACCAGGGACCTACAATCTCCATGATTTACATGCCTCAAGGAAAGCTGAGGATGGTCCAGGCAGGATCTCTGGCAATCCAATGTTGAGAGTTTTCTTAAGGTTCTACGACATAAGAAGGGCAGACATTATTGTAACCCATTTCATTACGAGACTATTAAAAGTTTTCTTTTAATTTACAGTTCCCCTCCCCTCCCCTTTGCCAACTCAGCTTTTGTTGATCAACCAAATCTGGGCAGGTAATTCTGGGAATTCTTTTCTTAAAAATCTAAACAATACTGTAGGGCAAAAATCTGAAAAGCATTTTTTTTCTGCTGCTGTTGTTGCTGCTGCTAAGAACCATAACTGTGGACCAATATATGCGTAACATTTTTGGGGGGTGATGTTTAACAGAGAGAGATTTAGTTTGGGTGTTGAAAGCCTGTGAGTAAATAGTGTTGTCCCCTGCTGGCCGGTTCTTAGCCTCTAGATTGGGAGAACTGAATAAAGTGTGTCTCAACGAAAGATACCTCTTCTCCTTTGAAGAGTGTTCTCGAGCATGGAGGCTTGATAACAACACATGGTCCGTTTGAGGCCGTTAACATGGAGAAGCACTTTTAAGGGGTCCCTGAAATTAGAAGGGCCATGATAACAGTGAGAGGGTAACATTTGTCTGAACCAAGCTTGACAGATGCTGGAAGTGTGAGGGTGTAATGGTTTATTTGCCGCTCACAATCCTTACACCTGCTTGCAGCTGGTGGCTTGGTCGCATTGAGTTGATCCCTTGATACAGGGCCCGTCTGCATGGTTGCCTGTTTTGTTTTTCAACCTGCTTCAGGGCCCCTTTGGTAGATCGACTTTTTACATGCTACAGATTTTACTTTATACATACAGAGAGAGAGTGTGTGTGTGTGTGTGTTTGTGTGTTAGAACTACCATGTAGATTTCTTATATAAAACACACAGTTGCAGTTCTGAGTGCCCACTTTGTTCCTTGTGAGTTACTGTTGGCCCTGCAGATCTTGACGACCTTTTCCAGCAATGCCTAGATGTCTGCACTAAACATGTAAGATGCTGTAAGGGAAGGTTTTGCCCTCATGCTTCTCTTCAGTTGGTCTTGACAGGTGAAAACAGCTCCTCTACAGATGCTGCTGCTTGTTCCTTGCACCGTCTCTTGGCTCATAGCAATGAAGAAAGCAGATAGATCAAGATCATGTATTTGCATCCCTGGTTTGGGCCGCTTTTTGGGGTGTTTTGTATACCTTGGCACGACAACTGAGGCTGCCTGCTCTCATCAATGTTTGGAAGAGAGGTTGTGCTGCTAACTTGGTGACTCTTGGAAGGCATTGCTCTGAGACACAGACCACAGCAGACGAACTGCTGGGCTCCCCATTTTGTATCCACTCTCACCTACTGCAACATGTCTTTCTGGGATGTGGGCAGCCAGCCGCACACTGACCATGGTAGAGCTTCCTCTCCGAGTAGTTATTTGTGGCTTTGGGAGTTTGTCTGTGGCTTGCAAAACCTGCCATTTGCAAAGTCCTCTCTTGGCCTCTGGGATTTTTTTTTCCAAATGCCATTTCAGTTTTGTGGGTTGACTTCCTTTTTGGCCCAACCCAATCCTCCTACTCTAGTAGCATTGGCATGGTTAGATAGAATTTCTAGGGAGAAATTATAAGCAACGTCGTTGGCTTCGAATGCCAAAATAAAAGGAATGAAAAATACTGTTCAGGATTTTACAGACCAACCTTCTTCATCCAGCCCAAAATCTCTGGAATGTCCCTCCTTCCTTTGAACTGTATGTTTGTCCCTTCAAATAATTAGGAACTCAGATGATCTTCTGCCTCCAGAGAGATACCTGTTAAATACCTGTTAAATTGCAGCAGATCACAGGAAGTGGGGTGAGCATGAATGGACAAGCCAACACAGCTATGCCTCTCTCCCCCTCCTCCCCTTTGCTGCTCTTACAATTCACCCAGATATATAGACATTTGGAGCAGCAATCTTCCAAACAATGGCATTTGAGAAGTTTCTTAAGTGATTCTGACTTATCTCATCCCAGTGACCTTCTGAGTAGAACTAATTTGGTATCATAACAGGATTTTTTTTTTTAAAAAAATGCAGAGCTGGCTCAAATCAGGCAGGGTGTGGCAGAAGTTAGCCCTGTAAAGGCACTCCCTGGGAACGGCAGTTTCTAAATGCAACCCCTTGATCTGTTAGCAATTGTGTCAGGCTGCGGTGCAGATCTATCTTTGCCAGTCCATGTTGCCGGACTGCTATTGGAGAAGCCTGGGGGGAGTTCATTTCCTCCTCCTGTGTGCGTGTGCACGCTTAAGAACTCGGTTTGCAGCAAAGTAGTCCTTCAGTTCTATTTGGATGTTGAGGATGGGCACCGTGATGATTGGCGCATGCTTCAAGCCCTGTAAAAAGCTCTTCAGGCAAACACAGACGCTCCGTTGAGCCCATCCTATGATGTCACCCATCTTGGTGCAGCTGTGACCTCGAAGATCCCCCTATCTCGTGTTCATGCTTCAGTCAAGTTGTGTTTTTGTTGTAGTAGCTAGACCACAGTGCCTTATGGGAGGTTCGCAGGACTGTAGATGAGGCAGGATTAGGTCAAACACAAAGCTTACCTTCTGCTCTCAGTACATTTCACGGTTCCCAGTCTTTTCCGGTCTCTTACCTGGGATAACTCTTCTGTTCTTCAGAAATGTCCTAATGTTTTCTCCGTGGCTGCATCATCCTTCAGTCCGCACTACTTTAGTGTTATGGCATCTCAATGGGGAAGCAACATTTGCCATCCCTCCTCTCTGACCAAGAGGTAAATCTACCCAGACAGCTGCTGCCCTTGCTGGCTGCTGTCTCCTGTTAGGTTATGCCTGTAAGTGCATTCCTATTTCACAAGTTGTAGGAACAAGCTCTGCAGGAGACCCCACCCACCCCCCAGGGATCCCAGAATTAATAAACAGAGGATTCCCCCACACACACAAACACACCCTTGTCTTCCCCCATTGTCCTGAGTACGTGAGGAATGGAAGTTGCTCACCCATTCCTGAAGAATATGAAATATCTTTGACATTCTGTAAGACGGGTTTCTTTAACTGACACAGATTTTGTGAGTATGGTTTTATACTGAGCTGTTTACATCCAACAACACTGTTTATAGTTGGTGGTGTGGGCTGACATCTTTTGGTGTAGTGGCTAGACTATGTCTTTAGGCTGAAACATATACCTGGTTGTATGCAATTCCAAAGCCCTCTGCTCCTTCTTCCCGCTCCCACTTGGATTCTGTTTGAATGCAGAGGTAGGAGAACCCAGTGTCCTTGGGAATTTGGCATGGTCCATGTAATGTGTACCTTCCCATTTATGCTTATGCTCCAGCATGCCCTGTCAGTCCCTTCTTTCCCCTTCCCACGCTGCAAATCGGTTCCTCGTTGGACCCTCAGTTCTGCAAGAGGGTGAGGAAGCCTGCCCTGCCTTGATTGCTTGGCATCTAAAAATGCAGCGAAAAGCTCAATAACTCTTCCCCTTCCCCCCTTGGTGCTTGCCCTAAGGCTGGAAGGGAGAGCTGCAGCCATCCTAACTGGTGCTGATGAGTGAGGACTAGGAGGTTCCGGTTGTTGCGTATTTGTTTCTTTTGGCCCATCCATGAAATTTCAGACGGTGGCCATGGCATTTCAGATTATGGGGACCCTTTTTCTCCTGTGCCTGTTGTGTCCATTCTTCTGCTGGTCAAACAACTAGAGTTCTCCACTAAACGCAGGTGGTTGGATGGTGACAGCGGATAGACACAGGCCTAAGGAGTTTCAGTGGTGTGCATGTACCTGAGCAGGGCGATGATCTGTGTTCCTATGTTAGGGGTAATTGCAGGGTGCCAGCACTGGTAGAGGAGAGCGTGTTCCCAAATAAGCATGGGTCCATGTGACTTGGCCAGCATTCCCCCCCCCCAAACGCTCCTTCCCTCAGTTCAAGGTGCTGCAAGAGACCAGGAACTTAGCTCTACCTGAGACCACACTTTCATCTTCATTCAGGCCATTAGACCAGCAAGGACAGTCCAGGCTACCCTGCTTCTCATTTAGAAAAGTCCCTTAGAAAACTGGCTTGTTTCTACACTCGATTGGCTAATGCAGGTGCTTTGCAACACCTTCAGGATCCCCCCTGAAACCTCTTTTGCCCTTCAGTGGAAGACGGTTTCCATGCTCCACTTCCCTTCTCTTTCCCCTGCTGCTACTGAGGGTTGAGGTGCTAGCCATGGGAGCCTGTGGTCCTCCTTTTCTCCTTGATGCTTCTGTTCCCTCGGGTTCCCAATCCACGCCGCTCCCGTGTCTCCAAACACTGCCAGAGATTTTGCATTGTTTGTTTGTTTTTAAAGAGCAATAAACATTTTTAACAGGAGAGAGAGAGAGAGAGACAGACTCTGCTTTCCTTGTGGTGCTTTTTCTCTCATCCATATATCTAGTTTTCGACATTTATTTAGTCTGGGTTTAAGCCTGCTGGGTAGTGCTGTGACACAGATTAAGCCAAAGCAACAGATGAAAAATCCATCTGCAGAACTAGATTTTCTGAATACACTGCTAATGCCCCTGGAACTGAGCCTTGTAGTTGGCCATTTGCACAGTTAGGAGCTGGCTCTCCCCCTTCTAAAAGTAGGCTTCTGCTACCCACGTTCTGGTGTTCCTCAGTGAGGGCCGTGCTGCTGGACTTCCCCCATTATGGTATCTGTCGCTGTATGTTTCCTCTCACCTGACTCTGACCAACTGGAGAGCGTGGCTACTGACATGGCCCAACCGACACCTGGAAGATGCTTGGGCCTTTTCTATTATCTTTATCTTAGCATTCTAGCGCAAACAGCCGCTTTCTTCTGTCTGGCATCAAGTGACTGTTGTGAAAAGTTGTCCAGAGCTACCGCCTGGGTGAATTTCCTACCAGACATGAATTCATAGAGTGCCACTGCAAGATAAAGAAGATGGAAAAGCTGCCTCACTCCCCTCCATGTAGCAGTTAACGCACTCTGTGGATTTCTGTGTGCTGGCGTGCTTGGAGGGTAGGGGGTTGCAGGGCAGGCAAGAACCAGGCACCAAGTGGGGCAAGAAGCATTTGCATTCAAGACCCTTCTCAGACGAACGCCTCAGGCTCATTGGGGCACGGCAGGCAGGGATGACCTGGTGAGCTCTTAATCAGGAAAGCCAGCCTGCCCACCCCGAGTATTCCTAACTCCACCTTTCTGGTTCCTATCAAGAGGTTTCTCCTTCTCTGTTTGCTCCGTTTTGGATGGGTTCTACTGCTTGTGATCACTGGAGCCATAGGAGAAGCAACCCTTCCTTCCTCAAGCTATCAATATTGTGAAGTGGCTTAATAAGCAAGCCTGTATCTGGTATTAATTTTTTTTCTTGGTCTTGCCTTAAAGGGCCATTCATGGAACGGCCCATGGTTAAATCCACAGTGGTAGCTTTAGCTGCAGACAGTTTCTCGACTGGCCCTTCAAGAGAAGACAAATAATTTAAAAAAAAAAACTCTGATGCGGTATATCTACGTTCATTAAAAAAAACCACACACCCTTTTCCACATTTCTTCCCACTTCCAAGCAGGGGAAGCAATTAATTTGCCAGCATCCTAAAGAGGCTTGCTTACTAAGCCACTTCATGATATCGGCAGAGGCCATTTCTGTCTTGTGAACGGTCCGGATTGATTAGATCATTCTAATTAAACCCAACCATTCCCAAGTGGCCCTCACGAGCTGCTAGCATAGCTGTGTCATCAGCTAATGACTCTTACGTTGGAGCTGTCGAACTCTGTTTAAAAAAAGCCGTAAAAATGGCAACAGGAAGTGGATAGAATATGGAATTGTCTTATCAAAAAAATCACATAGAAAGCTGGCAAGTTGAGGAGATAGTTGATAGCCATGTGCATGTGTCCCACTGTACATGTGTCTTCACAAGGAGCCTTGTATGGCGTTCCATAATTGCTGCCCCAGTGTTCAATTGAGTGAGATGCAAGATAAGGCATCTCAGTGAGATCTGGCCCCAAGTACGTCTTTTCTACCCCAAATTATCCCTATTTTATATTTAGCCCAACGATAGTATCTTCCAACTTTAGCCTTGCTGATGGAATTCAGAAACAGGCAGAACTGAGTCTAAGAGAAAGGGGGGGGGCTTAAACCCAAAGCTTCAAAATGACATTTCCATAGTTCATCAGTTTTTTAAAAAAAAATCTCCTTTTTTCTATGCACAGAAGCTGGTAATGTAGGACCTGTGTGTGAACAACTTTACATTGTGTTGTTATTTTGAAAGAAAACTTTGGTTTACTTGGGTTGGTGTGCGACGTTTTATTTAAGTTCTTTGGACACTGTGGATATCCTGATTGTGTGTGAATGACAGCAGCTTTGTAAATTAAAGAAATGTTTGTGTGAATAAATCTAGCGGATGGAGTTGAAAAGCCATACCCGGTTTTTGAAATGGAGTGTCTTTTGCCTTTGTGTCTGTGGCTCCCTTGATGGCCATGCTGGGGGCCAGGGTTCAGTTTTGTTTTTTGTTTTTCTTCAGAAGGGGGTGGTGGAACGTGGAAGAGTCTGGAGTTGTTTTGCAGCACCAACACTGCTGATTAGATAACAGAAGAATGGCTATTTTGGAATTGCCAAAATGGGGCAGGAAAGAAGGCGAAACAGCAGTGCACTACACATCCTAAATCAATATCACAACAAGAGAGAATATTTTAAGAGCAAGAGTAATTTGGGGAATAGTACACCGATTCCAGCATGAGTTTTCACATATTATAACCCACTTCTGAAGGATTATGGATTATAACCCTTTAAACATATATAAGTGGCATCCTCAAGTCTTATTTTATTTCCTGGCTAATATAACAATTGGTTGAGAATATAGATCGAGTAATACACACGCTGTGCCAAAGAATACACATGTTGCGTTTCTTTTTGATATAGCTGCTTCCCGAATCCAACTTTTCAAAAGGCTGGGATGGATTTTCGATAAGGCAGACAGGAAAGGAAAAGGCACACATGAGGATGGAAGAAAGCTCTGAAAGGGCGCGCCTTGAAAGCAAACCATAGCTAGAAGGGTGTAACACTGGCCTTCTGAGCCAGCCGCTGCAGCCCCTTTCATAATAGCCTTGGTTAGCTCTCAGACGCAACCCAAGAGGATCAGAGAAGCCGAACTGGAGCTTCAGTGCTTTTCTTCCTTGCTGGTTTATCTTGGGACTTAGTTGGGCATCTATTGGAAACAGCATGCTAAGATCTCTTCTTACGTCTGTTGAGTGAATACCCATTCTTGTCTTCCGCTCCTTCCAACTCCGGACTTCAAATAACAGAGGCACTGGACCACACTGAACCTTTTTGGGTTGTCTGCTCACGGTGGAAACAATACATTCGGCCAAGAGTGTTGTGGGATCAATAGCATTTGAACCACGGAGATTGTACAAGGCAGAAGCCGCTTATGCTGCACCTCCTTCACAAGGATCACAGGAGCAACTCCAGATGCATGCCGTATCTATGCCTTCAATTGCCCCGTGACAATCCCCCCTTGTGAGATACCTCTTGAGGCTTGTCTTGAGTGCTTTAAAATAAAATAAAAATCCAGGCTTGTCTGGCGATAAAAGTACCATTTTCTTGAATTCAGAATTGTTTTCTGTGGTGGACTTCTAAGTAGTAGTTGGTAACCCAGCCACTGAGTAACTCAGGCAAACAAATGAAGATAAGAGTTCCTGATGAAACACAGAATTCCTTTACCAAGGAGGAGAACTAGGAACATACAAGTAAACTAAAGACATTTTGGAAGCTGAGAGGAGAATTTAAAAGTGTGTGTGTGTGTGTGTGAGAGAGAGAGAGAGAGATTTAAGTCAAAAGGTTCCGTTTCTGGTGCTGCTTATCAAGTTACATGGATGGACAACTCAATAGTAACAGCAGGTGAAGGAGCACTTTTTCTTCACTCCTCTCGAGTCTTGCACATAGTATTCCACCCGACAAGAGGCGCTTTCGGGTAGCCTGTTCTGATAAGGCTCATCTCGTGTGGTTAATTTGCTGTGCAAATGGGTATTATGCAGGTCAGAGGGGGAAATGTCATGGCTTGCTAACTTCTCCAAAGCCTTTAAGAACCTAAGAACAGCCTTGCTGGGACAGGCCACAGCTCATCCAGTCCAGCATTCTGTCTCACACAATGGCTCATCATTTGTCAGAGACCTCCGGCCTTTTCTCCTACTACGACGTCTCCCACAACTCTGATTTTACAGTGCCTGACGAGATGGGTGGATTCTCAAAGTCAAGTTGCATAACGAGCCCGCAAAACTGCAATCAGGTATTGCCATGCCCGCTTTAGAGATCTGTCTTTCTGTACCCTTGGAAAGGAACAGACACCCTTGCTTTGGCCAGACAGGGGGGCTTCCATCTGCTCAGATTCCATAGGTTAATATACTATCCTATGAGGATTCAGACTCAGCTTATCAATTTATTTAGTTATTTTTTTATTTTTATTTATTTATTTTTATTTGTTAACCGCCCGATTTTTCCTAAGGAACTCTGGGCGGTGTACAACATGTTGCAAAGACAACTTGCTCAAACATACAAGCACCACACATAGCGGATCAAATACAATGATGAAAACAATGGTTGTGATAATAACATAGAAAAGAACAAATAAAAAATAACAATATGCATAACGCATCAACAGCCAAACTACACAATCAAACTCTGGCAAGGCAGATCAGGAGCCAGCAGACATAACAGGCCACTGGGTGCTTAAAGACTTCCCTAAAACATTCCCTAAAGAGCAAGCTCTTCAATGCCCTTCTAAATGCCGGCAGCAAATCCAACACTATCATTTGCACAGGAATCCTTCTAGAAGAAGAGAATTCAGATCTCCAGGGCACTCCAAAAAGGAGAGTCCAAACTAATAGATTTGTACAGTGGTTAGCTGTAAAAAAATAGCAGAGCTAATCTTGGAAATTTCGCAGTGCAGGAACACTATTAAGGGAGCATCTGTGTAATATGTCAGATCCTCCTTGGGCTGCATAAGGCGTATAAATAGTACAGATGGGCATGAACTGCCCCTTTGGTGGTTCGTCCTGGTTTGTTTACTGATATCATGGGTGTTTGGCAGGGGCCCACTCAGAAGCCGCATCCTGGCTTCCCTGCCCCGCCAGGTGCTATTTCTGAGGGATGGTAGCCAGAGTGGCTGTCTCTCTAGTATTGTACACTTTTCTTCATTTTCTTTCCCGTCCTGCTTTGAGTTTCAGCTACTATAGAATTGCAATGCGCACAATTCCCCAGCTACTATGGATAACAGCCTTAAAACTAAAGGTGGCTTTGACAACTTAGCTTTCTTATCTCTCTCACAAGCTAGAGAAAGGTATATTTTGATACTGCGGCATGTCACCAGAGTTTAGAAAAATTCATTATTTTTTTAGATAACAGTCCCTCCCTTTTAAGATACCTGGCAAAAATAGAAATGACTAACTGCTATATTTTAATGTGAGCTTTTGCTGACAAGTCCGCTTCCTTATTTTCTTACTTTAAATTGCAACTCATATGGCCATTGGCTGTGCTGGCTGAAGAGCTAAGAAACTTTTCGTACGATCTGCATTTTACACCGAGCGGTCATCTCAACCTAACCTTTTAGACACATGGGAGTGATGAGCCAGCCTTGTCAAAGCTCCAGCACAGACTGCACATTTGACAGAGAGCATTCTCCAATGAATCAAATCAGGACTTCAGAATTTATAACAAGCACATCTCAGCATTTCTCACACCGCTTCAGTTTGCCAGAGCTTACCAGATGACTGCCTTTGTCATTTAAAAAAGCATCAGGCTATGTGTTTATTGATTTGTTAGATTTTTATACCGCCCATCTGGCAGTAATGGCTAGCAGGATTTTGAGAGAGATGTAAGGGAGGCAGGTTGGTCTGCTTCTCCAGCTCACCCAGCTAGGCTTTTCTTAGAAATGATTGCAAGGCAGTGGAGTCTAGTTTTCCAGCCCTAATTTTGGGCTGAAAACTGGGGCCCTCGACTTATATTCGGGTCAATACTTTTAACCACTGAGGCAAGTGCTTGGGTCGGTGGCTGAAAGTCATTATTAACATTGTGCACCGCTTCTCCTGACACCCCCCCCCCCGCATCACGTGGGAGCGACCTGGTTGGCTAAAAGTCATTTTAAACATCACACACCGCTCCCCCAGCTCACAAAGGAGGAGCTGCCAGGCCTTGCTGCATTTCCCACCCTAGACTTAAACTCGAGTCAATAAGTTTCCCCAGTTTTTTGGGAGTTAAATTAGGGGCCTCGACTTATACTCGGGTCGAGGTATATACATTTGTATATCGAGTATATACATTTGCTTTTTTGTGAAAAAGCGAGTGTGAGGGCTCCAAAAGCCATGCCATTCTTGGCAAGAGGTCCCTGCGCTGCTATTTATCATCAAGCTTTGGGGTGGGGATGCTTGGGGGTCCAGGTTACCCACCCACCTCAGCCAGCCCTGCGCCTGCCTGCCTCTGAGCTCAGGGCGAGGCTACTGCCTTGTGCTGTGTGGATAAGAAGGGTTGGACAGGAAGAAGGCAGAATAAATTTGGCTGGATGCATCTAATGCTCATCTTTGGAGGGAAGGAGCGGCAAGAAGCAGAACCCCTTCTAATCTGGAGGGAAGAGGGGCTTTTCCTACTCAGTTGAGCTATGAAGTGAATGCATGGAGCAGTTTTTGAACGAAGGGCTCCCACTTGAGCTGCACCTCGGCCTGGTGGAACAGAAGGGGCCTCTCCCAGCCAAGCAGCAGCCTGCGCCGTGCCACTTTGCAGGCATCCTGGACCGAGAGGAGGAGGAGCAGCAGCAGCAGGAGCTCAGCAGGGAGTCCATGCGTGACGCAGCTTTCCCACCATTGCATAACGGGCAGCGCAGCCAGCAGCACTGTCACGTTATGCAACCAAGGCAGAGCCACATGCCTGGGAACGTGGCAGGCTTGTTTTGATGGCACGTCGAGGGGGGGGGGGAGCGGGTCCACCTATCTCTCACCGCCCCCCCCCCCTTGTCGCTGCCCCTTCACTATCTTCTCCCACACCACATGTCCCAACTGCGGTTCAAAACAAACTGGGCATGCATAGGAGCATCCCTCCTGCTCCCACGAACAGAGCTCATCAGCGTGGTGCCCCTTAATGGCTTCTGACAACAATCTGTAAAGGATTCATTCAGCCTGACTTGCTTCGAATGGGAGGTGTCCATCCCAGCTTGCTGCTTCGAGAGACAAGGGTCTGGCGAATTTCTTAGGAAGAGTGTTGGTCTCTCGCCTGTCAGTGCCTCCCGTTCCACCGAGCGTTCCTGCTGGCTGGGAGAACAGAGTCCGCGCCTGGAAAGGGTCCTCTTTGCCTTGCCCGTCATGATTTGACTATAGGTTTCTATCGTTTCCAGTTGCATGCTTTAGGTTCTACCTATCGCGGAAGCCAACGTTATGTAGCGCTCCAGAGATGTGATGGAGGTGGAACTTGAAGTCTTGCAAGCAGAGGTGTTGCACCCTGATAGGCAATCACAAAGCAAACTGATCTGCAAACTTGAGGAGGAAGCGAATCAAAGAAGAGTGAAGTTGGAAGGGGCCTACAAGGCCCAACCCCCTGCTCCATAGTAAGGCCACACCTGGACTATTAAATATAGGTGTGGTCACCCCATCTCAAACATTGGAACTGGAAAAGGTGCAAAAGAGAGTGACTAAAATGATTACTGGGCTGGGGCATCTCCCTTATGAAGAAATGCTACAGCATTTGGGTCTCTTTAGTCTGGAAAAAAGGGAGCCTGAGGGGAGACATGACTGAGACATACAAAATTATGCAGAGTGTGAATAAAGTGGATAGAGGGATGCTCTTCTCCCTCTCACCAAATACAAGAACTAGGAGACATCCACTCAAATTGAGGGCTGGGAGAGTAAGAACAGACAAAAGAAAATATTTTTCCCCCAGCATGTTGTTAGTCTGTGGAACTCCCTGCCACAGGAGGTGGTGATGGTATCTGGCCTGGATGCCTTCCAAAGGGGATTGGACAGATTCCTGGAGGAAATGTCCATCCCAGGTTACAAACCATGATGGAGACATGTCATCTCCAGGCTTAAAACCAGGGTACTTACAAGGCCAGAGGCAGGGGAGTGGGATCAGGAGACAGATATCTAGTCTCGTGCGCTCCCAGATGCATTTGGTGGGGCCACTGTGAGATACAGGAAGCTGGACTAGATGGGCCCTTGGCCTGATCCAGCAGGGCTCTTATGTTCTTACGTCCGTAAAGGAATACAAGTGAAAGGATACCTGCCAGGTGGTTGTCCAAATTTCTCTTGAATGCTTCCACTGTTGGAGCACTCATCACTGATGGAGGTCATGGGTTCCATCGCTGTACTCCTTGAGACTACTTGAAGTGGTATGGGGCGGTATATAAGCACAACACTTTGCTTTGCTTTTACTTCTCTAACAGTTACATTTTTCTTGATCTTCACCCGAAAGCTGGGTTCTCTTTAACCTGAACCCATTGTTGCACATCCTGTACTCTGGGATGATTGAGAACAGATCCTGCCCCCCCATCTGTAGGGCATTTTTTTCCAAGTATTTGAAAAGTGCTGTCATATCACCCCTCAGTCTATTTTTTTCTAAGCTAAACATGCCCAATTCTTTCAGTCTTTCCTCGCGGGGCTTGGCTTCCAGCCCCTGATCATCCTTGCCGCCCTCCTCTGAACTTGTTCCAATTTGTCCGTATTTTTCTTGAAGTGCAGTGTCTCCAGCACAGAAAGCTGCTGTTGTAGTAATTTCACACATCCTGCACTGAAGGAATTCCCTCTTCTATTGACTGATGATTAGCATATAGCTGGTCCCTTTAGATGATTCAGAGGACAGGAAAGTGCTGAATTGAGGGCATTTTTCTCTTTCTATATTAAAGAACTTCTGGCTTGCCCTATATCGGCAGATCTTGGGGCGTTTATACACGACCCCTAAACTCCAGGGCAAATGGCTCCCAGCTCCGGAGCTTAAAAATGTTTCCCCACCAGCTCCGGAGTTTACAGGAAATTAGGTGCGACCACGCCCACTTTAGCGCGTCCCAGCGCACCTTTCAAGTACCTGCTCTTTGGAGGTGAAAATTCCTTGATGCGGTGTAACGATAGTGAGTGCGGGGCTCTCCTCGCTTCTGTTTGTTGTTGTTTTGGCTCCCGTCCCTTTAAGAGCTACTTTACAGAGCCTGGAATGTTGCCGGCAAGAGCGAGAGGCAGAACGGAGGTGAGCCACGATCTTTTCTTCCTTTTTTTCCTCCCTCCCCTCACGCAGCCAGCAGCCAGGAAGTGCGGAGGGGTGGGGACACAGGAAGAGCGACGAACCCCTAAGATCTCTGGTCTGAATTTAAGTGGCCAGCGGATCTTAGGGGTCGTGTGAAAAGGCCCTTTGAGAGACATGATCCCCACCTGCTCAAGTGAACATCCAGGTTTCAAGAACACTTTTGGTGTCGGCTCAGGGCATTGCTCAACCGGGGTGTTACCACTGAGATTGCCCGCAGGACAGCTTTTGAGGGTGAGACACAGAGAAGACCCACACCAAATACCTTGATCCCAAACTATCATATTTTTAAAATACAATTGACTCACCGTCCTTTGCAAAATGCCGGTTGGTGGTTGGTTGTTCAACCCCCACAGAAGTCAAAATGGACTCACCTTTTTAAAAAGCAAAAATTGTCAGATGCTCAAAGCACCTGCTAGGAAGTCAAGATGCCAGGCATCGAAGCAGATAATTCTGAAATCTCACAACAGGAATGTCCCTGGAAGGCAAAACGTGATCAGCATCCCTCAGCAATGGAAATGAGAAACAGGTGTGGGACTTTTCTTTAGAGCTTTCTTGGGAAATATATATGCAACATTGCTTATGCTTTGCATAGTTTATAGAGGCTCTGCTTTCCTTAGCACAGAAATCTGAAGGCAGGTACTGTCATCCATGAGGGTCAGAGCCGCAAAATGATGGCGGTCCTCATCTGGTTTATCAGACTTGGCAACACTACCAGGGTTTTGGTTTTGCTGGGATTTATTTATTTATATTTTACACCACCCATCTGACCGATGGTCATTCCAGGGCATTTTGCAACGATGGCGATAACATAAAAAACAGAACGTAATCAAAACACAATTGCATTTAACCTAAATTAAACTAGATGGACAAAGCTTTTAAAAGCCGATGAAAATGGGCAGCAGTTAAAAATAAAAGAACGAGGCTTTCAGCAGCTCATGGGTTGGCAAATTTAGAAAAGCCCACCGAAATAGAAATGCTTGGACAAGCGTCTTGAAAGACACCAGAGCAGGGGTGGTGGCAAATTTCGTGTGGCAATTCATTCCAAAGACAGGGCGTGACGGCCAAGAGCATTGTCTCGATCACTTTGGAGATCAGCGGCCACGTGACTGCAGCAAATGAGTAGCCATTTAATGGCATCTAAACATAAGAACATAAGAAGAGCCATGCTGGATCAGGCCAAAGGCCCATCCAATCCAGCTTCCTGTATCTCACAGTGGCTCCACCAGATGCGTCTGGGAGCGCATGAGACTAGATATCTGTCTCCTGATAGCACTCCCCTACATCTGGCCCTTGAAATACCTCAGTTTTAAGCCTGAAGATGACACATCTCCATCATGGTTTATAACCTGTGACGGACTTTTCCTCCAGGAATCTGTCCAATCCCCTTTTGAAGGCATCCAGGCCAGAGACCATCACCACCTCCTGTGGCAGAGAGTTCCACAGACTATAAGAACATAAGAAGAGCCATGCTGGATCAGGCCAAAGGCCCATCTAGTCCAGCTTCCTGTATCTCACAGCGGCCCCACCAGATGTGTTTGGGAGCGCACGAGACTAGATATCTGTCTCCTGATACCTCTCTCCTGCATCTGGCCCTTGAAGTACCCTGGTTTAAACCCTGGAGGTTACACATCTCCATCATGGTTTGTAACCTGTGATGGACTTTTCCTCCAGGAATCTGTTCCAATCCCCTTTTGAAGGCATCCAGGTCAGATGCCATCACCACATTGTGTGGCAGGGAGTTCCATAGACTTACAACGCGCTGGGTGAAAAAATATTTTCTTTTGTCAGTTCTTACTCTCCCAGCCCTCAATTTGAGTGTATGTCTCCTAGTTCTGGTATTTTGGGAGAGGGAGAAGAGCGTCCCTCTATCCACTTTACTCATACCCTGCATTATTTTGTATGTCTCAATCATATCCCCCCTCAATCGCCTTTTTTCCAGACTAAAGAGGCCCAAATGTTTTAGCCTTTCTTCATAAGGGAGGTGCCCCAGCCCAGTAATCATTTTAGTCGCTCTCTTCTGCACCTTTTCCAGTTCCACTATGTCTTTCTTTAGATGCGGTGACCAGAATTGTACACAATACTCCAGGTGGGGCCTTACTATTGTTTTGTATAATGGCATTATAATGTTGGCTGTTTTATTTTCAGTCCCCTTTTTGATAATCCCTAGCATGGAATTGGCCTTCTTCACCGCTGCCACACATTGGGGAGACACCTTCGTGGAGCTGTCCACCAACACACCAAGATCTCTTTCCTGATCCATCACGGATAACTCAGAGCCCATGAGTTGATAGATGAAGTTTGGATTTTTTGCCCCAATATGCATTACTTTACATTTGGTTACATTAAAACGCATTTGCCATTTCTCGGCCCATTCCCCCAGTTTGGAGAGATCCTTCTGGAGCTCTTCACAATCTTCTCTGGTTTTTACCACACGGAAAAGTTTTGTGTCATCGGCCTGGGGCACACCGCTTTTCACTTCTCTCCATTGTGAAAATTTCCCATTGACACCTACTCTTTGTTTCCGGGATCTCAACCAGTTCTCAATCCATAAGAGGACCTGCCCTCTTATCCCCTGACTGTGCAATAATTTTCTCAGCAGCCTTTGGTGAGGGACTGTGTCAAAAGCCTTTTGAAAATCTAGCAACGCGCTGGGTGAAAAAATATTTTCTTTTGTCTGTTCTTATTCTCCCAGCCCTCAATTTGAGTGTATGTCCCCTAGTTCTTGTATTTGGTGAGAGGGAGAAGAGCTTTCCTCTATCCACTTTACTCATGTCCTGCATTATTTTGTACGTCTCAATCATATCCCACCCTCAGGTGCCTTTTTTCCAGACTAAAGAGGCCCAAATGTTTTCGCCTTTCCTCATAAGGGAGGTGCCCCAGCCCAGTAATCATTTTAATCGCTCTCTTTTGCAGCTTTTCCAGTTCCACTATGTCTTTCTTGAGATGCGGTGACCAGAATTGTACACAATACTCCAGGTATCTTAATCTAAAGATTAAGTAATCTTCCAGAAGCAGTGGCATAGTACGGGGATGGGGGTAGAGGGGTGGCATGGGAGTAGTCACCCTGGATGCAATTTTTTTTAAGGGGGTGCAAAATTTGTTCACCTTCTTGCCCCCACAGTCTGTGCCAGTTGCCTCCCTATCTGGTCCTCTTGCCTCCTCCTCTTCAGCCTCTGCCACCATCTTGAGACACAGCAAGCCCTACAGTCTCTCTGTGCAAGCCTCCGCCTATCAGCTGATCAAGATGGCAGGAGTGGAGGAAGAGGTGGTGGTGGCAGGGCCAGCTCCAGAGGTGACGGGGCCGAGGGCAGGTTATGGGGCTGTGAGTGGTTGATCCAGCATCACGTGGCACCAGATCACCCCTTTCCAGCGATGGATGAGGACACAGAGGAGGCAGCAGGAACAGGTTGGGAGGCAACGGGGGGCAGTGGGAAGAGGTCACGGGCCCTCCAGCCCATCCTTGACAAGAACACATCACTCTCCAAAGCTCTTGGTGGGAGACCCTTACTTGCCTACAGACAACCTCCCAACCTCAAACAAATATTAATGCGCACAAGATTAGAAAACAACAATATGGACAATGGAACTAGACCTTGCCCCAAACCCTGATGCCAACTCTGCCCACACATCTACTCTGGCAACACAATCACAGGACCTAACAATGTCGCATATAATATCAAGGGCAACTTAACATAAGAACATAAGAACATAAGAAGAGCCATGATGGATCAGGCCAAAGGCCCATCTAGTCCAGTTTCCTGTATCTCACAGCAGCCCCACCAGATGCGTTTGGGAGCGCACGAGACTAGATATCTGTCTCCTGATACCACTCCCCTGCATCTGGCCCTTGAAGTACCCTGGTTTCTCTATCATGGTTTGTAACCTGTGACTTTTCCTCCAGGAATCTGTCCAATCCCCTTTTGAAAGCATCCAGGCCAGATGCCATCACCACATCCTGTGGCAGGGAGTTCCAAAGACTTACAATGCGCTGGGTGAAAAAAATATTTTCTTTTGTCAGTTCTTACTCTCCCAGCCTTCAATTTCTCCTCAACCAATGTGATCTATGCCATCTTTTGCCAACAATGCCCATCTGTACGCACATTGGACAAACAGGACAATCTCTAAGAAAACACATCAATGGGCACATGTTTGACATAAGAAACCATGATGCACAGAAACCTGTCTCAAACTATTTCAGTCTACCAGGACACTCCTTGAAGGGTTTGAAGGTTGCCATTTTGGAACAGAATCATTACAAACCCAGAATACAAAGAGAAACAGTTGCGATAAAATTCATATGCATGATGGGCACACACAAGAATGGATTAAACATATGTCTGGGTTTCCTGAGCCATTATCATTTAATGTTACTATGTTGCTACTTTTTTCATGGGAGTTTATTTCTCACCTGGACCTGAAGGTAAAAACTCCCACTCTCTTACCCCTCTCTTCCACCCCCCACCCCCACCCCACTCTATCTGGTTCTGGTTTCTGACTCTTGAGGAATTTACCTTAAAACCACACTTAACATTTCTATAGACCCTGGCCACAGAACCATTAGCAATATTGTACCTATCTATGACCCCTAGCCAAATCTTCCTTCCCACCATTTGTACAACTAATCATCTCTCCCTTCTCCACAAACCCATTAACAATGCTTAACATATCTACGACCCCTGGCCAAATCCTTTCCACCACTTCTACAACTAATCATTTCTCCCTCTTCCCCTTCCCCTATCCACCAATGAACATCTGGTATGAAATATATATCTCATCACACATTATGTTATACACCTCATCCTGCTGCTACATGTCTGAAGAAGTAGACGTGTCCACGAAACGTTACATTAAAATATGAAAGTTAGTCTTTAAGGTGCCACATGTTTTGTGTCTTTTGTTTTGTTTTTTAATTTTTGTCTGCAATTCTTGGAAAGACTAACATGGCGACCCTCTCTGAAACGCCTGGTGCAGAATTTTTAGGAAGTGCAAAATTGGCCTTGCCCCTGATACTGGCGACCCACGCTATACCACTCTCCAGAAGCCCCTGCTGAGACTCTTAGATCTGCAGAACTGGGAGGGACGTTTTGATTCATCCAGTCCAGCCCCTCTCAGGGAGGCACAGTGGAGAATCAGACTCCCAGCCTGCAGCTACGCAACCCGCAACCCTAGACCTAAGCACACAGCAGATTGTTGAATCCAGCCCCTTTCAAGGAGGCATGTGACTGGGGGGGGAGGAGATGATCAAATTCCCAGATCCCAAAATCACTGAGGGATCCAACAGTTTGGGGTTTTGATCCTCCAGCCAAAGAACTGATACCATGAAACATCAGGCTCCAAAACATTTATTCTAGCTAGGTAAATTATAGGAACTGGAATAAATTAAGCATGTAAATTAACTGGAAGGATATGACTCTGGGAAGTGGCAGAACACCTGGATGAGAGGATTATCCCCAAGGTAAACTGTGCCTGAGGGACAGGAGATGGTCCCATTGTCTGGAGATCCACATTCCCTGTCTCTGCCAGACTGGGCCCAGTTGAACAAGAGGACACCAATCTGTGGAACACTGACTCAAGGATTTGGACCATCAACAGCTTAATGGCACAGGAGATTAGATGCAACTGTGAACAATCACCCACCAATGCAGATCGAGGGAAACCTTGAACTGGATTGTATGTATAAAAACTGGTGTTAAACAAATGTTCAGGGCTCACTCACACCATCCAGGGTGAAACCGCTGACTGTTATTTTGCTTGGCTTCAATAAATCAGACTTGAACAGTTCAGTGTTTGCGCTGCCTTACTTTATTTGAATTTAATTATTGGGCACTGTTTCCGAGCCAAGCATGGACTCAAAAATAAGCTGTAAAAACTAGTCACAGAACCACTCTAGCCTGCAAACTTCCATGAGGATCACTGGGCCCAATCAGGTGGCTTTCTCTAGCCACTTCGTCATTCTGCAACACTTCGCACCATTTAAGAGGCTGTCCTGGCTTTGGAGGGCGGGTAGGTCAAATCCACCGCACGTTTCATTTCTGAAGGCCCCAGGTGCTAAACGTGCTGCAGACCTGAGCCAGTATTAGCAATGCTGTTGTTCGTTCAACTCATACTCCGCCTTCCCTCCAGGGAGAGCTCAAGATGGTGTCTCTAACTCCACCACACTTGAAATCTTCATGACACCCTTATGAGACGGGTCACACTGCAGGAGCACAACTGGCCTGAGGTTGCCCCGTTAAATTTAATGACTGAGTGGGGAAGTCTGACCCCAGATTACCAAACCCTAGTCCAAGCCCCTCACCACTACGGCACACTGGCTCCGCCTTTGCAAGTGTCAGCCACATGCACATCTCCCCTGGGATCCCCGTATTCTGCTAAGAATATAAATGCAGGAGGACCCTGGCATCCTCTGGGGATTGGTTCCAGGCCTTCCTGTGGATAATGAAAACCATGGATAAGAGAAAACACCTGTCTGCCCACCCCCACCCCCAAACTGCTGTTTCCTGACAGTAGCTTGCTTTATGGCTGCTGTTTTGAGACCGTAGCTGGCTTTATGGCCGATGTTTGCGACAGTAGCTTGCTTTACAGATGCTATTTCTGACTATTGCTTGCTTTACAGCTGCTGTTTGTGACAACAGCTTGGTTTAAAGCTTCCTTTGTGGCTGCTGAATTATTTAATTCCCCCCCCCTCTATCTGAATCAGTGGATAATGAATCAGTGGATACAGGGCTCCTACTGTACTGTAATGGGATAGGGAGGAGATCCCCAATTCCTGCCAATGTTAAACTTGCCACACTTAACCAGAATCTTTTGTCAAACCTTGGGGTGTGGGTGGGTGAAATTCAGGCCGTGGGACTAAGGGCCTCCCTCCTGCATGGTCAGGTTGTTAAAAATGGCTCAAAATGACGTGCCATGGTTTTTATACTGCAGCTCAGCTCAGTTAAAAAGAAAGAAAGAAAGAAACCTGCTTTTGAGGTGCACGGATCCAGCAAGACGGTCCAGGGTGGGCACATGTGATAGGTTTGAGCATGCTTCCGCGGTGGCCTAGGTGCCACGTGAGCTCAGGAATTTCACTGCTCTTCATCCATGGGTCTGCACCACCAGAACTGTGGTGTCTCCTGCAGTAGAACAAGGCTCATGGCAGACCATCAACATCACTTGGGATAAAGTGCCGTCACTCCCGTTCTCCTTGCTGGGGCTAGTCCCAAATTTTGTATTAGAGCCTCGTGACACGATGCTTAAATGACAGATAACGGCAGGCGAAACTCAGCTCATGACCTGAGCAAAGTCCTAGGTAGCCGGCTCAAGGTTTGCTGAGATGTCCATCCTTCCGAGATCTGTCAGCTGAGTGCCCAGTTTGCTGTGGGGGCAATATGTAGCCTGCTGTATTAAACTGTCAACTGCCCAGAGAGGGCTTTAAGCTCGATGGGGCACTTTGGTTTTTCCCCCCTTTGGTTTTTTTTCTTTAGTTTTTGAAAAACAAGCTCTCTTTTAGCTTCAGAGAACTGATCTTGACCAAACCAAACATAGCTCCAACTTGGAAATGTTGCAACGAAGTAGCACACACTATTGTGCTGAAGCAGACCTTAGAAACCAAGGTGGAACCCAACGGAGGCACCGCAGGAACTGAGATTGTGAAGCAACTGTCGGGCAGTGAGAGATGTGTTGGTTCCAACATAGGCTCTCCCACCTCTACAGCTGCCCATACAGTGAAGGAACAGGGTGTCTGTGAAGATTCTCAATCATCCAGGTGAGTTTATCTGGAAGCTGAGTCATGGCTACTGGACTTCTTTTTCTTGAGAGCTAGAAACGTTTCGCTGCTCATCCAAACAGCTTCATCAGTCTGAAGCTGTTTGGATGAGCAGTGAAACGTTTCTCTCTCTCAAGAAAAAGAAGTCCAGTAGCCATGACTCAACGTCCAGTGAAGGAACAGGTTGTCCTTTTCCGATCTGTCCTAAGACCAAGCCTGCACAGCTAATAATAATAATAATAATAATAATAATAATAATAATAATAATAATAAAATAATAATAATAATAATAATAATAATTTATTGCCATTGTGTGTAAAGTATATACACAGTATTCACATACAACGACATTCAGACACTCAGAGACCAGATTGAACACACACACACACACACACACACACACATAAATCCCCAAACACTCTCACACACATTAAATAAATCCCCTCAACACACACACACACACATAAAAAATCCCCGAACACTCCCCCACCCACCACCCCCAACCCCCTAAAAACACAAGCATCTCACAATAGGCTAGGTAATACTGTCCAAGTGCTCACTGCTGATGGTCCTTAAGTTCATTATTAAGTGCAATTATAGCTCTGGGTCTGGATAAAAACTGTTCAGAAGACGTGTGGTCCAGGTTTTAATTGAGAGATAGCTCTTTGCTTCTTCATCCAGGTGACGGAAGATAATAAGAGGCTGGAATTTTTCTTTTCCAGGTGCCTGGCAAAATGTGAAGTTTCTTCCCCCTCCGCTGCTTACAAGTCATTAAGCTCAATTACTCAAGAACAGAGGTGCTCTCCCACCTCTGCGAGGCCCTCTGGCTGGCAAAGGGCTTTATGAGTTCCCTCCTCCACCCAAAAAGCAAATTAAAAACTACCGAGAAGAAGTTGCGAAGAGTCCCATTGTTGGAAGTTAATTAGCTTCATCCATCAGCAAGCCTGCTTTTAAGTTGGAGTCCTTGAAGTCTCAATTCAGGGTCTTCCATATTGGCTCTTCCCGCCCTACAACCAGCCTTTCAATCTCCAATGCTGCCTCACTTACCCTTTCAAAATTCATTTTTGTACCAGCCAGTCCACCAGTGGAGATGGAAAGCCCTAATATCAGTGTGGATAGTGAATCCAGTCCAAACTTCAAAGGAGGTGTCCAAAATACAGAAGCTTCTTTGGGGGCAGGGTTCAAAAACTGAGATAGCTTGTGTAAAGTTCAGACTAAAACCTGCCGTGCATTGACTGCCAAAACACATGCACAACACCCTCCGCTGGATTTCTCCCCAGCCCGAGTCAGTGATAGCTTTGCGCAGTATTTGGCCTAACTTACAGCTGACACAGTACACAAGCCCAACAGGGAAGTGTCCAGAGCTTAAGAGCTTTTGAGACTACATGTCCCAGCATCTGATTCCGTGATATCAGGGGATTCTGGGAGTTCTTGTCCAAAGACAATCAAGTCTCTTGTGCTCTTTGAGTGAGCTACCCCATTCGGTTTGGGAGGGCAGACCAAGGGGCATGTGATGTACCCCTCTGGGTTGTAACCAGACGCATTGCCACTTGTAGCCAGGAGGTCAACGGCACAGCTGGGGTCCAAGCTCCACATGCGTTCTCCTAATTCCTGGGGGGGGGTGCTTATCTCCACCCTATTATCATGCTTAACCTCAAGGTGAGATTGACAAAATGAACACCTAATACAACTGCTGACCGGCTCACCCTAGCTGGGCACCATTGGGGGTTGCCGTGGCAACAGGAGCAGATTTTTTTGGGGGGGGAGCAGACACGTCAATTCCAGCCTGACGGAAAAAACTCCTTTGAAGACACAAAGGGTCAGCTTTGCCTCAGTACATTCCAGGTAAGCTCAGGAATGGCAAAGGAAGTACGACCCCTAAGTACTCCCCTACATCCTACAGCTTCACTTCATCCGTTCCATCCCTCTGACAGGACTGCCAGGGATGGGAGAATCAATGCTAGGAAGAATGCCTGCCCATGAGCACTTTCCTGCTGAATAGGAACACCACCTGTTGAATTTCTGCCTGCCTCATAACTATTAATCACACGACCCCCCCCCCCTTTTCTGGACCTGAGAGTCCCCACTTTTCTTCTGCTCTGTGAATGCCAGTGGAGTCTCCTTCTTTGGAGGTTTTTAAGCAGAGGCTGGATGGCCATATGTCGGAAATAGAGATGGGCACGACCAGGAAAAATGACGTTTCGAGTTGTCGTTTGTCGGGATGGGTCCGTTTTGGGTGAAATTTTCAAAAATGTGTCGTTTCCGTTTGTTGTTTGTCATTTGTGTTGGGGTTGGGGTTGGGGTAAGTGGGCTCTGGGAGGCACCTCTCTGGGTGCCTCTGACATCTGACCCACTAAGAAGGGAAGGGAAAGGAAGGGAAGCGTTTCGCGTAGCCGCCGCGTACCATACATTACAATGATTACATTATGTTAGGGTTGGGGGGTAAGTGGCAGAGGCACCTCTCTGGGTGCCTCTGACTCACTAAGAAGGAAAGCATACTGGCATACTGGCGTACAGGTTAGAGGTAGGGGTAGTGGGCTCTGGCTGGGAGGCACCTCTCTGGGTGCCTGTGACCCACTAAGAAGGGAAGCGTACTTGCGTACGGATCTGGGTTAGGGTTGGGGTTAGGGTAAGGGCTAGGCTTAGGGTTACGGTTAAGGTTAGGGTGGGTTAGTGGGCTGCACCTCTGGGTGCCTCTGACCCACTAAGAAGGACAGTGTACTGGCGTATGGGTTAGGGTTAGGGTTAGGGTTAGGGTTAGTGGGCTTTTCATGCCCTCTGGCACATCCAGAAGTCTCAGTCAAAACCTGGCCATGCGATTGGTGGAATGGGTCAAAAAAATTGCATGGTCCCATCCCATGGCCAGCCCATCATTGCGCAGGTGTGAAAAAATAAAAATAAAATAAAATAAAATAAAATCAATGGAGACGTTTTATTGCAAGAAAAACCCACTGCTGCTACTATAAAAATCAGGCATTTAAAATACCTAATTTTCAAATGTTTCTGTGGTGCTTTGGTGGGTTTTTGGACCACGATTTAAAAATAAATATTGCGGTCGCCATTTTGGATCCCCCCCACCGCATGGCAAATGGAGACGATGAGGATGGGCCCCCCAGCCTGGTACCAGCAGCCCAGGACAGGAGAGGGGGGGGAGGGCGGGGACCCCCCCAGCAACCACCCCTCTCTGGTAGGTGCCCTCACTGAGGCAGGCATATTTTCGCCTGCTTTTATGGCCGGGAATCGGTTTTTTTTTTTAATTTTTTAAACTTTTTTTCTGTGCTGCTTGGCATCGCGCGATCGCCACAATGCCATGAACGACAACGAAAAATCAGACCCAATTTATCTTTATCGGGTCAGGTTCGAGCTGGAGCGAAGTAATTCTCATTACCGTTACCCGTTACGTAACGATAACGATAACCGAAAACGGAAACGAGAATTTCACCACTCCGTGCCTATGTCTAGTCGGAAATATTGTGATGGGGGTTCCTGCATGGCAGGGGGTTGGACTGGATGGCCCTTGAGGTCTCTTCCAACTCTAGGATTCTATGATACCAATCCTTCCAGAACTTTCAAGCCTCTATTCCAGTGGTGGTGAACCTTCGGCACTCTAGATGTTTTGGACCACAACTCCCAGAATTCCAAGCCTGCATTACCAATGACAAAGGACTGTGGGAGTTGTGGTCCAAAACATCTGGAGTGCCAAAGGTTCGCCACCACTGCTCTGTTTTATTAAGAAACATAAATGTAACTCACTCTGATGGGCTGAATGTTTGTTCATTTGCACTCGTGCAAAACCCCACCTAGCTAAACCTGACACGCAGTGGTCTACTTATCACAGGTCAGGCCTTGCAATGCTTATCTTGTTGGCTTGAAAAAATGCTCTGCAGAAGACCCCTTGTTTATCATTGTAGAGGAACACTATTAAAATGAACAAACAAATATGAAAATAAACAGTACAGTACTTAAAAAGCAGCACAGATGTAGCACTTTTGCTTTTCACGGCCTGCATTCTGTCTCATTATTCTAATTATTGCTAGGGCCGTTTCCTGAGCCTCTTTTTCAATCCTTAAAGTCCATTATTGCATCCCAAAGACACACACCTTATAAGCATAAGAAGCCTGATTAAAGTGTTCTGCTTATAAGCATGATAATCATCTCGATTCCAGTACTGATTACAGTATACAAATATAAAATATATATAAATAAATATATAAATAAATATTTAGCCAGTGTTCATGCTGCCCCCTTGTGGACATGTGAGTGGTTACCATCTAAAACAGTACAGCGTCCAGCCACAGTCTCTTACTTAAAGTATTTAATATATTTGTACTGTACAAGCCCCCAGCCACCACCAGGCCTCCAGTGTCACTACCTTCCATGTTCAAATCCACCACCTAAGACTAAGGATATTTATCAACAACAGTAGTTATTCAGCCCGAGCTCACTTGCAGAACAGGAAGATGGATAATAGGAAAAGAAACGCTTTCTTCCAAACTTGAATTAAGACTTACTGGCCTCCTTAATTACTTTTCCTCCCTCTGTACTTGTTCGAACCACCCCTTGTTTTGCCAGAACCTTAAAGCGTGCTTGGAATAAGCTCAGCAAAGGTATTCTGCATCAGGGATGGTTTATATATAGCTTTGACCTTCCAGGAGGGAGAGACACCCCACCTTTCCTCTCCTGGTGAAGGCACGGGGGTGGGGTGATGGGGTGGCAGCCTTTCCCCCATGTGAATGGGGCCAGGTTGATGGGTTTGGAGCTGGACTCTTCTCACTCCCCCCACTCGTATAGCTCCCTATTTTCCTCACCTCTCCATCTCACCCCCAAAAGAAGGCTGATGGGGTAGTCTTGGCTGGCGCAGTCTCCCTGCCCCTATGCCCTGGGAACCCCTCAGTATGTCCATCTGCCTGTCCAGATTGGCATTTTGGGGTGCAGGGTGGATCTGACCACACAGCATCTGCGGAGGTTCAGGGTGGATGGGAGGAGTGACGTGTCTTCCTACCTGAACAGTCAACCACTCCTTGTTGCCCAATCAGATGTCAATTAAGCACTTCCCCTGGTCATCTCTGAAGGATCAGGGGAAGTGAATCCCCCATTGCTTCTCTCTCTCTCTCTCTCTCTCTCTCTCTCTCTCTCTCTCTCTCTCTCTCTCTCTCTCTCTCTCTCTCTCTCTCTCTCTCTCTCTCTCTCTCCCTCTCTCCCTCTCCCCTTCCCCTCGTTCTCCTCCCACTTTCTCCCTTAATTTTTTTCAGCCATGATGGCAGATGGAAGACAAGGCTGCAGGAGGCTGGTCTCTCCTGTCTATAGAAGGAGCATGCCAAAAAAATGCATGCCGTACCACTGTACCAGAACGGTGTGCAACAGCTCTTAAAGGGGAAAGGTGGATCATTCTAAGCAGAAACACTTGCAGATGAGGCCTCCCCCAATTGAGAGACTGTGCCATCAGCGATTCATAAACCACATTTCTGTGCCAGTATGGACAGGCTCCACCTCACCACTCCTGGGGTCATCATGTTCCATATATTCCCAGTCTTCTTGAAGTTTGTCCCTGTCATGGCTTCTGTGTCAGCATGACAAGCTTTCTGTTTCTTCCTTGGTGTTTATCTCATCTTTCTCTCTGGCATTTGTTTCCCTTATGTTGTCCAGCTTCTCTTTTCTCCCTCTTGTATCTTCTGGAACCTTCTTCCTGTCTTCTCCTGCTTTTTATCTGGTTTTCTTCTCTTCCCCATCTCCTAGGACTCCTCCCTCCTTCTCCCCCTACCTTGTCAGATGCGTGGAAACCAGGGGAAGTAAGCTAGTGACTGCTAGCCTATTGGGCTCTGAACTTTAGGTGCCCATTCTAGCCAGTGTGGCTACAACAAAGCCACAGTGATTGTTACATGTCAAGAAACCAAGCCCTGTAAGGAAAGACTGAACAAACTCAGCATATTTAGTCTTGAGAAAATAAGGCTGAGGGGAAGACATGGTAAAAGGTAAAAGGTAAAGGTTCCCCCCGCACATGCGTGCTAGTTATGTCTGACTCTAGGGGTGATACTCATCTCCGTATTCAAGCCGAAGACCCTATGTTGTGCAAGTCCGAGGCTCCGTGGCCGGCAGAGCTGCAAGGAACACTGTTTTACCTTCCCACTGTTTTACGGCAGTACAGTGGTACCTCGGATAACAACTTTAATTCGTTCTCCGAGGTTAGTCATCCAAAACACGTCGTTATCCGAAATGCGGTTTTCCATAGGAATGAATGGGAAACCGATTAATCCGTCCCAGAGCCTAGGAAAAAGGCACAGACACCTGGTTTTTTGCTCAAAACTCTTTATAAGGTGCACTTTAAAGGTACAGATGCAATGCTGGAAATTCGTTATCCGAGGCAGTCCGTATGGGAAATTCATTATCTGAGGCAGCATAGGAAAATTCATAGAGAATAGAGAAAATACGTTATCAGAGGCAGACCTATACCTAGAAATTGTGATTTGTTATCCGAGGCGGCCCATAGGGAAAATTCATTATCAGAGGCAGTCCTATACTCGGAAAGTCGTTATCCGAAAAATTCGTTATCCGGGGCAGTTGTTATCTGAGGTACCACTGTACCTATTTATCTGTTTGCATTTAAATGCTTTCAAACTGCTAGGTTGGCAGGAGCTGGGGTTAACACAGGAGCTCCCTCCGCTGTGTGGCACCCGGGATTCGAACCGCTGAACTGCCGACTTTGCAGCCAACAGTTTTAAGTGCTCTAGCCCTCTGAGCCACCATGCCCCTTCAAATGATAGCACTCTTCAAATACTTGAAAGGTTGTCATACAGAGGAGGGGCAGGATCTGTTTTCAATCATCCCAGAGGACAGGACACATAATAATCAATGGAAATTACAGGAATACTGCATCTGGGAAAGCTTCTTAACTGTTAGAGTGGTATGACAATAGAACCAATGACTGCAGGAAATGTTGAGTGTGATTCAAGAAAAAAATCGGCAACTATCCATCAGATCTACTTAGATCTGTATTCCTGCACTGAGCAGGGGGTTGAACTCAATGGCCTTACAGCCCTCTTCCAATTATGACATGCCCCTTCCAGTTATTCTATAAATCTAGAAGGACCAGGTCAAAGAGGCATCCAGACAAAGGAAATGCCTGAACCTCTGCAAGTTGTTAATGTTTTGTGTAGAGCTAAAGAAAACAGGAAATAATGGAAATAATATTTAAAAGCAGTTGAGGGGTAGTCCGGTATGATGGTGGGAGCTGGGAAACAAGGCCATCTGTCCATCCCTCCTCCTCTGTTTACTTTTGCATTAAATATCACAGATGGGAAGGTTAGTTATTGGCAGTTTCATTTGTTTTGGCTTTGGGATTTGAAAACCATATTTAATAACAAAACTGATGTCTGGAGCGGGATCCTTATCAAGGAGCTGGTAAAACGTTACATGTTACAGGATATTACATGTTACCAGCATCTCAACAAGGATTTGATGCCAGATATTAGGTTTATTATTAAAACAGTTACATAGGAAATACTGGGCTGTACTATTCTCAAAGGCTTCCACTGATAGTTGTTGTGAGTTTTTCAGGCTGTTTGGACGTGTTCTGGAAGTTTTTCTTTCTGACGTTTCACCAGACTCTGTGGCTGGCATCTTCAGAGGGCAAGGGGATCAGGGAACCCAGAGCACAGAGAGAACTCTCTAGGCAGTTACTTCACGTCCCGTTCGTCCCTCCTTGCTGTCCTGCTTGGGACCGGTACAAAAAAACCTTACTTCACGTCCATAGCATGACAGCAAAAAGTTGTCTCGACCACACCCCTGGAACCGGGAACAGAGTGTGACAAGCTGTACCTGCCCCTGGGCTGGGAATTCTCTTGTCACAGTTCCGGTTCCTGTTCCGAGACAAGGGACTGTGTGGTAACAGCTGTCACGCGACAACCAGTGTCCCCCTAGTGGTCAGCGGCTGAAGCAGCATTCTACATTAGTTTCCCTATGGGGAACACCATGCAGCGCAAATGTTTATTAAAGAAAGTACTGAAAATTCTGTAGCACTGACGTGTAACTCCCGGAAGACCAGTAAATCAAAATATAGAAAAAGTTTTATTTACGATATTTTTAAAAAGGTTAAGAAAGCAAGACAAATTCAGAATTTGTCATGGAACAAATTGTCACGAGACAAGTAATCACGCCCGTGAGTAAATGGAAACAGGGACTGAACAGGGACAAAACCACGTGACTGCGAACAACGCTGTCACAGTACAAATGTAATCGCGGAATAAGGTAGGACGTGAAGTAACCACCTTAGTTCCTGGAGCTCTTTGCCCTCTGAAGATGCCAGCCACAGAGTCTGGTGAAACATCAGGAAGAAAAACTTCCAGAACACGGCCAAACAGCCTGAAAAACAACAACTAACTGGGCTGTAGGTTGAAAAACAAAACAAAACAAAACTGGGAACACTCCCCATCTAGGTTTGATTTCTCCTCTACCTTTCTCCCAGAACCAGGATCCAAGGTAGGTCCAGTCATTGTTTTTATATTCCACCAGAATCTGGTGAGGGAGGTACGGATGTGACCCGGTGACTGGCTTAAGAGCACCAAGTCGGCTCCACAGCCCAATTAAAATGTGACCAGAGCTCTTCCTGCATAAATGTTCTCTGATGTTGGTTTAAGGCAACTCTTCGTGAACACCTTGGTTTCCAGTCCCTTTTGTTGTTCTTTGCTTTCTAAGGACAATTATGTGCCAACAAGCCAGTTCTGACTGGCAGGTGTCTTTTCAGTATTTTCTAGGTGTCAGGTTCCACGTGTGGTTTCAACCACTGGGAAAATTGGCCTTGCCCAAGACTAGAGATAGGCTCAAACAGCCAGTTCAGTGGCTTGTGGCTGGCTCATCCTTTGGAAGAACAGATGTTTAGCCGTTCTCAGACCCGCCTCCTGTGGTGCATGCCCATTCAGAGGGAGTGCCTCAGCTTCCATGCCCCACCTCCTTCTGGCATCACCTCTGAGTGGATGCCTGCTGGAGGAGGCGGGGCTGGGAACCGCCAAACATCTTTTCGTCCAAAGGACGAACTGGCACGAACCACCAGACCAGTGCTTCATGCCCATCTCTGCCCCATCAACCCCCACACCTTGGGTGATATCAACTGGCCTTTATCCTCAGAAGCATATTGTGAGAATTCAAACTCCTGGGACTATACAATCAAGTCCTCCAAGTGTGCCTCCATGTCTCCTGACAACACCCCTCCATTCTCATAGAATCATAGAGTTGGAAGAGACCTCAAGGACCATCTAGTCAGGGCTGTCTAACTTTGAATAGGCCGAGGTCTACTTTTTCCAGACGAAAGTGCCTGAGGGCTACTACGCTAAAACCTCTACTTATGAATTTTATCTGTTCCGACCATATGCTCATTAAGTAGAGCAGCCCTTGAACAGCTCTGCTCGGCTGAGACAGTGGGCTGGCAGACCCAGAGCTTTGCTGGGGCAGTGGTGGTCCTTGGGGTGCGGGAGGTAGAGGTGGAGAACTTATCCCCTCACTTTTGTTATTGATAGTCGGTGGGCTACTTTTGAACCCTTCACGGGCTACTAGTAGCCCCCGGTCTACCTGTTGGACAGGCCTGATCTAGTCCAACCCCCTGCCATACAGGAACCACCATCACAAGACTCCCGACAGATGGCCATCCAGCCTCTGCTTAAATACCTCCAAAGAAGGAGATTCGACCAACCCTCCATGGCAGCATATTCCATTGCCGAACAGCTCTAACAGTCATGAAGTTCTTCCTAATGTTCAAATGGAATCTCTTTGCCTGTAGTTTGAAACCATTGCCCCGAGTATTAGTCTCTGAAGCCATGGAAGACAAACCTGTTCCCTCTTCAATATGACATCCTTTCAAATATTTAAACATAGCTATCATATCCCCTCTCAGCCTTCTTTTTGTAAGGCTAAACATTCCCAGCTCCCTAAGCCGCACCTCGTAAGACTTCTCTTCCAGACCCTCAAGCATCCTGGTCGCCCTCCTCTGCACCCACTCGAGGTTGTCAACATCCTTTTTAAATTGAGGTGCACAGAACTGGACACAGTACTTTAGGTGGGGTCTGACCAGAGCAGAATAGAGTGGTACTATCACTTCCCTTGATCTGGGCAATATGCTTCTGTTGATGCAACCAAGAATTGCATTGGCTTTCCTGGCTGCCGCATCACACTGTTGACTCATGTTCAATTTGTGGTCCACCAAGACTCCCAGATCCGTTTCACAGGTACTGTTTTCCAGCCAGGTATTTCCCACCCTTTATCTGTGCAATTCATTCATTCCACCTAGATGCAGCACCCCACGTTTCCCTCTGTTGAACCCCATTCCGTTAGCTTTGGCCCAGCACTCTAATATGTCAAGGTCCTTTTGGATTTTCATCCTATCCTCTAGGGCAGTGGTGGCTAACCTTTGGCAATCCAGATGGACCACATCTCCCACAGTCTTTTGCCACTGGCAACACAAGCTTGGAATTCTGGGAGTTGTGGTCCAAAACATCTGGAGTGCCGAAGGTTTGCCACTACTGCTCTAGGGATTTAGCAACCCCACCCAATTTGGTATCATCTGCAAATTTGATCAGCCTACTCTCTATTCCTTCCTTCAAGTCATTAAAAAATATATTGAACAGCACCGGAACCAGAACCGAATCCTGCCTATTAAAGCTTCTGTTGTTCATTCCAAAAGAGATGGGAAAATTCCCAGCAGCTTTGACAAGGAGCTATGAAAGCAGAACTTTCACAGAATCCTAGAGTTGGAAGAGACCTCAAGGGCCATCCAGTCCAACCCCTTTGCCACGCAGGAACCCCAGTTGGTTATTGATTTCAAGGATTAACAGGCCACGTTTCGGGCTGGGCGGAAAAAGAGAGGCCAAGAGGTCTCCTGCAAAGCTTCTGTGTCGTTGTCAGGGGAATGGCGCTTTGTCTCATCTGCACTCGTCTTTAGCGGTTATCTTCACAGATGTGTAATTCTCATCACATGGGCAAAGCCACGATCCACACAATTCATCCTAGAAGGGACGACCAACACACAGAGACGCAGGCACACAAAGGGAGCTCGGCTGAGGAACCATTTTATCCACCCATTTGCCAAAGGGAACACCACCACCCCCGACGGTCTTCTCTCCTCACTCTTGCTGTTCTCCTCCTCCTCCTCCTCCTCTGGAGGGTGGGTGGGTGTAAGCACAGCATTCGTCAGCTTCGCTCCCATCCTACCTGAGCTTCGCTTGCCTTTTCGCTCCGGGTGCCCACGCCGAGGGAGGCCCGACACTTTGGAACAAACTGCCCTTGGAGATCAGGCTGGCGGAGGCCCTGCCGGCTTTTAGGAGAGTGTTAAAGACGTGGCTCTTCAGGGAATGTTTTGGAGATCGCTAGTTGTACATTTGCGTGGTCGTTGTTTGTTTGTGTTGTCTGTCGCACCCCCTTTTTTTCTCCTTGCCAGACTCTGCATTTTGTTTCGGTGTTGTTGCTTTTTTGTGATCGCTACTGTTTTTAATTTTTTATGGGGGTTGTGTTTAGCCATGTTGTTGCTGCAATCTGTTGTTGCAATCTTGAGTTCCCACGGGAAAATCGGGCGGTTAATAATATGCACAAAAATAAATAAATATAAAATAAAATAAATTGGCTCCATCGACAAGGTGGTGCTGCCTGTTAGCTGTTGGGCAGTGCTGGTAGCAAAGCCATACCTATACACCCATTCCAGGATATGAGCGGACTTACATTATTGCACTGGTTTCTTTCTCCTCACCACTTGCAGGCATCTGCATACCACAACCAAGGGGACCCCCTAGCCCTGAAACTCAGTGGAGGGAAGAGGAGGAGGAGTGAAGGGGAAGGCATGGCCACCATACAACACACATGCAACAGGTGTCCCTTTGAGCCACATCATACCATGAGGGAGGAGAAAGTGGAAGAGGGTGATGGGAGATTTCTCCCTCTTGCTATCCAGTTTGCATATCCTGGACACTTTTTGCCCGGTCCCGGGAAGAGGGACTCAACCCATGGCTGGGATTGGCATTGTACGGGTAGGGTGGCCAAAAGCATTGCTGATGTCCGGTGCCATTTGAGCGGTGGGGGGGGGGAGTCCTCCCCGTGATGCCACAATCCAAGAATCTCGGGGGCAGGATCATTCCCAGCAGCATCTGAGGCGTGGCAGGTGTCTGGTAGATAGATACTTTATTGTCATTGCACATAGTACAACGTCTGCAGTTGGACAGCGATGGAGAGGAAGGACCAAGAGTGCTCTGGCCACGGAACCTCAGAAATGGGATGGTGCTGCACTGGCAACGCTGCTCTGGTCTGAGCACTGCTATGAGCCCTAAGGGGCCCTCAGGGAGCAAGCCGGAGAACGGAGCAGGAGCAGCTGCTGCCACGTTCTTGCACTTGCATGCTTCTGGGTCCAGCTCCCTAAATGTGGCAACGCTGAGAGGAGGATTGGGGAAGGCCAAAGGAAATGGGAAAATACCCTTCTGGTTTATACAACAGCCCCTTCCAGCTCGCGTGGAAGAAACTCCTGTGCACCGTAGGCGACTGACCATGTAGTAGGTGGTTCCTCGAAAGAAACATTGATAACTGTCTCAAGTTCCAAGTTGTTCTGTCCTAAGACAACCAACTGCTCCATATATGAATGGGACTCTCTTCCCATGCAGACTTGGATCAGGGCCAGTGTGGCTCCCCAGCTGTTGCTGCTGACTACAACTTCCATCAGCTCTGGCCAACTTAGCCAGCAGTGGGGGATGCTGGGCAATAGCTAGAAGCCTGCATTTTGCCCACTTTGGCCTAGACCCTGGAGGACCTGTGAGGAACCATGCAAGCCCACAGATGCTCCTGGACTGCAGCCCTGTTCAGTGCCCATCAACAGGGGGATAATGGGATTTGCAGTCTGAATACCTAAATAAGGCAGGGCATGAGTAAAGTACAAAATAATGCAGGGCATGAGTAAAGTGGATAGAAGGACGCTCTTCTCCCTCTCACAAAATACTAGAACTAGGGGACATCCACTCAAATTGAGGGATGGGAGAATAAGAACAGACAAAAGAAAATATTTTTTCACCCAGCGTGTTGTTAGTCTGTGGAACTCCCTGCCAGAGGATGTGGTGATGGCATCTGGCCTAGATGCCTTCAAAGGGGGTTGGACAGATTCCTGGAGGAAAAGTCCACCACAGGTTACAAACCATGATGGAGATGTGTAACCTCCAGGCTTAAAACTGGGGTACTTCAAGGGCCAGATGCAGGGGAATGGGATCAGGAGACAGATATCTCGTTTCATGCGCTCCCAAACGCATCTGGTGGGGCCACTGTGAGATATAGGAAGCTGGACTAGATGGTCCTTTGGCCTGTTCCAGCATGGCTCTTCTTATGTTCTTATGTTCTTATGTTCTTATGTTAATACCTGAAGTTCATATGTACTCCCTTCCTTTCCAGTGGCTTGTTATGCACGTTCTGCATCTTCTCCTTGGAAGCCAGAACGAACACATGCTTCTCTAAAATCAATGGACTATCCTACTGACTAAGCACTCAGGGGGCTGAGCCACAGAAACCTGCCCTTAACAGTGCAGGGACAACCCGTTTCTTATGTGATCTCACCTTCTGTGGGCTTTTAACTCCCATTTGGACATGCTTGCGCTTTCTTTACAGGGTTTTGGCTAACGCAAGACTGCAGGAACTCAGTTCTCAGATCACTGAGAGCTGTGGGAGAACGGCTCCTATTATCTCCTTACTGAAATCCTAATAAAGGAGAGTGGATGTTAGAAATCCAGAAGAACTAACGTTCAGCATGTTAACACGGGGGGGGGGGGGGGGAGAGAAGGAGTAATTGCGGTACATGAAAAATCAAAGCAGCTCCAAGTACTCAATCTCGGCTGTTTGAAGTACAGGATATTTTATCTTTACTTGATACTCGGTTAAAACCAGGGGTAAAAAGAACTGAGATGCAAAACGTCTCAGAAGATTGAGTCCCGCAGCATGATCTGAAGTCAGTCTTTACTTTAGAAGGCTGGTATTAAAGCTCTTTCTCCCATCTCTGGCCCCAATAGTTGGTTTTCTATATCTCTCTCAAGCTTCTAAATCAGGGCATGCAGGCCCTGCCTGAGGCTGTTTGGATGGCCCTCCCCAATGCCTCCCATATATACATATATTGCACCAAACAGAGTTTCCACTAGGGAGGGGAATGCTATATACCTCCCACAAGACCCAAGAAATGTCCCCTAAAGCGCCCTGAAAAACAAAAGTGGAGGAATTGCATCTTGGATCACTTCCTGTTTTTGATCTAGTTTTCTCCCCTGCATTTGTAATGATTTGGGGCCATTTCTGGGCAAGGTACAGGCGGTGGGAGGTGATAAAGGTGAAAATCTGATTTCCTACTGCTGGAAGCAAATAGCTATAGTAAGATTTCCATATCCATGGAATCAATATCTGCTCATTCACTGATCTGCGGGCAGAAAACACTAAATAAAAAAACCCAGAAATAGCTTTGCAGTATATTTGTACCAGAGCTGTCCACTGGAGAGAGCCAGAGACCATGTAGAATAGCATTCAGTGCAGTACTTCTGCATTTTTAGCATAAGGGGAGGGGATGTGCAAGGAATCCCCTGCAGACACCACTGTCATACTATATAAGTAATTTTGATTCCTTTCGACTATAACTATAGTTTAACTGAAAAGGCAGCGCAATTGTAACATACAGAAATGAAACTATCTGGAAGTAGAGTCATGGCAACTGGACTTCTTTTTCTTCAGATATTGAAATGTTTCGCTGCTCATCCAAACAGCTTCATCAGTCTGAGGAAAGCTAGTTGCAAGTCCTCCATTTTGTAGTTCACTTTGACCTCATGTCACCCTGGTCTGAAAGAGGCTCATAAGATGAACAATGGCCTGGACTGCATTGGACTTTTTTATTTGTCTGGGGATTGTTGAAATCACAGCCTGATAAGTAACGGATAGACTGTGCCTAAGCCCCCCACCTCTGTTGAGAGAGGGGTTTTCAATATTCACATGAATAGCTTCCCTGACCCCTCTCTCAAATAACCTCTTCTCTGTCTAATACAGGCCTGCCCAAAGTCTGGCCCGGGGGCCAAATCCGGCCCGTTAGGCCATTCTGAGTGGCCTGTGGCTGGCTGGTCCGCCCCTCCCTCCCCCCTCCTTCACCCACACATTCCCCTACGGTGGCCACAGCTCCCTGTGCTTCCTTTGGTCCCCACCTTCCTTCTTTCCTCCCTTCCTTGTTCCCCACCTTCCTTCCTTCCTCCCTTGGTTTCCACCTCCCTCCCTCCCTCCCTTGGTTCCCGCCTCCCTTCCTGCAGGTGGGGTTGCAAGGGGTCAGTGGGTGGGGCTTATGGGTCAGTGGGTGGGGCTTGCAGTGCGGGGCAGGGTCGGGGAGCAACCGGCCCCTGACACATTCTCAGCCACCAAATCTGGCCCTCCTTACAAAAAGTTTGGGCACCCCTGGTCTAATATGTGTACAGCCTCATCTTTGAATGTGTGCCCTTTGTCCTTTAAATGGAGGTATACTGCTGATTCTGGTCCTGAGCTGTTGCCCCTCCTACGTTGGGCCATTTTCCTATTTAATGGTAGTTGATCAAGCAACTTTGACACCTGAAGCAGAAAATTATAGTGGCCTTTGACCGCATAACAACAATAAAGCAAGGAGCCCAAAATCCTCTGTCTGCACTCTGCCTGACGGTAGGGCCAGCACTGGCCCGCCTCCTCTTTTTTTGTATTTACTTCCTTCCCGTTAACTGGATCCTGACGCTAAGAACTTCCAACCCCGAAGTTGGAGAAAAGACTGAGAAAGCTTTTAGAATAACTCAGCCTGCAACACTCTTCCATGTTTTATTTAGCGCTCTGCCTTGGTCTCCCATAAACTCAATTGACATGAACTACGAGGGCAGAGATTGTGAGTGACTTTTAATTTCAGCTTGGCTCGTTCTCCTGCCCTGCGAGATCGATTTCCCATGAAGATGAATCACAGTTGTCTCGGGCTGTCTGGCAGGTGGTACCCCGACGTTTTGCTTACTCTTGGCACAGAGAAATGGGATGTTTTATTAAGCGCTGGATCAGAGCAAGAAGGAATGGAGAAGGGTAGCGAGGGGGGAAGTCAATTGGATCCTTTATATTTTGATCTCCAAGACAGGAACGATGACACATCCTTAATTTTGATTGCAAAAGGTCACCGGAAGTGGGAGATTAATGCCCAGAACAACAGAGAACCGTTCGCTGACAGAGAGTGGGCAGCCTGAGATCTTCATAAAAATTTATCTTTACATTAATTCCTGGAGATTCAGTCTTGTGCATCCTTCAGGAGGCAAGTGATGTTCTGGAACAGCTCCACTGAAGTTCTACTGCTTTGTGCAACCGATGGTTCCTTTCGCATTATCTGTCAGAAGCCATCAATTTTATGCTCGTGTCTCCACTTCCTCGTTCATTTCTTAGCAGGACTGGGCAAGGGGTCCGTTTTCGGGGACCCACTGCAAGAATTGCTACCCTTGAACATGGAAAGGGGAAAAGCAAACCTGTAGAAGATCAGAGGCAGCGACAAAAGTCTTAGAGGCTTCCCAGATGCAGGCAATCTCATCGTGATGCAGAACAAAACAAAAAAGCCAACAGTCAGACAAGAACACTTCCATGTGTGCATCCTTGTGTGAGGGTGTGTGGGGGCTGAGACCCTTGTTCAACTGTTAGAGCAGTATAACAACAGAACCAATGTGCTAACAATAGCACTGGTCTTTTTAAATCCACGTTGCCTGTTGACTCATATTTACCTTGTCATCTATTACAACTCCAAGACCCTTGGAAACCATCCTAAAAGATAAAATTAATAGGCATAAAGAAGAGAAGGCGCTGCTGAAGGAGAGCAAACATGGTTTCTGCAAGGGCGAATCATGCCTCACTAATCTGTTGGAATTTTTTGAGAGTGTCAACAAGAATGTGGATACGGGAGATCCCGTTGACATTGTTTATCTGGACTTTCAGAAGGCTTTTGACAAGGTCCCACACCAAAGACTCTTAAATAAACTTGCCAGTCATGGAATCAAGGGACAGGTCTTGCCCTGGATCAACAACTGGCTAAGGGACAGGAAACAGAGTGTAGCACTAAATGGACACTTATCCAATTGGAGGGAGGTAAAGAGTGGGGTCCCCCAAGGTTCAGTACTGGGACCCCTGCTTTTCAACCTCTACATACATGATCTAGGAGTAAATAGCAAGGTAGTCAGATTTGCTGACGACACTAAATTATGCAGGGTAGTAAAAACTGAGAGAGATTGTGAGGAACCCCAGAGGGATCTTTTCAACCACTTCATAAATGACTTCAAGGGGGAGGTGGTGAGGGCTCCAACACTGGAAGCGCTCATGAGAAATTGAGACAACCACCTGGCAGAGATCCTTTGATTTGTATTCCTGCCTTGAACAGGGGGTTGGACTTGATGGTCTTGTAGGCCCCTTCAACCTCTGTCGTGTCCTACAGAGCCCTCCAAGAAAACTGTAAAAACATTCACAGGCACCGCATATGTATCCATTCACTTTGTTAAATGGCAGCAGTTCAGGGAGGGAGCTTTTGGAAAGGAGGTTGGTGTTTTGGGTGGTGAAGAGGTGGTGGTAAGAGCAGTCCTGCACAGTCACTACCAGATGGGTAAGGCAGCAGGAGGTGGCGGGGGGAGTCTTTTTTCCAAAGACAGGGGACGATGCAAGATGTTGCTATCCCGAGAAGTGGGCAGACTCCATGGAAACCATCTCCATAAAATGCACAATCACCATTCGTTATTAGAATCCATTCTAAGACCTGCCAATGCCATTGAAAGGATCAAGGCAACCCATCCCTCCAAACCCCTTCTTCTTTAGGTTCCACATCCTCGCAGAAAGTTGGCAGTCAGTAGCACTATCTGATTTTTTTATTGAAAGCTTTTCTAAACAGAGAAGCTGTGCCCACTGTGAACCATTGGCTTGATTTTTAATCCAGAATTTTCTTCTATGCCCTGGGCCAAGTTTCCCAACTATTTTTCCTTCAAGGATAACCTGCAGCAGATGATATTTGTTTTTGCACATTATGTGACTGAAATATTGTCATTTACTTCTCATTATGGTATTGAGAATTTCTAGCTTTTTATTCATGTGCAGTAATACGGCCACATTGGTGACTCTGGCTGTCCAAGGTATCTTCAGGATTTGTCTGTATGTCCACATTTCATATGCTTACAGCTTCCTGCCTAATGGGTCTGTAAGGGCCCAAGATTCAACATCATATAGAAGTATATGATATCTATGTTTAAATATTTGAAAGGATGTCACATTGAAGAAGTGACAGGTTTATTTTCCATGGCTTCAGAGACTAGGACATGGGGCAATTGTCTCAAACTACAGGAAAAGAGATTCCATTTAACCATTAGGAAGAATTTCATGACAGTTACAGCTGTTTGGCAATGGAATATGCTGCCCCAAAGGAGGGTGGTGCAGTCTCCTTCTTTGGAGGTTTTTAAGCAAAGGGTGGATGGCCATCTGTCGGAAATATTGTGATGGGGGTTCCTGCGTGGCAGGGAGTTGGACTAGACGGCCCTTGAGGTCTCTTCCAACTCTCATGATTCTATGATTCTATACTAAAAATACATACAACCCCCACAGGCTGCTTTCTTGCAGCTAAATAGAGTTGGTGATTTGTCGCCTAGAAAGAGAAGACAAGGATTTATGATTAATTTATTTTATATTAAACATCCCCCAACCCCCTTTTTTCCCACCCAGGGCCATCAATTTCTTTTGAGTACCCAGTTTTCCAGACCCATTATCACAAGCAATAGCAAAACTTGGGGATGATCTTGTAGTGGTTGTAGTTCTCGTTGCTGCTGCTGTTCAGTTGGACTACGCCTCTGAAACTCTTCCAGCCAGCTAGGTGGATGGCCAGGAGATTGTGGGAGATGCACCCCAAAAAGCCCCTTTGCCAAACTCTGAACAATGCCACGAGGGGCACTGTGATTACAGACACACATTCCGCTATCCTACTTTGCATTTCAGGCCTTTTCCCTTTGTACCCTCTACAGAGGCATTTCATATACAGTGGTACCTTGACTTATGAAATTAATTCACTCCGAATGCATCTTCGGAAGTCAAATTTTTCATAAATTGAACAGCAGTTTCTATTCCAGAGGTTGGAAAAAAGGCAAAAGGGGGAACAGATTAATTGGTTTTCCAGTGCATTCCCATGGGAAGGCTGTCCCAACCCCCCTCAATCAAGAGCAGCCGAAGGCTGCTCTCCGCAGCCCCGCCAGACAGCTGATTTTGACAGGATCTGTCAAAATCAGCTGTCTGGCAGGGCTGTGGAGAGCAGCCTTTGATTGAAGGATGTTGTCCATTGATCTTCGACCAACCTGGGCACCTTGCAAGGGTAGCACAAGTGCTTACCTTCACTTACCTCCGGGCTAGCCTGATCAAACTTCAGCCAGCCCGGAGGTAAGCACTTCCCTTGCAAGGCGCCCAGGCTGCCGAAGATCCATCGGTCCCTGCGCTGCCCACCAATTCATCCGAAGATCCATCAGTCCCTGCGCTGCCCACCAATTCATCCGAAGATCCATCGGTCCCTCCTCTGCCCACCAATCTGTTCCTTGTAGAAAAGCCAGCCTGTGTGGTCTTGGATAAACTGCATGCTCCCCAAGCTCTCCCAGAAGGGAACACTTACCTAGAAAACCCTGGAACAACTGCCAAAATTAGATTGTTCCAAAGTAGAACCTCTCCGAGTCCCTGGCCAGGAATTATTGGAATATTTCTCCAAAAAGTAACTTTAGCAAGGCATGCAAGGCAGGTGGTGACTCGGTTGCAGGGTATTTTCTGTGTTTCTTTCCCATTTCTGCAAAGCTGACTTAACTGTCAGGGTGTTTTTTCAGTTAAACAGCATGTCAGTTCTATGGTCATTTCAGATATCTTTTTATATAGCAGAGTTTACTGACACATTCTCTCAGATGATGACAAGGATGATAGTTTGTAAACTGATTTTTTAAAAAATCTGATGGCTATTTTGCATTTTGATTTTTCTTTCTCCAAACTTCCGTGTACGTTTAATATAGAAATACATCGAAAGACAGGAAATAAATTGTCCAAGAACTGAATTATTTATTCCTGCGTTTCATACCTAGCAAAGCGTTTGCTTCCAAGAATTCATGCAGACTCCGGAGGCAGGGTTCAAAGAGATCAAAAACCGTGCCAGTGGCATGCTGACCTAACCTTGCAGAGTGGCTTGGTTGGTCCCGACAGCAGTAGCTATTTCATAAGCCTCTTAAGGAGAGTCAACAGCCATCACCGAGACCACAAAGATTGCTTTTGCACCGCTAACATTGTCATTATTTTTAAAGCCGACAGGTTGAAAGATACATGTGGATGTGGCTGGGATGCAAGGAGCATTCTTCAAAAGCAGTAGACCTCCTCTGTGATCCAAGAACCGAAATCTAGCTTGGATGAGTAAGCCTGGCAACTCAGCCCAGATAATTCCTCATCGGGAACAATTCCATCCACCTTCGTGGGGTTGACAACGAACTGCGAACGCTCAGGACAGATGGTGTTTGATGAGCGTCAACATTGGAAAGGGAATCGGTTAAGCTCCAATGTAAAACGGCCAGCAGCCGATCGTGTGGCTAAAATCCCCAGCCACTCTCCACAGAGGCGGTAAATATTCCCGCTACCCAGCATGGCCAATGGCCACATGTGTCCAGAGGAGGTTGGGTAGTGAGGACCAAAACAGTATTTCACACCCCTGCCTTTCATCTGCTCATCTTTAGCCCAAGAGAAAATCGAGAATGCTTCCATAATGCAGATATTTTCATCTTGGGGCTGATTTTTTTGCCTAGTCCAGAAAAGCAAAAAGCAAAGCAAAGTGTTCTCTTCATATACCACCCAATAGAACTTGAAGCACTCTCTGGGTGGTTTATAAATTTTTTAATTATGCAGGCTACACATTGCCCACTCACCCCCAGCAAGCAGGGTACTCATTTTACTAACATTGAAAGGATGGAAGGCTGAGTCAACCATGAGCCGGCTATATGGTAACAGCTGGTCTATTGAGATACTTTGCTGTGAGCCGTTCTTCAGTCCAGGGGAACAGAGCAAGTCTTTGAGTTCCATTTTAAACAGAGAAGAGATGGGAATGATACTTGTGGCCAGAAAGCTAGAGAAAGATTCTGGCTTGGAAGATAAGAAGAGGAACCTCCAATCTGTGGATCTAATCCAGCCTTCCAAATTTCCCATTAGGTGTGATGGGGAAGGCTCAACCCTCCCCCATCACAGCCAACGAGCCCTTCTCTAAGCCTTGTTCCTGAAACCATCTGAAGGGGTAAAATCAGAACTCAGAAACCTTCCTTTAAAAACAAAAACAAAATAAAACAATCCCAGAATACTGTACCCAGCATGAAAATGTTGGGTCTTTTAATAAAAAACAAAACAAAACAAGACCACTTTCCCAAACTCTGGGCACAGTCTAGAACCTTAAGGTAAATTTATTTTATTGATTTTATTTTATTTTTACAACTTATATGCCGCCCACTACCCAAAGGTCTCTGGGCGGCTTACAATCAAAAGAATTAAAACAGTTAAAATAGTTAAAATAGAATATCAATAAATAATCAAAGCAATAATAAAAACCTTACAGTAAAATCATTAAACTAAAATTGTCATCAGAGGACCCACAGTCTATATTGTATCAATTAAAAAACTTCTGGAACAGGAAGGTTTTTACATGGCATCGAAATGTAATCAATGTTGGTGCCTGGCGGATCTCAATCGGGAGGGCATTCCATAGCTTAGGGGCAGCTGCTGAGAAGGCCCCATGTCTATAAGCCATCCCTCTCACCTCCTTGAGGGATCTGGAAGTTGAGTGATGGTGAGGGAGGAAAAGGGGAAATTAAGGAGGACTTGGAAATTGCAGAGAAATTAAATGAGTTCTTTGCATCTGTCTTCACGACAGAAGACCTTGAGCAGATTCCGCTGCCTGAACTAAAGAATTCTTGACTAAAGAATTACATCAAATACAGGTTAAAAGAGAAGATGTTTTAGGACTAATTGATAAATTGAAGATTAACAAGTCCCCGGGCCCAGATGGCATCCACCCAAGGGTTATTAGGGAACTGAGAAATGAAATTGCAGATCTCTTAACGGCAATATGCAACTTGTCTCTTAAAACGGCCACAGTGCCAGGGGACTGGAGGATGGCAGATGTCACACCAATTTTTAAAAAAGGAAGGAGGGGGGACCCGGGAAACTACAGGCCAGTTAGCCTTACATCTGTCCCAGGGAAGATGGTGGAAAGCCTCATCCAAGAGAAAATCTTAAAACACATAGAAGAACAAACTTTGCTGAGAGAAAATCAGCATGGCTTCTGCAAGGGTAAGTCTTGTCTGACAAATCTTGTAGAATTTTTTGAAAAGGTCAGCAGGCATGTAGATTTGGGTGAACCGGTGGATATAGTCTATCTGGATTTTCAAAAGGCCTTTGACACAGTCCCTCACCAGAGGCTGCTAAGAAAATTGCACAGTCAGGGGATAAGAGGACAGGTCCTCTTATGGATTGAGAACTGGTTGAGATCCAGGAAACAAAGATTAGGTGTCAATGGGAAATTTTCACAATGGAGAGAGGTGAAAAGCAGTGTGCCCCAGGGATCTGTCCTGGGACCGGTGCTTTTCAATCTGTTCATAAATGACCTGGAGACAGGGATAGGCAGTGAGGTAGCCAAGTTTGCAGATGACACAAAACTTTTCCGTGTGGTAAAAACCAGAGAAGATTGTGAAGAGCTCCAGAAGGATCTCTCCAAACTGGGGGAATGGGCTACGAAATGGCAAATGCGTTTTAATGTAGCCAAATGTAAAGTAATGCATATTGGGGCGAAAAATCAAAACTTTATCTATCAACTCATGGGCTCTGAGTTATCCGTGACGGATCAGGAAAGAGATCTTGGTGTGTTGGTGGACAGCTCCATGAAGGTGTCTCCCCAATGTGTGGCAGCGGTGAAGAAGGCCAATTCCATGCTAGGGATTATCAAAAAGGGGATTGAAAATAAAACAGCCAACATTATAATGCCATTATACAAAACAATAGTAAGGCCGCATCTGGAGTATAGTGTACAATTCTGGTCACCGCATCTCAAGAAAGACATAGTGGAACTGGAAAAGGTGCAGAAGAGAGCGACCAAAATGATTACTGGGCTGGGGCACCTCCCTTATGAGGAAAGGCTAAAACATTTGGGGCTCTTTAGTCTGGAAAAAAGGCGCCTGAGGGGGGATATGATTGAGACGTACAAAATAATGCAGGGCATGAGTAAAGTGGATAGAGGGAAGCTCTTTTCCCTCTCACCAAATACCAGAACTAGGGGACATCCACTCAAATTGAGGGCTGGGAGAGTAAGAACAGACAAAAGAAAATATTTTTTCACCCAGCGCGTTGTTAGTCTATGGAACTCCCTGCCACAGGATGTGGTGATGGCATCTGGCTTGGATGCCTTCAAAAGGGGATTGGACAGATTCCTGGAGGAAAAGTCCATCACAGGTTACAAACCATGATGGAGATGTGTAATCTCCAGGCTTAAAACCAGGGTACTTCAAGGGCCAGATGCAGGGGAGTGGTATCAGGAGACAGATATCTAGTCTCATGAGCTTCCAAAAGCATCTGGTGGGGCCACTGTGAGATACAGGAAGCTGGACTAGATGGGCCTTTGGCCTGATCCAGCATGGCTCTTCTTATGTTCTTATGTTCTATATATTTGCAGCGACACGCTGCGTTTGGAATGGACACTCAATTAACTCTTATAACACAGAGCCACAGACAGATTTCCCACAAATCTGTCTAACCAAATTACTGTATGTGAGCTAGGTGTTCTAATATTTTGGCCACCAGATTTCAAATTCTATCATATAAGCCCATCACTAAAAATACAGTGGACCCTCGTATAACAAGAGGTTTATTTAACAGAAAATCTGCTTAAAGGAAACAATTTCTGGAGACAGGGGGAAATCACTTAACAGAATTGCCTATGGGGCGAATCCGTACAAGAGAAAAGCGGTCCCAATTAGGGATCACTCTGTCTTCAATGCATTCCTATGGGAAATTTGTACAAAGAAAAATTTGCTTAACATAATTTCACTTGGAATGAATTAATTCCTTTATACAAGGTACTACTGTACGGTTTTTCAGAATGTCCTGGCTTTGATGCAACAGGCTTGTTCCAATCACTGCTTCTTTTTTCCAATCGACCCAAGGAATAAGGACACAGGAACATTTGCACCTTCGAGTCAGTCCCTACATCCTGGTAAATAACTGCAGTAAGAAACGAATTCAGACGTTTGCTGCCCTCTTGCGGAAAAACACCATGCCTCAACTGAACGGCCAGTCTGTGCTTGAATCCAGCAAGGGGAGAGGCTTGTGCTGAAAAAGAGAAGCACTCTTCATGCAAATTGAAAAAGCCAATTGATACCACCAGCTTTTTTCAGATTTTCTTTCCAGAAGTACTCCAAGCCAAATTATGGCTTCATCAAGAAGGCATGACAGTGTGCTGGGCCACCCAAGCATTCATTATGGATCAAACAGGAGCATCAGAGGCAAAGAAGGGGTTGCAGGGTATAGAGGGGAAACTGGGTGGCAGGAGAATCATAAAGAAATCCTAACGTGAAAGTTAGGAAAGGGAACTCCAGTGTACGCTGTAGAGTAGTAGATTAACCTATGTTAGTGCCCTGACAGATCTACAGTTATATAGATATATGGGAAGAACTATGATATATACTAGATGCCTAGATGCCCTAAGCATATCCGATCTCGCCTGATTTTGGGAATAACAGGTGCTGTGTAGGCGCCTGGAGTAGGAACTGGCAAACCACTCCAGTATTCCTGCCAAGAAAACTCCATGGACATGGGCTCACGGAGAGTCGGTCACGACTGCAACGACACAACACACACACACACATGACATATACTTCGTCCCATATATGGGAGATATATGGGAGGAAGTATGGTGTACATGTCTTGATTCAAAAAGAAACTTCCTGGATTATTGCTCTTCACAACTCACTAAACCAAAACAAAAGGCACACTCTCCTAGGCCCTAATTGCTTTAAGAGTTGGGAGCACCAAAACCCATTTCGTTCTGTGGGTTTTGGAACATTCTACTGAGCTGAAGACTGTTCCTAACACGATGCAGTTCACCCTGTTCCCTCTTTGTAATGTTTCCCTTCAACATATACACAAGTACAAGAGTTTAATACTACTTCTAACTGTAAAATCCTCAGATCAGAAGTTCAATGAGATACTCAGAATCTTCTGTTATAAATTCAGTGGGGTACACTAGATCAGTGGTTCTCCACCTGTGGGTCCCCAGATGTTCCTGGACTGCAACTCCCAGAAATCCTGGCCAGCTCAGCTAGTGCTGAAGACTTCTGGGAGTTGCAGTCCAGGAACATTTGGGGATCCACAGGTTGAGAACCACTGCACTCAATATTTCTACCATTATTGCACTACAAATCCCAGTTTTTCTCAGAACAGAATCATAACAATGGGTACCTAACACTTGTAACCAAGGAATCTATATACACTCAAAGCAACAGCTACAGTTCTTTGATCTGAAATGCCACTTTTGGAAACCGCTAACATTTTAATATAATCAGCAGTTTCTGTTCCTGCGTCTTCTCTCAGATTCTATGTCACCTAATGCTGAAGAATCAGAGGAAGATGGAGACTAGAAAAGGCAGCAGCAATGAAGGAATTAGTAAATATTATTCAATGCAAGGCTGTCACTGGAGATGAAAAGCAAGATCATACTCTTCTATTTCCAATCACCCTGTATGTGTGTGAAATCTGGAAAGTTAAGAAAGTTGGCTGGGGGGGGGGGTGATGATGACAGATGAGAGCTTTGTGGATACCCGGGGGGTGCCGGCAAGATGAGTAAGTGGGTCCAAGAGCAAATAAAATCTGAATTATCTCTGAAAGGTGGGAGGAGACAGGGGAAGACGAAGACCCAATATAAGATGGACTGACTTCATAAAGGAAAATTCACAAGCCTGAGTTCACAAGAGTTGAGCAGCTAATAACAGGACATCTTGAGAGAAACAAAGAGTGTAGCTTCTGCAAATTCCTGAGATGATTAGGGCTTCAGAATGGCCTCGACACTGCAACTCTTTGGCCAGCAGACAAGTACAGAACAACAGACCATTCAAGGGTAGTGAATATTTAGGAAAATACCCTGCATAGACCAATGCCTAATTGTAATATGCATGTCATGTATGAACGGGAGGGAGCAGATGCTAAGGAGCTCTGTGAAGAGCATAAGACTAGCCTTGCTGGAACAGCCCACAGCCCATCCAGTCCAGCGTTCTGTCTCACACAGCGGCTCACCATTTGCTTCAGGGTATTCCCAAGCAGATATCTCCACCTGCTTACGATTCCCTGCAAATGGCACTGAGAGATATCCTGCCTATCTCTCCAACCCGGAGGTTGTCCTTAGACATCCCTCATGATAGCCATCGATACCCCTGTTCTCCACGAGCTTGTCTAATCCTTTCTTAAAGCTGTCAAGGCTGACAGCTGTCACCACTTCTTCTGGCAGGGAGTTCCATAGACCAGTGATCCCCTGGGTTAAAAGTGAAGGAGGCGTACTGGGAAGAATGGGAATCTTGGTGCTGAGTCCAAGCAGCACAGAGGGGAGAGATACTGTGCCCGAGAAAGGGTCATAAATAACGGGTTTGAATTCTAATCGGTGTGCCCTCTACCCCTGTGGTATGGACACCCTTTATGTAAAAAGACATCAATAAACAAGTGCTGCTTGGAGTCATGTTTGTGGTTTATTTGATTTTGATGTGCGGACAATTTCCCACAATCTTGGAGGTTACTTTTTCATAGGCTCAGAGGTGACTTATTGGCACATAAGAGCAACAACCCTGAAGATGCCTAAACTGAAATAAATTTGTCAGCTCCCTTTATTTTTCGATTTACCAATTTTTAGTGTCTTCTTTTTGCTTCACCTTTGAATCCTTGTTTGTTTCTACTTATGGATCAACCCGGCTACTTCTGTTTTTTCTTTTTGCTAGTTGTTAGATTCTTCTTTTTTGCTTTAGGATTATGATTATATTTTCCTTGCAAATTGCTTTGGGGAGGCCCTTCTATGACTAAAACGCAGCATGAGAATATGAAGCAAACACAAACACCATCTCTCTTGGGTCAGACCAAAAGCAATTTAGCTCAGCAATTTGTCTTCCACAATGTGGCAAGCCAGATGCCTAAAGGAAGCCTACAAGCCTAACAGAAGGCACATTCCCATTGATGTTTCTTAGCCAAATTGTATGGGCAGCAAATATCTGAGCATGCTTAGTTGCCGAAGACTGCTTTGCTGTTACATGAAGAGAGGTTGCTTCCAATGTAAGCCAATCCTGTGAATAAGTGACCTCTAAAATGTATTATCATCATTAGTCCTGCTCCACTCTTGAAAACTTAATACTGTGGTTTCTGTAGGGAGCCAATCCCTCTCCTATTTGGTCTTCCTCTTTTCCTGCTGCCTTCAACGTTTCCCAACATTATTGTCTTTTTCCAGGGAACCTTTCTTCTCATGATGTTTCTTTTCTACGAAGTCTTTGCTTCTCATGACAACTTCTTTCTTCAAAAACGAGCGCTCATTCCCACAGTTTGTTTCCCATGGCACCTCCTTGACAGGATCTGGACTCCGTGACCAATAGACAACAATCACATAGCAGCAAATCTCACATTTAAACAAGGAGCGAAAGTGTGACCTACATGGGGACCCAATTTGAAATACAGTGGTACCTTGTATAAAGGAATTACAGTGGACCCTTGTATAACAAACAGTTTGTATGACATAAAATCTGTACAACATAAAAAATTCCGGAGATAGGGGAAATTTGCTTAACATAATTGCCTATGGAGAAAATCTGTACAATATAAAAATGGGATTACTCCATTTTCAATGCATTCCTATGGGAATTTGTATAAAGGAAAAATTGATTAACATAATTTCATTTGGAACGAATTAATTCCTTTATAAAAGGTACCACTGTAATTTGTTCCAAATGAAATTATGTTAAGCATATTTTCCTTTATACGGATTTCCCACAAGAATGCATTAAAAACAGAGTGATCTCTAATCGCGACCATTTTTATGTTGTACGGATTCGCCCCATAGGCGATTCTGTTATTTTTTTTTATTATTTTTTTGTTTCAATGATTTTATTTAAAAAAATTAAAGATTCTGTTAAGCAAATTTCCGCTATCTCCGAAATTTTTTTATGTTGTACACTCAGATTTTATGTTATACAAACCGTTTGTTATATGAGGGCCCACTGTGTATACAGGATTTTGGCTCACCAAGTACCATTTCTGCATTATCCCTTCCACAAGGGTAAAAAGAAAAGCCACCCATGCCTTTATCACCCACACAACACACAAGGATCCATTTCCTCTCCTGCTGTCACCCGTAAATCTTCAAATGCCCTCCATGCAGGCTTGCAATGTGCATGTCCAAACTTAGGCCCTCCTGATGTTTTGGACCACAACTCCCAGAATTCCAAGCCTCTATGTCCAATGGCAAAGGACTGTGGGAGTTGTGGTCCAAAACATCTGGAGGGCTTGAAGTTTGGACATTTCCCCCCCCCCCCCCCAATCCATATCCCATCGCCTCCTATGGGGCTCCTAATGTTACCCCGGACACCCCACCCCATAATCCCTCCCCACATTTTTGTCTACGGATCCCAAATCCACCCTACACCCCCCCATTCTCCAGCCGCCCCACAACCTTTCAGCTGCCTACCCCCCCCTCCCCTCCTCGCGCAGCCATTCCTCCCTCCCTCCCTCCCTCCCTCCCTCCCTCGCCCACCGCGCGCCTGGCGTGAGGCCTAGGAGGCTCCAGAACGCGGCCCTGCGGAACAATGCGTTGCCATGGCGACCGGGCGAGGCCTGCTCGCAGCCCCGAGCCCTGGCCCGGGCCTTGGCCTAAGTAGAGAGAGGGGGTGGCGGGCGAGCGGCTACAAGGACCAACCATGCTAAGCCACAGGTAAACACACACACACACACCCGCCATCGCCTCAGGGTGGGGTGGGGATCACTGGGGCACTTCAACAATTCCCTCCCCCCCCCCCCGCAAAAAAAAAAAAAACAGGCCACTCGCCCCCAACAGCCTCCGGGGGGGGGGGGGGGGCGTTGAGGATTAAGAAAACACATAGAATCGGTGGGTTTTAAAGACTTGCTGGGGGGGGGGAGAAGAACTTCAATTCCCAGAAGTCCCTCCTGAGGGCCTTGCCGGCGGAGGCTTCTGGGAATTGAAGTCCAAAAAAAAGAAAAAAAACCACCCCCTGGCTGCTAGCCTTTGGTCTAGAAACCTGAGGTTAAAAGGGGGGGGGGTTTAAAGATAGTTTGGAGCTCACAACGTGCAGTACGGTCCAGTATCGGACATTTTAGGATGAGATAAGCATGCACTGACTAGACAAAGCAGCTGACATCTGAGAGAGGTTAGAAATAATAATGGGGGGAATCGCCTCCAGTATCAGGTTTACACTCTCCTCTTCTGCGAGGTTCAGGAGAGTAGGTGGGGTGGGTGTGCACACCTGCATGCTAAGGTATTTATTTATTTATTTATTTATTTATTTATTTTTGCATTTCTAGACCGCTCTGATTTTCTCAAAGGAACCTTGGGCGGTTTACACAAAAGCCAAATAAGAAGGAACAATTAAAATCCATGAACAAAATAATAAAACCATCAAACAAATCAAATAAAAACAAAAAACAAAAGCCCAGCAAGAGGCTAAAAGGCTAGAGAGGGTAGCAAAAAGGACAACAAAGCCAGGTATCCTGTTGCCATGTTCATAATCTCACTCCCCCCCCCCCCCGGGGACAAATAATGATTTGGACTGCCAAGCAACCCCACGTTGGGTTTGCTCGCTTTTCTTGTAAGGGGTATAGGATTTGTTTATTTTATTAAATCAGTAAATGTAGGGTGAAATGGCATTAGGTGCACCCCGTTTAAATGGCCACTGATGCAACTGGATTGACAGATGTTGTGGGAGAATGGGGAAACTCCCAGACTTGCAAAGCTCTAAACATAGCCAAGGTCAAAGTCTGGATTCAAAATGACTTTAAAATATTTAGGGGGCCCTTAAAACACTTTGTGATTTGAATTAACCTTAGTTGTAAAAACTCTGTCCTTTAAGTGCAGTGGAGTGAACTGTTCTTGAGACATAAGGCTATGTAAGCCTTTGCCTTCTTGACTGATACTTTGTGGCTGAGGGACTGCCCTGTAAACCACTTTGTTTATTTATTGTATTTTTACCCCACACTTTTCCTCAAAACACCCAAATTTAGGTTATTTTTTAATTGCAGTATGAGATAGTTATACTGGTCTATCTCCCTTAAAAAAGGTTTACAGGAAAATATTAGTATACGGTGAAAGAAGCATTTAAAGCCAGGAGTCCAAAAGACATTCCTCCTTTGCATAAGCCCACTGAATGCAGTGAAATTGTATATCCAAGTGAACAGGCATATGACTGCACTATACAGTAGTTTCATTGTTAGAACCAATACATATGAAATGTATTTTAATACATTTAATTTACTGAAAGTCTGTCAGATTATTTGGGCGGACCAACACCACAATTTTGTATCACTATATCTCTGCACACTTAGATAATTGTATGTGGAAGTGATATCTGTCACAAATGTGACCTTTTAACAAAGGCAAGCGAAGTTTTCAGGTAAAACCAAAGTCAACTGCTGCCATATCTGCTAATATTTGCAAAGAGGTACCTTGTTCTGTCTCAACATGTTGATGAAAGATAAGGAAAAAAGGGGAGGGGTGGGGGAAAATTGAAGATATGTGCATGGATGTTAATATGTTGATATTTTAATTTAAAGCAAAAAGCAAAGTGCTCTACTTATATACCGCCCCATACCACGTCAAGTAGTCTCTGGGCGGTTTACAGTTTAATTACAGTATGTAGGCTACACATTGCCCAGCCAACAGGCTGGGTACTCATTTTACCTCCCTCGGAAGGATGCCTTCCGATCCTCCATGTCTCTCTCGCTCCGGGTGGCCACTGCCAGGGTGGCCCGTAGGGTAGCAATGCATAAGCGGGCCTGCTCTCTGGAACAAACTACGGAGCAAGATATGCCAGGCTCCTTCTTTGGCATCCTTTAAAAAAGCTGTTAAAACCTGGCTGATTAGGGATGCCTTCGGCAATCGCTAGGGTCTGTATCACTGTTTTGTTTTGTTTTGTCTTGTGATTTGTACATATCATTAGTTGTCCTATGCCTCTTGCCAATTATTTTTGTTTTTTATTTTTTTTAATTGTTGCAGGGTATTTTTCCCCTTTATTTTATTATTATTGTCTTCTTAGTCGCTATTATTATCTTGTGGATTTCTTGTGTTTCTATGTGAACCGCCCAGAGTTCCCTCTGGGCAATTGGGAAATTGGCACGGTAAATAAATAAATAAATAAATAAATAAATAAATAAATAAATAAATAAGTCTGAGTCAACCATGAGCCTGCTACCTGGGATTGAACCCCAAGTCGTTAGCACAGCTTTAGCTGCAGTACAGGCATTTAACCACTGCACCATGAGGTTAATTCATGCATTTGTCCCACTGCTTTCAACACTGGACATACAGTAACACCATGTTATGAGCGGCTCTTGTAGAAAAAGGGAGTAAGATAGGGAGAATTCAGAGGGAAATAAAAATAATTGCCGGGAACAAATTCCAGTGCATCCCAGAGGGCCTCATAGAGATCAAAGCTTCTAAGTGCCCTACACATATTAATAAGCCTGCTTTCTGTAATATCTTTTGAGTATATCACCTCTGCCTCAGAAGTATCCCCTAGTGCTCCTCTGAAAGCCAAGTTCGCCTGGTGTGCATTTATCACCCTAGCAAGAACCTGCTCATTGATGTGTTTAACACCCTGATGATCCTGTGCGTGTGTTAACAAACCATTGTCACTTTCGCTATGACCTCTAATCTCATCTGCGCATGGGAAAATGCAAAAATATACTGATCATGTATATCTAGTCCAGTGGATGTTGATCCACAAAAACTTACACTCTGATTAAATCATTAGTCTTTAATCTTGTACAGTAGTTTGGGTTTTTCTTTTTCCTGATTTGTTGATATGGATATCTAGTTAGGATCAGTAGGTACTGGGCATAATGGTGTAATATTCCTCAGATAATGGTATAGAGTATTACCTTGGCTTACGAGCACAATTTGTCCCAGAAACATGCTTATAAACCAAAACACTCTTATATCAAAGCATATTTCTGGGGTCCCATAGACCAGTGGTTCTCAACCTGTGTGTCCCCAGACGTTCCTGGACTGCAACTCCCAGAAACCCCTTCCAGCACAGTGAATGGTGGAGGCTTCTGGGAGTTGCAGTCCAGGAACATCTGGGAACCTATAGGTTGAGTACCACTGCCATAGACCACATACGATGCACAAAAAATGCCAAAACTATCAAAAGAAGTTGGCTCGAAGTCCACGTCCACACCATGGTTTACGTACCTGGCTGTGGAATCTGCTCTGCTTGGGACTAACAACAGCATTTCAGTCTGTGTTTTTAATGTGACAATAATAGTGTGCAATTTGTAGCCCTGTACACACTTGACTAGCTGCCCCTCATGACTTGAGATGGTTTGAAAAAAATAGGAAAGGATGTTGAAAACAAATTAAAGAAAAATATAAAGAAAAATAAAACCCCAACCTGCACTCCCCTGCCTGGGGCACGGGAGACCTCTATTCCTGTCTCCTCTCTCTACTTTTGAGGCTGCCTGAGATGGAACATTCTGGACAGTCACCCACAGTCCAGCTGGGGGAGAGCAAGCAAGCCACCATTGGCTGACTTGTGATCATGTGGCCTGCTTCAGTGCTTGTATATCAATACATTGCTTGTTGATCAAGACAAAATTTAGAAGAAATGTTTGCTTGTTTTGTGAAACCAAGTTACTCTTACATAAGAACATAAGAAGAGCCATGCTGGATCAGGCCAAAGGCCCATCTAGTCCAGCTTCCTGTAACTCACAGTGGTCCCACCAGATGCATCTGGGAGCGCATAAGACTAGATATCTGTCTCTTGATACCACTCCCCTGCATCTGGTCCTTGAAGTACCAAGATATTACTGTACATAGAGCCTGTGGCATTTGGAGTCCTTCTTTCCCCAGCCTGGCCACTGTTGTCTAATGTCTGTGTTTTAGTAGATGTTCTTAGTAGCTCTGTACAGCCAAGAGAATCAAGATGGGCTCCATAAAGTAACTTGAATGTAAATTGTAGTGTCATAGAGTATTTTTATTTATTCAAAATATTTTTATTCTGCCTTTCTCTCAAGGTGGCTTCCATAACTGAAAAAAGCAATGGTATTAAGTATACAAATATGTAAAAAAAATTAATGTTTAAAAAGGAATAATAAATTCAATACTACAAACACATTTAAAAGCAACATGGCACAACAATCCATTTAAAACACATTCTCAGACAGACAGACAGTCACTAAGGGAAAGTCTATGTCAGTGGTGGTGAACCTTCAGCCCTCCAGATGTTTTGGACCACAACTCCCAGAATTCCAAGCCTGTGTTGCCAATGACAAAGCACCATCGGAGTTGTGGTCTAAAACATCTGAAGTGCCAAAGGTTCACCATCACTGGTCTATGTGAAGAGGAAGGTGTTCATCAGCTCTCAGTAGAACAATAAAGATGGGGCCATCCTGGCATCCTTTGGGAGGGAGTTTGAGAGTCTCGGTGCTGTGACAGAGAAGGGCATCTCCCATGTTCCCAACAAATGTACCTGTAAGGGTGGGGGGGTTGAGAGAAAGCCTCCCCTGATGTTCTTAGCTGAGCAGGATCATAAAAGGAGCTGCCATCCTTGAGATATCTTGGACCCAAGTCATTTAGGTCTTTAGAGACTAAAAACCAGGGCTGGAAGGAACCAGGAGAGTTATTGAGTTCAAACCCCTTCCAAATGTCCACCTGAAGCATCCTTGGCAGGTGGCCGTTCAACTGCTGCTTAAACACCTCCAGTATTGGAGAGTAAAAAGTAAAGATAAAGGTTCCCCCCTCAAATGCATGCTAGTCATGTCCAACTCTAGGGGCAGTGCTCATCTCCATTTCCAAGCCAAAGAGACAGTGTTGTGCAAGTCCGTGGCCATGTGGCCAGCATGGCTGAACACATTTCTGCACCTTCCCGCTTTTTACAACAGTACCTATATATCTACTTGCATTTACGTGCTTTCAAACTGCTAGGTTGTCAGGAGCTGGGATTAAGAGCGGGAGCCCACTCCGCTGTGTGGCACCTGGGATTCGAACCGCTGAGCTGCCAACTTTGCAGCCGACAGTTTCAGCACTCTAAGAAGGATCTAATTGTTAAACAGGGCTGCACTCTGGTCATTTCCAAATCATCTGCCACACAAGATGTGCATTTATTCTCCTCTTGTTGTTGTTCCTTTACCACTTACAGTGCATCCAGTCTGCTGAGTTATCCCGGTGCACCCTACCAGTTTTGTTTCCGTGTTTTTCTTATATTCCCACCTCATATCAAGCATTTGGAAACGGCTAGCCAAATGAATTTGCTGAATAAAAACAAGATCCTGTAAAAACTGGCTTAATAAAAGAAATAACTTCCACTTTTTTAAAAAAAAATCATGGACCCTAAATACAGTAGAATCTTAGCAGCAGAACAAGACTGTCAAGGGATATACATGTGTTCCTTTAACCAGCTGCAGGCATCTTTACAACCTTGGCTGATTGTCGTAGCTGGGATTTCCCACAAAAAATGTATACTACTACTTACGTTGTAAATGCACTCAGGCATATGGTGACAATAAAGCTGTTGGAATGGATTTACTCCGCTGGTTGCCTGTCAAGCCTCAGAAGGACTAACTAGAAGTCTGTCTCTGCATATCCCTTTCACTTACCCTGCCTTTCCTCCAACACACTTTATTTAAGAATGTGCTCATCGCTTTTCTACCCAGCAGGGCTCCCCAAGTAGCGTACAACAGGTTAGCATTATTCAAAACCCAGGAGAAATGTTTAAAAAGCAGACCAAAAACTTCTCTAGGCCTTCTGCAATAACATGGCTCTCCTGCCTACCTTACCTTCACAACAGCCTTGTAAGGTAGATCAGGCTGTGTACTTTTTGTGTGTGTGAAGCGGGTGCAAACTCTACCTGTTCATGACCAGCTTACCCAGTTAGCTGCATGGTTGCAGTGCAGGCTTGCACTTGGATTTGCTAAGTTCCAATCAACTGCTGTAACCACTGGGCCACTGTTCTTATTCACTTTTGCTCCTGCCTCTTCCCTGTGTACAGAGTACAAGGCTGCCTAAAATCCAAAGGCAACGTTAAAGTTCTTACACAACTGGTGCAGTGGTTGAGCTGCTGTGTTGCAACCAAACGCTGCTCATGACCCGGGTTCAATCCCTGGTAGCCGGCTCAAGGTTGACTCAGACTTCTATCCTTCCGACCAGCTCACTTGGGTGGGGGGGAGGGGGGATGTGTAGCCTGTATAATTAATTTGTAAGCTGCCCAGAGAGTGCTTTAAGCGCTATGGGACATTATATAAGCAGTACGCTTGGCTTTTGCAGTTAAATATCATAAAGAAAAAAGTAGACAGCCTTAAAACACAATTTCAGAAAACATGAATGCCAGTAAGTATAGGGCCAACCAATTATGATAAGAGCTCCTTCTACAACATGTAAGCTCTCTTGCATGAATAACAAGACCTTTGCCTATCAATGGAAAAAATGATGCTATTGTGTCTAGTAATTAAGATGTTGTTGGTTCTTAGAAAGGAATATTTTCTATAAGCACTCTCTGGATCTCACCTTGGCAGTCCCTCTGTGGCTCAGCTTTGTGACTCAGCTGTTCTGGAGAGCTTACACCTTGGCGGGATGTACAGAACCGAGGAAGGGAAGCAGGAATCAGAGAGGAATGGGTGGCTTAGAAAGTTGGGTTCTAATATGCTAATACTGTAGTGAGAATGACAGCAAACAGGAGGAGCTTCCAGGGTGCAGGAAGTGACAGAGAGGAAAGATAGAGAAACCAGAGTGTAATAATAAAAATAATGGGCTCAAGTTACAGGAAGCCAAATGTTGGTTGAATATCATGAAAAGGTTCCTAACTGTTAGAACAGTACATGTTAGAACAGACAGTGGAACCAAGGACCTGTAGAGACGGTGACTGCTCCAATGCTGGAGGCATTCAAGAGAAATTTAGACAACCGCCTGTCAGATCATAGAATCATAGAATCATAGAGTTGGAAGAGACCTCAAGGGCCATCCAGTCCAACCCCCTGCCATGCAGGAACCCCCATCACAATATTTCCGACAGATGGCCATCCAGATGTTCTATGATTTATCTTCCTTGTAGGCACCCTTCCAACTTCATGATTCCATGATAATCTTAGAACTGTGACGTTGGAAGGGACTTTATGAGTCATTGGATCAAGCCAATGTCAAGAGCCCAGAGATGGGTGGAAGTTCATACATTTTGTGAAAATGCCAGGTCTCTCTCTCACACACACTCTCTTGTCTCATCTCTGAGGCTCACTATTAATGAAGAAAAGATGATGATCACAGCCTTGCACCTGACCGGCTTTCCCTCTCTTGTTTTCCAGCCCAGGCACGATGAACATTGGAACTATCGATGCCTACTTGAACAAGTTAGGGACCAGCCTCCAGACCATGGTGTACAGCGACGAGGAGCAGGAGAACGAAACGTGGAGGCTGTATATGGAGAGGAAGAACGCTGTACTGGAATTCCTGCACTCGGACTTGAGCCTCCACCTACTCCGACGCCACCACAAGAGGATTGAGCTGCTGAAAAAGTGCTCCTATTACGTAGAAATCCTGCCCAAGCACTTGGCACTGGGTGACCAGAACCACCTGGTGCTCCCCCCGACCATGTTCCAACTGATAGACCCCTGGAGGTTCCAGAGGATGAAGAAAGTGGGAACCATCCAAACGAAAATCCAGCTCCTACTCCTGTCTGACCTGTTGGAAGAGCTGGAGAAAGGTCGGGAAGAATTGGTCCATTTCCTGGACAACTATGACATGATGACCTTCCTCTCCCGGTGGGACACCATCAAGCAGAGGCTATCAAGTCTCTCGGACCAAATGGATTACTTCCTTGCTCTGCTGGTACCTGGAAGGCTCTACGTCAAGCACCGCCTGGTCTCTGATGTCGGGATTACCAAAATCCCGCACATCAGGCTGGTCCTCAGCACCAAACTGCCAGTGATGTTTGACCGAAGGGAATCGGTAGCATACGAGGACTGGGCCAGCCTCAAGTGGTTGGTAACTAGCCAGCAGCCAATGTTGGAACAATACGAACTCCGGTTTAAGTTGCTGGAGCCCCAGACTCCTCAAGAGCGAGTCCACTCCGGAATAATGCCCGTCACTTCCAATACGTGTGAAATTCACAACCTGCTGCCTGACCGCTTGTACAGGTTCACCGTCAAGAGAGCAGAGACTTACACGCTTGTGTACGAGCAGTGGCACGACTCCATCCTGCTTAAGACCAAACCGTCCCCCGAGGAAGAAATGGAGAGTGCCATGTTGGAGCCCTGATTTTCCCATCCTAGCAATTCACCAGGAATGTCAAATAAGTCAGATTAAAAACCTTATTTTTAAAGTTTTGCCTCGCAAAAGTGAACTTTTTCCTTTCCCTAAATGGAAATTGGACACGATATAATCTTCCAGATGAAACACTCCAGTTGGTAAGCCAAGCAAAACTGGAGCTCTTTTGCTTTACTACAAGGGTGGGTAACTGGGTGTTTCTGCCTTATACCTCCCATCATCCTAGCCTTTGAGGAGGAATCATGGGAATTGTAGTCCAGAGACATCTGGAAGGCTTAGTTGTCCATTTCTAATCTCTTCACATTGTTTCTTATGGACAAACATCCAGAAGCCTCAGTAATTGAGAGCAAAACATCAGTAAAACTTTTTAATATCGGTATGACCTGGCAGATTTTAAATCCAGATTTTAATTTTTGAGATTATATTGCTAGTCAGAGAGAAAACGGAAGACACCATTTCTGTTGTAGTTTAAATGTCAGCATCAGCATGAAACTATCTCATTTCCAAATCACAACATTATTTAATACGTTCAGTCATCTGTCTCTATTAAGATGGCTTTTTATATGAAACAGCATAATCATTTTTCTTGTGTTGTGATGTATCTTTTCTAAGGCGTGGCTGAAAGACATGCAGATAGTGACACAACTGCCTGAAACTTAATGGGTGATCATAAAATTGTCATTTTTCTAGTTAAATACATGAATTGGCCATATCTGTAATTATGGGGGCCAAATGAAGCAATTAATAACTAGGTTTATTTCTGGCCGGGTAATGTGCACTGTTCTATTTTTGAAGTTTGCCAGGTTATTATTGTAAGGAAATATTGGACAGTCACATGTAAGCATCACTTGAGAGTGACTTTATTATGTAGCTATCTATTGGAGACCATCGTGTAGGCCCAGATGAGCTGAGAATCTTCACAATGAATACTGCCAAGAAGCTTCAGGCTAAAGCAGATGGATTTTTGTGGTAATATCATTGCCCATATTTCTGAGCCCCAACATTGGTCAAGCACAAAGGAAACTGAAGGCCTAGGAGGGCTGCTTGACCTGTTATTTCCCAGCAGTCCCCAGGACCGAAGCAGATACCAGGATGTGCTGATGTAGGCAAGAAGGCCAGAGCAAACAGGATGGCAAGTAAACAGGATATCAGGATACATCTGCTCAGGCCCAGAAAAGCTCTTCCTGTCCTTATCAATAATCCCTCACTAGCTAGGGAGCATTTTCCCTCCCATCTATGAAATGTATTTCCTCTGCCATTGTGTACGTGTTTACTGTGTATGGTCTCACAGATAAGGCGTGCATTCCCCTCCCACCGAGAAACGTCTTGCTGTATCTATTGTTCTCTCTGACTAATAAAACACTGGTCTCAGGCAGTAGGGGAATCATCACACACTCACACACACGCATGCCTCCACACATTCATACATCACACAGACATCCATGGAACCCTGACAGAGAGACGAACAGGAATGCGGCCTGAGCACCAGATGATTGCACCCCGAAACTCTGTGTCCGTGTGATTCGTAACGCAACATATTTTATGGAACAGCACTTGACAGAATGTTGCCCTTAGCGGACCCCACCCCCAAATGGGACAAATGCTAATAATAGGAAGAATTGACAGAATGTTTCCCATTCCAGATTTAATTTAACCAAGAGCACTCACTTCTTATCCCATCACAGCCTTGAAAAGAAACAAAAAGGGAAATATTAGCAATCTGGTCTGTATTGGTGTTTATTGGCAAATCGTAAGATTCTTGGAGGGGGAAATGCCAGAATTATTTGCCAATCAATTGTTGAAGCTACCTTCATTCTGTAAATGTCCAAATAAAATTCTCATTTCCATCACATGTAGGTAAATATGTAATTATGAAATGATCAACCCCAAACAAGAAACCCAGTATGTACAGCATCTCCTTCTTGCCTTCCTAACATTTGATAAATGTTTATCAGGTTTTTGATGCTACTGTACATTTAACTGGTACATCACCTGGAAATACCAGTTGATTGCCAATACCAGTTCGGCCACCTTTTGAACTACCGAGTTGGAAGGGATTATTGCGACCAGCCCCTCCTAAGGAGGCTGTGATCCTTCACAAATTTCCCCCTCCTGCCCTGTAAACCAAAGGAGGCATCGGAGGCTGTCCTTTTTGCAAAGACAACCCTTTAACCATCTTTAACAGCAACAGGTAAAAAACTAACTTCCTTCCGAGATTCTGCCAGGGATATATTTTGTAGAAAATCTCATGCAACCTAGGGCTAGGAACATCATCCTTTGTGTGCCCACTTTGGTAGGGCTGTCGTGTGTCTTTTTTTCCTTGAGTGGGTGGCAAGCCCATCCCAGAGGGTCCCCCTAGTTTCATGTCCAGCTTTGGGTGGATTCGCAGCAGAAACAGACTCGCCCCATTGGGTTTCCCAGGGTCTTTGAGACACCTTGCGTTCTTGCCCTTTTGGATTTCCCAGGCCCTCTACTCTCCTTCCTTCCTTCCTTCCTCAACCAGCCATTTGGATAGTTTCCAATACTACTTCTCCTTCCCTTCTTATTCTGCAACTTCTCCAAGTACCTTGAGCTCAACCCACTCTCCTATCCGTGTGTGTGTGTCTTCTTTCACAATGGCAACCCATCCTTCCTCACTCACCTCATCCTCTTTCTCCTCTTTGGTGCAACAACCGTCTCCTTTCAAGACTTCTGCCAACTGCTCCCTCTCTTTCCCTCCTTCCTCTTTTACGATCCTGCTTTTCCCACTCTTCGTCTCAGGAACTTTCTCATCTTTCAGACAAATGCTCTTCAGCGGCAGGTCCAATCAACATTAGGTTTTCTCCAGTCAAGGATGGCTCACTCTTGTGTTGCTGTTGTGGGCTATTAGTACAGTGACGGGGCTGCAAGACGGGGCTTGGGAATGACAGCAGTGGCCTCTCTAGGGCTTTAGTTTAGGGCAGGCATGTCCAAACTTCAGCCCTCCAGATGTTTTGGAGCCCAATTCCCAGTCCTTTGCCATTGGAAGTACAGGCTTGGAATTCTGGCAATTGAGGTCCAAAATACCAGGAGGGCTAAAGTTTGGACATGCTGGGTTAGGGGCAAAAGCTTATGGCAGTGGGAAGGGGGTAGGAAATGGGGTAGGAAGGAGTTGTTATGTGCCATCAAGCTGCCTCTGACTCATGTCATCCGTATCTCTAAAGTGCCACTCGCTCAACATCCCTGCTCAGCTCTTTTTAGCTAAATGCTATGGCTTCCTATCTCATATATCGCCTGTCTTCAACTATTCCCTGCATTATTCTCGTTTTCCAGTGAATCTACACACACACACCTGGCTTTTTTCCTTATGGTAATCAGAATTGAGAAACAAAGTTTATTCTGTTAATACAATCAGCTTTACAATGTGTACTCAAAAAGAATGTTAACAATCCATATAAAGATCACAAATATTTTAACAGATAAAAATATTTCAGGGTATGAAAAATATTTAGTTCATGAAGATTTAATTTTAACACAATACAGAAGAAATATACAATCCAATAGACAAATACAATCCAATCTCATTAATTCAAGCTAGTTCTTACATAAATATATTACATATAAAAATACACACAGTTGGTCCTCTCTCTGAAATATTATTGTCCGTTCTACAAATACCAAACATTTCAGGCACAATTCCGTGACACATTACAGTGGTACCTCGGTTTAAGTAATACAGTGGACCCTCGTATAACAAACGGTTTGTATAAAATAAAATCTGAACAACATAAAAAATTCCGGATAGGGAAAATTTGCTTTACATAATTGTCTATGGGGAAAATCTGTACAACATAAAAATGGTCTCAATTAGGGATTACTGTTTTCAATGCATTCCTATGGGAAAGTTGTATAAAGGAAAATTTGCTTAACATAATTTCATTTGGAACGAATTAATTCCTTTATACAAGTTACCACTGGAATTCGTTCTCTGGGCCGTTTTGTACTGTGAAAAATTCTTAAGTTGAAACACGGTTTCCCATAGGAACACACAGAAAACCAATTAATTCATTCCGGAGGCCAGAAAAAAGGCAAACCGGGGCATTCTATTTAATTTTTTTCCTTAAACTGGGACATCCGCATTTCCGATAATTTCTTCACAGTATTTTTCTTTACCTGAGGCATTCTTAAGCCAGGATACCACTGTATTCTGAAATAAATGGGATGCCCATAAAAGGTTAGATCATTTCCTCAAGGCTCACACTGGTAGGTTGTTACTGGACCGGACTGCTCATTCAGATTTAGACAACTGTATTGCACTGACTAAATATAAAGATTATCTCTAGCTTTATACCTATGGTCGCGACTAAAAATAGATTTGCTCACAGATTCAAATCACTATGAAGTCTTAAAGACTACAGACAGAACATTATCTTTTATAAAGCCCGATAATTATATCTGGCTTCAATCTACATGCATTCTGTAGATTGAAACACATTCTGTAATTTAATTGCAATCTGGATGTTAAGAATTGGGACAGCGATCAGAAAGCCAGTAGTCATGTTGGTTGGGGGACTTGAGTTGTAGTCCCTGTTTTGGAGCTGTGAAATTGCCATGTCTCCATGTCACCCAGTTCATTTTTTGTTTTTCCCACTTGAGAATCCACAGGAAACTTCCTAGGTGAGCACAGCAACCAAAGCAGAAGAGGTTCATACCACAACACAGGACGTGCTCTTTGCCAGACCCAATAATTTCAGCATCGGGAAGAAAAACAAAAATTAGAGTTAGGGCACCTTAAAGGCTCAGATTTATTTCATTGTGAAGTATGTACTACTTTAGTTTCCATGCGCCTTAGAAGTCCCAGGCAGATTATGTTTTGAAGTTTCTACAAAATATAAGGTAAAGGTCCCCCCGCACATGCGTGCTAGTTGTGTCTGACTCTCGGGGCAGTGCTCATCTCTGTTTCCAAGCCCAAGAGCCAGTGTTGTGCAAGTCCACGGCCATGCGGCTGGAATGGCTGAACACATTTCTGCACACGGAACACGGCTTACCATTCCGTTTTTTTCATGGTGGTACCTACTTAACTGCTTGCATTTACATGCTTTCAAACTGCTAAGCTGGCAGGAGCTGGGAGCTCACTCCACTGCGTGGCACCCGGGATTCGAACCGCCGTGCTGCCGATGTTGCAGCCGTCAGTTTCAGAGCTCTAACCCGCTGAGCCACCACGCCTTCAAAATAGCAGCTATCAAAACACCCTGAAGAACTCGGAAGAATCTGAATGCTCGTCTTCCTAGCAATGAATGCACAGGGACCGTGCTACAAGGAACAGGCCATGCAAGTTCAGAAAACGGGAGGGTCTCCTTTGCAAGGGGGTCTCTCATGATCATTTGCCTTTCAAGAGGGCCTTTTTGGTTCAGGATACAGGTAGTGATCTCTGACAGGTGGAATCAGCACAGGATAAGGCACCAAGGTGGTTAAAAGGGAAAAGGTTGAACAAGCAAATAAGGGACAAGCAGAAGAAAAAAGGGGTAGGGGTGTACAAGTGTGTGTGTGTGTGTGTGTGTGCAGGGCCGGCGCTGCCATTAAGGCTAACTAGGCAGTTGCCTAGAGCACCAAAATGGAGAGAGGGCGCTGGACAGCCTGCCCCCCCGCTGGCCACCGCCGTCCGTCCCCCCACCGCCCGCCAGCCACCCATCGCTGCCTGCCGCCATCCCCTGCCATCCGCCACCCCACCCACCGCCCGCCCCTCGCCTAGGGTGCAAAAAAACCTAGCACCGGCCCTGTGTGTGGGGTGTGTGGGTGTGGATGTGGGTGGTTGGTTGAGAGAGAGAGAGAGAGAGAGAGAGAGAGAGAGAGAGAGAGAGAGAGAGAAGACAGTAAGATCTACCATCATGTTGCATCTGACTTGCACCAACATTAATTGGGCTTGACGGTAAGAGAGGGGATTTTCCACTTCCACACACGTTACTATGGCTGAGCACCACTCCGGCCTCCTGAGTCCTATACCATCACTACCCACCGCTCCATCCTGGGTACCAAAAACTTCGTTATTCTTCGTCCCCATATTGACTTGTTCTTTCTTTAATCGCTGGCTGCACATCAATTATTAATTCAAAAACCAACTCTTCTGGTTTTCCCATTCAAGAGCAACATTATTTAGGTAGCGTTTATTAGTTGCGTTTGTAATCTCAGAAAGTGAACTTTTTGCATTTCAGATTGCTGAGGTAGAAAAAAAAAACAGTGGTGTCATTTTGCTTCATTGCTATAGAAACTGCTGATAAAACCCACAAACCTAAGACCCAAAAAGTTTCTGGTCTGCACATTTCATTCAAAACAGCGACATCCCCTTGCTTTCAGAATTCTAAGGCGATTCTTCTATTATTAAAGAGCAGCTCCATCAATTGCAATAAATTAGGTGCATTAAAATTTAGAAAAGGCAGTAAAAAGAAGCAAGGAATACAGAGCACAGCTTACTGTATCACAGTCCATGAGCTTCAAGGGAGAATATCAGCAGCAGCAGCATGTGTAGACAAAATTCACCTCCAGTTGTGTCTTGCACAGTTATAAAGAGCTCTACGGAAGGTGATAATGGGCCTAAGATGTCTGAATTCAGCCAAATGGCTACACCAAGGTAGGCAAAGCCATTCTCGTTTGAGAATCAAGGGCTTGTAACCCAGGCTTCTGTGCACTAAATAAACAAGCTTCGTGAAAGTTTTTTAAAAAAGGTATACACTTAGAAATGCAATGCTTAATTTGGTTTTAAAAAAAACCCGAAGGGTTATTTCTCTTCTATGAGCACAATACGCCCAACGCACGTAGAAATGGTGGGATGATGCACAGAGATCTGTTCTCTTGAGAAACGGTCGACTGTCCATCCATATTATCCCCCGCCAGTGGGGATCTGAAGGCCTCCAGGGTCCAGAAGCATGATCAGGAATGTAGAAATACAGTTTATCTGGACTGTATTACACTCTTTCCACAGGTAGATTCACAGCAGTTCTTTGGAATGAATGAAGGCAACAGCCCCACATGCGTATCCAGGGAAGTGTGGCAGAAAGAACGACATTCTTCATGCATGTCTGGAAATTCTTCACACAGCAGGTTAAAATTTCTATGGGGGAGGGCTCACACATTCCGAATTGCTAGTCAGCAACCCCCACCCCCCCCAATGAAAGACATGAAGAATACAAGCCAAGCTTCCTCAGATGTGTGGCTCTCTCGTCAGACTCAAGTGCAATTGTTTTTCGTTTAAAAAAAAAAAAAGATTTAAAAATGTTATTGGTAAAAGGAAATACTTCCAAGTTTTTTTTTAAAATGTAAAACTTTTTAAAAATATGTATTTAAGACTTCCCTGACATAGAGGCCACCTAGGGTTAATACATGTTTTGATGGCCGGGATAAACTTTCTTTAAAAAAAAAATTAAAACAAAACATTGGTCTCTGCTACATCATTTATATACGCCATTCATTGCCACATCAAAAAAATGCTTCTCATTTCTTCATTGAAAAAGGCAATCGAGGAAAAACCTCTCTGCTTTTGGGCCAATAAGGAACTCCTCCAGTTCCAGTTTGGGACAAGGGGTTTCTTTGGCTCCGTAGAAGCAGTTTGTTGTTGCTGCTGTTGTTATTTCTCAAACAACATGGGAGCTCTTTGGATCCTCCTTTGGATTCTTCGGCGTCAGTTTGGTTCCCAGATTCAAAACCGAGATGTATCACCAGCAGTAATAAACTGGTGGATCCACAAAGCACCCCGTATTTGGATCCTCGTATGAAAAAGATGGTTTGTTCTCTCCTCAAGAAGAAATGAGTTTAGAAAAGGCAAGTGGACATATTTATCAATGCCTTGAATCTTAAAAGCATGTTTTTTTTTTAAAAAAAAAACGGTGGTCACTCCAGCAGCCCGCCCACGCCTTGGGAATTGGTTCTGAGCCCATGGAGTCGGCAGTGGTAGAGTGAACCAGGATGAGGTTGGATCCTGGCCTCTGCTAAGGCCACGAAGCATCCGAGCAAGCCACACGTTCATCATGGCCATGCAGGAGCCGGGCTCTCTATTTTACGCCGGTTTGAGAGGCATCACCAAATTTAGGTGTGCTGGCATCTTTCCCACAGCTCGGTGGATGCAGAGCTAATGCCTGAGAAGGCTCCACACCACACCACCACGGCCCGAGAAGCACCCATCAGCCCTGGCTGTATTGGTCCATTGGATTTGGCTCAGTGTAGACCTTGCTCGTTCCCTTTAGAAAAGAAGAAAGGTGCTTCTTCTGCTGGCCCAGGTGCCCCCGAGACAGCTACATCCTGTATCCGAGGGCAGGCCTCCACATGGACGGAGCAGCCGACACCTTCCTAATCCGAATGGCGCTGGCGGTGGTGGAGCACCTCTGGTTCCTGTAATGCTGGAGAAGTCCACGCCACAAGGGGTTGCATTCCAGGAGATACCGGTTTCCTAGAAGGAGAAGAAGAAGAGAAGAATCAAGGGAGAGCGAAGAATGAAGTCTGGGTCCACCATGCTTTCAGTGGCCTAGAACCCCCTACGAAACCGGATGCCTCTAGGGGCTATTATTCTAGAAAGACTCGACAGAGGGTGGTAAGCACATCAAAAAGGATCAAGGGCTGTCCCCTGAGTGCAATGGACGACATCGCCAGGGACCGTTACCTCAGGAGAGTGAGGAATCATAGAGTTGGAAGAGACCTCAAGGGCCATCCAGTCCAACTCCCTGCCATGCAGGAACCCCCATCACAGGACTCCCGACAGGTGGCCATCCAGCCTCTGCTTAAAAACCTCCAAAGAAGGAGACTCCACCACCCTCCGTGGCAGCACATTCCACTGCAGAAGAGCTCTAACCGTCATGAAGTTCTTCCTCATGTTCAAATGGAATCTCTTTCCTTGCAGTTTGAAACCACTGCCCCGAGTCCTTGTCTCTGAAGCCATGAAAAAGAACCAGTCCCCTCTTCCATGTGACATCCTTTCAAATATTTAAACATAGCTATCATATCCCCCTCAGCCTTCATTTCCCCGAGAAATCGGCCCAATCTCTTTTCAAAGGCATCTATGCCAGATGTCATCACCACATCCTGAGGCAAGGAGTTCACAGACTAACAACATACTGGGTAAAGAAATATTTTCTTTTGTCTGTTCTCACTCTCCCAACCTTTGATTTGAGTGGATGTCCTCTAGTTCTGGTATTCTAGTATATTTTCCCTTTATCCATCCCCTGCATAATTTTATACATTTCAATCATGCCCACCCTCAGGTGCTTTTTTTCCTTGTCAAGTTGGACTTAAGTCACGCTTGGGACTCAACATGGACTTGACTCCCCGCCCCAAATGACTCAGAATCAACACGCAACTCTGAACCTATCCACCCCTCCCATTTCTCTGAGGGGGGGGAGGCTTATTTTTTTTTAAATAGGGACTCAGATTTCTAGACTTGGATTCAGGACTTGGTACCAAAGACTCGAACCCAGTCCCAAAGACTTGCCAACATTCCTAGTGCCTCCTAAAGAGATTTGGGGAAAGCTACTTCAATGAGCTACCTCTCTCAGCACCCCCAGCTGCCACTCGCCCTTCACAGACCTGAGTTCTATCTGGATTTTACTTTTCATGGCTCACAGTTCTAAGAACGTGCAAGAGCTTCTGAGCCACAAAATATGTTTCCCCAACATTTCTCCAAATAGGAAGCATCGCAAACCAATTATATAAGAAATTAGAATTTAATAGACCATTAACAGATTTTGAAAACTATTGCACAGGTAGTAACAAAGAGAAAAAGGGGTTAGTTTCACTAATTTATAAAAATATTTTGGAGAAAAATTATGATAGTAATGCAGGATCTAGGATAGTTTGGGAAACAAACCTAAAACTCAAAATACCAGAAAACATATGGGAAAAAATATGGTCTACTCAACCATAGAAATCCATATCCGCAAAATCTAAGGAGACGGTGTTAAAGGTAGTATACAGATGGCATTTATGTCCTAACAAGTTGCATAGAATTAATAGAGAAATATCAGAATTATGTTGGAGAAAATGTGGACACAAAGGAACATTAGAACATATGTGGTTATCTTGCCCCAAAGTCCAGAGATTCTGGTTTGAAGTGATTAGTAGGCTGAAAAAAATAACAAAACAGAAAATAATCCCAAATGAAATGCTGTTATTGTTCTCACTTTTTACCGGAGAGAATGAAAAACTATTGAATAAAGAAATGGTGGCAACCCTCATAGGTGTAGCTAGGAATGAAACAGCCCAATGCTCCTCCACCCTCCTCCCCTGGCCCTTACCGATAATACACAGCCCTTCCTGTGCTCGAGTGATGGCCACATTGATCTGGTTCGCATCGGACACAAAACCCAGCTGCTTCTTCTGCCAGCTCAGTGTGGGCTTTTGGTCAATCTCCGACCGGGAACACGACCGCACAGTGCTCAAGATCACATACTTCCATTCACTTCCTGGAAGGGGGCCGGTAAGGGAGAGGAATAAATTGCAACTTAAAAAAAAAATTTCAATTGATTTTCACAAACTTGATAATTACAATCTTACAATCATAGATCTCTTATAATATTCTTTCCCTCCCTTCCCCCCTCCCCCAACAAAAAGGCCATCTTATAACTACAACCTAATTTTTTAACAACGAACAGTTTTTTTCAATTTTTCTAGTGATTATATTGGCTTCACCATTATACACCCATTGAAAATATACCAGCCGTTTCTCTTTTATCTCCTCTTTTTCTCCTCCCATGATCTGGATTTTAAACAATCCAATATATCAGATTGAATGTATTCATACAAATAATCATTCCATCTTTCTAAAGTCCATTTTGAGTTCTCCTTCCACTCATATGCTATCACTGCATGCACAGCTAATAACACTGCTTTAAAGGTATCCTGATTTTGTTTTGAAATTCTATTGTTCCCCAGTACACCCATAAATAATAGATCTGCATCTATATTTAACTTCACTTTCCATAACAATGTTATTTCCCCCCCGTACTTTTTCCCAGAAAACTATAACCTTTGGGCCCTCCCACCATAAGTAGGAGTACCGTCCTTCTTTTGCCTTTTGCCTTACAATACCAACAGTTAGGTTTCACCCCTTTAATCATATATAAATTGCAACGGAGTTAGCGAGGTTCAGTTCTGAAATGGACCAGTGGGGGCTGTGGAATCTCCAGAAGTCCACCATTCCAACCCACGTGGCTACAAACTCACCCTGGCTTTTCATGATGGTGCAAACAGTGACGTTTTGTACTCCGACGTGGCCGAGAAGTTTCTTAATCTCGACTACCTGGGCATTGTAAGGCGTTAGGATGGCAATCTGTTCCGGTCGGGTGGTCTTGTCTAAAGTCAGCTGTTTGGCTATCCTCACCTGGGGGTTAAAAACCAAAAACACACATCAAAACAACCTCCTTTTTGGCCAGCATACTACTCAAGTGTGGCCATGAAAAAAAAACAGAGCCAGCCAAGACATGGTGGCAGAAACACTCTCGATTCTCCAAAGGAGAGTTTCACTGAGATAATGAAGATTTTTTTTCCCCTCTCTTTTCATTGTTTTTATTTCCAGATTGGCACATCATTTCCCAAACTGCTTATTATCTGAAAATCAATAGTCAGGGCCCACATGAGCAACCCAAGCAGAAGTGGCAGGATATGACTAATAAGGACATGCAAATCATTGACCTGCACCATTAATAAGAAAAAGAAGATCCAAAAAGCAGACCCTGCACCTGCGGAAAAATGCTAGGAAGAAGAAAACTTCTTGTGCTCCCACAGCATTGTTGGTGGTTAACTACAAAGTAAGGTAAGCTAATATAAATGTATAAAATGGCAAAGAAAAAAATATATACAAAACGATTGCACCTTTAAGGCTATCAAATTGATTTCAGAATGAGCGTTTGTACAGTCCTATTCTTCAGATGCTCTTTTTTGTGATCCAGTGTTTGAAATCCAATAGTAAAGTCATAAGCGGAGTAGTCCCATTGGATCAGTGGGGAACTGGTGAGTCAACACCTGTGCAAGTTCCACTGTTTCAATGTGCCTCCTCTAGTTGCGACTTAATACTACTGGATTTCAAGCCAGTGGATTGAAATGCACAAAAGCGCACACTAAGTAAATTTGTTGGCCTTGCGAGTTTCAGGCCACTTTGAATCCGGTTTCGTTTTTGCTGAAGAAAATTAACAAAGCCAATTCACCCAAGGCCATGACATTATGATTTTTTTTTAAAATGCAGATAAGTACAGAAGTAATACGTTAACCATATGTGAGCTGCGCTATATGACGATCTTCATCATAACAGTGGTGGAAAAAATGCAAAGGCGGTCTAGACATGTCCAAATTCGATTGACTGAATTAGTGGCTACATTAATAAATAATAATACCTTTATTGTCAATGTACAAAATGTGCACAATGAAATTGGCTAAGTCTCCCTTTCCCACCCCCACCACCATCCCATCCCCATCCCACTAGCAACCACTCAGTCTTATTGCACCCTGTGTACTTGACACAGAATGCGCCAGCCCACAGGTCAGTTCTTCTATGCTTGTCATGGAATTATTTCCCATTCATCAGTCTGACAGCCCATGGATAAAAACTGTTCTTCAGTCTGTTGGTGCGGCAGGCTATACCACAATATCTTCTGCCTGATGGTAACAAGGTAAAGAGGTGCTGACCGGGGTGTGAATCATCCTTAAGAATTTTTCCAACCCTCCTGAGGAAACGATCCCTAGCGATGTCGTCCAGTGTACTTAGGGGACAGCCCGTGATATATTGAGCTGTGCTTGCCACCCTCTGTAGTGTCTTCCTGTCAGCAGCTGTCAATCCAGCATACCAAACGGTAATGCAATATGTGAGGATGCTTTCAATTGTGGACCGGTAAAAGGAGATCATCAGTTGTTGCTTCACTTTGTTCTTACGCAAGACCCTGAGGAAATGCAGTCTCTGCTGGGTCTTCCTGACTACTTTGGTTGTATTGATTCCCCAGGAGAGGTCTTCACTGAGGTAAACTCCCAGAAATTTAAAGGAAGAAGCTCTCTACAGTGGAATTCTAGCCTCTGTCCATCAGACAAGCTTGCAAACTGACCAGTAATGAAGAGACCAACAAGCAAACGTCCTACATAATTTTAAACAGAATTTCAGTCTGTGGGAATCAACATCTGAAGCTTATCATGGGGTGGTGATAAGTATCTTCACTTTCTAATGCAGAGGGAATGGATAGAGGGAAGCTCTTTCCCCTCTCACAAAATACCAGAACTACGGGACATGCACTCAAATTGAGGGCTGGGAGAGTAAGAATTTATTTATTTATTTATTATTGGATTTATACCCCGCCCATCTTCCCAAGGGAACTCTGGGCGGCTTACAAAAGGCTGATCAAATCAGCAGAAAATCATAAACAAACAGACAAATGAACAAATAAAACAACAATAAGATAAAAACACTGGCACCCTTGTGAAAAAACACATATGGCTCAAGTAAGGAATGGAAGGGTTGTTATTTGCATTCTTTGCTGTACATTAAGTTGTATAATAATACAACTAGGAATGCAAATCGCAAGTTGTTAATTAGTGGCAATTTGCTGCCGCAGTTTATGTGGTTACATTTATGCCTGAGTAAAGTCAAAACTGAACAGACAAAAAGAAAAATATTTTTTCACCCAGCGCGTTGTTAGTCTATGGAACTCCCTGCCACAGGATGTGGTGATGGCATCTGGCTTGGATGCCTTCAAAAGGGGATTGGACAGATTCCTGGAGGAAAAGTCCATCACAGGTTACAAACCATGATGGAGATGTGTAATCTCCAGGCTTAAAACAAGGGTACTTCAAGGGCCAGATGCAGGGGAGTGGTATCAGGAGACAGATATCTAGTATCATGCGCTTCCAAAAGCATCTGGTGGGGCCACTGTGAGATACAGGAAGCTGGACTAGATGGGCCTTTGGCCTGATCCAGCATGGCTCTTCTTATGTTCTTATATTCTTATAGGCATGTCCAAAGTCAGGCCCGGGGGCCAAATGCGGCCTGTTTTCAAATTTTGAGTGGCCCGCAGCCTCTTCTCCCCACCGTCTCAGCCTGTCACACCTCCCTGCTAGCTGGCCCCTCCCCATACTGGATGGAGATGTCAGCTTGCAGTTTTATAGTTTGCCTGCCCTCCCTTGCTTCTGTCTGTCCCCCCAGCCACCTGCCCAGCCTCGTTGCTGCACCATTCTCCCCATCTCCTTGCATGTCCTAGAGCAGTATAGCGAACCTTTTAGAGACCAAGTGCCCAAACTGCAATTCAAAACCCACTAATTTTTTGCAAAGTGCCAATACAGCCATTTAACCTGAATACAGGTGGCTGGTAGGGGCGATGTCAGGGGCCCACAGAAAGGGCTCCAAGTGCCACCTCTGGCACCTGTGCCATAGGTTCGCCAACACTGTCCTGGAGAGTTGTCCAGGGGGCCAAATGGTCAGCCCCCACACATTTTCACCCCACCAAATCTGGCCCTCCTTGCAAAAAGTTTGGACACCCTTGTTCTAATGACTGCAGATGACACTCCCCTGAAAGGCTGTGTAACCAGCAAGAGAAGCCACTCCTCCTTGTCACGAATCCTTCTGCCTTCCCGCAGGTATACTCACCACCTCTTCAGCTTCCTCGAGGTTGGCCCTGGAGTTCTCGTTCCCCTCCTCGGTGGAGACCATGAGGCTCCTCTCCCTTCCTTCCACGTGGCCAAAGATGATGGCACAGCAGGGCCGGTCTCTGTGGCCAAAGACACTGGGACGCCGCACAAGGTTGGGACAAGTCTTGAGTCTCCGGTTGTAAAAGGCTTCAGATGGGAACCGACAGATGTCCTGGTGCTGCCAAGTCAAAAAAAAAAGAGAGAGGTGTTCCCACACCCCTCAAATAATCACGTGGTGACCAGGGCTCATCATCCTCCAATCTTGGAAAAGGCACGTGCATTGTTTGCAACCTAGAGACACCCCTGCACTTTGCCTCCCATTAGCTGCAGCAAGTTGTACAAACCTCATAGAATAGAGTCTTTGTTGTCATGCATATGCAAGATATGCACCACGAAATCAGAGTGCTGTTCCACTACACACTCTAAACAAGGAACCATACATACAAAACACAGAAAACACCATGCAAGATATTAAAAAACAAAACCACTTACCAGATTCAAAACTACTTAAAAACTGATGAGGATGGTGCTAAAACGGTCGCATTTAACTTGCAACCCCTGGTATGATTTTGGCTGATCAACCTTTGACATTACGCCAAATTTTGCAGGGGAGACTGGCGCTTGGCAAGTCCACCTGTCTTCCATTCCTATTCCTATCCCTCCCTCCCTCTGAGAACTTAAGCCTCCACAGATTCTCCCCCCCCCATTTCCCCACCGGACCCTCACACAACTCAGTGAGGTAGGACCAGCCATCGCTTTCCTCAGTTCAAGCAGGTAACCTTCTGGCTGATGTTTCAGGCAACGACACAACTGCTTACCATGCGATACTGTGTGTCCAGCATCACGGCCTGGTCCTTGTACCGCTCAAACAGCGAGGTCTCCATGCCCAGGGCTTTACATAAGTCATTGTGGACCACCGGTCTCAGCTGCTTGTGGTCCCCCAGCAAGACAACCTGAAAAAAATCGGGAGGGACCCTCCATGTCAGACGTTACTCTCAACGCAGTCAGAGGCCAACGATGGAAAACTGGCGGCGGTCGGGAGAAGAGGAAACGGCACATCGTGCTTTTTAGAAGAACACCATGATAAGAGCAGGGGGTGAATTCATAGTAACACTTCGGACAACCCTGCATCCCACCAAGAACAGCATATAAATCCAGGACTTCAGGTAGGAATCTTTCTTCTTCCAGTATCTACTATTCCAGTATCCAGTTTCCATCCCTCATAATGGGTTTTTTTTCTTTTTGTGTGTTCTTGGTCACTTTAATATTACCTTTTAATGTTGTGAAGATGCCTCTTCTAATCCCCTGTTCTTAACATGAATACAGTATTACCTTGTATATAGGAATTAATTCGTTCCAAATGAAATTATGTTAAGCAAATTTTCCTTTATACAAATTTCCCATAGGAATGCATTGAAAACGGAGTAATCCCATCTTTACGTTGTACAGATTCTCCCCATAGGCGATTCTGTTAAGCAAATTTCCCCTATATCTCCGGGATTTTTTTATGTTGTACAAATTTTATGTTATACAAGCTGTTTGTTATACAAGGGTCCACTGTATGTCTTAAATGTTCTGGGCTGTGTGTGTGTGTGTGTGTGTGTGTGTGTGTGTGTGTGTGTGTGTGTGTGTGTGTTTTTGCATCGTTACAGTTGTGACCGACTCTTCGTGACCTCATACCTATGGATTTTTCTTGGCAGGAATACTGGAGTGGTTTGCCAGTTCCTATATTGTCCCTCATTCTTGTAAGCCGCCTTGGGTCCTTTTCCAAGGAGAAAGGTGGGGTGAAAATATTCAAAATAAATAAATAGATGCATACATAAATATCTGGCATGGATGAGAACTCAACACCAAGTGTTGCAGTGACTCTGCTTGGGTTGTGTGGGGTCCCCCCCCCCCCCAAATGATGTGGGACTCGACTGGCAAGGCCGAGCCTGCCCACTCTTCCCATTTTTCGGGGGGGGGGTTACTTATTTTTAACAGGGATTTAGACTTGTGGCTTGGAACTCAGGATTTACTTACTTACTTATTTATTTACCACCACCACCACCCCCCAAAAAAATTAGCCACTCCACTACGAAGAGGTCTCTGGGCGGCATACAACAATGTACAGTGGTACCTTGTATAAAGGAATTAATTCGTTCCAAATGAAATTCTGTTAAGCAAAATTTCCTTTATACAAATTTCTTATAGGAATGCATTGGAAACAGAGTAATCCCTAATTGCGACCATTTTTGTTGTACGGATTTGCCCCATAGGCGATTCTGTTTGGCAAATTTCCCCTATCTCCAGAATTTTTTTATGTTGTACAGATTTTATGTTATACAAACCGTTAGTTATACGAGGGTCCACTGTATTAAAAACTATAAAACAGTAAAATTATTAAAACTATAAAATACAGTACAAGACTCGAGCCCAAAGACTTGCCAACTTCTGCTGACCCTCGGTTCCCCGTTTGTGGCCTGCCACTCCACTGTATCAGAAATCTAGGCCCCCTCCTTCCACAAATCACTACCCTCCCCCTCACCTTCTCCATCTTTCCATAGTAGGCCAAGGGGATGAGGGTTTCTGGCTCGGTGGACATGGCGCACTCGTCCACCAGCACCTGCTTGACGTTCAAGTTCTCCGTCAACGCACTGCCGCAGGAGGCCGAGCAGGTGCACAGGATGACATCGTGGTGCTGCAGCTCAAATTTCCGTGCCTTGCTCAGCAGCGTCTTATACCTGCAAGGTGAGGGGACGAAACCTCTCAGTGCTGCACAACAGGACGCAGGGCACTAGAACAGAGGTGAGTGTGCCCGCCCTGCTTTAAAAGCCAAATGACATCCAGGAAATCCAAAAACTATCCTCTCTGCCTTCAAGAAACCACTGGTTGTAGAACCTGCACAGGAACTGAACAGATCCACAAGGCAAGATCTATGTCGAAGAAAACATAGGCCAAGGAAACCATGGGATTAGTTTGGGGGCACTGACATTTCCCTACCACTACACATCTTTTCCCATCACCCCCTCACGTTACTGAAAGCAGGCTTTGCCCGGGCGCCTTCAAAAATGTCCTCACAAGGTCTAGAACCCTGATTCTAAAACTTCTGTACTCCTGTCTCCAGGAGCACCTACTGTCTTCCACACTTTTGTAGAAAAATAGCAAACATGGCCCTGGTAAGCTGCATCTCTACGGTCATCGTGGTGGGTGGTTACTCTCCTGCCCATTTCTTATCTCTATGGTCTTCAATTGGGATGAATGATCTCCGTCTCCTATTTTATGGAACAAATCCATCATGCAAGGGAATTTGTTTATAACAGCCGGGTGGGGAAGCCTCCGTTGTGGCTGCAGCTGGGGCTGGGGACCTGCACCAGGTTTAGAGGCCTCTGCAAGGGCCGGAGGCTTCCCAGCATGGAGACCTGGGGGTGGGGGGTGGGGGTTGCAGCTTGTCTTCCCATTTTATTCTCAAGCCATGCGGCTCCAGGCCTCCCAAGAGCAGCATGGCTGGAGAGTAAACTGGGGCTGGAGCTGTATCGGGACTGCAGTACGTATGTGTGAATTTATTTTTCACACATACCTACCTCTAAAAACTAGGTGCGTCTTATGGTGTGGTGTGTCTTATGGGGCGAAAAATACGGTAATTTAAAAAACATGAATAAATTTAACAAATTTAATCTCGGGCCTGTTCGCCTCAGACTCATCCAAGCTTAAGAAACTCTGGTTTGTTTTGATCCGTGGCTAATGGACACAAACCTTCCAACTTAAAAAAGACCACAATTCCCCGAGTGCAGACATAACAGAGAACTATGGTCTATTTAGAAACAAAAGCAGGTGTTTTCCACCTCTCTTTGGCCAAAAGAAAAGAAAAAAGACATGAACAAGCTCAAAATTTAGACAGGCCCATTGAAGCAACAGGGAGCCGTGGCTTTCCAGTTATACCCAAATGAGTCAATGTGTCGCATAAAAAAACTTGGTAGACTTTGGAAGAATAGATCTGACGTCTGTGAGGGATACAGGCAGAAATGTCCTGACAGAAATGAGATTTCTTCATCTAACGCTTGTCAGAAATCTGGAGGTGGGTTAACACTCACGCCTCAATTTCTTTCTCCGTCATCTCCTCTCCTCTTTTCACCCGTGCGTCAAAGGCACAGATATCTGAGCCAAAAGGATTGGACGGAGAACGGATCCGGTGGTGCAAAGTGATGGCCCTGTGTAGAAAGAACATTTTAAAAGTTAAAGACTAAACACTTAACACACAATAAACACTTACACACAACACACAGGCATAAAGAGCTACGCCTCAGCATGTCTTGTAGGTTTTCTTACAGACCCCAATGCCTTAAAGTCTAACACAAGAGCTCCAATTCAGAAGGCTGCAAACTTGGAATTGCTTGCATATTTTAATGCCAATCTCTGTGTTTTTCAAGGGCTACTTTGATTCCAGTAGTCTCTACAGAAGGAACTGAAAAAGCAAATATCAGGCCTTCCCATATAACAAGATGTTATTTTTGGTTCATGAAGTTCTCACACTTCCTTCTCTGTCTCAGAAGACTGTTTTGAAGAGTTACAAATAAAGTATTAACTTAACTGGGATTGTATGAAACACAGACAAGGGAGGCTGTAATTCTATGTACACCAATTTCGGATTTAAGACCCACTAAAATTTGTATAACCCATGTCCAAATACGTACATGTAAAGACTGTACTGTAAAACCACCATAAAATCGTCGTGTTTAAGCTGTCATCCCCATTTATATATCAGGTTTGTTGTTTCTAAGTGTTTCCCAAACAATGGTTTGTTTTCAATGTAATTTCAAGCTTTAATATGGTGAAAAATGTAAAGTCTTCCCTCCTTTTCTCCATCTCTTGTTTTAGCCTTAATTAGCTCCTTTCTTGCTTGCAACAAGCATTTGTATTGGCTGTATCCAAACTAGTCCACTACAGCTTGCTTCCCAAGTCCAAACTAGCGTCGCAAACCAACTTTAAACCAAGATTGCAACCCAGGTTTGCAGGGCAAATGCAAATCCTAGCTGGTCAGCTCAGATTGACGCCAAACCACAAATTGCAATACACTAGTCAAGCACCAATAAAACCCGAAACAAAGACAGTGGCGGGGAGAGGTGCAGGGTAAGCTCCTGATGTATTCCTGGATCGCTCTTCTAGCGCCAAAGCGTGGTTTGGCATCATGCCTGCAGGATGTGGCCAGGAGCGATGATTCCTTGTAACCCGTAAAAGGACACAAAACTAAACATGTCTCCCAAACAACTAAAAAGAAACCAGCTTTATCTCTGAAATCAAATGTGAGCAAGAGATATATCCACGTCTGATCAAGAATGGCAGTTGTTCTATTCACACCTGATCTCCGGCTTTGATTTGGCATCCCGTTGGGCCTTCCAGGATATGTGCATGTTGCTACCAGGGTAGGGGAACTCCACGGCCTCTATCATTTCTCCGTACACCCTCAGGGGCCTCAGAGAATGTCTCAGCTTCAACAGCATCTCTGCAAAGGAAGCACCAGAGTTCCTCAGAATGGCAACTTTGCAGACCATGACAGGTGGGGACCCTGCAGGGACAGTCCTGTTCCAGCCAATGGTGCTATTAAGCTGCTGTGAGCATTCAGATGTCCACGGGTGTGGGAGTAAGCACCAGGCATGGGATACTGACAACTAATGTACAGTAATGCTTGAATTACAAAATCAATCCATTCCAATGGGATTTTCTTAACTCAACATTTTCTTATCTCAAGATGCAATTTCCCATAGGAATGCATTGGAAATGGATTAATTTGTTCCAAGTGGGAAATCGCCCCCCCCCCCCGAATGAAAAAAAAAAAACAGGCAGGCAAACGACATAAACTTTTCGTAACTCAAAAAATGGTTACATTTTCGTAAATCAAATTTTTCCTACACCTGTGGATTTCCTTTTGTAATTCAAGTTTTTCTTAACTTAAGGCCTTCGTAATGCAAGGCATTACTGTATTAGTACAAGAGAAATAGGAAGTTGCATCAGACAGAACTTGGAAAAACTGCACTACACACAGTTCATCCAAAAGAACAAGACAGAACATAGAATCATAGAACAATGAAGTTCAAAGGGGCGTATAAGGCCACCAAGTCCAACCCCCTGGCTCATGGCAGGCATTCAAATCATACAGTATCTGCCAGGTGGTTGTCTAAATGTCTCTTGAAGGCCTCCAGTGTTGTAGCGCTCACTGCCTCCCCAGGTCATGGGTTCCGTTGTCGTACCGCTCTAACAGTTCATAGAATCATGAAGTCGGGGAAGGGGCCTATAAGGCCATCGAATGCAATCCCTTGGCTCAAGGCAGGAATTCAGATCAAAGGATATCTGGCAGGCAGTTGTTTAAATCTCTCTTCAATGCCTCCAGTGCCGGAGCCCCCATCACCTCTCGAAGGCATTGCTCCCGTTGTTGTACTGATCTAACAGGAAGTTTTCCTGATATGCATCTGAAATCTAACTTCCTGTAACTACTGTAGATGCTGGACTTCAGTTACCATGGATAAGGCAATGGCTCGGGATGACCACTGCAGCAGATTGAAGGACAACAGGGCAGCATCTAGGGAAGGCAAGATCACGACAGAAGCTCGGTAAGAGCAAAGAGTTTGTTCCTCTAAAATCATTCACCTGCGACCACGTCGACAGACTTGTTCGAGGGCCCGCAATATAGGATGTGGGCATTTGCTTGAGTAGCATCATCCAGCTTTTGCTCCTTGCCTCTGAACTCCTGATTCAGCTGATGAAACCAGTAGACAATGTGCGTACCGACAACCGTTTTCCCAGTTCCTGAAAGAAACCAAGACCAAGAAAATCCGTAACGGGAGCCAATCGCAAGCTGAGGTGGTGCTGACTCAATCGAGCAAAGAAGCAAGCTGACGGAGTTGCTGTTACGTTACCTGGAGGGCCTTGAATCAAAGTGAAGGGCCTTCTCAACGCCTCCGAAATGGCAAAGTTTTGACTGGGGTTCAGTTTCCGTAAACTTCCAGGGAGATCAAAGCTTCTGCGCTTCAAGAGTTTGGACTTCTCCATTGCTATTTCATTGATAAAAGAAAGGAAAAACAAAATGAGACCTCAAACATATACTGCATAACAAGATGAGGACTTCTTGGCAGCCAGCAACACTCCCGAGATTTGAGTTGCCCAGAACAGGCCCGGAAACACATGGCCCTCCAGATGGCACTGGACTACAAATCCAATTGGCTCTTACCCGTGTAGCCACAACTGAAGGATGATGGAAGTTGCTACCCAATATTATCTACAGAGGCTCATGCTCCCTAGCTTTGGTAAAGCACATTCTACAGCTTCAGATGGTCATTTAAAAACAGCAGCAGCAGCAGCAGCAGCAGCAGCAGCAACTTGTCATGAGGCTGCATGGTCGTGCTAGCTGGCACTTTTAACCCATTTGCAGTTCATTGGCTTACAAGTTCATGGATTTAGTTTCATTTTGTTCATCCTCATTCACTTCATTGCTGCCGCTAAACACTCACGTAAATTTGAGACAGAATAGCTCCTCATGGCGCAGTGGTTAAATGCCTGTCCTGCAGGTAAAACTGTGCTCATGACCTGGGGTTCAATCCCAGGTAGCAGGCTCATGGTTGACTCAGCCTTCCATCCTTCCGAGGTCGGTAAAAGGAGTACCCAGCTTGCTGGGGGGGGGGATGTGTAACCTGCATACTGTAATTAAAATTGTAAACTGCCCAAAGACTACTTGAAGTGGTATGGGGCGTATATAAGCTGAACACTTTGCTTTGCTTTAGAATCTGGAGGTGACAAGAGACAGAGCTGGGTATAATCGGCACAACCCCCAAAGTCCTGATGATCTCCCCCAGTGGTTTCATATAGATGTTAAATAACATAGGAGACAGAACAGAACCCTGGGGAAAACCACAGGTCAGTGGCCGTGGTGTAAAACATGAAACACCTAACACCACTTTCTGTGTTCTTTCCTGCAGGAAGGAGCAGAGCCACTTTAATGCAGTATCCTCAATTCCCATTTCAGAGAGACGTGTCAGGAGGATGCCATGGTCTAGAGCAGTGTTGGCGAACCTATGGCATGGGAGCCAAAGGTGGCACTTGGATCCCTTTCTGTGGGCACCCAACATCGCCCCTTCACAGCCACCTGTATTCAGGTTAAATGGCTGTATTGGCATTTGCGAAAAATTAGTGGGTTTTGAATTGCAGTTTGGGGACTCGGTCTCTAAAAGGTTCGCTATCACTGGGCTATAGTGAAGCAAAGCAGCTGAGAGGTCTAGTAAGACCAAACGGGACACCAATCCCCTATCCATTTCCCTGCATAGGTCATCTACCAATGCAACCACTGTCTTCTCAGTCCCATAGCCAGGCCTGAAGCCAGATTGAAATGGATCCAGGTAGTTCATCTCATCCAGAAACCTCTGGAGCTGCAAAGCCACAACCCACTCTAGGACATATTCCCAAGGATGGGGTATTTGATACTAGTTGGTAATTGTTCAGTATCGTTGGCTCTAAGGAGGGATTTTCTAACAGTGGTTTTACTACTGCCTCCTTTAAGCATGTGGAAATCCTGCCCTGTTGTAAGGAGGCATTCACTACTCTTCCTAACCAGTCTGCCATACCTTCTCTGGCAGCTTTTATGATCCATAAGGGGCAAGGATCCAACACACATGTGGTGGCCCTCACCACTCCAAGGTTTGTGACCTCATCATCTGGCTGTAGGAGGTGAAACTCATCCATTAATACAGGACAAGCAGGGCGGGGTGTTTTAGTTACAGGCTTTGGATCAGTAGCAGCTTCCAAGGTAGCCCAGATCTGTTCAATTTTGCCTGCAAAGTGTTGTAAAAATTCTTTGCAGCAAGATACAGAGTGGTCTGTTATCCACCCGTGAGTCAGCGTGTAGCAGAATTTTGACTATTCTGAAAAGCTCCACTGGGCGATTTTGTGCCAAATCAATTTCTTTGCTGCCTCCAATGCCTTGGAGTAAGCCTTCTAAAGGCCATTCGCTGTTTCTTTGTCTGTTTCAATCTTTATCTCTTTCAATCCTATGTTTCCATAGGAACATCTGTAATTACAGCTGGATAAAAGCAGTTGTTTTTTCCAAGCATCAGACATGATCTGGGCAGCAATGCTTAGCTTGAATGCGACTGGCATTTGCTTGTACTTACGTTTTTCAGGTATGTTGTGGCCGAGGGCTATTGCCTGAGCAAGCTCAGTGGCGTGTTGGAGTCGCCATATGGCTTTTTCCTTCCGGCTATTGAGAAAATGAATAAACAAAGATAAGGAGACCACTCTGACGGAAACAGGATGGCACCCAAGAGAGCTTCAGTGCACGCAGACAAGGAGGTTCTCTCATCTAATCTGGGGCACCTGATAAACCCTACATAGTAGCACTGAGCGCAACGGTAAAGAATCTTGCATCCTCCCCCTTTATGTCTGTGAACATTCTCAGTCATTCAGGCGAGGTTATCTGGAAGCTGAGTCATGGCAACTGGACTTCTTTTTCTTGTGAGACCGAGTCCAGTTGCCATGACTCAACTTCCAGATATCTTCCATCCTTGCCGACTTGTAGAGCAGGCATGTCCAAACTTCGGCCCTTCTGATGTTTTGGACCACAATTCCCAGAATTCTAAGCTTTGATTGCCAATGGCAAAGGACTGTGGGAGCCGTGGTCCAAAACATGTGAAGGGCCAAAGTTTGGACATGCCTACTGTAGAGGAATCTGTGTTCTGATGGACAGCTCCATGAAGGTGTCTCCCCAGTGTGTGGCAACGGTGAAGAAGGCCAATTCCATGCTAGGAATTATCAAAAAGGGGACTGAAAATAAAACAGCCAACATTATAATGCCATTATACAAAATGATAGTAAGGCCACACCTGGAGTATTGTGTACAATTCTGGTCACTGCATCTCAAAAATGACATAGTGGAACTGGAAAAGGTCCAGAAGAGAGCGACTAAAATGATTACTGGGCTGGGGCACCTCCCTTATGAGGAAAGGCTAAAACATTTGGGGCTCTTTAGTCTGGAAAAGAGGTCCCTGAGGGGGGATGTAACTGAGATGTACAAAATTATGCAGGGCATGAGTAAAGTGGATAAAACTCCCTGCCACATGAGGTGGTGATGTCATCTGGCCTGGATGCCTTCAAAAGGGGATTGGATAGATTCCTGCAGGAAAAGTCCATCACGTGATGGAGTCATCTCCAGGCTTAAAACCAGGGTACTATAAGGACCAGATGCAGGGGAGTGGTATCAAGAGACAGATATCTAGTCTCGTGCGCTCCCAGACACATTTGGTGGGGCCACTGTGAGATCCAGGAACCTGGACTAGATGGGCCTTTGGCCTGATCCAGCATGGCTCTTCTCGTGTTCTTATGGACACGAACTGGAGAACTAGTGGCTCAGGATGGTTCGTTCTTCAGTCAAAGAGCTGTTTGGTAATTCCCAGCTCCACCTCCTCTGGTGGGTCCCCACACCCAGGCAATGCCCCAGCTTCCCTGCCCCATCTCCTCGGGGAGTTTCCTCCTCCAAGTGGGTACCTGCTGGAGGAGGTGGGGCTGGGCCAAACTCCTGTTCGGCCAAAGAACAAACTGGCACGAACTGCCTGTTTCTGCCCATCTCTACTGCTCGGTTGGCATTTTGTGCCCATCTCTTCTAAGGAGATCACCTTAAGGGTTGAGGGAAAGAGGAAAATGTGTGCCAACAGACATGCCCTTGACTTATCTGTCCTACAAGGAGAAAGATGATCGAGAAAGGGGGAACAATGGCACAGGAACCACCAAAACCGTTGTAAGCCGATCCGACTCACACATCAGGCAGCAGCTTTGGGATCACCTCCACGGTGAACCTGGAAGACAGCTGGGTGACCTCGACCGGGATCTTTTCCATGGACATGTGGTGGATGTAGAAAAGCACTAGGAGATCGCCACGCTGGCCAGCTTTCTCCTGGTCTTCCGAGAACTGCTCAGTGCATCCGTGGGCCACCCAAGTGTAGGTGTCTGGATCCACCAAGAATTTGCTGTCCTCTGCCTTTGGCTTGGCCAGGCTGAGCTGCTGGAGGCCGTGGCTGAGGGACTCCACGCCATCCAGGGGCCCGTCCATTTTCAGGCCCGAAAGACGGATGCACAGGTAGCAGTAGCTGAAGTCCAGGTCGATGGAGCACTCCTTCAAGAACGTCCTGGCGAGCGAGAAGCTCCCTTGGAGGTGCCCTCTACTGGTCCGCCTCTTCTCCCAGGCAATCGTCACATCGTGCAGGACAATGGCGTCGTTCTCGGCCACGGCGCATGACGCGGCTTCCATGTCAGAGAGGGGCAGCCAGACTTTGCGATACTCGGAGGCGTTCCGGTAAGCGGGCTTGGGTGCCAGGGTGGCCTGCTTGGAGAAGCAGTCGATGGGCTTCTCGGAGTGCTCCAGGCACACATCGAAGCCGGGGGTGATGGCCCACAGCTGGACGAAGGGCGCCAGGAAGCCCCTCTGGAGATCCGTCGTCAGCTGGACGCGCAAGACGTCGCCGGCACCGAGTTCCAGAGTCACGTCGACGTAGTGCGAGCACCTGCTCCTCTGCATCCTTCCGATGCTTCTCTGTTGGGTACTAGGGGCGGCCCTTTGGAGGAGGGAGCACACCTCCTGGTAGTCTTGGCTCCTGACTGCAGCAAGGACTTTGCACCAGGTTTCCACGCTGAAAAGAGTCACGCTCTTATCCCAAAGCTCTGTCAAATTCGTGGTGCAGTCCTTTAAGGTAGTCACGGAATAGATTCTCCTCTTCCATACCAGCCTTATCCTCTCCTGCTCCCTTACATAGAAGGGCTGCACCACCAACTGAAGCGCTCTGTAGCTGATGAGCTGCAGATCTGGCAGGGTTTCCTTGTTCAGAGGGAACAAGATTTTAAAGTTCTTGGCCATCTCTTCGACGTTCATGACAAAAGCCACCTTCTGCCGGACCTGGGCCTTCAACTGAACGGCCATCTCTAAGGATCGGGACCTTTTCTCATAGGCGTTCGCCAAGCCATTTTTCCGGTTGAAGTCGCGGCAGATGGATTCGATGTCGGCTGGGGAATACTGCACCGGTTCCTTCAAGATCAGAGAAACGAGGTGCCTCTGGACCACCACGTCCATGTAGCGCCGGATGGGGGAGGTGGCCCAGGTGTAAACGTCGACATGCAGGGAATAATGGCCCATTTTGGACACCAGGGAGGAGTTGGAGAGCAGGAAATAAGAACGGCCCAGAAGCTTCCGGAACTCGAGGTTCACAGGGGCGAGCTTGGGATGGATGTCATCGGTGGTGATCAAGTCCAGCACCGTCGGGACGTCCTGCACACTGGCCGCCGATTTCAGAAGATCCCACGATGACGTCAGGAGAACAAACTTGCTACTCGCCTTCGTGAGGGCCGCAGCGGCGGGAGGCCCCAGGTGGTGCGTGAGGTGGGTGGACTGAGGGATTAGGTCTCGGTATTTCTCTCTCAGGTGAGACAGCTGCTGCGGGTTGGGCTCCATTTGGCAACGCAGAGGGGTTAAATTCATGGTGCGATCCTTGCCGGTGAGAAGCTCGGCCACAGAGCTGTTGAAAAGGACCATAAACTCCTCCACCATCTGGTGGGAGCATCTCTGCCCCAGAGGGGTTTCCTCGTCCAGCTGGTCATAATAACAGTCTTCCTGAAGCCGGGCCATACGGTGGACTCGGGAGAAATGGTAGGCCACGGCCACACAGTCCTCCAGAGAGTCAAAGCGGAGCTGTGGCCCCTCCGCTCGGTAGCCATTCTTAATTATCCCCTCGGCCTCCTCGTAAGTGAACTGCCGGTCCGAGCAGATGGTGGAGACAGCAAAGGAAACCTTCACCATCTTGTCCGTCTTCTTCTCCACCAAGACCAAGAGCGAGATGACGGGGCGCTCTTTCCGGGGGAGAAGACTGCAGCGGTCTTGGCTGAGCTGAGGGGGCAACATGCACACCGGCTCCTTCCTAGGGGCGTAATAGGTGGCGCCCCGGTTCTTCGCCTCCGCATCCAGGGCACTGCCTTTAGGGATGACAGAGGCAAGGTCGGTAATGTGGATCCCAATCTCATACTCCTTACCCAGGTCTCTGACGCTGATGGCATCATCCAGGTCTTTAGATCCCTGGGGGTCCACGGTGAAAGTCAGGTAGGCCCGAAAGTCTTTCCGTTGACCCTTTGCTGGAGGATTCCCGGCAACGAACGCAGAGACCTCCTTGTTCACCGACACCGGGTATTCCTTGGCGAGGCAATACTCTCTGTCCAGGATTCTTAACCCTTCCTCGAGGGTGGAAGCCACTGGAAGGATGTCCGTCACAATCCCTAAAGGATAATAGAAACCCTCCCGCCACTTGATGACTTGGACCGCAAAGAGGTACTTCTTCCTGTCTTCTTGCTTCAACTTCTTCCGCATCGTCAGCCTGAACTTCCCCGACGCGTCTACGCTCCGGACGGGAATGACGTTCCGTTCGTCCTTCAGGCCCGGGACGAAGATTTTGGTGACCGTGCGGTCGACGGGGATCATCACGCGCAAGTCGTACTCGTCCACGGTGCAAACGAAGACGCGGTTCCTCTCCACCTCCTTCAGGACGCCCACCACCTTCCCGTAAAGGTTCCCTTCCTTGGACAAGCTGTGCTGAAGGATCTCCACCAGGACCTGGTCCCCAGTGAAGGCGGTCCCGCAGTGCACCCGGCCTTTGATGTGGATGTGGAGGGACGGAAAGTCGTCCAGAGAGAAAGCGGAGGCTCGGTCAAACCCCTCCTTGATCAACTCGCAGCGCTTGTACACACTGGGCTGCATGCGCAGGTACTCCCTCATGGTTTGCGCCGAGTAGCTGACATACTCCTGCCTGCTCCTCCCGGGGGTCAAGGCCTCCGTCTTCACGTTCAGTAGCCCATCCTCCGAGACGGTCACCACCACATCTTTGCTCTCATCCAGGAGCTCTAGCAAGATCGGGTCTTCTGCATTCAAACTCTCCTCATCTGATACCCAGGAGTCCGTATCGCTCTCGTCCTCCTCGTCCTCAGCCCTCTCCTTGTTCCAGTGAGCCTGGTCACACATGGCCTGCTTGATCTCCTCCAAAGTCAAGGTTTCGGGCGTCACCGCAGAGTGCTCCATGCACCCTTTGAGGAAGCTCTTCCAGACCTTGCTGCATCGCCCGAAGGAGCACAACGCCACCGCGTCCCCAACGGCAATGACCAGAGACTGGGCCCGGGTCATGATGGTGTTCAACACCCGGGACTCGTTGAAGAAGTCCAGGCCGGAGGAGTCGACAAGCTGGAGGCTCTCCCTGGTGTGGACGGTGCTGATGATGATGATGCGAAATTCTCTCCCTGCACAAAGAGCCAAAGAAATCACAGCTTGAATCCCGGGAAAGGGAAGCGTGCTCTCTGGGACAGAGGTAACCTCCAAAAGCAGACGCCAGGCTGGCTCCGGGACACCCACAGCAAGGACACCATTGGCTGAGCCTGACCCAGAGATGGTGTCGACACCAAAAAGCCGTCTGAGACCAACACCTACGCTAGAAAAACGGGTGGAAAAGCCCTCTGGATTTTGGAGAGGACCGAGAAGGGGACCCTATGCTGCCATTTTGGAAGGGCTGCTCATGTCTGGGGAACAGAGGATGTACTATGTACCTCACACAGGCCCAAATAAAGAGAAAGTCCAGGCCTTGGTCATGCGGCTAGACATGTGAAGGCCCAGGAAAAAAACGGAAAAATTCTGGAAAAAACATTTTTTTCTGAAAACTTCCTTTTTTCCGGGGAGAAAACGTTTTTTTCTGAGCTTCAAAATTTCTGGAAATTTTACATCTCCAGTCATGCCTGTATCGTCCAGGTTCTATGGTGGGCCCCTGCCCACAGAGAGACCTGGGGGGCCTCACACACACTTCACCAAAGCCCAGACAACAGACGGGGTGGGGGGTGGGGATGAAAAAGGTGCGTTTAAAAAAAACCTACATTTCCCAGGGTTCCACCGTCAGCCTGACTACTGTTCAGGCAGACTCCCCAATCCCAAGGTGTTTGACTACAAATCCCATCAGAGCTGAGCTAGAGGCCATGAGGATCGACTGCCTTCACGACCTGAAGTGCACATCACTGGTGACCAATGATTACAGAATCACACGCCCAACCAATACTTCTTATCCGCTACCCATACAACAGCAGCTGCCTCTCGCACACGCCTTTGCTTTAATTGCTGGAAGCCCGTCTGCAACCTGAGGAGATACCCACCTGGCAGGTTCTCATAGTTCTCCACCATCACATCTCCCAGGTGCTTCTTCCTCAGCTCTTGTCTCAGGGCGGGCACCTGGTGTCAAGAGAAGCAGCCAGGAGGTCAAGTAACGCGAAAAATGTTGCTTTTCATAGCACAGGCCCTTCTTTCTCTGACAAGCCTCCTGTGTCCTCCTTAAAGCTGAATTCCTGCCTATAAGGCAGTGGTGGCAAGCCTTCAGCACTCCAGGTGTTTTGGACCACAACTCCCAGCATTCCAAGCCTGTGTTGCCAATGACAAAGGACTGTGGGAGTTGTGGTCCAAAACATCTGCACTGCCGAAGGTTCGCCATCACTGCTATAAGGCGACTGTCAAAAATCTACGAATCCTGTTGAGGTTGGGGGCAAGAAGAATCAAGAACACAATTCAGCACTCATCCCCCACCCGAAATAAGTGGGTGCCCTCCAGAGGTGTTACAGTTTATGCTAATATTAGTTTGATTTAATTTAACGTGACTTGCTGTTGTATAAAATACTGTTGTGTATTTTATAATATATATATTTTAAAAAAAACTACATCTCCCAGGGTTCCACTGCCAACCTGACTGCAAACCACCCAGCATGTCCTACTGGCTGGATAATCAATCAATCAATCAATCAATCAATCAATCAATCAATCAATCAATCAATCAATCAATCAATCAATCAATCAATCAAAACTCCAAGACAGCTTCATGTCACTCCACTGGAACAGCTGGAAAGGACCTCCGAGGCAGGACCTTCTGCTTTCATCAAATCAACAGGAGAGGTGGAAGCCTATGACCCATGTGGCACCAACCCCCCTGTCCGCCATCATTGTTCCAACCCACAGGCTGCCACCTACCTGCCAGCCGTAGGAGACCACACAGATTTTCTTACGATCTGGCACTCCCCATTCATCAGGCCACCTCCGGAGCATCTCCTGAATCTTCTCAATGACCTGCAAGATCTCCAGGTTGTTGTACCAAGAGGTCATCGAGAAGTCCCGTTCTGCCGTGCCGGTCACGTGGCAAAACATGAGGGGATGGATCTCGGGGTGAGCGGGGACGTTGCCCTTGGCGTGGATGGCATCCCCTTTGCCCACGTAGAAATGCCTAGAGACAAAGTCAATGATGGTGGCCGTTGAGCGGTAGTTCTCGTTGAAGATGATCCGACTCTTCCGGGCGACCTCATGCTTCTCCTTCTTGTAGTACTGGAAGAGGTGGGTGAGGAGCGTGTGGTCGGCCGACTGTTCCTCCTCCCGCAGGCAGAAGAGTTTTGGGGTGACCTGCATGTGGTCTCCGGCCAGGACGATCCGGGTCTCCAACGTGGCGAGCGAGAGGGGGACCAAGGCTTCGCATTCCAACATCTGGGCAGCTTCGTCAATCAAGATGTGACTGAAATAGCCCGGGGACAACCCAAAGTCCGGCAAAACCATGGAGGTGGAGATGATGACGCGGTGCCGGTCCAGCTCTTCCTTGGTAGGGAGGCGGAAAGAATCCTGGCTCGGGGTCAGGCAGCAATAGCGGAGCGTGGTGGGGTCGGTCGATTTGGGCGGGCGTCCACTGTAGGTGAGCCGTAACGGGACCGCTTCGGGATGCCCGGCGGTGACGTAATCGTGGAAATACTCACGGATGTAGATATCGGCAGCGCTACGGGAGAAGACAGAGTTAGGACACTACTATACCAACCAGCTCCATGCTCGACGTGTTTTAATTTTTATTTTTTAATTTATTTTTAATTTTTAATTTTATTTTTTTGCTGCAAGCGCCCAGCAGGGGGGCCGCGCTACAGCTGATCCGGGCTTTTTAAAAGCCTGGATCAGCTGTAGCACAGCCCCCACCCCATGCTACAGCTGATGCTGGGGGGGGGGACTGGAGGGGTTTCCCCCATAGGAATGCATTGCATAGGAATGCAGAGTGGGGTTTGTTATTCGTTTCGTTAGGGAATGAAACGAATAGCGAATAAAGAAACAAATTAAAAATTCATGTCGTGCCCATCTCTAATAAGAACATAAGAATGTAAGAAGAGCCATGCTGGATCAGGCCAAAGGCCCATCTAGTGCAGCTTCCTGTATCTCACAGTGGCCCCACCAGATGCGTTTGGGAGCACACGAGAATAGATATCTGTCTCCTGATACCAGTCCCCTGCATCTGGCCCTTGAAGTACCCCGGTTTTAAGCCTGGAGATGATACATCTCCATCATGGTTTGTAACCTGTGATGGACCTTTCCTCCAGGAATCTGTCCAATCCCCTTTTGAAGGCATTCAGGCTAGATGCCATCACTACATCTTGTGGCAGGGAGTTCCACAGACTAACAACACGCTGGGTAAAAAAAAAATTCTTTTGTCTGTTCTCACTCTCCCAGCCCTCAATTTGAGTGTACATCCCCTAGTTCTGGTATTGTGCGAGAGGGAGAAGAGTGTCCCTCTGTCCACTTTACTCATGCCCTGCATTATTTTGTACTTAAGCACAGTGAGCACAGCTGCTCTGTTTAGAGTAGCCTTCGGCAGAAAGCAGTTCAGGCTACTGATCGCCAACGGTCTACGAGGACATGGCATTTGAAGAACAGGTAAAACCATTTTTACGCATCTCTCTTACCCTGAAAGCTCTGCTACCATCACTATAAAGCAGCTCCAACAGCAACAACAATAACCGCAACAATCCTAACGAAAAATCCCTGCTTAGCGTCTGATATCGGACAGATCAAGATGTGTTCAGGATGCCAGGAACTGATGTGAGTTGTGGGTGGAAAATGCCTGGAGGGATGCTCCTCCCCCTACCTCACCTTTGCAGGTCCCCTAACAATGACCCCCCCTCCTTCAAAGCACCTGCTCCAGATCGACGCCACTGACCTGTTGGTGTGGGTGCAGATCAGAACTCGACTTCCTGGCTGCTTGATGATCTCCAAGGTGGCTTTGGCCAAAGTGAAGGTCTTCCCGGTTCCGAAAGGCCCATAGATCAAGAGAGGGGGAACCTGCCGGATGCCAGACGACAGCCCTGTGATGAAGGCGACGGCTTGGTTTTGCTTGGCGTTCCCGCCCTCCAGCAGCGGCCCCTGACCGAGGGGTTGCGGGATGGAGCAGGCGGCCACGTCGGGAAGGACCACCCGCTCGTCACACAGCTGGTCGACGGCGTGATGCCACTTCCGGAACTCAAGCTGGTCGATCTGGAACTGGATTTCTGCCTTGAAGGATGTGTTGGCCTTCAGGCCCAGCTCAAAGCAGCAGCGCTGGGGAAGGAGAAGCCAAACGCTCCTCTCCGTGATGGCTTTCTTCTCAACGGAGACCTCAAAGACGCGGCTATCCGTGGGAGGATCTGGGGCCAGGAAGGCTGTGGGGACAGATCGGTGGAGGAGGTAGCCTTCTTTGGAGTCCGGGGTCAGAGAGTAAGGGGTGGGGACGTGAGCGTACAGCTCCCCCGGAAGAGCAAATTTCATCTCTCTGGAAGGCATCTCCATCATCTGATGAAGGCCCAGGACCACTTGCAAGTTGAGCCTGCGTGAGAACAGGGAGAAGATCAACGGATGAGGAGGTGGAACAGGCAAGGCCAAGGAACAGGACAAAAGGAAGCAAGGGACCGCATTCCTTCCAGCATAAAAATTGGAAACCAGAACTCAAATCTTCTGTAACACAGCCACGTTTTGGGGCCATGCAAGAAGCCTGTCTGAATCAGGCCCCACTTGGGTTCTACTCGATGCAGACAGGATTCTCCAGATGTACCTTCTGGACCACTACGTTGGTGCAGACTTCGAATCAAGTTGTCTCCAAACTAAAAGAACAAACTGCCTCTCTCGGGCAGACCAAAACTAAACCATGCTGTGATTTTAGTCCCTTTTGTCTCGAACCAACCATCCCGTTGATGGCTCATTTTGAGCTCCACATATTTGGTGTCTACTTTTCTACTCTCAGTCCTGCGTACCAGGATTATCAGCTGGGTGCCGTTCTGTGTCTCACTGCCTTCCGAGTGTCTTCAAAATTCAGAACGGTGCTTGGGTTTGTGGCATCCGTTCTCTTGCGATTCTTTCCATGGAAGACTCTCTCAACTTCCTCTGTTAGCACATTTAGGAATCAGGGCAGAACAATCCGGTTCAGATGTGCATTTCGTAAGGAAGGTGCCTTTGGGATTATATGACCTACCAGTGACTTGGTACTGATTATAAAGTTAAGACGGAGCTGGCCTCCTAGCCACTACAACTTCAAAAAAAATAGGTTTTTCTATACATCCAGAAAGAAAAACAGAAATGGGGGCAAACATGTTTTAAAATGATGAAAAACTACATTTCAATTTAAGGCCTCTGAAGGGGGAAACTAGTAAGGCTATCGTAGACGGAGAAAGACCACTGGGCCCCCAAACCTAGTGCTGTCAACTCTGACAGATATTGAGTGCTTACTAGGGCTTTGGGCAGGAGCCTTTAAGAACATAAGAGCCCTGCTGGATCAGGTCAAAGGCCCATCTAGTCCAGCTTCCTGTATCTCACAGTGGCCCCACCAGATGCTTTTGGAAGCGCATGAGACTAGATATCTGTCTCCTGATACCACTCCCCTGCATCTGGCCCTTGAAGTATCCTGGTTTTAAGCCTGGAGATGACACATCTCCATCATGGTTTATAACCTGTGATGGACTTTTCCTCCAGGAATCTGTCCAATCACCTTTTGAAGGCATCCAGACCTGATGCTACCTCCTGTGGCAGTGAGTTCCACAGAATAACAATACGCTGGGCAAAAATAAAAATTTATTTTTTCTGTTATCACTCCCCCAACCCTCAATTTGAGTGGATATCCCCCTAGTTCTGGTAATTTGTGAGGGAAAAAAAATCCCTCTATCCACTTTACTCATGCCCTGCCCTATCTGAAGATCCCTGGGCTACCCTAGTTGTCTCTCATCCAAGTACTAACTAGACCCAACCCTGCTTAGCTCCTGAAAGGAACCAGGATGAGGCCCATCATCGTTGACCCAACCTGAAGCCTCCTTCTTGATGCTCTCCTCTCACCTGGCAATCAACGCTTGCTGTGCCTCTTCCTCTCTGAACAGGAAGTTGTGCAGCTCCTCTCTGTAGTTCAGTCGGGTGATGGGTTTGCTCTCGCCCCCTCTCCGGAAATCCAGCGAGAGCGAGGGGGGCTTGTATCTGGCCAGCAGCTCCACCTCTTTGCCCGTGCGTTTCACGCTGGGCACCACCACCCGGTTGCCGCTGTGCCAGCTTTCGAAGTCCACCAGGTGCCTGCTCCTGGGCTGCGCAGCTGGATCCACGTGCCAGGACGCGTCCTTTTGGCCAACCCTGGCCTGCAGCTTCCGGACCAACACCGGGCGGCTGCCAAAGTCAAATACCAGCCACTGCTCGTAAACCCCAAAGGTATGGCTCTCCATGCACACCTCCACCTCGACCGCTGGAGGAGACGCTTGCCGAGTCTTGAACCTCTTGCCAGAGGCGTAGGTAAGACCCCGGCTGTGCCCATCCAGGGCAAGGGAAAAGGATGCCCCAGGGACCCTTCTCAGCAAGGCCACATGGACCAACGGCTTCTGAAATGGAAAAATAAAGCCACACAGGCAACAAAGTTTGATAGGACCCTCCAATTTCAGTATCTGAAGTTTCACTTATACCTGGTCTGAAAATACAGTACTGAAAGAAAAAAAAAAACCTAAGAATAAGTATTTTCATGTATTTTTCAGAACTGACCCCTAGAGACCATGCTATGCATTCTTGTTGTTGAAGTCCATAAGATAGTATCTAGCGCCTTCTAATGGACATACCTGGTAGTACACTGTACTTCGGGATTTTTCTTTCACCATGGTATGCATCTTGTTTGCTGTTCTCCACAATGTTCAGCGTCCGTGGGGGCTCATAGCCCTTCTGTTTCAGAATTTTAAATCTTCCATGGATACATGGATCTTCCTGTACTTCCCTATCAGCTATACCAGGACTGTCAAGGTATCAGTGGTGGCCCCCTAAGACCCATCCCCGCCCCTGCCCCACCTGTTTTAAACCCAAAGGCAAAAAGGGAGTTTTCAAAAACTGGAAGGGAAGCACCAGGAGTCTTCAGGTCAATTCAGGTTTCTATCCCCCATCGTAAAATTGTTCCTCAAATTCCCGTGTGTGTGTGTGTGTTGTTACACTGGTGCTTTTAAAGGTAAATTTTGGGGTGTCTGAGCATGCAGAACCCCCCTCAAATACAAGGACAACGTGCAGACCCCACAGCTTAAGGTGTTGTCCATTCTAGAGAGTTCACTTTCACTGCAGGTCACCCAGAGACCTGCCAAGTTCCCCCTATTCATCCAATATATTCTGCACCTCTCAAGCCAGGGAGGGAGAAATGAAATAAAGCAAATCACACAACTGTAAGAGAATTCTCTCCATCTTCAAAGCCAGCAGGCATCCTTGGGAACAGGAGTGTAAGGCATGGCAATCTTCGGCATCTCCCTTCAGCCTCAAGCTTACCTGGGAATGAACTGTGAAAACCCAGCGGTGCTGCATCTTCTTATCCTCCGAATGCACCCGGAGTGGCTGAGGGCAAGTTACTCTCACGCCTTCGACTTCCTCAGAAATCTGAAGAGGGGAAAAAACCAACACAAAGGTGACCAAGGAACCCACAAGAGAGATGGAGAATGTGGGGCTCAGGAGGGTGGGGTGGGTTTATAATTCAGGAGGTTGCCCTAGCACCAAAATTCAAATTCAGAGTTCAGAATTATAGCCCTTCAAGATTTACAATGATTAAAATACCATGTATTAGACAGGTGTATAAATAAATGGTCTGTATGTATTTAACTGGTTTCTAAGATGGAGTCTGCAAATGTGCAAAGTCACAGTGATTCAGTCTAAGGTTTTTTTCTATTAGTCTAAGTTTTTTTCTTCTTTTTTTTTCCTATTAGACTGTGGGTGTAAAGAATGGGCTTAAATGGGTTTGGCTGATGCAAGGTGCTGCAATAGCCATGAATGCACTGTGTCACCCGATTGGACAGACAAATGTATATAAAGCAAAGCAACACAAAGTGTTCTGCTTATATACCGCCCCATACCACTTCAAGTAGCCTCTGGGCGGTTTGCAGTTTTTAATTACAGTATGCAGGCTACACATCCCCCCCCAAGCAAGCTGGGCACTCATTGCACTCATTTTACCAACCTCGGAAGGATGGAAGGCTGAGTCAACCATGAGCTGTTACCTTGGATTAAACCCCAGGTCAAGCGCTCTGTTAATCAGTGTTCAATGAACCTTTGTTTGTAAGGCACCCATTCTTGTCTCTCTCTGCCCATGGTGCTGGGGCATTAGGAAATGACTGACATTGGCATTCCAAATGAAGGGACTGTCATCAAGAAATGCCAGCAGCAGAGATCACACTGGGGAGCGGGCCAATACCCCCGGCAGCAGTGGCAAACGAGATTGGGAGCAGCCTGTGGTGGGAACGGGGCACAAAAGCATGGCCGTAGAGCGCTGCTGAGGAAGTGACCACCATTTAGAAGCAGGAAAGAGGATGGAGGAGGGGGAGGAAGAGGAGGGAACCCCACTGAAGTATAACTATCAAGATATTAGTTAGTGATACTATGTATTAGACAGGTGTATAAATAAATGATCTGTTATGTATTTGACTGATTTCTACGATGGAGTCTGCAAATGTGCAAAGTCACAGTAATTCAGTCTAAGGTTTTTTTCTATTATACTGCGGGTGTAAAGAATGGGCTTAAATCGGTTTGGCTGATGCAGGGTGCTGTAATAGCCATGATGCAATGTGTTACCCGACTGGACAGGGAAATGTATACAAGTGCTCTGTTAATCAGTGTTCAAGGAGCCTTTGTTTGTAAGGCACCCATTCCTGTCTATGCCATGTGCTAATTATGTATGCCATGTACGATGAAATGCTGTGATGCTGTTAATTTGTCTCCATGTAACTTTATTTGTGTATATATGTAATATAGCTGTTTGATGTTTTAAGTAAGCTCTGACTTTGTCTGTTTCTGCTTCTATCTAATTCAGGCATGTCCAAACTTCGGCCCTCCAGATGTTTGGGACCACAACTCCCACAGTCCTTTGTCATTGGCAATCTAATCTGAGAATTCTGGGAGTTGTGGTCCAAAACATCAGGAGGTCTGAAGTGTGGACATGCCTGATCTAATTGTTCAACAAGTATTTGCTCCCGCTGGCAGAACAAATTGCAACAGACAGGCATGTCCAAACTTCGCCCTCCTGATGTTTTAGACCACAACTCCCAGAATTCTAAGCTTAGAGTGCCAATGACAAAGGAATGTGGGATATGTGGTCCAAAACATCTGGAGGGCTGAAGTTTGGACATGCCTGCTGTAAAACGAGTGTGCCTTTCATTCTTTAAAAAGACTACGGGGAAGCCCAGCAACGGCATTCTGCCTTCAAGAAAAAAACAGATCCAGGTTCTAGGAGCAAAAGCAGTATGAACCGACAACGACCCCTACCTGAGAGAACCCTCTCTCTGATTGGACTAAAAAAAAACTCAAGGGGAAATTTGGATTGCGCCCTCTAGAAAGCTGCCTGATACATTTATCTTAGAGCTCAAAGAAGTTACAACTCCGCCAGCCAGACTAGTTGGGGAATCCTGGAAGTTACGGCCTGAAGGTGGAATTCTTTCTAAGATGTGGCCTATCTTAACAGTTATCACCTGGCAAAGCTGCAAACAGGAACAGGAGCAGAGCGTGCTTGTACATGGCTGAGGACAAACCACACTGGAGGGGGGCTGCCTTTGTGCCAAGCTGGCAAGCGTTGACTTGAGCTATTTGGAAATGAGATGCAGAACGACATCATGGACTTCTCCTTACAACCCACATCTTTCCCTCCTGTGGCCAAACAACTTACAATTAAGACTTCGTTGCGGCTTTCTTGGTATTCTGCCACAAGCCGGTCCTTGTAAGATACAAGACCATCCTGCTTGGCACGCTTCTTGTTTTTCTCGGCCACTTTGGCCCTCTGGATCCACTCTTCCAGCTCCTCCACAGAATGGGCTTTGGTGCAATCCTGCCCGTACTCACAGAGGTCTGCTCTGCAGAGAGGAACCCAAACCACAGCTGTTCATTTCAAGAAGATCAAAGGGGACTGGGTGCAAAACAGGGGATTTTTCCTTGCTGACCACAATGGCTAGGATTCAAGCCTGCCCCAAACTCCACTGCCCCTCCTTTCCATTCCATTACCTGGTCCCTGACTCAGCTTCTTGGGCTAGCTTAAGCAGGGACAATGTGTTAGGGGTCCCACTGGCTGCTGTTGCTGCTGCAGCTGCCCACCCCAAACCTCTCGGCCATCAAACGCACTTCATCCATCCTTTGCCTTTTTCGAATGAAAAAGAAGCTGTTTCCACTGCATGCTTCTTCCCCAGATGCTGACTGTACCCTTGAAGTATCATTTTCTGCCACAAACCTGAGGTATGCACTGCATACACCAGGCCTGCCCAAAGTCCAGCCCGGGGGGCCAAATCTGGCCCTTCAGGCCATTCTGAGTGGCCCGCGGCTGGCTGGCCCTCCCCTCCCTCCCCCCTCTTCACCCCATGTTTTTTTTTAAAAAAAAAAAATTCCGCCAACACTGACACCTCCGGGAAGCTTGAGGGGCTGGGCGGGTGGGCCGACTAGTGAGCAGAAGCTTGTGGGGCTGGGTGGGCGGGCAAGGGGGCGGGCCACCACCAGCAGCACCACCGGGAACCTTGTGAAGCTAGGTGCCCGCCTTCCTTCCTGCGGGTGGGGTTGCAAGGGGTCCGTGGGTGGGGCTTATGGGTCAGTGGGTGGGGCTTGCAGTGGGGTGGCAAGGTCAGGGAGCAACCGGCCCCTGACACATTCTCAGCCACCAAATCTGGCCCTCCTTACAAAAAGTTTGAGCACCCCTGGCATACACCTTGTTTCCACAGCTCCTCATGTTTCTAGAAAGGCAGCCCCTGATACAAGACATGCACATCTTGCTTTTTCACTTCCTATATATGTATATATATAGATATAGATAGATATAGATATATAGATATAGATAGATATATAGATAGATATATAGATATATATAGATATATATATATATATATATATATATATGCATGTTAGGGTGGATTCGGGTTTCTTCCCGTGTAGAAATCTGGTTGTTTTGGCGACGTTTCGACGAGGTCTCACTCGTCATCTTCAGGCTGGTGTTCTGGCTTCTTTCTTCTTGAAGCAAAGCGTGATCTCAGTTGAAGTCCTTCTATAAATACTGCTGGGGGTGTGTGGTTTGCTTGCTCTGTTGCTGATTGTAGGTTCGTTTGTTCTTTTGTGATCTGCTGTGTGGCTGAGGCGATCGTTAAGGGATTAACTGCTGGTGGGTTAGATGGCTGTTTAGAGACATCCTGTGTGGGTGAGGTGCTGGATGTGTGTCTATTAGCCTTTTGTTTCTTAACGACCTTGGTGATGGGCGTTCTGGCAGCATCCTGGGCTTTGGTGGAGTGGGGTCCTGTGTCTTGTGAATTCATTTTGGTCTGGCTACGGGTCTGTGGTCTCCCAATGTTTTTTTGCCGTGTGTAAGTGTGCTCCATGTGGTGACTGGAGTGGGGGTAGCGGTAGATGGTGCAGTCGTGGTTTTGTTATTGGATGGTGGTTTCGTTTCATCTGTGGGAAGGGTCTGGGTTTGTGTTTGGTGTGGATGGAAGGTGGTGGCATCTTGTGTCCTTTTGGACCTGGTGTCAGTCTTTGTGACAGAGGCTCGTCTGTTGACCAGGGCTAGTTTCCAGATGTCAGGCAAGCGGGAGGTGTCATCACGTTTATTCATGTTGTTTGGGTGTTTCTCTATTTCAATGGCTTCCATGATTATTCGACTGTTGAAGTGTTCAGTTTTGGAGATGAGTTTGGTTCTTTCAAAATCAATTTCATGACCTGTTGTTTTTATGTGCTGGAAGAGAGAGGAAGATTTTTCTTCTTTTTTGACTGCGTTCTTGTGTTCTGCGATGCGTGCGCTTATTCTCCTGTTTGTCTGTCCGATGTATGTGGCTGGGCAGACTTTGCATGGTATTTCGTAGACTCCTTGGTTTTCTAGCTCAATCTTGTCTTTGGGGTTTCTTAAAATGTTGGCTATTTTTTGTTCGGTGCAAAAGGCTGTCTTGATATTGTAAACAAGACCTACAACCCAATGACCTACTCGTGAGCTTCGATGTTGTTTCGCTCTTCACACAAGTGCCCATTCAAGAAGCCTTGACAGCTATCCACAACAAATACAACCCCCCCAAGCACATCCTAGATCTGACCAACCACTGCCTAACCAACACATACTTCATCCACAATGGACAAATATACAAACAGATAGAAGGAGCACCCATGGGATCACCCCTCTCACCGGTCATCGCAAACCTATATATGGAACACTTTGAAACCAACGTGTTACAGAAGTCCGAACATAAACCCAAACTCTGGCTCAGATATGTTGACGACACCTTTGTTATCTGGCCACACGGGAAAGACAAACTGAACAACTTCCTCACACATCTCAACAGCCTACACCCCAAAATACAATTCACTATGGAAATAGAAGCCAACAACCAACTTCCCTTCCTGGACGTCCTAATCTACAAAAAACCCGACGGCTCCTTAGGACGTACCATCTACCGGAAAAAAAACACATACAAACCGCTACTTAAATGCACAATCACACCACCACCCTGCACAGATCAACTCCGTAGCAAAAACCCTCATCTCCAGAACCAAACGCCTCGCTGACAAAGACCACCTAAAAACTGAATTACACACTCTCTCGAATGCTTTAATTGCGAACGGATTCCAAAAAAAACACCATCACCAAACTAATCCAAAAAGAAACACCCCCCAAGAACCAAGAAACAGAAGAGAACAACACTGCCCTCCTCCCTTACATCAAAGGCACCACAGACAAAATCAGCAAAAATTCTCCACAAACACAATATCAAGACAGCCTTTTGCACCGAACAAAAAATAGCCAACATTTTAAGAAACCCCAAAGACAAGATTGAGCTAGAAAACCAAGGAGTCTACGAAATACCATGCAAAGTCTGCCCAGCCACATACATCGGACAGACAAACAGGAGAATAAGCGCACGCATCGCAGAACACAAGAACGCAGTCAAAAAAGAAGAAAAATCTTCCTCTCTCTTCCAGCACATAAAAACAACAGGTCATGAAATTGATTTTGAAAGAACCAAACTCATCTCCAAAACTGAACACTTCAACAGCCGAATAATCATGGAAGCCATTGAAATAGAGAAACACCCAAACAACATGAATAAACGTGATGACACCTCCCGCTTGCCTGACATCTGGAAACTAGCCCTGGTCAACAGACGAGCCTCTGTCACAAAGACTGACACCAGGTCCAAAAGGACACAAGATGCCACCACCTTCCATCCACACCAAACACAAACCCAGACCCTTCCCACAGATGAAACGAAACCACCATCCAATAACAAAACCACGACTGCACCATCTACCACTACACCCCACTCCAGTCACCACATGGAGCACACTTACACACGGCAAAAAAACATTGGGAGACCACAGACCCGTAGCCAGACCAAAATGAATTCACAAGACACAGGACCCCACTCCACCAAAGCCCAGGATGCTGCCAGAACGCCCATCACCAAGGTCGTTAAGAAACAAAAGGCTAATAGACACACATCCAGCACCTCACCCACACAGGATGTCTCTAAACAGCCATCTAACCCACCAGCAGTTAATCCCTTAACGATCGCCTCAGCCACACAGCAGATCACAAAAGAACAAACGAACCTACAATCAGCAACAGAGCAAGCAAACCACACACCCCAGCAGTATTTATAGAAGGACTTCAACTGAGATCACGCTTTGCTTCAAGAAGAAAGAAGCCAGAACACCAGCCTGAAGATGACGAGTGAGACCTCGTCGAAACGTCGCCAAAACAACCAGATTTCTACACGGGAAGAAACCCGAATCCACCCTAACATGCATACCTATACCCGTGAAAATCTACGAAAACAAATATATATATATATATATATATATAAACCTTTATATATATATATATAAACCTTTATATATATATATATAAACCTTTATATATATATATATAAAGTTTGATTTTTCTCCTTTCCTGTTGCCAACTTTTTGTCAGAGGCTCCCTCCCTGCTGTGGGCACAGCCCTGCTCCCTGACATAGCAGCAACATTGGTGGAGCTGGCTGACCCTAACCGAGGCATGTCCAAACTTCGGCCCTCCAGATGTTTTGGGCCACAAATCCCACAGTCCTTTGTCATTGGCAAGCTAAGCTGAGAATTCTGGGAGTTGTGGTCCAAAACATCAGGAGGGCCGAAGTTTGGACATGCCTGCCCTAACCCTAACCCTAACCCTAACCCATGCCAGCAAAACCAAGGCCTTTTGTTACGCTAGGGCTATATGTCTGTGAAGATTCTCAGTCATCCAGGTGAGTTTATCTGGAAGTTGAGTCATGGCTACTGGACTTCTTTTTGAGAGATAGAAACGTTTCGCTGTTCATCCAAACAGCTTCATCGGTCTGAATGCAGCTGGTGCAAACCCTGACTCTTATAGGCAGCTTTGGCCAGGGTGACTAGAGGTCAAAGCTGCCTATAAGAGTCAGGGTTTGCACCAGCTGCATTCAGACCGATGAAGCTGTTTGGATGAACAGCGAAACATTTCTATCTCTCAAAAAGAAGTCCAGTAGCCATGACTCAACTTCCAGATACGCTAGGGCTAGTTTCAACCCTGAACTGAGTCCCACAAAAAACAAAGGCGAGGGGCCTTTCGCTTTTAAGCCGTCGAGAGCAGGTCCTGAGCATCCAAAACCAACCTTTGTGCAGAAGCATGGATAAGTTACGGAAGAGTCTTTCTTACCGGCTGCAAAGAGAGAAGGCCTTCGCGTCGTATGGAGGGGCACGATATTTCCACTCGGTCATGGTGTCGGAGGAGACCAGCTGCGCATGCTCCACGGAGGAGCAGTGATTCTCGAAGCTCTCCTGAGAGTCACAGGTCACCAGGCACACCCTGCAGTAGAAGCAGGCAACGGGGGCCGAACTCTCCTCTCCCGCCTTCCCCTCCACCAGCGGGCGCAGGAGGTCAATGCGTGCCAGCCCCTGGTTCTGCTCAGCCTCCCAGACCGCCATTTCCACCTCGCTGTGAGCAAAGTAGCACCGCTCCGCCGTATGCCTGCACGGCCTGCCGGACGAGACGTATCGGCAGTAGCGGAACTTCTTCAGAATGGCCGGACAGGGCCGGATCTCAGTGTACTGCTCCTTCATCTTCCCGTCCCGAACCACGTGAGCCAAAAGGGGGCTCCAGTGGCCCTCGCACGCCGGGGACGAGTTCCGGGCACAGATTTGTTGTGGGGTCCGATAAAAACAGCTCTTGCAGATCTCCTGGAAATGGCCCCCAAACTCGCTCAGGACTTTCTCCGAGGGGCCGCCGTCCGGGAGCTTGGAGACGCCGTTGGCGAAGCCACCGGTCTGGAGCTGCCGCAGCAGAGTCTTCAGGACGTGCCTCTCCAGGCCGTTCTGCCGCTCAAAAGTCCACACAATCACCTCTTCCGAGCTCCAGGCAAAGGTGCAGCGGTTCCTGTGCTTGGTGCAACCCAACCCCGCCACGTAATACCTGCAGACGTCGTAGCGGGCTGGGTTGGGGAAGCTGGGCCTCCTCCCAACCTTCCGCCACACCTTCCCCAGCTTCTTCTCCTTCCGCCTCGCCAGCAGGATCTCCATCATGCACCGGTGCTCCACCTCTTTCAGCCGGTAGGTGGTCTCGTTCTCCTGCTGGGTGCACTTTGAACACGCCAGGCACATCTCCAGCTGCTCCCGGAGGGGCTGCAGCAGAGCTGGGGCCATCCCGTTCAGCTGGGGCATCGTGTCCGAGCAGTCGAGGAACCGCCGAGAACCGAAACGTCTCCCTGACGTGGACGGAGGTGCAGCAAGAAGGCTCCTGGTCCTGTTCTCACAACCCTTGATATTTTTTCACCTAGAATATAAAAACATTCGGTCGTCAAGAGGTCCGGACAAACGGCTGTCTCTTTGCAGCTGAGGAACGCGTAGCACTGCATCCCTCTTGTGCTGAACTAGCGCCTCCATCATCCCCAACCAGAATGACTTACCTGGAATGATTCCCCCAACCTCACTGTCTCTTTCAGTAGAACTGCTCCACTCCTTCTGTCCTTTGGGAGATGCTGCATGAAGTTCCTTGCCAGTGTCAAGGACAGGATTTGTCCAGTTCCAGAAGTTTTTTAATTGATACAACATAGACTGTGGGTCCTCTGATGGCAATTTTAGTGTAATGATTCTAGTGTAAGGTTTTTGTTATTGTTTTAATTATTTATTGATATTTGATGTTTTAACTGTTTTAATTCTTTGTTTGTAAGCTGCCCAGAGACCTTTGGGTAGTGGGCGGCATATAAGTTGTAAAAATAAATAAAATAAAAAGAAATAAATTTCAAGGTGCCAAAATGTGGAGACACATCGAATGCGAGGTGGGGTGGACTCCATTAAAGGAAGCCACAGCAGCCTTGGTTTTGTAATAGCTGAGAAGAGGACTTGTCAGAGGTCGCCATACGTCAGAAATGAGTCCATGGTGCATAACCTCAGAAGTGGAATAAGGAAGGATGATCGCCCTTACCTGGGAACAGCATCTCGGGACTTAGTTGTGCCAGAGACAATTTAATGGGTAACCAAAAGGTCTTTCCTTAGAGAGCAACCCATCTCTCCAAGTCCTACAGGTTTTTCAACAGTACTGTACATGCCATCCGATCCCACTTTGCTCAAAGACTACCAACCTACCAAATCTGTTATCCTGCTTGCAACCAAATGAGAACCATTTTCCTCACCCTTTCCTCTTCCTTCTCCTCCCCCAGGGTCCCAAGCACACTATAACCCACAATGGTCTTCAAGTGTAGCATCTTAACTTGATCATCGATGCACAGAGCTGCGACAATCTCCTCATTTCAACTACAACTCCCAGAATCTTTCAGCCAGCCATGCTCACCAGCACCTATGCCGAATGGAATGGTTATTCCTCACCCCCCCCCACCACCACCACCAAAGAAGGAAGATCTCCAAGCACCAGGAAGAGGAGGTTCAAGATTGAGAGAGAGAAAAGACACAAATAAAAAAAGGAAAGTGAAAGACTAAAATCAAGCCGAAATGAAAAACATATCTAAGTTGTCTTTGTGGCCTAATGATAAACGAAAATCCCTCATGAACGCCTAATGAGTCAGAAAAGTCAACCCAGCCCCAAAAAACACCCCAGCAACTGGTTGGAGGAAGACCACAAAACAGATGCTTTTAGAAAACAGCCTTGTCTTCTCCGGGCTCAGTAAATATCCCCAGAGTGACTCATAGTGATTCAGTAAACATCTCACCGCCTCAGCCCATTGAGGTCGTCCTGGGAAATCAACAAAACTGGGTCTTCTCTTCCAAGGGTTCAACAATAGCCTTGGGTGGAGTAACCAACCCATAATCAAGCCCAGCAAGCTGTGTTTACTTGGAGGTCAGCAAAGGCAGTCGCCTGTTTGTGCTGCTGAATGTGTGCCAAAGGCAGCCTGTAGGAAACATTTCAGGAGCTCTCTACTTCAGGACCCAGCCACAATCCCATTTCTCCAATATTTAATGGGTTAAAATGCCTATGATTGACTGATTAAACATTCGTTTTAAAGAATGGCAACCCTATTTGAAAGAAGAAGGAAAAAAAACCCTCTGTCCTGATCTATGTGAGAATCTAATTTGGGAGTAAACAGAATTTGAAGAAGGTCAGGGGTAGCCCAAGACCCAGAATCCATGGGGTATGTTGCTAGAGGGTTTTGGGAATGGTAATCCAAAACAATCACTTGTTCCAAGTTTCAAGAGGAAACCAAAGCTCGCTTGGACAAGCGAATGGCGTAACACCACTAAGGGGCGGTTATTTTGGAATTCTTGGGACTACAAATCCCACAATTGTCCATTCTGGGAGTTCTACTGACACCTTCCCGGCACCTAAATGTGGGTTATTCAAGCTTCCTAGTCCTGCCCCAGTGCAAACTGGGAGTTGTGTCTCTGAACCTGAAGCCCAGTGGAGCTTGGCTTAATAAAACTTCCCAGTTGAGGTCTTTCTCCCAGGTGAGCCATATTTAAATAATAATCTTTCAGATTAAAAGCAAAGCAAAGTGTTCTGCTTATATACCGCCCCATACCACTACAAGTAGTCTCTGGGCGGTTTACAATTTTAATTACAGTGTGCAGGCTACACATTGCCCCCCCCCAGCAAGCTGGGTACTCATTTTACTGACCTCGGAAGGATGGAAGGCTGAGTGAACCTTGAGCCTGCTACCGGGGATTGCACCCCAGGTCGTGAGCACAGTTTTACCTGCAGTACAGGCATTTAACTGCTGCACAGTTGTATCAGAAAATTGCTGATTTGGTGATACGTCTGTGAAGATTCTCAGTCATCCAGGTGCGTTTATCTGGGAGTTGAGTCATGGCTACTGGACTTCTTTTTTTGAGAGATAGAAACGTTTCGCTGTTCATCCAAACAGCTTCATCGGTCTGAATACAGCTAGTGCAAGAGACCTTCTTATAGTCAGCTTGACCTCTTGTCCCCTTGTCTGATTGGCTCATAAGATGAACAAAGCCTGAATAGGCTCCTTAGGGAGACATTAGTGTCCATGGCCTTAAGGTAAACAATGGCCTAAGGTGCTGAAACCCATCAAGAATGGGTCGTTAGCTGTCAAGAATGGGTCGTTAGCTGTGACCTGGTGGTGAAGGCTCCTTGATTTGCCTGGGTACTGTGGAAAGTACAGCCTGGTAAGTAGCAGCTAGACTATGCCGGAGCCCCCCACCTCTGTTGAGGGAGGGATTTTCAATGCTGACATGAATGGCTTCCCTTACTCCTCTCTCAAACCACCTCTCTTCTTTGTCTAATATGTGTACATCCTCATCTTTGAAAGAGTGGCCTTTTCCCTTCAAATGGAGGTGTACTGCTGATTCTGGTCCTGAGCTGTTACCTCTCCTATGTTGGGCCATTCTTCTGTTTAATGGCTGTTTAGTTTCTCCAATGTAGAGGTCTGAACACTCTTCACTGCATTGGACTGCATATACTATATTGCTCCTTTTATGGTTTGGTATCGGATCCTTTGGGTGGACAAGTCTCTGCCTTAGTGTGTTCATGGGTTTGAAATAAACAGGGATGTGGTGTTTGCCAAAAATCCTTTTAAGCTTCTCCGACACTCCCGCCATGTAGGGAATGACCAGGTTCTTCCGTCGGGTCTGGGTCTCAGACTGATCCCTTGTTCTTCTGGGATGGCCCACTGCTTTGTTGAAGGCCCACCTTGGATATCCACAGGCCTTAAGTGCTGTCTTCAGGTGCCTGTCTTCCTTCTTCTTGGCTTCTGAGGAGGTGGGGATGCTCTCTGCTCTGTGGCTTAGGGTCCTGATGACTCCTAGTTTGTGTTGTAATGGATGGTGGGAGTCAAACAGTAAGTATTGATCTGTGTGGGTGGGTTTCCTGTAAACTTCTACTCCTAGGCCACGGTCAGGGAGCTCAAACTGGATACAGAGGAAACCATGGTATCCTTTGATGTTACATCACTCTTTACCAGCATACCCACCACTGATGCGCTAATAATGGTAAAGAGAAGATTAAGAGAAGACAGCACCCTCACCTCCAGAAGCCGCCTCAACCCAGACCAGATAGGCCTGCTCCTGGACCTGTGTCTGAACACCACATATTTCATGTACAGAGGGGACTTCTACAGACAGAAGCATGGCTGTGCCATGGGTTCCCCAGTGTCACCAATTGTAGCAAACCTATACATGGAAGAAGTGGAGAAGAAGGCACTCAACACCTTCCCAGGGACAACACCATCCCATTGGTTCAGGTATGTAGATGATACCTGGGTTAAAATAAAGACGCAGGAAGTACAGGCCTTTACAGACCACATCAACGCAGTGGATCCTAATATTAAGTTCACTGCAGTCATCATCAGACCTGACCGTGGCCTAGGAGTAGAAGTTTACAGGAAACCCACCCACACAGATCAATACTTACTGTTTGACTCCCACCATCCATTACAACACAAACTAGGAGTCATCAGGACCCTAAGCCACAGAGCAGAGAGCATCCCCACCTCCTCAGAAGCCAAGAAGAAGGAAGACAGGCACCTGAAGACAGCACTTAAGGCCTGTGGATATCCAAGGTGGGCCTTCAACAAAGCAGTGGGCCATCCCAGAAGAACAAGGGATCAGTCTGAGACCCAGACCCGACGGAAGAACCTGGTCATTCCCTACATGGCGGGAGTGTCGGAGAAGCTTAAAAGGATTTTTGGCAAACACCACATCCCTGTTTATTTCAAACCCATGAACACACTAAGGCAGAGACTTGTCCACCCAAAGGATCCGATACCAAACCATAAAAGGAGCAATATAGTATATGCAGTCCAATGCAGTGAAGAGTGTTCAGACCTCTACATTGGAGAAACTAAACAGCCATTAAACAGAAGAATGGCCCAACATAGGAGAGGTAACAGCTCAGGACCAGAATCAGCAGTACACCTCCATTTGAAGGAAAAAGGCCACTCTTTCAAAGATGAGGATGTACACATATTAGACAAAGAAGAGAGGTGGTTTGAGAGAGGAGTAAGGGAAGCCATTCATGTCAGCATTGAAAATCCCTCCCTCAACAGAGGTGGGGGGCTCCGGCATAGTCTAGCTGCTACTTACCAGGCTGTACTTTCCACAGTACCCAGGAAAATCAAGGAGCCTTCACCACCAGGTCACAGCTAACGACCCATTCTTGACAGCTAACGACCCATTCTTGATGGGTTTCAGCACCTTAGGCCATTGTTTACCTTAAGACCATGGACACTAATGTCTCCCTAAGGAGCCTATTCAGGCTTTGTTCATCTTATGAGCCAATCAGACAAGGGGACAAGAGGTCAAGCTGACTATAAGAAGGTCTCTTGCACTAGCTGTATTCAGACCGATGAAGCTGTTTGGATGAACAGCGAAACGTTTCTATCTCTCAAAAAAAGAAGTCCAGTAGCCATGACTCAACTCCCAGATGCTGATTTGGTGGTTATATACCATTATATGCAAAATTATTGCCAGATGAACTATTTCATTCATATTTGGACAACTGTTCCATTGCACTTTACTGGAAGGAGAAAAATAATCATTACCTTAATAACAATTTAAATAGTTATATTTAACCCAAACAGTAACATTATATAGCATTATATATACTTGTATTTGCTTAAACATCCACATTTGTGAACTGATGTGGTTGAAATATATTTTAAAAAACTTAGATTGACAGTAGATATTCCCAAATTGGGTCTCTTTTACGGCCTGCTATCATTACAGTTTTTCCCCCCCCTCAAGGAAGGCAGTGAGAATGATAACCCAAGATCTCAAGATGTGGAGCACTGTGCTCAAAAGGTTTCACTTTTATTTTACTGCTTGCGTCCTCCTCAAAATGTACTCCTTGTGCAAGCCTATTCCATTCCAAACAACCTTCTACTCATTTAACTTTTTGAAACACAGCACTTAAGAGGTAAGGAGGTTGATTCTGTGTACAGTGGTCCCTTGTATAACAAACAGTTTGTATAACATAAAATATGTACAACATAAAAAAAAGTCCGGAGATAGGGGAAATTTGCTTAACATAATTGCCTATGGGAAAAATCTGTAGAACATAAAAATAGGATTACCCCATTTTCAATGCATTCCTATGGGAATTTGTATAAAGGAAAATTTGCTTAACATAATTTCATTTGGAACGAATTAATTCCTTTATACAAGGTACCACTGTACATAGATTTGCAGAGGAACAATGGGATTAAGGTCTTTTCCTCTATGTATGTATGTATGTATGTATGTATGTATGTATGTATGTATGTATGTATGTATGTATGTATGTATTTATTTATTTATTTATTTATTTATATACCGCCCATCTTCCCAAAGAAACTCCGGGCGGACAATTCTGATGTTTATTTTATAACATTTTTTGCTATGAAGGAGACATGTTATCATTGCAGACCCAAATGCACAGTTTTGAAAATAGCAAAACCAAGCATCTTTGATAATATCTTCTAGATAGAAAAATTGCCCCAAATAATCAGAAATCTCTGGGAGAGCATGGCATTGTGATGGAGCATTGGCCAGCAGAAAAACAAAACAAAACAAAAGACACAAACATGTGGCACCTTAAAGACTAACTTTCATGTTTTAATGTAACGTTTCATGGACTACACGTCCACTTCTTCAGACACATAGCATCAGAATGAGGTGTGAAATATAATATGAGATGGGATATACATTTCATACCAGATATTCATTGGCTGTATTATATAGAGTTGGGGGGTGGGGGGTGGGAAGGGGAGGGAGAAGTGGGAAGAAGGGGGAGGAGTTAATTAATAGAAATGGTGAGAAGATTAAATGGTGAGAAGATTGAGCCAGAGCTGTATAGTTTTATGGCTCAGGCCAGCCTCTGTTTCTATGTTTAAAACTGGGAAGTAAATTCCTCAAGAGACAAAAACCAGATCAGATCAGATCAGAGAGCTTGTGAAAGGGGGGAGGGGAGAATGGGAGTTTTTAACTTAGAGTCCATGAAAAAGTGGCAATAAGGTAATATTACATTTGATAATGACTCAAGAACCCCTCGACTTATGTTTAATCCCTTCTTGTGTGTGTCCATCATGGATATAAATCTTATTTCAGCTGTTTCCCTTTGTATTCTTGATCTGCAATGATTCTGTTTAAAATCTTTTTTTAAAAATTGGGGGGGGGGATACAGTATGCTTAACAGCATACAATTAGACCAAGCCTAACATTAACACTACAAATGTTTCTTAAAAGGCTGGTTTTAATCAGTCAACAACACAAAATAAAAAAAGGAACAGCAAAATGTGTTCTTAACAGAAGGACATCATCATAAAATAATACAGTGGTACCTCGACTTACGAATTTACTCCGTTCCGAATGAATGCTCTTATGCTGAATTACTCTTAAATCGGGGTACCTATCTAAAAAATTTAAAAAGTTAAAAAATCAAAAAAATGAAAAAAAACATTGTAAGTCGAGCAGACCATATCTAAAATTTGTAAGGTGGTAGTTAAAATGCCAACAGTTTCCCACTCTTAAGTCGAATTTCTCTTAAGTTGAGCTCCTCTTAAGTCGGGGTACCACTGTATATTATGTGGGGCTGCCTTGGAAGTTAATGTGGAGGCTCCAGCTGGTGGAGAATTCTGGGGGTTGAGTAAACACCAACATATCACCGCAATGCTGGCTGCACTGCACTGGCTGCCAATCTGTTACAGCACTGACTACACAAGCTTTTAATGACATACAAAGCCCTAAATAGTTTAGGACCTTGTTATCTGTCAGAGCAGCTCCTATAGCAGAGTTCTGCCCATTGCACCCGAACATCTCAGGCTGGGTACTTGAGGGTGCCTTTGCTGAAGAAGGCTTGCGAATCACTGATAAGGTGGCCCCTCGACTTTGGAGCCTTCTCCCCCCCTGAGATCTGTCTTGCCACTCATTGCCTGCCATTAAAAAACTTCTTAAGACGTGGGTATACAGAAAGGCTTCCCTTGGCTACTACCGGTAGTTTACTGAGTTTACAATCTGCCTGCTCCCACCTTGTCTTGCTTCATTTTAATCTATCTTTGCTTTTTTCTGATTTGTGTTTGATTTAGTATTTTTTACATGTTGTACTATATGGTAGTTTACTTTTTGTACAGTGTTCATTTTCACAGCTTGTATGTCAGTCTTTGTTTTAATTCTGTAAACTGCCCAGAGTGGCCCTTTTGCCAGATGGTGCAATATAGAAGTTAAACAAACAAACAAACAAACAAACAAATAATAGCACTGCAAAGCTGCATTATCCAATCCAGGCCCAGACTAGGAGACCTGGTGGGGAATCAAACTCTCAACATTGGACTCTACAACCAGAGACTTAAGACCACTGAGCTATCCAGCAGTTCTACAGCATGATGAGCCAGGAGATAGCTCTCTGGATCTATTATATTTCTGAGTGAAATGTAGGAGGGAGTCAATTATTCGAAAATGACTTCGCATCTTGTCCCTTTGTACAGTATTGGCTTGGAAAACAAGCTCTTCAAACAGCATGGCTCGTAATTCTAATTAGAAATCATGCAAAAGGACTGTACGCTCCTTGATTATTATTATTTTTTGGACCTCTGGGACACCTGAAGGACTTACTTGAAACATGAAAATTAAGCCAAGTTCCTACAAGTCTTTATTCTACCCATCCCTGCTCTAAAGGCTGAGGCCTCATGACAAACTGGCTCCCATCAAACATTTGGGAAGTTGTTGTTTTATAATTTTAACACAGGGTTGTATGCCGCCCAGAGACCATTTGCTCGTGTGGAGGCTAAAAAAAAAGTAAATAAGTAAGTAAATAAGTAAGTAAATAAGAAAATAAACAAACAAACAAATAAATAAAGTTCCTTTTAAAAAACACATCTGCAAGAATCCCACACACAGCATGGCCTGCGGTTGGCACAACAAAAACAGTCCTTCACTTTCCTTCCTGGGTCATCAAAGTGCACATTTTAATTTGGTATTGCCAAGCAAAGAGTGTCTTCACCCATTCCCCTGTGATAAACATTATCTTTCATGACACTTAAGTTTCGTTTCCTCAGACTCTCTGGCGAAATGTTTTGCCAGGCAGAAAACTGCGGAAAAGATTACGTATGATCTTCTGTTTCCAACAGAAACTTCAGATAACAACCCTTGTGCTAACAGCAGTTTGTGGAGTGAAAAAGAGCACAGTAGAATAAATGTAAAGGGATTCCGGTGGCATCATTTACCACAGATCCAAAATTATAAGCTATACAGTGGTGCCTCAACTTATGAATTTAATCCGTTCCAAATGCATGCTCTTAAGTCAAACTACTCTTAAGTCAGGGTACCTATCTAAAAAATTGAAAAAATAAGTTTAAAAAAATTTAAAAATAAAAAAAAACCTATTTGTAAGTCGAGCAGACCATATCTAAAGATTTTAAGGCAGCAGTTAAAACGCCAACAGTTTTCCGCTTAAGTTGAACTGCTCTTAAGTCGAGCTGCTCTTAAGTCAGGGTACCACTGTATTTCTATTACAAAACTCACAGTTCGGCAAATGACTTGATAGCTGCCGTCTGCACACGCCACCCAGTCGCCTGTGCTTTGTGACAACCCAACGAAGGAGCAAACTGAACACGGTCCTCTCATTAGCAGCCATGCTGCAAATGCAACGCCCAATACCTTAACTGAAATCCAACAAAATTCCCAAAAGGCGCACAAATAAAAAAAGCCCTTCAGAATGCTTCACCAGGCTCGCTCGAGAGTCTAAGAAACAAAACAAAAACAAACAAGAACCACCACATACACTACCTCGCAACTATTATTAATGCGCAGTTTCGTTAGCCCTCTTCCATGTAGGTAAGCAAAAGTACAGTATAATGAAAAACACTGTGACATCTTCAAGACTAGCAGATGTATGACGGTGTCGGTTTTCATGGCTTACAATCCAAACAATTCCTCAGCGAGTTGGAACATAATTATTACATCACAAAGAGAAAGAGAGCAACATATGGGAAACTAAGTGTCATGAGCAAAAGGTAACAATTATACAGAACTCTTGGTTTACTGATTTATTTATTTAAAATATTTTAACTCCACCTTTCTCCACAAAAGGACCCAAGGCAGCTTACACTATTTAAAAAGATATCTAGCAAGCACCTACAGTAGACCCTTGTATAACAAATGGTTTGTATAACATAAAATCTGTGCAACATAACAAATTCCCAAGATAGGAAAAATTTGCTTAACAGAATTGTCTATGGGGCAAATCCGTACAACATAAAAATGGCCATGATTAGGGATTACTCTGTTTTCAATGCATTCCTATGGGAAATTTGTATAAAGGAAAAATTATTTAGTTATTTATTTATTTCATTTCTATACCACCCATCTTCCAACAGGAACTCTGGGCGGTTTGCAACAAGATTAAAATAGACAGTACAATACAATGAGAATTTGCTTAACAAAATTTCATTTGGAATGAATTAATTCCTTTATACAAGGTACCACTGTATTCCACTATTTAAAAATGATTAAATGAGCATTATAGTAACAGCTTTAAACAAAACTGTCATGAAAACAGATCAAAAGCAACAAGATAGTTATCATCCCAATTTTAAAACCCCTCTTAAAGAGCCAGTGGCTACGGAAAACCCTGCCTGCAGAGAAAGGTCTTGACCTGCTTGCAGAAGGACAGCAAAGCTGGGGCCATTTTGGCCTCCAGTGGGAGGGAGTTCCAAAGTCCAGGAGCAGCAACAGAGAAGGCCCTCTTCTGGGTCCCCACCAAATGCACCTGTGAGGATGGCCTCCTGCCATGGGCTTAGTTATTTTAAAATTAGGACGCCACGGCTCCTCCAAAAGAAGTCCAATCATCCCCTCCTCCCCTCCGTCCACAACACGTCTGCTTTGTCTGGAAGACGCTTTAGCTCGTCAACCCACATTCATACTGAAACTTGGCCTCTTCAAGAGTTCAGCAGCCTTTTAAGACACTTGGACAGAAAAGAGAAGTTATGCGGAGCATCCCGGGCATACTAAGGATGTGGTCAGCCCCAAGACCAGGTTTTTTTTTTTATCACTGTGGTTTCATGCAGATTTTTCTTTTATAATAGCAGGGATGGCAAAATGAAACCCTGAGTCACCCCAGAAGGCAATAGCAGTGGAAACCAGGCCTCCAGAAGGATCAAAATCACCACAGCAAAAACTTCAAGGACGTAACTTTTCCAAGCTCTGTCCCAAACAGCAAACATCTTACAAACGTCTCTGCACCATAAGTGACAGTGACAGTGGGATCTTAACCTGCCATCCAGGGTGGATTTCGTTTAAATCAAGTCAACCATCATTTAATTCACTCATCAGTTAAGACTAGATATAAATCATGATTGTTAAATGCATATGTTTGTACATAAAATTGCAGAAAAACAATGGGCTTATGTCCTTTTCCTGGCCTTTGTTTATTTTGTACCCCTTTTACTGTCAAAAAAGTGCATGTTTGTCTCAGCTTGGACCACTTAGATTAATTACATTAATTTGTATGTATTGCATGAATAAGAAGCCTCATGCTACATAACTCAGTTCTGCTTCATGCTGAATAACCTTTGAATGATAATGGATCTTAAACAGAAATGTATTGGTAGATATTTGTTCTTTCAAATGCATTTCATTAAAATAAATTTCAAATTAAAAAAAAACCCAATTTAAATTTTAAAAATTAGATTTTTTTTTAAAAAAAAAAGTCAATGATTTTAATACACTCCACAAGAACTAAACTGGATTGTCCCTCCTTTCCATTCCCCACTAAATGTCATCCAAACTACCCACAACATACCAAAGATGAGTCTGGATTTCAGAAACTAGGCTAGGTCAGGTCTGGCTCACATTGAGATGCAAGGGAACTATGGAATCCCACCTGAGTCTAAAAGAGCAATCGCTACCCAGTGGAGCTGACAGTAATGGGCTGGACCGACTGTAGCTATTTATTTATTTATTTATTTATTTATTTATTTATTTATTTATTTATTTATTTAGAATCATCCAGGACTTTTAATGCAGCATGAAAGAACTGAATTTCCATGAGCTCGGGTGGCTATGCAAACAAAATTTCTGCTTCCTCAAAGCTTGTTGTTGGAGCTTGGTGGTGATTAAATGCATTTGCATACTTCTCCAGTTACTTTTTTTTAGTACCTCTCTGCTGGCTGCCTTTGCACTTAGGAAATCCTTAGCATCCCAAAATAAATCCACATTTCCAGTATTAAAAGTTCAGGCTTCCCTGCCATGCAGGAGAAGCCATGAGTACACGGCACTGCACACAAAAAGCATTTTCAAAGCCACCAATACATATCAGTTGCACATGCCTTTCCTCGTCTTAAGAAAAGTGCCTTTTGCATCTTGCATCCAGGGTTAAGAGGAGCCTGCCTCTGAACTGCTGGAGACCTCAGCAATTTAGGTCTCTGGAGACAGAGATTGGGAATGCAGTTCACGTAAGAACATAAGAAGAGCCATGCTGGATCAGGCCAAAGGCCCATCCAGTCCAGCTTCCTGTATCTCACAGTGGCCCCACCAGATGCGTCTGGGAGCGCATAAGACTAAATATCTGTCTCCTGAGACCATTCCCCTGCATCTGGACCTTGAAGTACCCTGGTTTTAAGCCTGGAAATTCCACATCTCCATCATGGTTTCTAACGTGTGATGGACTTTTCCTCCAGGAATCTGTCCAATCCCCTTTTGAAGGCACCCAGGCTAGAAGCCATCACCACCTCCTGTGGCAGGGAGTTCCACAGTCTAACAATGTGTTGTGTGAAAAAATATTTTCTTTTGTCTGTTCTTACTCTCCCAGCCCTCAATTTGAGTGGTACAATGACAGTAAAGTATCCATTCTAGTCAGCTGCTGAAGAGGCAACAAATGCATGTAGTTTTTATAGTTACAGTGGGGAAAATTTATTATGGCATCAATTTATTGACGTAGTCGTGCGAGTCTGTACAAGCAACTACATACAGGCTGGAGCAGGCTTTGTTCCATGCTAGAAATAAGCTGAGTGGCCCAGTGGTTAGAGATTTGGACAAGATCCCAGGCAACATACCTGTTCGAATTCCCACAAAGCTTCCCGGAAGGGACTTGGAAGCGGGTACTGCTGCCAAAGCAAAACCCATTTTGCTGGGTTGTTGTGTGAACGGAAAGGAATTCCAGAAATACCCTCCATTTACGTCATTCTTCCAAACAATGAGACAAAATTTAATAAATAAAGCAATCTGGGGGGTTGGAAGTTCCAGCAAACCTCAAAGCTTCCACTGTTTTCTGGCCTTTTTACAGGTCATAATTAAGGCACTGCCCAACGAGGGCTTTTGATTGAATTTACCCCCTTAACAGCAGCATGGCTGCCTACGAGGAGTAACAAAACAAGGCAGTGGGTAGGGAGGGCTTTCGCAAAATAAAAGCAAGCAATACAAGGAAGTACAGTACTGTATTTGGAAACGTCCGTGCCCATCCATGTGCGAAGTCTTCCAGGTGCCACAGGGTTCTTCGCCTTTTCCTGTGGATCAGGCTAGGCTCCACAATTTTTTCCTGTCGATCAGGATAGGCTCCTGCTGCAAAATACTGCCCATAACCCCCGATCGTCTCAAATGCCCGTAAATCTTTCATGAGAAATGGGGCTTTCTCAGCGGCGGCCCCTCGGCTCTGGAACCAACTTCCTCCTGAGATCTGCCCGGCCATCCTCCCTTCCCGTCTTTAAGAAACATCTAAAGACGTAGCTATTTAAAAAGGCTTTCCCTGAATATTAATCTGTTCTACTAATGATTGCTATTACCTATATTATTTATTTTTTATCTGTAGCCCATCTTGTTCCTGTTCAATGTTTTTAATATATATTGTTTATTAGTTATTATGTTTTTACTTATTTGTGCTTATCTATTGTATTGTATTGTACTGTTTATGGGTTTGATTTCTGTTCAGTTTGTAAACCGCCCAGAGTAGCCGTGTAGCTAAATGGAGCGGTATATAATTTTAATAAATAAATAAATTTCTTGGGCCACCTTGAATGAATAAGCTGTCTGGCAAACCCATGAGAGCAATCTAGAAAGTTCCAAAAGAAGAACTAAAAAACCTCTGCATACCAAAATAAAGAATACAATAAAAATAGCTAAAACAACAGCTCAAGTCTGCCTTTTGTTTTTCTGGGGAGAAAAACAAGACAGAATTATTTTAAATAAATAATAAAGACATCAATTTGGTCTGGCCCCTCTACCAATCTGCAACTCAGGGAAACAAGCAGAAGAGATTATCATGGCAAAAGTCTAGATATCTGCCACACCATTTCTGTGAGGGCCATGGCCAAGGACTCCCTTGTGGTGTCCAAACTTCAGCCCTCCAGATGTTTTGGACCACAACTCCCACAGTCCTCTGTCCCTGGCAAATACAGGATTGGAATTCTGGGAGTTGTGGTCCAAAACATCTGGAGGGCCGCAAAGTTTGGACCCCCCCCCTTGTGTTTCTGGAAAGGAAAAATGTACTGAGGGAGCGACAACACCCAAAATCCCCCCACACACACATACACAGCTGGGGAGTTTTGGAGTTGTGGTCCCTAAAATAAATAATAAACTTCCTCACTGCCTCTGCTTGTGGGTCATAGAATCATACATAGAATTACAGATAGTAACTCTACCCAAACAGCAAGGAGATCAAACCTATCCATCCTGAAAGAAATCAACCCTGAACGTTCACTGGAAGGACAGATTTTGAAGCTGAGGCTCCAGCACTTTGGCCACCTCATCAGGAGAGAGAACTCATTGGAAAAGTCCTGATGTTGGGGAAGATGGAAGGCAAAAGGAAAAGAGGACGGCAGAGAATGAGATGGTTGGACGGTGTCATCATGGATTTGACCAAACTCCGGGAGGCAGTGGGAGACAGGAGGGCATGGAGTGCTCTGGTCCATGGGGTCCAGAAGAGTGACTGAATAACAGGAGACTCCTTGGGAGGCTTCCTCAACTTTTAAGGGAGACCATTCCACCACTTCTCAAGCCCATCACAGGATCGTAAAATCATTTATGCTGGAAAGGACCTATGAGGCCATGGAGCGGGACCCCCTGCTCAAGGCAGCTTTTTACAACTGCCCATCTTGCCTCCAACAAGACTCTAGCCCTGGCTGCAACATCACCTAGCCATGGATTTTAAGAACACCATGTAACAAAGGACTTAAAAAGTAAACTCCTGGTCAAGACCATCTTTTACCATGTCTGAGCTTCCTGGACCTGCTCTGAAGAAGGGTGATCTACTGCACTCAGAAAGCTTGCAATGTTCCTTTTTTAATTTTTAATAGTGGCCTATAAAGGTATCACCTGTAACCAATTTTTTGCAATTGGGTTTTGTGATGGCCACGTGGCTCACCCCCCCCCTCTTTTTTTTCCCTCTCTCTGACAAATTATAGAGGACATCTGCCCTTTCTCTTCAATGCCTCCATCGCTGGCGCACTCTCCACCTCTGGAGGCAATGGGTTTCCATTGTCGTACAGCTCTAACAGTCCGGAACTTTTTCCGGACCCACGATCTCTCCCGCTATTGCTTTTGGGGGTACTTTTTTGGTATGGTAACAAACAGCCCGCTCTGTCGCACGAGCGCGCGCGCGCCTCTTGCTTGCCTGAAGTCCACGCGGAGCGACAAGCACCTTTTTAACACCAAAAAAGCCAGCCAGGCAGCTTCGGGGGGGGGGGGGAGCACACACACAGCCGGGCTCCCCTGCACGCGCACCTCAACCCCGGGGGGGGGCTGCTCTGGCCCGGATCGAGGCGCGCCCCCCCCCAATGCCGGAGGGGGGGGGGGAGACTCTCCCCTGTCCCTGGGGGAAGCGGATCCAAACTTCGTGATGAATTTAATAATTTAATTCAGGCGACTCTGGAGCCCCCCCCCCCAAAGAGCGCACTGTCCCCCCCCCTTCCGCCCGGCCCGGGCTCCACGTGTCGCGGCGATTCCCACGTGCGCGGGGGCTGGAGGCGAGGCGACGATGGGCAGCCTCCTTCACCCTAAGTGCCCCCTCCTCCCGGAACATCTCGGATCGCGCCGGTAGAAATAAAAACAGAAAAGAAAAGGTTGCGCTGGAGGTTGGTGGTGGTGGAGGGGGGGGGGAACCTTCCCGCCTCAAATTTTCCGGAGCGCACCCGCTTACCTGGGAGCCGGCGCCTCGGCGGGCTTCCTTTTGGATGCCGCGCGCCCGATGCGCGCCCGATGATGCGCCCCCGCAGCGCCCGGCCGGGAAAGCAAACAGGCTGCGAGGCGTCGCCGCCGCCGGCGCGCGCTCCTTTTTAAAGCCCGGCCGGAGTTTCGTTTCCTCGGCCTGGCGGCGGCCGCCCAGCCTCCCCCTATGGCCGCGCGGCTCGGAGGTTACATCAGGCGGAGCCTCCGCCTGGCCAACCCCCCCCTCCCCTACCGCCCTGCCCTTACCCCCCCCACACACACCCTCGGGGAGGAGCCGAGCCCGGCCACGGCTGGGGAAAGGACGGCGGGGACTCCCCCCCCCCCTAGAATATCTGCCCCCATCCCGCCTGTTCCTCCAGCAAGGAGAGCGAAAGCCAGCGGGACTCTGGGCAGGCTGTGGTTGCTGCCGATCGGTATTGCTGTTGTTTAAAAAATACCAGGCACAATCAATTTTTAAATTATTATTATTATTATTATTATTATTATTATTATTATTATTATTATTATTATTATTATTATTATTATTATTATTAGCATTAGCATTCGCATTCGCATTCGCATTCGCATTCGCATTATTAGCATTATTAGCATTAGCATTATTAGCATTAGCATTAGATTTAGCATTAGCATTATTAGCATTATTATTAGCATTATTAGCATTATTAGCATTAGCATTAGCATTATTAGCTTTAGTACAGTGGTACCTGGTATAAAGGAATTAATTCATTCCAAATGAAATTATGTTAAGCAAATTTTCCTTTATACAAATTTCACAGAGGAATGCATTGAAAACGGAGTAATCCCATTTTTATGTTGTACGGATTCGCCCCATAGGCGATTCTGTTAAGCAAATTTCCCCTATCTCCAGACTTTTTTATGTTGTACAGGTTTTATGTTATACAAGCTGTTTGTTATACAAGGGTCCACTGTATTAGCATTTGTTCCACTCTGGTGGGATCCGCTATTACTTTATTATTGTTATTATGTGTTTGTTCCCCTTGGTGGTGGAATCCACTATTACTGTATTATTGTTGTTATTGTTATTCTTTGTGTTTGTCCCACTTGATGCTGGGGTGTGCTACTATTGTTGTTGTTTTTGTAGCTGCTGTGAGTTGCATAGGACAAGTTTCCCCTTTCCCACAACCTTAAAACCCCACAATCTCACTCATTCTATACCCCAGAGCATAGAGAGAACTCCTAGTTCCCTGAGCTCCTTGCCATCTGATGATTCCAGCCACAATGTCAGGAAAAAGAAAAACTTCCAGAACACAGCCAAACAGCTCGAAAAATTCACAACAGTTATCATGAAAAGGCAACTCTTAAAGTTAAAAGCAGGAAAATTCAGCAGGTTCAAAATGCAACAGCCGAGGACATGGCACTTGAAGAAGAAGATTGCTGACTCGGGCAGGGAAAAGAAATGGCATTACACCCCTATTAAAGCAGTTCCACTGGCTGCCAATCAGCTATCAGACACAATTCAAAGTACTGGCCTTGTGGGAACCCATGAAAGGGCCTTCTCTGTTGCTGTGCCCAGACTCTGGAACTCCCTCCCACTGGAGGCCAGGACTTCCTCATCTCTATTGTCCTTCCAGAAACAGGCAAAGACCTTTCTCTTCAGGCAAATTTTCCTGAATGATGGACTACCTATTGTGTCTTTTATATGAGTCTACCCTACATGGCTACACAGACTTTGTGTTTATTATAACCACTTGTAACTTTGTGCTTATATCTCTCCTTGTATGATTGCATTGACACTATGTTATCAACTGTTAGCTTTAATGTTGCCTTATAATGCTGTAAGTAAGATGTCTCTCAATTCCCTGTTCTCAAACTGAATATGACTTAATAGTACTGGACTGTATATTGTCCCTTCTTACTGCAAACCGTCTTGGGTCCTTTTCCAAGAAGAAAGGCAGGGTAAAAATACTCAAAAATAAAATAAAAGGGACAAGAGAAATTTCTCCCACTCAGAGAAATGGGAAGCACAAGGTGTACTAAAAGCACAGCCAAAGCAGTAATTTATTTATTTATTTATATCGAATATTTTCACCCCACCTTTCTCCTTGGAAAAGGACCCAAGGTGGCTTACAATAATGAGGGACAATATAGGAACTGGCAACATAGTGACGATGCAACACACACACACACACACACACACACACACACACACACACAGAGAGAGAGAGAGAGAGAGAGAGAGAGAGAGAGAGAGAGAGAGAGAGAGAGAGAGAGCCTAGAACATTTAAGACATATTCAAGTTAAGAACAGGGAATTTGAAGAGGCATCTTAGAACATTAAAAAATGTTAAAATTAGAGCTACAAAGAGTACGCAAGAAGAAAAGAAAAATCCATTTATGAGGGGTGGAAAGTAAACATGGAAAACACTAGTGTTTTTATGAAATCAGTGGATGCAGTCATGTATGGTAATCCACATAAAAGTCACCTAATAGGGAAAGTCAGAGAAAACTTGTCTGAAGAGGAAGGTATTTGCCTGCTTCCGGAAAGACAGCAGAGATGGGGCAGTCCTGGCCTCCAGCGGGAGGGAGTTCCAGAATCTGGGAGCAGCAACAGAGAAGGCCCTTCCACGTGTTCTTCTGAGATGCACCTGTGAAGGTGGATAATGCATAACTGTCTGAAAGATCCCACTCAGGAAACCCATCACTGAGGGGAAAGCTCGCTTGAAGAGGAAGGTCTTTGTGTGCTTGAAAAAGGATCGTGTTGATGGGGCCAGCCTGGCCTCTTGTGGGAAGGAGTTCCAAAGTCTGGGAGCAGCAACAAAGAAGGCCCTCCCCTGTGTCCCCATCAAACGTACCTGTGAAGGTGGTGGGGCTGAGAGAAAGGCCTCCCCTGATGATGCTAATACCTGAGGAGGTTCATAATGGGAAATACTAGGGCTTGGATGTGTGTGTGTGTGGGGGGGGGGAAGTCTCCTGTCCCTTGTCCACTTAACATAAGAACATAAGAAGAGCCCTGCTGGATCAGGCTAAAGGCCCATCTAGTCCAGCTCCCTGTATCTCACAGTGGCCCCACCAGATGCGTCTGGGAGTGCACGAGACTAGATCTCGGTCTCCTGATCCCACTCCCCTGCATCTGGCCCTTGAAGTACCCGCGGTTTTAAGCCTGGGGATGGCACATCTCCATCATGGTTTGTAACCTGTGATGGACTTCTACTCCAGGAATCTGTCCAATCCCCTCTCGAAGGCATCCCGGTCAGATGCCATCACCACATCCTGTGGCAAGGGGTTCCACAGACTAACAATGCGCTGGGTGAAAGAACATTTTCTTTTGTCTGTTCTTACTCTCCCAACCCTCAATTTGACTGTATGTCCCCTAGTTCTGGTATTTTGTGAGAAGGAGAAGAGATTCCCTCTATCCACTTTACTCATGCCCTGCATTATTTTGTACATCTCCATCATATCCTTGCAAACACCCTTTCCCTTGCCATGCCCTGACGGAGTTGATCCAAAACCCCTGTTGCTTCCACACAAGGGTGGAAAGAACCTCATTCAGTGGAGATGATTTATTAGGGTTTTTTTGGGGGGGGTGTCCTTTTGGAAAAGCATAAGTTGAAGAATGCATAAATAATAATGACAACAGTAATCTTAGAACTGCAAAGCTGTGTGGATCATCAAGACCCACTCTTGTCAAGGAGGCACAGCGGGGAATCAAACTCCTGACCTCGGGCTCCGTAACCAGAGACCTAAACCAATAAAGTAATTTTCTGGTCAGTCCCACCTAGAGTGAGGTCTCAAGAGCAGCTAAACGCAACTCAAGTGATCATGCCTTCAAGGTGGCATAATAGGAGGAGATTCATTGCAAAATATAATATTGCAGGGGGTGGGATTAAGGCACTAGGAAAAGAGGAAGCCCAGCATGAGATGGACGAGCTCAGTTAAAGAAGCCATGGGCCTTCTTTTTCAGGACCTAAGGGGAGCTGTTACTGATAGGACCTTTTGCAACTCGTTAATTCTTGGTGTTCCTATAAATCAGAAGCAACATGAAGGAGCTAAACGTGATTGTATCATAAAGGGAAAATGTACAACACATCCAGACAAAAATTGCTGCAGGTAGAAAAATCACAGAGAAGGTCTTGAAGCACAAATTTGAAAAATGCAAAAATGGTCGAAGGAAACGTACGTAGGCTTGTCTGGCTCATCAAATGGAGTCATAATCTCTGGTGCCAGTAGCTCAATGGGCTTTATTCTGACTCAGAAAGGACTGAGTCAGTGGGAAAAACCCATTTTCCTTATGTTCTTCCACTCCAGCGCCTATTGGGTGACATTTCGGGAAGCCGGTTCTCCTTGTGGCCACTCCAGGCGGATCAGTTTCCCTTCATCCTCACTTTCCATTTCTTCCGAGCATTTTCAGCAGATCGCAACAAGGAATTTCGTCCAAGGAGAAACACAAAAACCTGATGTAATTACTGGAAAGCTCAGGAACCCGTGAACAGGGAGCTTTTAAAATGAAAACAAACTGTAGTGCTACGATCCTAACATTCAGCAGTTTTTTACAGCAGATCCGCTGGCCACTTAAATTCGGAAGGGGTTCGTTTTCCTCCGTCCCCACCCCTCCGCACTTCCTGGCTGCTGGCTGCGTGAGGGGAGGGAGAAAAAGAGAAAGAAAAGCATGCTGCTGGACCTCCGTTCTGCCTCTCGCTCCTGCCGGCAACATTTCAGTCTCTGTGTAAAAGTAGCTCTTAGAAGCCAAAAAACAAAAAACAAACTGGAGAGCCCCGCACTCACTATCGTTATCCGGATCAAATAATTTTCACCTCCAAAGAGCAGGTACTTGAAAGGTGCGCTGGGACACGCTAAAGTGGGCGTGGTCGCACTTAATTTCCTGTTAACTCCGGAGCTTTGCCATTTGCCCCGGAGTTTAGGGGTCGTGTATAAACGCCCTAAGTAGTCCTTTTGCTCTTGTGGGTTTAGCTCAAGCCTTAGCTACCGTATGTGCTTATCAATTTGTTTTGCATATAAGTCCTGGAGTTCTTACAAAACACACAGAGCAGAGTACATCCTGGGGGGGGGGGGCGAGGCAGGAACCGGCACTAACCTTTGAGCAGGATGGCTCAAAACCCAACAGGATCATCTCCCCCACGTTTAGAAGTCCATTAAGTGACATGTATCCATTCACTACCTTTATATCCCCCAGTTTCTTCCAGGTCTTGGTGCCCTGGTGGACAGCTCAATGAAGGTGTCAACCCAGTGTGCCGCAGCAGTGAAAAAAGCAAACTCAGTGCTAGGGATCATTAGGAAGGGAATAGAAAATAAGTCAGCACGTGTCCTTTTGCCTCTTTATAGATCTATGGCGAGGCCCCATCTGGAGTACTCTGTACAGTTCTGATGATCACCATATCTCCAGAAGGATATTATGGAAATGGAACAAGTGCAGAGGAAGGCAACCAGAATGATTAGGGGACTGGAACACCTTCCTTACCATCTGAGGCTGCAACGGCTGGGCCTCTTCACTCTTGAACGACGGCACCTAAGAGGTGACCTGATTGAAGTTTATAAAATCATACATGGTGTAGACAAAGCAGATAAGGAAAATCTGTTTTCCCTATCACACAACACTAGAACTAGGGGGCACTCCATGAATCTTTTCTCAAATAAATAAGACAAAGTACTGTTTCACCAAGAGGATCACTGGTCTGTGGAACTCCCTGCCAGAAGAAGTGCTGACAGCGGTCAGCCTTGGCAGCTTTAAGAAAGGATTGGACAAGTTCATGGGGAACAAATGTATCAATGGCTATCATGATGGGATGCCTAAAAACAACGTCCAGGTTGGAGAGATAGGCAGGATATCTCTCAATGCCATTTGCGGGGAATTGTAAACAGGTGAAGACATCTGCTTGGGAATACCCTGAAGCAAATGGTGAGTCGCTGTGTGAGGCAGAACGCTGGACTGGATGGGCTGTGGCCTGTTCCAGCAAGGATGCTCTTATAAGAGCTTGTAGGGCTGCTCTTCTCCTCACTTTCTCCTCCTATCCTATGAGTTAGTCCAGGCTGACAGTGCGCGTGTCCTGCACTCCTGACCATTCCAGAGAGGAGGACACGCAACCATAATCTCAACCTACAGGAAGCCAGATATCGTCTGAATACAGTCCAGTGGACCCTTGTATAACAAAGGGTTTGTATAACACAAAATCTGTACAACATAAAAAAGTTCTGGAGATAGGGGAAATTTGCTTAACAGAATCGCCTATGGGGCGAATCTGTACAACATAATTAGGGATTACTCTGTTTTCAATGCATTCCTATTGGAATTTGTATAAAGGAAAATTTGCTTAACATAATTTCATTTGGAACAAATTAATTCGTTTAGACAAGGTACCACTGTACTAGGGAAAACTTCCTGATTGTTAAAGCAGTACGACAATAGAACCAATGACCTCAAGAGGTGGTGGTGAGCACTCTATTTTTTTCTTAAATATAACAAAAATCGACAATTTATTAACTCAAATTACATGCAGAAAAAAATAAAAGTCCAGTTGCCATGACTGAACTGATATGTTTGGCCACATAGGATGGATTTTGTCATGTGTTCAGGAGGATGGAAGCTGGAAAAATACAGTACAGTATATTGGTCAGCGACTTTCCAGTACATTTTGGTGCTGTGATGTTCATGTTGTAATTTCACACTGGTGTCCGGAAAATTAATCTATTGAGTGGATTGTTCCAGGGTGAGGTTGATGTTTAGGTCAAAATTATTGAAGTCCTGGTGGAATTTCTGTAGGGATTCCTCTCCATCTCTCCAAATCAGAAAAAATGTCATCAATGGATCTCAAATAGCGGAGTGGTTTTTGGCAGCAATGGTTAAGAAACCACTTTCAGGTCAGCCATGAATATGTTTGCATATTGTGGGGCTATGTGAGTGTCAATTGTGGTTCCGTTGATCTGGAGGTAGGAGCAACTAGATCTGGATCTTACTGTCAGAGGTGAAAGAATTGTGTCTAATTACAAAGTCACAGAGGGTGGTGATTATGTGGTCTTATTCCTTCTTTTGGATGGTGTTTGTAATAGCTTAGAGTCCACCTTTGTGTGGGAAGTTAGTTCTGTATAGAGAGCCTCTACATCCATTGTAGCCAAGATTGTACAGTAGGATCCTGGTGTCCGCTGGGAATCCGTTCCAGGCCTTTCCGTGGATAATGAACATTGTGAATAAGAGAGAACGAAAGAAAAACCCAAACTGCTGTTTTGCAACAGTAGCTTTCTTTACAGCTGCTGTTTTGTGACAGCAGCTTACTTTACGGTTGTTATTTTGCGACAGTAGCTTGCTTTGCAGCTGCTGAATTATTATTTTTTCTCTGCCAGCTGTGGATAACTGAATCAGTGGTTAATTAATCAGTGGATACAGGGGTCCTACTGTATTGTCTGGAAGGTTGTGTGTGGACTGAAGTTGCCTTAGGGAGTCTGTGGTGTCTCTTTACATAACTAGGTGCATATGGTTTAAGAATGGAATCTAGGTATCGAGATAATCCAACTGTGATGGTGTTGACGCTTGATACAATGGGTGTACCGGAGTTTCCTGGTTTGTGTATTTTCGGTAGTAGGTAGTAGGTTGCTGGTTGAGATTTTTGCGGTGTGTTCTGCAGGATTTGTTCTCATATGTTTCCAGGACGGTCTTTCATGGTTTGGTAATAATGCCTTTTGGCATTTGGTGGTTGGGTCTGTGGTTAGGGGTTGATAAAATCTAGTGTTGGTCAGCCTCTTCTCACTCTCCTGTGTGTAGCTTGATTTGTCCATGACAACCACAGCACTGCCCTTGTCAGTTTCTTTGATTCTTATGTGGGAGATTATTTCTGAGGCTGTGTATGTATAGTGTCGTGCTCTGTTTGGGCGAGGTTGTGTGTAAAGTTTTGGTTCCTTGTTGATTATCTCAGCCCAGGCGTGGTGATGAACACATTCAATGGAAAGATTGAGTTCATTGTTGCAGCCTTCTGGAGGAGTCCACGTAGGGGGCATGTGTTTGTGGTGTCGTGGCATAGGTGGAGGTGGGGCACTACATAACTCCTCCTCATGCTTTTGGGGCATTTCCTCCTCTTGTGCAGGGTGGGGGCACAGCTTGAGTATTATTGTTCTGGTTGCTGTCATAGTTGTAGAAAAATTATTGGAGCTGTAGTCTGTGGGAAAAGGCCTCCAGGTGTCCACCAGAGCTGCACCATTTCTGTGTTGGTGGGACAGAAGGGCAGACCCCGTGTAAAGACGGTATTCTTTGCTTTGTATTCCAGCATTGAGCAGGAGACTGGACTCAATCACCTTATGGACCCCTTTGAACTTCATGATTCTATACTTCTTTGGATAGTGTGTGTGTGTGGGGGGGGCTCACCCCATGACCTTTCTGGTTGGCTGTGGATTTGAAGTCCTGTCTCAACCTTATCCATGACTCAGCATTGGCCAGGAGTGCCTTCTCATAAGTCAAACTGGTGTGCCACTCATTCCTGGAGAAGCCTGATCTGGCCATGGTGACACCTGCCTTAGGTAAATGATTTTTCTGATTAGTAAACTAAGCAGTGTTTCCTTGCAGCCATTCCGGCCACGTGGCCATGGATTTGCACAACACTGGCTCTTTGACTTGACTACGGAGATGAGCACCGCCCCTAGAGTCAGACATGACTAGCATGCATGTGCCGGGGGGGGGGACCTTTACCTTTGCCTTTTTTTTTAAACTAAATAGGTGTAGTCTGGATTTAACAGTTGTCAGGTGGATACTCATTTGGTTACAGAATCGTATTCAGAGAGTGCTTATCAATGGCTCCTTTTCAAACTGGGAGGAGGTGACAAGTGGAGTACCCGAAGGGTGAGTCCTGGTCTGGTGCTCTTCAACATTTTGATTAATGACTTGGATGAGGAAGTGGGGGGAATAGTGGTCAGAACTGGTGATGAAACAAAATTGGGCGGAATAGCTAATACTTTGGAAGACTAGAACAGCATTTTAAAAATCTTGATAGGTTTGAGCCCTTGACTGGGGACAACAGAATGAGATTCAACAGGGATAAATGCAGAAGTATCGCATGTAGGGAAAAAAAGAAACCAGACACAGTTACAAGATGGAAATATTGGCTCAATAATACAATGAGTGAGAAGGACCTTGGAATCGTTGTAGAGCAGAAGCTGAAGATGAATGAGCCAACTGTCCAATGTGGATGAAAAAAAGGCCAATGGTATATTAGGGTGCCTGAACAGAAGTATAGTTCTGTTAAGTATAGTCCAACCACTCAGAGTGCCTGTTGGAGAGATGGTGCGGTATAAAAAAATCAAATACATAAATAAATATAGTTTCAAAATTCTATGAAATACTAGTCCCCCTTTCATCCAGCTCTGTTTAGGACTCATCTTGAGCGTTGTGTCCAGTTCTGGACACCACACTTTAAAAAGAAGACCAACAAACAGGAACAAGTTCAGAGGAGGGCAACAAGGATGATCATGGGGCTGGAAACCAAGGGGGAAAGACGGAAAGAACTAGCCATGCCTAATCTTTAGAAAAGAAGACTGGTGGGTGGGAGATAGGAGAGGGCTCTTCAAAGACTAGAAAGGCTGTCATTCAGAAGACAGTCAGGATCTATTCTCAATCCTCCCAGAGTGCTGGGCATGTAATAACGGACTCAAGTTTCTTAATATAAGGGGGGGAAGCCAGTTGTTACAGCAGAACAATAATGGAACCAATTACCTCTGGAGGTGCTGAGCAATCCATCACTGAAGGCATTCAAGATAACATGAAGACCACCGTCTATGGAATTTTCCTTTATTGGGATGCCTGGACTGAGCAGGGGGTTGGATTTTCTTATAGACCCCTTCCAACGCCATTGTTCGATGCACGTCAGCAGGATTTCAGCCACTAACTCATCAGGCTGCCATAAGGACGTAACAAGAACAACAGGGCTCCTTGTCTTCCATGCCTAGAACTGAGATCTTAGCATCTATACCAGGCATGACCAAACTTTGGCCCTCCTGATGTTTTGGACCACAACTCCCAGAATTCCAAGCCTGTATTTCCAGTGGCAAAGGGCTGTGGGTGTTGTGGCACAAAACATCTGGAGGGCTGAAGTTTGGACATGCCTGATCTATACAGTAGGCATTTTGTTAGCTGTAAAAGTGTGTGTGTGTGTGTGTGTGTGTGTGAGAGAGAGAGAGAGAGAGAGAGAGAGAGAATAAATGTTTGGAGAAAAAATAGTGGGTAGGTAGAAGTGAGATATTTTGTAAAGGTCCCAGTTGCTCTTCTGGACTCAGAGCAAGGGCTTATCAGTTTGACAGCAAAACATCTGCAAGAAGAGAGATTGTGTGTTTGTGTGTGTGTTTGTGCAACGTTGCTGCTGATCTCCAGCATGCGGAAAGGCCTCATAAGGTTGGCCTGGGAATGGCCAAGATAAAAACAGAATTGTGCATCACACATGGAGAATGAATACTGAGCTCTGTTAACCAAGCTACAGGTGGCAAATGTATAAGCCCCACCTCCTGACTAAGTCTGTGAATATTCTCCGTCGTCCAGGTGAGTTTCTCTGGAAGTTGAGTCATGGCAACTGGACTTCTTTTTTCTTGAGAGACTGAAACGCTTCGCTGCTCATCCAAGACGGACAAAGTTGCTTGGATGAGCAGCGAAACGTTTCAGTCTCTCAAGGAAAGAAGTCCAGTTGCCATGACTCAACTTCCAGAACACCTCCTGACTGGGGTGGGGGGTGGGGGGAAAGAAGAAGTTGTCTGAGGGGAAATCAGAAGGAACTGCCTGTTTCTTCTGAGAAAAGGAAGCTGTAATCAGGTTGCACCAAGAGAAGGTTAAGAAACAACATGCTGAATATGAGATCGTAAACAAATTGTTTCCTTTGTAGTGCCCAAATTCTTCTGGCTTGTTTGGGGTACCCTGTACTGCCACCATTTGCCATGCTGTCTCTGTCAGATATTAGTTACTGAAACTAACAGATGCATAAATAAATGGTCTGTATGTATTTAATTGATTTCTAAGATAGAGTCTGCAAATGTGCAAAGTCACTGTTATTTAGTCTAAAGGTTTTTTATTAATTAGACTGCAGGTGTAGAGAATGTGCTTAAATTGGTTTGGCTGATGTAATAGCCATGATGCAATGGGTTACCTGATTGGGGAGACAAATGTATACAAGTGCTCTGTTAATCAGTGTTCAATGGGCTTTTGTGAGTAAGGCACCCATTCTTGTCTCTCTACAAAGGGAAGTGATAGTACCACTCAATTCTGCTCTGATCAGACCCCATCTGGAGTCCTGTGTCCAGTTCTGTGTGCCTCAATTCAAAAAGGATGTTGACAACCTCGAGCGGGTCGAGAGGAGGGTGACCAGGATGGTTGAAGGTCTGGAACAAATGTCTTATGAGGAATGGCTTAGGGAGCTGGGAATGTTTAGCCTTACAAAAATAAGGCTGAGAGGGGATATGATAGCTATGTTTAAATATTTGAAAGGATGTCATATGGAAGAGGGAACAGGTTTGTTTTCCATGGCTTCAGAGACTAGGACTCGAGGCAATGGTTTCAAACTCCAGGAAGGTGGCGGGATGGAGAGAAAGGCCTCTCCTGATGATCTTAGTACCCAAGCTGGTTCATAATGTGAGATTCAATCTTTGGTAGCTTGGACCCAAGCCATTTTGTGCTTTGTAGGTCAGCACCTTGAATTGTGCTTGATAGCTGATAGGCAGCCAGTGGAGCCGCTTTAGTAGGGGTGTAATGTGATCTCTATAATCCGCCCCAGTCAGCAATCTGGCTGCTGCGTTTTGGAACCGTTGAAGTTTCCTGAGATTTTTCATTGGTAGCCCCACATAGAGCTCATTGCAGTACTCCAGCTGGGAGGTCACTAGGGCAGGTGTCACAGTGGCCAGAGCAGATTTCTCAAGAAATGGGCGTAACTGGTGTATTAGTTTTAATTTTTCAAATGCACTCCTGGCCACAGCTGTAACCTGGGCATGTAGGCTCAAGGATGAGTCCAGGAGCACCCCCAAGCTACGCACCTCTTCTTTCAATTGGGGGGTAGTCCCATCCAGTACAGGTTGTATCCCTATCCCTGAGTCATCTACGTTCCATATCACTTGTTGCTTCCAGGCTCTGGAGAGCCCTCAGGGATAGGGTATAACATTGCTTGCAGAAGGAATTCCCCCTGGTTTACCCTGGAATCTTCCACTACTTCCTGACTTTGGGTCCTCAGATGTTCTTGGACTACAACTCCCAGAAATCTTGGCCCAGCACAGCTAGCGGTGAACGCTTCTGGGAGTTGTAGTCCAAGAACATCTGGGGATTGGAAGGTAGGAACTACTCCACTAGGAGGGATGGTATGAGGCCTCCTGCCTCGACCAGGGGTTTGGACTAGAAGACCTCCAAGGTCCCATCCAACCCTTCAATGTTTCTTTGATTCTAAGGAACAGGGAGGATGGAGTGATGATACAGACCGTGTGTCTGAGATCCAAGACAGCACATGCTAGTCCTGTGGCATCTCATGGAGATTGGATGTCGTCGCAGCACTTATTGACTTCAGATGCAGCAGCTTTAAACAAGGGTGTTTGCATTGCACACAAACCAGTCTCCCAGCTTCTTCTACCCTTAATTATCTTTTCGTTTTCCTGGACATCTTTTTCCTGAAATGACCATCACCAGCAGCAGTCTGGACTTCACATTTCTCATAACATGGCTGAATTCTTGCAACCTTCTGCACGTTATGTCTTTTACGATTTCTTGGTCTTGATTTACCCACTGGAGTAAAGTCCTGGCCGTCAGTCCTGTTCCTGATGCAAGCAACCCTTAGCATCCTTATGAGGTCGTTATGTGCTCTCAAGCCCAAACTGACATGTAGCAACCCTAATAACTAAGTAAGTGAAGAGTCATTTTACCAGTTCCACTCCCCCAGTGAGCTTTTATGGTCAAGAAGGAATTCGAACCCAGGCCTGGGCCCTAACCTGCTACTCTGTCCAAAGACTACACCACATAAAGTGCCATCCTGGGGCTGAACAGATAACCCAGGTGATGGCCGTCTCCAGGGCTGCCTTTTTCCATCTTCGGCAGATCGCCCAGATCCGCCCGTACCTGGATGAGGCCTCCCTGAGGACAGTCGTGTAGGCGCTTGTGATGTCAAGGATAGATTATTGCAACACTCTCTACATGGGGTTGCCCTTGACCCTTATTCGGAGACTGCAGTGGGTACAAAATGCAGCAGCTAGACTGGTGGTTGGTGCAGGTAAATATGACCGCATCACCCCAGTTCTGGTTCGCCTGCATTGGTTGCCCGTTGTGTCCCGAATATGGTTCAAGATACTGGTTTTGATTTACAAAACCCTTCACTGCTTGGGACCTGAATACCTGGTGGAGCGGATCTCCCAGAGGTCGACTGAGGCCTGTCCCATCAGTATGTCGCGGGCGCTCTTACTTAGGGTGGCCACGCCGAGGGAAGCCAGGAAATCGGTCACCCAAAACCGGGCCTTCTCTGTGATTGGCCCCTCACTTTAGAACCACCTGGCTAGTGAGTTGCGCCTTGCTCCGTCCCGGCTGGCCTTCAAAAAAGCTCTTAAAACACTGCTTTTTAGAGAGGCATTTAGCGACCATCAGTGTGTGTAGTTTTTTTTTCTCCTTGATAAATACTTGCCGCCACCTTTGCTGGGTTTTTCTTAACGTTTTTACTCTGACTTGATGCTGTCATAGCATTATATTGTTGTGAACTGCGCAGAGTTCCATTGGAAGACGGGCGGTAGAGAAATATAAAAACAAACAAACAAACAAACAAGCCTAGAAAACCTAGATAGCATCCTAAAGAGCAGAGACATCACTTTGCCAACTAAGGTCAGGATAGTCAAAGCTATGGTTTTTCTAGTAGTGATGTATGGAAGTGAAAGCTGGACTATAAAGAAGGCTGATCGCCGCAGAATTGATGCTTTTGAGCTGTGGTGCTGGAGGAGAGTCTTGAGAGTCCCCTGGACTGCAAGGAGATCAAACCTATCCATCCTGAAAGAAATCAACCCCGAATGTTCACTGGAAGGACAGATTTTGAAGCTGAGGCTCCAGTACTTTGGCCACCTCATGAGAACAGAGGACTCCTTGGAAAAATCCCGGATGTTGGGAAAGATTGAAGGCAAAAGGAAAAGAGGATGGCAGAGAATGAGATGGTTGGACGGTGTCATCGATGCAACCAATATGGATTTGACCAAACTCCGGGAGGCAGTGGAAGATAGGAAGGCCTGGTGAGCTCTGGTCCATGGGGTCACGAAGAGTCTGACACGACTGAACGACTGAAGAAATAAATAAATAAATAAATTACCAGACTACAGACAAATTCCTAAGCAAATTAATCCGCTTCTTTAACCTCACACAGCTCCGCACAATCCTGTGGATTGTGCAAGAAGCTTGATCATTATCCATAGGGGAGAGGAATGTTAGGAGAGCAAAGGGCACCTTGCCATAAACTGCAAAAGCAGTTCAGTTTCGGTTCCCATTTCTCGCAGCTGGTTTGTGCCTCTTCCCAGTAGAGATGGTCACAAATAAAAAAATGGCATTTCGTTTGTCGTTTGGAGGGTCTGTTTCAGTTTGTTTCCGTTTTTCGTGAATTTTTGCAAAAAAATTCGTTTTTGTTTTCGTTCGTTTCGTTACCATTTATTTCAATTTTTTGTGATTTTTTTTAGGATTTTAAGCAATTCACTCATATTGCAGTAATGGAAACGAAACGCACGACAAAATTTCCAGTGTTTCTGTTCGTTTCGTTTCATTTTAGAGACAAATTTCGTTTGTCGTTTCGTTACATAACAAAATGAAAAAACAAAAACGGAAACAAAAAATTGTTCGTTTTGTGCCCATCTCTACTTCCCAGTTTGCACTGACGTGGCCTGGGGTGCCCTGGTTGGTTCTTCCTTCTCTGCCTCTCTGTCGGGACAGAAGGGAAGGGAGAGAGATGATTATGACGGTGTTATGTCAGGAGCCAAAGTTCATATTACAGAATGAGTAATCCATGGGGGAGATATGCGAATCAGAATATGGTGCTTTTTTAGGTAGGTTATTTTGCAAGGTCCTGTAAAACCTTTTTTTAAAACCACTGGGATTCTTCTGCAGGGCCAGGGAACAGGAGTGTGGGGTGTGTGTAGGAGTGAGGAATGGTCACAGACCTTTTCTGCTCAGAAGAGCCCTTCCTGTCTTCCCACTTCAAGGAGCTATTCAGACATCTGACTGTAAATCGATGGGGCAGCTCAGACAGAAAACAAGACTTACCCACACCATTACGAAGCAGATAACCAAGTTAAAAAAAAAACCCATACCCCACAAAACCTGCTCTTGATCTCTTCCTAATCTAATTGTCATTTCACAAGGGAGTATGTTTTTGGCTTTCATAGGAGGGGAAACTTTGAAGTCCAAATGAGAATGGGCGAGGCAAGCTACAGCACCAGCCTGGGATGAGATTTTATCATCCGTCAGTGCTCAGGACACATTTTTTGCTTTTTAAAGTCATCAGCCTGGGATGAGAGTTCATCATCCATCAGTGCTCAGGACAATGTTTTCTACTTTGTAAAGTCATTTTTTAAAGTCAGTTTAATTATCTTGTGGGAACCCATGAAAGGGCCATCTCGACTGCTGCGCCCAGACTCTGGAACTCCCTCCCACTAGAGGCCAGGACTGCCCCATCTCTGTTGTCCTTCCGGAAACAGGCAAAGACCTTCCTCTTCAGGCAAGCTTTCCCTGAATGATGGACTACCATGTGTATTTATATGAATCTATGGGTTCACATAGAGCTGCCTAGATGCCCTAAGCATATCCGATCTCGCCTTATTTCGGAAGCTAAGCAGGGTCGTCCCTGGTTAGTACTTGGATGGGAGACCACCAGGAAATACCAGGTGCTGTAGGCACCTGGAGTCGGAACCGGCAAGCCACTCCAGTATTCCTGCCAAGAAAACTCCATGGACATGGGGTCACGAAGGGTCGGTCATGACTGTAACGACGCAACACACACACACATGGGTTCACATAGACTTTGTGTTTATTATTACTTACAACCGTGTTGCTTTAATGTAATGTCTTTTAATGCTGTAAGATGTCCTTCAATTCCTTCTTCTCAAATACTTGAATATGTCTTAATTGCACTGGACTGTGTATAATCCCTCATTACTGTAAGCTGCCTTGGGTCCATTTCAAAGGAGAGAGGTGGGGTAAAATACTCTAAAATAAATAAATAAAATAAATAATAAATAGTTGACTTTTTGGTAGAGGTAGCCATGATAGTCTGTGCAAGAATTCCAAGAAAAAAAAATCAAAGAAACAGAACAAAACAATAGACAAAAACATGTGACACCTTAAAGACTTGACTATTATATTTTCTGCATTCTCAAAGCCTTTCACTGACAGGATCTGATATTGTTGTGAGATTTTCGGGCTGTTTAGCTGTGTTCTGGAAGTTTTTCTTCCTGACGTTTCACCAGACTCTGTGGCCGGCATCTTCAGAGGGCCAGGAGCTCAGGGAACGAGGAATTTCTCTCTTTGCTCTGGGGTATAGAGTGAGAGGGATTGGGGTTCATCAAGTTGTGGGAAAGAGGAAGCTTGTCCTATGCAGGACAATAGGTGTTAGTCATTGCATTGTGATGGAGGAGGGATTAAGAAGTTTCAATGTAATCAGGTAGCAATGATCCTAATATGTAGTTGATGATAGATGCTATCAAATTTACAGCTGCCACCATAAATACATATTTTGTAACCATTTAATGTCCAGTCCAGAGCATAGGGAGAAATATTATTCTAGACAATATGGGTAGGAGGTGTTCTCCAAACAAGTGAATTTTCTAGGTGCTGGGCTTGGCAACTTCTGATCTGAGACCAAAAATCACATTATTGGATGTTCTACTGTGGAAACCTTAAAATTGCGAATTGGAGAACATGGGTAACAAAAAATAAGTACTGTGACAATCTTTCCTCAGGCTTATTTCATACTGTAAGCAGCATGTTTGAAACATGATGCCCTTGGGTAGCTTTTTCCCTGACCTACTACCTTTCCATATACAGGGAAATATTGTTCAGATCAGGTGTTATGAAGAATCTTTTTCCTGGGGTGTCCATGCTTCCCCATTCTAGAAAATGGTTATAATGGATACTATTAATGACCTCTTGATTCAGATTCAGGTGTTACGAGGAATATCCTGCCATTCTGAACCACCTGGAAATTATTAAATAAGACTTGCTAGAATCGAAAGCAAAGTAGGAAGATCAAATAATAATAAAGTAAAACGGGGGCTGCTGTACTGTACTTGGATACAGGGCAACATTTCTGTGACTGGAGAAATTCAATAAATGTAGCACTTATGTGCATGGAATTTATGCCCCAACCCATTTATTAAAGAAGCTGTAGCAATTGGCCCAGATAATGGTATTGAAGTAGCCTGCTTCTGGTCAAAAAGTCTCATTATTTTAAAGTTTTAATTTGTTCTTTATTACCGGTACCTATATTTCCTTTATGCTGGCAACTTTAATACTCTGACAGGAATAAAGAAAAAATAATAATGTTCTGCCTTTCCCCTTAATATGATGATGGTGGTGATGATGACTTACTCATGTTTTGTAGTGAAAAGGAATGCTTTGTAGTGAAAAGGTGGGTCTCAAATTAGCTATTTGTCAATGCAAGGCGATTCCCTAAATACAGGTACTGTACTGTATTAATAAAACTATTCAGCAAGGGCATAATAAGCATTCTACCCTTGAATTGTCTGTTGTTTAATCTATACTCTTCTCCCACCTAAATTGTTTCTGGTCTCAAGACCTCAGCTTCTAAAGGGCTAATCTTTTCAGGAATTTTGCATAAGCTCCACTCTCTTTGTTTCTCTCAATTGCAACTGAAGACCTCCCTTCCTGACAGAAATCTGGCTCCAGATGTGAGGAACATATCTGGGGGGGAAAGTGAATTACAGTTTCTTGTTTCCACACCTCGCCCTTGGGCTGAAAAGCCGGGGGGGGGGGGGGGGGGGAAGCAACCATCAACTTATCTTTCTCTTTTGCTAATTTAAACTGCCCTTGCCTGAAGGCTTTTTTAAGTCAATATCCCAGAATTAGAAACTTGGGGTCAGAGTTTGTTTGTTTTTTAAACGATGGGATCCTAAAACCTGATGTTTGTAGTCCAAATATCTTGGGACAATGTGGAGTTATAAAAGGTCCATAGGTCTACCAACACAGCCTCTGTGTGTTTTAAAAGAGCAAGCTTTAAATCCATCAGGGGTGCTCCCCCCCCCCATGTTATTTCCCTGGTGGGAGAGGGCTTTACCAGTTGGGTTCCTGCCTGGCTCTGCAGAAGCCTAGTTTGGGGTGGGGGGAATAGTTCTACCTTTGCCTTGCTAGGCAGCCTACAAAAGCTGTGGTCTACTCTGATTGTCTTTCCCTAGCCTCACCCCGTCGGTGACTCACTCTGAAAGAGACTATTTTGAGTCCAAACATAACACTGTGTGAATAATTTTTCTCCCTCCTTTTGTGTTCCAGCAGAGAAGGAAAAGGGAGCAGGTCAATGCCAGCTGGGGAGAGGCGTAAACACAGCCTGAGAAATGGAAACTGAAACCGAACTGCCTTTTTGCAGAAAAGTCTGACTTCAAGCGACGTCTGCTTTGCTCTGACTCAATGTTGTTATTCAGTCCTCACGCTCCTCTACGCAATAGTTTCCTTTTAGCAAACATGGCTTCTGGCTTCTTGGTACAATCAGAAGCACAAGCCATAAGATAACAACACAAGGGTAGATAATTTTCAACTAGCTTTGCTAGACACCCTATGAAATCTGCTAGATAGGTTTCGTTTTCCTCTTTATCTGAGCATGGGAGCGTTTATCACTACTACGTCATTAAAAGTCAACTTTTCCTGAAAGCCAGGTCATCCTCAATGGGAGGGGTTATTTTAGCTGCAATTTCTATGCTTCTCTTTCGTTTATGTTAACTCTGTTGATAACTGATGGTTAATAGGGAAGAGACAAGGCATTGGTAAACAACCCACCAAAAACAGATGTTATGTGCTGTCCAAATAGTAAATGGAAGTTACCTACCTGTAACTGTAGTTCTTCGAGATCACGTCTGTGTATTCACACGTCCCACCCTCCTCCCCTCTATCCGTCACTTTTTCTTTTTGTCTTTCAGCGGCGGATAGCTGGGGAACTGAGCTCGCTCGCGCGGGAAAGGAGGAGCATGCGCAGAGAGAAGGGGAGGTCCTAACGGCCACAAGCTTGATACATGCCGGTGACCACTGCGCAGGCGCAGTAGAGACCCTCAGTGTGAATACACAGACGTGATCTCGAAGAACTACAGTTACAGGTAGGTAACTTCCATTTCTTCTTCGAGACGTCTGTGTGTTCACACTGAGGGTGAGTAGCCAGCTCACTTACCGGTGGAGGGCCGTCACTATAAAGAAGCAGAGAGAATGGCCCGTCCAAAGACGGCATCAGACCTGGCCCTAGTGTCCAGACGATAGTGGGAGATAAACGTGGACGGGTTGGACCAGGTAGCCGCTTTGCATATGTCGCCTATGGCTACTCCCCTCAAAAAGGCCGTTGATGAGGCAACGGCCCTGGTAGAGTGTCCCCTCGGCACAGCAGGTAAGGGTGTCGAGGTCGATTCATACGCCATACGAATGGTGGAGGAAATCCATTTGGAGATGGTTTGGGAGCAAACTGGAACACCCGCACGAGGATTAGATGGGCGGATGAAGAGTCTTTTAGACTTTCTGATGTCTTTAGTTCTGGATAGGTAGTACAGAAGGGCTCTCCTAACATCTAAGGTGTGGAGAGACTTTTCAGTGTCTGAGGATGGTGCAGGGAAGAAGGTGGGTAGAATAAGTGGTTGGCTGAGGTGGAAATCGGAAGCGACCTTCGGAAGGAAGGAGATGTCCGGAAAAAGAGTAACCTTCATGGGGTGGAATTGAAGGAACGGCGGGTCAATTCGGAGGGCGGCAAGTTCCGATGCGCGTCTTGCAGAAGTGATAGCCACCAGGAAGGATGTCTTCAGTGAAAGGGTGTATAAGGGCACTGAAGCTAGAGGCTCGAAGGGTGGCTTAGTGAGGGACTGTAAAACAAGTGGGAGGGACCACTGAGGAGCAAGAGGCCTAAGAGAGGGGCGGACGTTCCGTAGTCCTCTGAGGAAGTGTTTAAGGTCTTGATGTTGGAATAACTTAGCCGCATCAGAGTGTGGCGGCTGATGTGCGACGATGGCAGCAACATAGACTCTCAGAGTGGAAATAGAGAGGCCTCTATTGGAGAGGTGGAGCAGGAATTGGAGCACGGTGTCGATGTCGGTAGGCGAGGAGGGTAGATTGTTACTTCTTGAGAAGTGGAGGAAGGCGTTCCACTTATATGAATAGAGAGCCGTTGTAGATGGTCTCCGAATATTAGTCATGATGTGTTCTAGTGTAAGAGGATTCTCCAGGCCGTGAGGTGGAGAGAGTGGAGGTCTGGATGGAGAATAGACCCGTTGCTCTGCGAGATGAGGTCTGGGCGTTCCGGTAGGTGGCGGAAGTCGGTTGCCATTGCTGAGAGTGTGGCAAACCATGGTTGTCTGGGCCAAAATGGGGTTATGAGAATTATGTTGGCTGAATCCATGTGAGCTTTGACCACAGTCTTCTGAATTAGTGGAATTGGCGGGTAGGCGTATAGGAGAGACGGATGCCACTTGATCGCAAAGGCGTCCCCGAGGGAGCTCTGCCCCTGTCCGGCTCTGGTGCAATAGAGAGGGCATTTGGCGTTGTCCGGTGTGGCGAACAGGTCGACGCAGGGTCTGCTCCATAGGGTGCAGAGTCTCTCGTAGACTTCGTCGAGGAGAGTCCATTCGTGGGTGTTTGTGGAGAGTCGGCTGAGCCGATCCGCCTGTTGGTTGTTCTCCGACGATATGTGGATTGCCACCGGGAAGATATTCCTTTTGGCACACCAGTTCCACAGGCTAATTGTCAGGGAAAGGAGGCTTCTGGAATGAGTCCCTCCTTGTTTGTTTATGTACCAAAGCGCTGTGGTGTTGTCCGTTGTTATTTGGACAGTCTGGTGAAGCAGCAGGGGTTCGAAGGAACGCAGTGCTTTGAAGATTCCCAGGAGTTCTAGGAAGTTTATGTGCATTGCTCTTTCTTTGCTGTTCCAGGTGCCATGAGTATGAAGATGGTCGCAGTGGGCTCCCCAGCCTGTTAGGCTTGCATCCGTCGTGATCGTCCTGGAGATTGGAGGTGGTGTGAAGAGCCGACCCTCGTTCAGGTGAGTTAGTGATTGCCACCAGCGAAGGCTGCGGTGAACATCGGGAGGGATAGTGATGTTTTTGGTGGGTGGGTCGCGCAAGGGGTCGAATTGCCTGAGAAAGCATGCCTGGAGTGGGCGGAGTCGGAGACGGGCATGGGTGAGTATGGACGTCGTGGAAGCCATCAGGCCGAGGAGGTGTTGGATCCACTTGGCGGGGGGTGCAGGAGTGGATTGAAGGGAGTGTACTGCCCGTCGGATCTTGAGTTTGCGTTCCTCTGGGAGGAAAGCTTTCCCGTGGATGGAGTCCAGGACTGCTCCGATGTAACTGACTATTTGTTGGGGGCGGAGCAGGGATTTGCTGTCGTTGATGTTGAAGCCCAACGAGGTGAGAGTGTGTACGGTGAATGCAATGTCTTGAGTGGCTTGTTCTCTGGAGTGTGAGACTACCAGCCAGTCGTCTAGGTAGGGGAATACTTTCACCCCCTGAAGACGCAGGAAGGCGGCGACTGGCGCGAGACATTTCGTGAACACTCTCGGGGCTGTTGAAAGGCCGAATGGTAGGGCCTTGAACTGATAGGTGTGACGTCCGATTTTGAATCTGAGGTACTTTCTGTACGCCTTGCGGATAGTGAGATGGAAGTACGCATCCTGGAGGTCGACGACTGCAAACCAGTCTCCGATGTGAAGAAGCGGAAGAATATTTTCCAAGGTGGTCATCCTGAATTTGGTGTACGTGATGAACGTGTTGAGATCCCTGAGGTCCAGAATGGGGCGCAATCCACCGTCCTTTTTTGGGACAGTAAAGTATTTGGAATAGAAGCCGAAGGTGTCTGTGACGGCGACAAGTTCGATGGCTTGCTTGTTGAGGAGAGTGCTGACTTCCTCCAGCAGGGGTGGAGATGGTGCAGTGGTTATTACTTGACCCAGAGGAGGGATGGAGTGGAACTCTATCGCGTACCCCAATTCGACGATGGTGAGGACCCAGGAATCCGATGTGATCTGACGCCACCTGTGAAGAAATGGTTGTAGTCTGACGTCTGGAGGATGCGGGCAAGGCGGGAGTGGGCCGTCAAAGGTTTTGTTTGCCCTTGCGTTCGAAACGCCTACTTGGTTGCTGAGGACGTTGCTTCTGAGGTTGAGGTTTGTAGGATGATGAGGTGTAGGAAGGGCGAGGTCTAGGGTGTGGCCTCTGTCCTGAGCCCTGGGTGGCGCGTTGCCAGGACGACTGCTGTCTCCGGTAGGGCTGATGGGATTGATATTGAGGATTAGAGATGGATTTGGCATTTTTTCTCATTTTAATGAGGTTATCAATCCCCTGATCAGTGGTAGAAGCAAATAGGCCTTCCCCATCGAAAGGGGAGTCTTCGATTCTGTTGCGGGCGTCGTCCGTAATGTTTGTGGTTCTGAGCCAAGCGTGCCTGTGAAGATGGATAGAGGTAACTAGCTGCTTGGACGCCGCATCTGCAATGTTTCTGGCCGCGATAGTCTCATAGTCCACAAGGGACATAATTTCTGAATGAAAGGCGAGCAGTTTAGCCTTCTGGTCTTCGGGTAGAGAGTTGATCACGGGTAGGATCTCCGTGAGTAGGTGCCTAGTGTAGGCTTCCATTACGCAAAGGTAATTGGAGGTACGGAGGGAGAAAGAAGCAAGGGAATAGTGGCGCCGGCCAATAAGGTCGAGTTTACGCCCCTCCTTGTTGCTGGGGGAGCAGCAGACTTCCCCTTAGCTCGATTTTGGACCGCATCAACAATTACGGAGTTGGGAAGAGGATGTTTATCGAGGAATGCGGTGCCCTCGCCGTGTGTCCTATACATGTTGTCGACTCTTCGTGACATAAGAGGTATGGAAGACGGTGTCACCCAGGGTTCTTTGATGCGTTTAAGGAGGGAAGGTATAAACGCTAGTCGGAGGGGAGGCGTCTGGTTCCTGTTCAGATGTCCGAAGAACCTGCAGGACTCTGCTTCCTCATCCTGCTGAAGTTGAAGGTCCATGACTTTTGCAATTTTGTGAATTGTCTGGGAGTAAAGTTTCATGTCCTCCGCCGGTGAAGGTGGTTGCGTATCAGCCACATCAGACTTAGGAGTAGGCATGTCAGCATGGGAGGTATCCGAGTAACAGGAGCAATCTTCCTCATCATAATCGGAAAGGTCAGGCAATGCTTCGTCCATCGAGGTGGGGGAGTCAGAGTGGCGTCCCCTATGGTCGATGGTGGAGACTTGTTCGGCGTCATGCTCAGTGCGTCGCCGCTTAGGTGGGGAGCGAGGCGCGGGTGAGCGGCGTCGAGAGGTGTGGGATGGTTCCTGGTTTCTAGTAGGGGAAGCAGGCACCTGAATGTATTTGTATCCCTTCCTCGGCGGAGGCAGAGTGTCGACGTCGAGGAATTCAGAGTGATCGTGATCACGCCGAGACGCTGAGGGGTCACGGCTCGGGAGAGGTGATTCTCGGCGTCGGGGTGAGTCCCTGTTTCGGGGGGAATCTCGACGCCGAAGGGGCGAGTCTCGTTGCCTTTGCGGGGAGTCTCGGCGTCGAGTCGGAGAGTCGCGACGGCGAGATGGAGAGTGTCGGCGTCGGGGCGGAGAGTCCCGGCGTCGCGGAGGAGACGGCGATGGGGTATGGCCGCGACGTGGAGGTGGAGAGTCTCGGCGTCGGGGTGGGGAGTCTCGACGTCGTGGAGGAGGAGACGTCGATTGAGTATGGCCGCGGGGAGTTGGTGAGCGGCTTGTATGGTGGCAGCATCGGCGCCGTGGGGGACCCTCGGCGTCTTGGGTATCTCGTGCCTTAGTGGTGTATCTGCCGTCTCGACGTCGAGGAGATGGGGAGTGTTCATCTCTCTGAGTCTGACGTCTAGAGAGGTCAGGGGCACGGTGATGTTCTCGTGCTACATCCTGACCTCCGTCATCGGTCCGCTGTCGGCGTCGTGGTGGAGATGTTGGTGACGCCGAACGGCTTTCGCGACGTCGACGAAGTTCCGGCGTCGGGGACCTATGATGCTCAACTTGTTGAAGGCGGACTTTCTTGGCCTTGCTGAGTATTTTAGCGGGGGCGTCGACAGACTCGTCGGCGTCGGAGGTCCCTTCGGCGTCGAAAGCGGACTTTGAGGAGTTTGAAGACTTGGGTTGGTGAGTCGGTCGGTCCACCTTGGCGTCAGCTATGGTGCGTTTTGAGCGACCAGAGCTATCCAAAGACTCAGCCGTTGCTGGCCGGTCATGAGAGTCCTCTCCCCAGTTAGAGGAATGGGTGGACCGAGGGGAAAGAACCGGCATTTGCGCAGGGGGGAGATCTTCCTCTGCGTGGTGCCCCAAAGCGGCAGCAATCGCCGCAGAAGTTGAAAGAACCGGGCTGGTGGAAGAAGCCTTCGATTTAGAGCCCTTGTGGCGGTCCTTACGGGGGGGGACCATCGCCTTTTTGGGCTTTGTTTTGTCCTTTGGGGCAGCCGGAGTCTGGGGAGGTAGAGGGGGGGCCTTTGTAGAGGCCTTAGTCTTCAGAGAACGGCTCGTGCTCGGAGAGGTGTTGGTGTTTCCCGGGCGGGATTCCATGGGGGCAAGGGATTGTTCCCAAAGAAAAGCACGGAGTCGTCCCTGTCGGTGCTTGAGTGCTGCCCTAGTGAGTTTTTTACAATGGGCGCACTGGTTAGTCTGGTGTCCCTCGCCGAGACAATAAAGGCACAAACTGTGTCCGTCTTTGAGAGGGATCTTGTTGGTGCAGTTGGAGCACCTCTTAAAAGGGGCTCCGGAGGCCATAAAATGGCGCCCGGGGCGAGGGAGGGGGGGGGAGACTCACCAACCGTCGAAGGTAGAAGAGGAGGTCCGAAAGAAAAGGAAAGAAAATACCCCCAAAGGGGTTGGGAGATGATTCCCGAGGGAATCGGGTAGAGAATAAGCAATAAGGATGTCGAATATTTCCCTTTTCCGCAGGAGCTGAAGAATCGGTGACCGACCACAGCGGCGGAAAAAATGGAACTGAGCTCGCTCGCGCGGGAAAGGAGGAGCATGCGCAGAGAGAAGGGGAGGTCCTAACGGCCACAAGCTTGATACATGCCGGTGACCACTGCGCAGGCGCAGTAAAACCCTCAGTGTGAACACACAGACGTCTCGAAGAAGAACTGGTGGTTTCTGAAAAAAAAAAATTCAAAATTCAGTTTCCCAAACTGAAATATATGGCTGAAATAATCTATAGATTCACTGAATCAATAGAACTCGCATAGGTTTATGGAGCAGTGGATAATATTAACAATGAAACAATATTTAATTGCATAAGATTTCACTGGACTTCAGATTGATTTAGAAGTATATTGCTGCCAGGGATCTCAAGAGAGATTAGCAATTTTTATTAGATGCCACTGCTTATCTTGCTTTGAATCATGGCAATGCATAATTTTAGAGTATTTAAAATATATGCATTTATTTAATTTATATACTGGTTTGCTTCCAGTATTGGAGACTAGCACAGCTTACAGTTCAGTTCAATGTTATACCTTTTTCATCCAACTCAGGTCAGTAAATTAATTACCTGCCAGCACTAACCATCTGAAATATAAAGAGTTGGAGAAATTGTAGTCCTCCAAATTTTGTCGGGTCACCATTACCATTCTCCCTGCATACACGCCATGTTAACTGGGAATAATGTGTTCCCAAGTTCTGCTTCACTGCAAGGATAATGCTGTACTGTATATTGTAACCTGTTAATCGATTTCTGCACTACATGATGCCTCTCAGCCTTTTCCTGCTTTAACATCCCACCAAAAAGAGACTGTGGTTCCTACGAGCTTATTCATCATTTTCCCTCTGCCCCAGTGACAACCTATGTTTTCTTAGCTTTTGATTTTTAATCAGAATCTAATTTTAGTTCCTTTTGCCAGCAAGCTGCCAAGCCCTTCTTTGGTCGTTATACCTAGTGGCAGCAAATTGGTAAGATTTACTTTTACGTGAGGCCTCACTCAGGTGTGGTGTCCAAACTAGGTACAAAAAACCCAGCCTACTATTAAATTGTTTCCAGAGTTCATGTTATGTTCATGTTTATTATTATTATTATTATTATTATTATTATTATTATTATTATTATTATTATTATTATTATTATTATTAAAACAATTTCATTGTGCACATGTTGTACATTGACAATAAAGATATTATTATATTATTATATTCTTGGATTTTTTTTTAATACATCAGATCTTGCTTTCTCATCAAATCAATTTCAGTTGGGAATCGGAAGACAAAACTGCATATTTTTTACCGTTATCTCGTTCTGTTGGATGCCTTCATTTTCCTAGAAAGATCCGTGTATGAAAGGAGGGACAGACGGTTCTTCTGTAGGAACGTAAGTATGAGGCTGTCTTGAGAGTTCTCCTCAAGAGCGGCTCCAGAATGCTGGCCGTTTATTTTGAAGACCAAAGGAAGAGTAAGCAAAACGCCACCCTCCAGCTGTGACTGGGCTGCTGCTCCCAGCATTCCTCGTCACTGCTTGCTGCTGGGTGGGGCTGATGGGATTTGTGGTTGATGTGGATTTGTGGGAGGGTGGTCCAGTGAACGGAGCTTGTTATAAGAGCCTTACTCTCTTCAGCTGGCGTGAAAAGAGCCACATGTTAAGAGGTGAGGGGACTGTCAGCCTAGCATTTCCATATTGGGTTTGCCCCTAATGCCTCTCCCTACGATCAACTTCCCAGGCCACCTGCATCTCTCAGGCTTTGATGCTCTGAGTGGCCAGCCTGAGGGAAGCCCAGGAAGTCTTAAACTAAGAGCATGGCCTTCTCTGTGGTGGCCACCTTTTTTCTGAAATCCTCTGGCTATGGAGGTGTATCGGGCCCCATCCCTGCTATTATTTGGAAAGGACATAAAAACGGCCGTTGGGAGAGGCATTTCAGGATACAGTATCCTCTTTATAAATGTTTGGTTTAGTTTTGGTCCTGTTTGGTAGTTTGTATTCTGACCATTGCAACAATCTTAATTGTTTAGCTATCCATTTCTTCTTATAATCTATATCTGTGGGCTGGGTGTGGGGTGGTTATGTTCTTCAAGCTCATTTCACGGTTGGAAACCACCCAGAGTTGTTGGAAGGCCACTAGATGGCAGAATGTAAAAATTAATTAATTAATAAAATTGCTTCATTTTTTGTAGTACTAGAGCTTACTGAAAAATTTCAAATCAGTCTATGCCGGTGTTGGCGAACCTATGGCACCCAGAGCCCTTTCTGTGGGCACCAGAGACCTCTTGGTAGTGGGGTGGCTAAAAATCTGATAAATAAATAATTAACATAAATAGCCCCTTCAATCAGCTGTATTCAGGTTAAATTGCTGTATTGACACATTGTGAAAATTAGTGGGTTTTGAATCACAGTTTGGGCACTCGGTCTCTAAAAGGTTTGCCATCACTGCTATAGTCTGTATAGTGCCACCTTTGGCGCCCGTGCCGTAGGTTCGCCAACACTGGACTAGAACAAAGCCTTTGACTGTGCGTGAATCATTAAAACCTATGACTTGTTCTGAGAGAAATACGTGTTCCTCAGCACTTAACTGTCCTGATGTGTAACTAGTATTCAGGACAAGAAGTTACTATTAGCACAACATATAGAGAGACAGAATGGCTTCCATTAGCTCTCTGTTCACTCTGTGCATCAGAATATATCATTTGGAAAGCTAAACTTGACTCAAGAGAAATGAAGAGTGAAAAGTGGGGAAAGAAACATTGGTTTAGGCAGATAACACCATGTTATGAGAGAAAGTAGCAACAACCTGAAAGGGCTATTAAAAATATCACAGTAGAAAAGACAAATGTAGGTTAAACGTTAACATAATGGTGACAAAAAGCATGACCACGAAAGAGTTAGAAAACTTCAGTGTTCATGCTGAAAAAAACAAACTAAACATTACTTTGGTTCAACCAAGAAGACTGAGACCTGCAGGGACAGCTTATGAAGAAACTTAGGCAGGATCTTTAAGAGTAAGGATGTACAGTATTGCTTTGCTGGGACTTCAGGGTAATGTGATGATGCAGGTGGAGACCAGGCCTTCTTCTGAAGCTCACACACAGCCAGGTAAGTGTGACTGTGAAGAAGCCTGCTTTTCATCATGCTAACACAAAACTATCTCATGCTTACATAAGAACATAAGAAGAGCCGAGCTGGATCAGGCCAAAGGCCCATCTAGTCCAGCTTCAAGTATCTCACAGTGGCCCCACCAAATGCGTTTGGGAGTACATGAGACTAGATATCGGTCTCCTGATACCACTCCCCTGCATCTGGCCATTGAAGTACCCCAGTTTTAAGCCTGGAGATTACACATCTCCATCATGATTTGTAACCTGTGCTGGACCTTTCCTCCAGAAATCTGTCCAATCCCCTTTTGAAGGCATCCAGGCAAGATGCCATCACCACCTCCTGTGGCAGGGAGTTCCACAGACTAACAATGCACTGGGTGAAAAAATATTTTCTTTTGTCTGTTCTTACTCTCCAATTTGGGTGTATGTCCCCTAGTTCTGGTATTTTGTGAGAGGGAGAAGAGCTTCCCTCTATCCACTTAATCATGCCCTGCATTATTTTGTACGTCTCAATCATATCCCCCCCTCAGGCGCCTTTTTTCCAGACTAAAGAGCCCCAAATGTTTTAGACTCAAGAGAATAAGGGAGGTACCCCAGCCCAGTAATCATTTTAGTCGCTCTCTTCTGCATCTTTTCCAGTTCCACTATGTCTTTCTTGAGATGCGGTGACCAGAATTGTACGTAATACTCCAGGTGCAGCCTTACTATTGTTTTGTATAATGGCATTATAATGTTGGCAGTTTTATTTTCAATCCCCTTTATGATAATCCCTAGCATGGAATTGGCCTCTTCACTGCTGCCACTTTGGTTCAACACCTTCATGGAGCTGTCCACCAACACACCAAGATCTCTTTCCTGATCTGTCACGGATAGCTCAGAGCCCATGAGTTCATAGATAAAGTTTTGATTTTTTTGCCCCGATATGCATCACTTTACATTTGGCTACATTAAAACGCATTTGCCATTTCGTAGCCCATTCCCCCAGTTTGGAGAGATCCTTCTGGAGCTCTTCACAATCTTCTCTGGTTTTTACCACACGGAAAAGTTTTGTGTCATCTGCAAACCTGGCCACCTCACTGTTTATCCCTGTCTCCAGGTCATTTATGAACAGATTGAAAAGCACCGGTCCCAGGACAGAGCCCTGGGGCACACGCTTTTCACTTCTCTCCATTGTGAAAATTTCCCATTGACACCTACTCTTTGTTTCCTGGATCTCAACCAGTTCTCAATCCATAAGAGGACCTGCCCTCTTATCCCCTGACTGTGCAATTTTCTCAACAGCCTTTGGTGAGGGACTGTGGATGAACATCCAAATCAGGCTGCTATAACTATATTGGAGGGCATCCATGCCAAACACCAGAAAAACAGAATCTGTAAGATTGTGAGTCTGTGTGTGACAAAAAGCAAACAAAACTCTGATAATTTTAATCTGAAGCTTTTTACGTGTGCTCCTACCCAAACAGTGACGTTCACTTCCCGTGGTTAGTAAGTGTAAAATAGAGAAAGTCAATCAGCCACAGGTCATGCTTTAAAAAAGTAATAGTTTATTCCAGAGACTTCCATTTGCTCTTACAGACAAGCTCACACTGCAAGAATTACAATTTCCTATCTGTTTTTATGGCAGCAGACATCTCCCTCACATAAGCATGTCTCGTTTTGGTTTTTCTACACAACCACTTATCCATCCCCCCAAGGCAGCTGAAATCCACACGCACAAACCAAACTCAGGAGTGGCATATTTATTTATTTATTTTTAAGGCTTATATACCGCCCGTCTTCCTGAAGGAACTCCGGGCGGTTCACAACAATAAATAGCAGCTAAACAATGGACAGCAACAACAATTTAACAATCAAATAAAATATAACTTAACATAACAGCAAAAAAAACGGATGGCGGGCGAAAGAGAAAAAAAAACTAAACTAAGTCACCAAATGCCCCTCGGAAGAGCATGGTCTTTAAAGTTTAAACTTTAAACTTTGTTGGAGGTATAAATGCTGTGTGAAAAAATACATGTCATTGGTGGGGCCTCCTCCTTTTCGAGAACACAAGTTCCTCTTCAAGATGCCCCATTAGAACTCCCTGGTGTTTGAGAGGTCCACCGATTTTGATCAACCCAGTGGTTTCCACTCATCTGCATTATTTGTCTGTAGAGCCTACGGCCTTGCGCTTCCAGGTTCATATTTTTAGGTGTGGAAAGAGTTGCAGAACATGAATATGTGTGTGTTGCATGCCAAGCACTTCTGCCATCCAAAGAATTCCATTGAGTGCCTCAGACTCCAACATCCTTAGGCAGCTAAAGAATAAGAGCAGCGTGCTCTTTTTCCATAATGGCAATTTTTCAAAAAAGAGATGATTTGTAGAGCTGAGTAGGAAAGTTGTAGACTGAGGAAGATGAAAACCAGGACTGCCAGCAAACTATAGAAAATAGGATGTATACTTACAGAGTCTTCAGGGAATTTAATTCTCAGCAATGAGATACCAAAAAGCTCTGTAATCAAGTTCCCAATTAGAAATGGCCGTTTCATTTCGGAAGGGGTCCGGCTCCAAAAACAGCAGCACAGATGAGGTTGGGAACCGGGACCCAGCCTCCAGAACGAAATCAGCCACTGACCCACCTTTGTCTGGGTTGCACGGGCCAAACTCCAATCATGAAGAAGCCTCCAACGCGTCATCTTTCACTCTCCCTGGCGCTGGCCAATCAGACAGGGAGGCGGGATGATGCATGTCCCTGCACAGCTCCTGAATGGCCAGCACCGATGCATTGGAGGCTGCTTCTTCGTTGGGAGTTTAGTCCCGCGCCACCCAAAACACGGTAAGAGACTGGTCGCATACCAACTCCCTCTCTTCCCTTCCACCATAGCCTTGTCAGCCTGAATGTCCTTTCCACCAACAAGTGGATGGGGATCCCTGCCTTTGGAAGAGGACAGCGTGGATGGAGTCAGTCAGTCCTCCACTGACACCAAGGCAGCTCAGCCATCCAGTATTCAAAAGAACGATACCCTTCTACGCACCAGCTTCAAACAACAACCAAAAAGGGCTACAATATGTGGGAGTTGGGTTTTTTTGTTTGGTTTGGTTTTGCTTTCTGCATTTTTGTCTTTTAATGACACAAAGAAGCCATTGCTCCTCTGAAGTTGATGGCTTTTATTTGAAGGGGTTTTCTAGCAGCCCAGGGTGCAAACCTTCCTCCAGAACATTTCATGTCTTTTAAGTCTCAAAAACGGTGAGTCCCTCACAAGGAGGTCATCAGATGTGCCCACGGTGGCATTTAAAAATAGGCATCTCTTAAGTTCCCTCGCTAAGCACCACCCGTCCCAGGATCTTCCGCTCCTTCTAGGCTGCCTTACATCCCGCAACCACTCGGCAAAGCGAAACGGTTCAGGGAGCCTTCTGACACATTTTTCCCCGACTCTCAATCCCAGGCACTGCTTTCCTCAACAGCTCTCCTCCGAGGCAGGGAGAGAACCAACTAGCGACCGCTGCAGCAATCACACGCGGCAGCCTGAATCAGGGCTCCGTTCAGGAAATGCCCTCCTGAATGATTGTCTTCTCTTCTGACAGCTCAGCTTGGCTGACTAACTCATCCTTTGGTTCTTCTAATTATTTTATTCTCCGAAGCCTGTCTTGTCGGCCGCAGTTGCCAGACACACACTTTTTCTCCAGTTGAGAGACGGTACAGCGCTGCAACGCTGTAGACGGAAAGGGGTAGCTTTCAATATGGTTCAACCGAAACAGAGGTGTTTCATCATCTTTGTGTCGTGTTCTCCCTTCGCTTGTTCTCTCTACGCCTCTCTCTTTCTCTCCCCTCTATGCTTCCATCCTCACTGTTCCCCCATGAGCTGACCTGTCTCCTTTCTCTTTTTCCCACCACCCTCTTCTTCTCATCAGAGGGATGGCGGCTATTTGAGCCCAAAGCACACCCCAGGAAGCAGGATCCAGTCTGTGTTTCATTTCTGCTCAGAGTCATCTACGGTCGTTACCTCAATGGTAGTATGTTCTTCCCCGGCTGCCGTACCCTCGACCACAGTGGATGGTAGAGTCATGATTGTACTCCCACCGGGAGATATTTGCGTGACATTCTGGATGGCGGTGCTCAGTCCCGGGAGAGTCAGCAGCTGGAAAGGGCTCAACACTTTGACCACAGTGCCACCCTCCTGGATGGCTGCCGTGCTTAGGACGGTGAGGTTGGAGGCATCGGGGTGTATTTCGACGGTATTGGGGAACGCAGAACCTGCTGAGGCCAGGACGGTGTATCCGCCCAGCAGCGGGGAGGCTGGCGAACTCCCAGAGGTCACCTGCGTTGCCATTTTCCCTAGAGAAGAAAACGGGAGGGCAGAGACCACTTTGCCAATGGGCAGGTTGGTCAGCTGAGTGACCGGCATGCCTGCGGCCAAGGTGATCTGTGTCGGCTGAGTCAAGATTTGCGAAGGGATGGCCGGAGGTCCAGACGTGGCTCTCGTGAGCCTGGGGCGTTTCAAAGGGGATGGGACGGAGACGGGCGTCAAGGTCATCAGCACGTTGTTGAGGTGCTGTGATTTGTGCTTCAGCTCCTTGGCTCTCTTCCGATGCTCATCACACTGCTGCTCCAGAGCTGGAGGGGAAAAGAGGGAGGTCGTTAACGGTGAGGCTAAGCAGCAACGAACTGGAGTTGGCCTCTTCCCCAATCTCCACCCCTAAAACTGCATTAAAGAAATCAACCCCGAATGTTCACTGGAAGGACAGATTTTGAAGCTGAGGCTCCAGTACTTTGGCCACCTCATGAGGAGAGAGGAGTCCTTGGAAAAGTCCCTGATGTTGGGAAAAATCGAAGGCAAAAGAAAAAGAGGACGACAGAGAATGAGATGGTTGGACGGTGTCATCGATGCAACCAATATGAATTTGACAAAACTCCGGGAGGCAGTGGAGGATAGGAAGGCCTGGCGAGCTCTGGTCCATGGGGTCAACAAAACTGCATTATCACCACCACCACCCGCAGCATCTCTAATGCTAAAAGCTATTCTAAAACAGGCAGTACAAAGGGGTCTTATGGTGATAAATCTCTGAAGGAGGGCAAGCTACTGCATCAGCAGTAGCTATCCAGGGAAACGGCCCGTCTGCCAGTTGCTGCAACCCCTTCTAGAGTCTGAAGATGAACGATTTCCCCCTCAAGCTAGGCACAGTAATTAAACCGCAATCATCTTTTCCCCCCAAAAAAACAAGTTTATTTAGTTTCAGTGGTGCAAAATTAAACTGCAGTCTTGTGGTAAAAAACCTGCTCACAACCTGTGCTCAATACAAGTGGATTTGGGTAGTCCGTTCAAGGCGGACTCCACCTTCCACCCTTCCAAAGTCAATCAATGGAATACCCAGCTGGTTGGACTGGTTGTTTGTGTTAAGGTGTGCCCTGCACTGCAAGCTGCCCAGCGTGCTTTATGTAAGGAAATTAGGGATGATAGGCCATGGAGTCATTTCTCAAGCTGTGATGTTAAAAGCACTTTTCCCCTCGCAGTAGGAATGTGATCTAAGGTCTGCAGACATCACAGCTTGAGAAATGACTCCATAGCCTATCATCCCTAATTTCCTTACGTTTCAAGCACTTTGAGGAATTACATAAGCAGCATATTTTGCTTTTTGCTTTTTCTGCATACTGGAACAGGAAAAGGGGGTGAGGAAATGTAAGTCACGCTGGCCACGGGAAGAAATAAATGGGTCCCTGTTTTTGTTACTAATATCAATGATTTGTGCTTTAGCAGACCATAGTAGCAGTACAGAGTCTGCTAACTGCAAACTCATACATGCAATGGAGTTGAAAATGACAAGTCCAAGGTAAGGTATGGAGAAGCTCTGGGCTCAAAAGCTGAATGAAGGCAAGATCTGAAGGGTTTCCAGCCAAGAGTTACAAATCAGAGAATCAGAGAATCGTAAGAGTTGGAAGAGACCTCAAGGGCCATCCAGTCCAACCCCCCTGCCATGCAGGAACCCCCATCACAATATTTTCCAACAGGTGGCCATCCAGCCTTGCTTAAAAACCTCCAAAGAAGGAGACTCTACCACCCTCCATGGCAGCATATTCCACTGCCGAACAGCTCTAACCGTCATGAAGTTCTCTGGAAGAGGCCCCTTTTCAAATCAAGTCTGGCTGCAGGGAAAACAGAGGCCCCGGGGATGCTTTTTCCTACACTGTGTGCATAGGATTGTGTATTTTGTACCTGCTAAATCTCGCGCATACTGCTCTCTGGAACGATCCATTTGGCACTTGTGGCTGGCCAAAACTTTCTTCACCAGGTCTAGCATGCCAAAGTTCTGGACTGTATTGTTGAGCAAAACAGCATCTTTAAAAAAGAAAAGAAAGCAGGAGCAAAACTCTTTAATTGCTGACATTTAGAGAAACCATGGGGATCTATCTGTGGTTTATATTTATGATAATATATTACCATTTCTATTTCATTACTGGTGCTATAGGATAAAAAAAGGCTACAATTATAAAAAATTTAATTCCTCCCTGAACAAACTAATTCCTCATCTCTAGCTGAAATGAATCCTAAATAACTACATTTGCAACTGTAGCATCAATGGGACAGGAACTTGCTTCCCCCCTTTTTTTTAATTTATAGATGTGCTCTGCCCCTAATAGCATAATGAAAATTATAATATATGACGATGCACTCCTTTTTCTTTCCAAGGCCAGCTGTGAAGAAAAGGCAGCAGTATCACTATAAGAAAAGTAGCTGCCTAAGCTCTCTTCTGTACAACATAAGCAGCTTATCTATGATGCCTCTTCAAATACAGTAGTGCCTTGTAAGATGAATTTAATTTGTTCTACAAGTTAATTTGTCTTGCGAAAAATCCATCTTAAGAGGCATGGTTTCCGGTAGGAATGCACGGAAAACCAATTAATCCATTCCAGAGAGGATTAATAGGTTTTCAATGCATTCCTATGGGAAGGCTGCCTAAACCCCCTCAATCAAGGGACAGGGGAAGGCTGTTCCCCCACACAGCTGACAGACACCTGATTTTGACAGCTCTGAGCTGTCAAAATCAGCTGTCTGTCTTGGTTGTCTGGAGGAGCCTTCTGCTGCCGGTGATTGAGGGGGCAGCCACCTCCTCTTCGCCTGTGTCTCTGCACCGAGACTCCGGTGAACAGGACAAGGAGGAGGCAGCTTCTAACCTGCTTTTCCTTCCCTGTAGCATCCGATCCGTGTGTGCTACAGGGAAGGGAAGCCAGGATAGAAAAAAAGCAACGTATTCTGCTTATATACCGCCCCATACCACTTCAAATAGTCTCTGGGCAGTTTACAGTTTAATTATGCAGGCTACACATTGCCCCCCCACCCCCCAGCAAGCTGGGTACTTAATTTACCGACCTCAGAAGAATGGAAGGCTGAGTCAACCTTGAGCCTGCTACTTAGGATTGAACCCCAGGTCGTGAGCACAGTTTTACCTGCAGGACAGGCATTTAACCACTGCACCACGAGGCTCTTACAAATCTCTATCAACTCCTCTTCTCCGGACGAGGGTGAGCGGCGGCAGCGGATCATCACCACCGCTGCTTATCTCTGGGCTGGGCGAAGATCGATCAGTCCCTACTCTGCCCAACAAAGTGTTGGGCAGAGGGGGAACCAAAGGATTTTTGCCCAGCCCAGGCACCTTGCAAGGCAAGTGGCGGTGGAACCCTCCTGGGACAAAAGATCCATTTTAAAATGTCCCACCATGAGCGCTCTGGCCCCAGCCAGATTGCTCATGGCAGGACATTTTAAAATAGATTTTCTCCCAGCTTGTGCTGCTTGGCTGGCCAGCGTCCGCTTTCCCTCCCAAGCAGCACGAGGTGCGCGGAGATCCATGGGACCCTGTTTTGCCCACCAATTTGGTGGGCAAAGCAGGGACCCAGTGATCCTCACCTAGCCTGGGCTGTTCCCTTGCACGCAGCCCAGGCTGGGCGAGAATAAATGGCACCTCATTGTGGGAATAGGCTTGTGAGTTGACATAACTGGGGCCATTTGCCATTTCAGAGGCAACAGCTACCTGGTGGCAAAGGTCTCAGTTTGTCTGCAACAGCAGATGGATAACCCTAGCCCTCCTTCTTCCCTCCTCATTCCCTAGTTAAACTTGCCAATAAAAGATCTCGTTGTCTTCTCTTGTTACTCAGTTAAGTTTGCCAATTAGAGCAATATCTCTTATCAGTTAGCTAAAGCTTATCAATTAGAGTAAGACACATAGTTACACAATACACGTAGAAATGCATATTAATTAGCTTTCCTATGTAATGCCTCTTTAACTATATTTGGGGATTTTCTTGCTGCGCCACAAAGAAATGATGTAATCAGTTATGTTAATCAGCTATCTTAGAGGAGTTAATAAAGGGAGTCCTCTGTAAAAAAAAGATAAGTTAAAGAGGCTCCACTGGTTCGGACATCTCTCTCTCTCTCTCTCTCTCTCTCTCTCTCTCTCTCTCTCTCTCTCTCTCTCTGTTGTCTTCAAAGCACTTTCCCGTGACCTCCAGTTGCCCTATCCCAATTAATTCTACACCTCATAAGACGAATGGAATGCAGAAATTGCATTCGTCTTACGGGGCATTCGTCTTGCAAGTTCTTACTGTATTTGTCAATGCAGAAGCCTGTCAGTTCGCTGCTTCCAAGCCATTCCTATTTTAATTCTCAGTGCAAAAAAAAGTCATATCCATTATAGTAAATCTGCCTCATTACTGATGCTGCATTGCACCAGTTAAGTTATGGACAGAACTGAAACTGTTTTGACCAATGACTGAAAGTCAAAGAGGGAGAAAAAGAGGACAGGGGAAACCATAGCAATGATAGGAAAAGGACAAGACATTGCAAAGGCACTGAACTGGAACCCTGTACATCACTAAATGTCATGTATAGGATGTCCTCTGATTTCCATACTTTTGGCACACATGGCTCTGTCTGGGTACTGTCTTGAATCATTGGGAGCAAAAACTTGTAGAAATTATTTATTCATTCAGTTTTTAAGGAACAGAGTGGCATCTTGCATGAGCCATTAAGCCAAGAATGGAAAACGCAGTAAGCATTGTTGTTTCAGTAGATATGCTAGAATTCTCTTTCTTCAGCTTCTTAATAGTCAATAAAAAGGCAGAAATTGCACAACAAATTCATCACAACCTGGTGACTCAGCGGATAAAGGCTCTGAAACTTTTGACTGCAAAGTTGGCAGCTTGGCGGTTCAAATCCCGGGTGCCAGGCAGGGGAGTGAGCTCCTGCTGATAACCCCAGCTCCTGCCAACCTAGCAGTTCGAAAGAATGTAAATGCAAGTAGATAAAAATAGGTACCGCCGTAAAAACCAGGAAGGTAAAACAGTGTTTCCTTGAAGCCATGTCAGCCACGTGGCCATGGACTTGCACAACACTGGCTCTTCGGCTAGAATACGGAGATGAACACTGCCCCTAGAGTTGGACATGACTAGCATGCTCGTGCGGGGGGAACCTTTACCTTTTTAAAACAAAGTGTTCTGCTTATATACCGCCCCATATCACTTCAAGTAGTCTCTGGGCGGTTTAGTTTTAATTACATTGCCCCCCCCCCAGCAAGCTGGGAACTCATTTTACCGACCTCGGAAGGATGGAAGGCTGAGTCAACGATGTGCCTGCTACCTGGGATTGAACCCCAGGTCGTGAGCACAGTTTTATCTGCAGTACAGGCATTTAACCACTGCACCACGAGGCTCTTGTCAAACAAAATTTGCATCCCATTGTGTGTGTCTTGTGTCATTACAGTCTCGTGACTCCACTCCATGGAGTTTTCTTGGCAGGGATACTGGAGTGGTTTTGCCAATTCCTACTCCAGACACCTACCGCAGCACCTGGTATTCCTTGGTGGTCTCCCATCCAAGTACTAATCAGGGCCGACCCTGATTAACTTGCAAAACCAGGCGAGATCAGATGTGCTTAGTCCCAACCTTATCTGCAATAGCTTTAATTCCTTTCTGTCCCTGGAAAAATATGACCAGCAATGCAAGTGACCTCTGGCCATTAGTAAGAATTTTTCAAAAAAGCAGTCCCAAATCATCTGTTTGCCAGGAAGATCGATGCACCCGCCGCCACTTCTTACCACTGAGCTGTAAAGGAGGGTCCTGAATTCTCTGCTTCAAGCCCTTCATGGTCCCCACAAGCTCTGCCTGGAACTGCTGGATCACTTCTTCCAACAAGCCAGCCTCCTTCAGGCCTCGCCAAAAAGCAAAAGTATCTTCTGAATGAAAGAAGAGAAGACTTTACAAATCTGCAAAGAAATGAAAGTGACTTGCTACACCCACATTTGTACTCATGCATTATTGCTGCGACTGGATGTTAGTGCTACTTGCGGTTTTCATTCCCATTTTTCAGAATGGCTTTTTAAAAAATTGAAGTTATTGTTCTTAGCTTTCATATTGCCTTTTAATTATGTAAGATGCCTCTTTACGCGTTGTTCTTAGCTTTAAATATTGTCTTTTAAAGATGCTAGCTACATTTATTATATTCATTGTTTTCAACTTTAAATATTGTCTTCCAATACTGTAAGCCATCCTGGGTCCTTTTCTAAGAGAAAGACAGGGGGGAAATATTTTAAAATAAAATGAATAAATAAAACCCCCAGAATTCTCCAGAAAAGTTCTACAATAGACACACTTATACTCTAGGAGGTACTCATATTCCACACATCTATTTGTCTAATGGTATTCTGACATTTTAAAAATGTGTTTATGTGACGTAACTAGTCCCAGGATAACCCTACTTCAAACTTAAATGATGGGAAGGAAGTCTTGTTCAAATGCTATCCTACTCCTAAAGTCTTACAAACCAGCAGAGGGAAAGTTAAGCTAGAGTTTTCCTCCTTGACTTCTAAACACAGAAACTATTTTTGTAGGTGCATTGGAGGCATTTAATGAATTGCCCACCAACAGTCTGAAATGGTATACTCCAGAACAGCTTTAACATATCATGTGTTTCCAAAATGGCTGCTAAGAAGACCTGCCTACAAATATGCAAAATAACTAAACCAGTGTGCACATGTGAAAAGGCATTACAGTGGTACCTTGTATAAAGGAATTAATTCGTTCCAAATGAAATTCTGTTAAGCAAATTTTCCTTTATACAATTTTCCCATAGGAAGCATTGAAAACAGAGTAATGCCTAATCACGACCATTTTTATGTTGTACGGATTCGCCCCATAGGCAATTTTGTTAAGCAAATTTCCCCTATCTCCGGAATTTTTATGTTGTACAGATTTTATGTTATACAAACCATTTGTTATACGAGGGTCCACTATACGTTTCATATGGATGTTAAATATAAAAGGCAAGTATCAGTGACTACCAGGAAAATTCACTTCCTCCATCCCACTCACATGCCTACTACTTTGGCTCAAAGCAGCTCACAATTAAAACTATACAATGATCACAGCTTGAATGTATACAATGTTAGGTTTTTAACATGGTTAATAATGTTAAAAACATGTCTGTGAAGATTTTCAGTCATTCAAGTGAGGTTATCCAGAAGATGAGTCATAAAAACTGGACTTCTTTTCTTATGAGATCAAAATGTTTTGCTCATCCAAGTAGCTTCATCAGTCTGAGGAATGTTGGTCCCATCTTCCAATTTATAGTTCACCTGGGTATCATACCACAACTGTTTGAATAGGCTCCTTAGGCGGGTAGTGGCCTGAATAGACTTGTTAGATATACAACAACAATATATCTGGTTGTTAGCCGTGGCCATCCTGGTGGCGGTGTGAAGTGCTTCTGATTTGCCTGGGGATCATGCTGCCCTTTTCATCAATCCCCAGAAAATGATTTGTCTCATAAGAAAAGAAGTCCAGTTGCCATGACTCAACTCAAAACATTTGTGAATTTTAAAACAAAATTAAGAACAAGATTAAGAATACAGTGGACCTTCTTATAACAAATGGTTTGTATAACAAAAAAATCTATACAACATAAAAAAATTCCAGAGATAGGGGAAATTTACTTAACAGAATTGCCTATGGGGCGAATCCTTGCAACATAAAAATGGTCGCAATTAGGGATTACTCTGTTTTCAATGCATTCCTATGGGAAATTTGTATAAAGGAAAATTTGCTTAGCATAATTTAATTTGGAACAAATTAATTCCTTTATACAAGGTACCACTGTATTTAGAAAAACATTTTAAAATCTCTGAATTTATTAAACACTGCATCCCCAAGACCCCCACATTGCTTAAAAGCCTGCCTAAAAAGGAAAATCTTTGCACGACAAGAGGGCGGGAAGAATTGAAACATCTAGCGGCATTCTGTTTTACACGGTCAGGCCACTTCAGTACTGCCTCTTTGACTTGCAGCAGGCTTTCAGGCTGGCAGGCCTCTTTCATCCCTACCTGGATACGTCAAGGAAGGCTACTGAGATCCTAAACCAGGAAAGCATGGGTTCTGTCACTAAGATCTGGCCCTGCATACACAGATGATGATAAATAGCCTATATGCAGTACAAATTTTGGGTTTTGAGAGCCAGTAGGAACCTATATATGTGCATAAGTTTGGATGGCAAGTATTTTGGGTTTTGAGAGCCAGTAAGGAACAGAATCAGGGACATAGACAAGTCCACATGCACTGTTTCTAAAAGTTACCTCCAATATGTCAAAACGTCCAAATCACTTAGAGATCTTCACATGTTTGTCTCTTCAAAGAGAGATTGTGGGCTCAGGAGATCCATTTACTGCAATTAAAACTCTAATACAAAAATTTTACAGCTCTTGTTGGGATTTTTTTTTTACACACCCCCCAGCGAGGCCACATGATATGTCACTGCAACATGTATCAACTCTTTTACTGTACTCTCTTCTTAGGAGGGGATCTATAGATTATTACTTTCTTATTGCCAGCCACAATCCAGCAATTCTCCTGTACCCGAGACATTTCTAAAATTAGAAACAATTTCGAATAGGAGTCTGAAAATCTTGGTTTGCTTGTAAGGCCTTGTTTATGTGATCAGTGTCCTTGGAATAAGAAATCACAATGTATTATAAGGCTACCATATTTTACCCTCATACAGCAACCTTAAAATATGTTAGGATGAGAGATGACACCTATGATCAGGACTTCCAGTAAGGATGTGATCAGACAGCAAGAGAGAATCACACCTGATCACATCAAAAAGGATTACTTTGCTAGGAGAGACCTCCTTAAACCAACTTTTCAGTCTGCTGGGGAATTGCTCCAGCTCAGCTCCAGTAAGTAGTAGCTCTACTGCTGGACGAAAAAAGGTCCACTCGGGCATAGATCACAGTCAGGCTGAAGGACTATTCCCCACAGGTTGAGCAAGCACTGAGAAATAGCTTGCAATGGAGGGCATCACATGGTCCAAAATAGGAGCTATATGCCTATGTGAACACACCCTAAGATTTACAGCCACATAGAGACTGCAGCCAGAAATACTCTTCATAGACAAGGAAACTGGATCATTTTTGAAGTGAATACAGTACTGCAACACAGTTTACAATTTATTATTTATTTATTTATTTTATTTATTTTTATACCGCCCGTCTTCCCAGAGGAACTCCGGGCAGGTTAACCATCGGGGTAACGCAAAACAAATGTAAAACCCAAGACAACAATCAACAACGGAATCAAGAAAGAGTTAAAAGGAGAAAAGGAAAAAATGAAAAAACAACAACAAGATAAGTTGACAAGATCATCGGCAAGAAGGCGACTCGGGGGGGGGGGGGAATTGTTAAAGGTCGCCCAAATGCCTCCTGAAAAAGCAAGGTTTTGAGTGCTTTTTTAAAAGGCAGGCAGGGACTGTGCAAGGCACAACTCACTCGGAAGATGGTTCCAAAGGGAGGGGCCAGCCACAGAGAAGGTGCGGTTTCGGGTGACCGATTTCCTGGCCTCCTTGGGCGTGGCCACCCTAAGTGAGAGCGCCTGTGACATTCTGGTGGGACAGGCCTCAGCTGATCTTTGGAAGATACGCTCCGACAGGTATTCAGGTCCCAAGCCGCGGAGGGTATTGTAAATCAAAACCAAAACCTTGAACCTCATCTGGAGTGCAACGGGCAACCAGTGCAAGCGAGCCAGAACTGGGGTGATATGATAATATCTGCGTGCACCCACCACCAGTCTGGCCGCTGCATTCTGTACCCGTAGGATCGCACCTTTGCATGGGGAAGAATACAGAAAAGATCTCCATAGATCTCCTAGACTGTCGCTTTCACGCTCAGACTGGCACTGACCGTCCTTCCACCTGAAGATTGTTATTCTTATGGTTCCAGGTATCATTTCCTTCCCTCTCACACTGTTCTCTTGTCTCTCCAGGGAGGAGGCATATTTCCTTAGCTAGAACTAGGGCCTCCATCACATTTCCTTCCATAAATATCTTCCTATACTAAAGACACGTTTTCTTTATTTCTCAAAAGGAACTGTGGACACGATTCCTTTTACAAAGGGGAAGTGTGCTCAGATAATCATTCTGAGTTTCAAAGGGCTAAGTTAATGTTGCTCCTGTAACGCTGTGGACTCACTCTCCAGTGATTATCAGTCGCTATTCTAAATCTTAGCGGAGCCATCTGTCTCCTAATATCGGTCTCCTGATACCACTCCCCTGCATCTGGTCCTTGAAGTACCCTGGTTTTAAGCCTGGAGATGACACATCTCCATCATGGTTTGTAACCTGTGCTGGACTTTCCCTCCAGGAATTTGTCCAATCCCCTTTTGAAGGCATCCAGGCCAGATGCCATCACTACATCCTATGGCAGGGAGTTCCACAGACTAACAACGCGCTGAGTGAAAAAAATATTTTCTTTTGTCTGTTCTTACTCTCCCAGCCCTCAATTTGAGTAGATGTCCCCTAGTTCTGGTATTTTGTGAGAGGGAGAAGAGTGTGCCTCTATCCACTTGACTCATGCCCTGCATTATTTTGTACGTCTCAATCATATCCCCCCCTCAGGCGCCTTTTTTCCAGACTAAAGAGCCCCAAATGTTTTAGCCTTTCCTCATAAGGGAGGTGTCCCCCAGCCCAGGAATCAAGTCTGCACCTTTTCCAGTTCCACTATGTCTTTCTTGAGATACGGAGACCAGAATTGTACACAATACTCCAGGTGGGGCCTTACTATCGTTTTGTATAATGGCATTATAATGTTGATTGTTTTATTTTCAATCCCCTTTTTGATAATCCCTAGCATGGAATTGGCCTTCTTCACCGCTGCCACACATTGGGTAGACACCTTCATGGAGCTGTTAAAAATGAAGGAGAGGCCTTAAAATGAAAGTCTCTAAATTGTTAAAAATGAAGGAGAAGCCTTAAAATGAAAGTCTCTAAATTATCTGAATGTTGAAAGACAGCCCTATTAAAAGGGAAACTAAGCTTGGGTGCTCTTCCATGGAGCAGACATGAGCTGGCAACTGGCTGGGATAAAGAAAAAGAGCTGACGGCAGGATAAAAAGTCAGTGGTAATTAAAATTCAAGGGGAAAACACAGATTACTAAAATGCCTTGTTTTAATCTTTTATACACATTCTGAGTTCAAGGGCAGACTGCTTATTAGAACTGGTTTTAGTTCAGGCAATGTAAGAACAGCTGGAAGCGCATCATGATAAAAGTACTGTACTATAAACATAGTAGTCAAAATGAGGTCCTTGCAGAGAAATCTAGCTCACATTCTACTGCAGAGGTCCCAGAAGGCAATACCCTCAAATGTTTTGTGGAAGCACCAAAAACAGAACAGGCAAGCTAGGAGAAATTATAGCTGATGAATCTCTCAGAACAAGGGATTGCAACCATAACGCAGAGTGCTGCATGTTTTCCATTGGTTGCAGAAGTGGCTACATTTCTCAAAGCTTCAAATAAAGACTGAATTTCACTTTATGCAACCATCCGACTGGGACCTAAAGTTGCTGTCTTGTCATTCAGTGCTTCCAGTTGGGTGCTATACATAAGAACATAAAAACATAAGAAGAGCCATGCTGGATCAGGCCAAAGCCCCATGTAGTCCAGCTTCCTGGATCTCACAGTGGCTCCACAAAATGCGTCTGGGAGTGAACCAAGACTAGATCTCTGTCTCCTGATACCACTCCCTTGCATCTGGCCCTTGAGGTCCCCTGGTTTTAAACCTGGAGATGACACATCTCCATCATGGTTTGTAACCTGTGGTGGACTTTTCCTCGAGGAATCTGTCTAATTCCCTTTTGAAGGCATCCAGGACAGATGCCATCACCACATCCTGTGGCAGGGAGTTCCACAGACTCAACTTGAGAAAGAAATGTGAGTATGGTAACCTTATATTGTGTCAATCAAGATGTCCATGGAACCTGCTACTACCTCTGCTCTAACCAGCTTTCTAAGATCATACACAAAGTCTTTCCTAGAGATCCTACTCATAATGGGGAAAGGTTGAATGCCTTCAAAGCACGTATTCTAATATACAAGAGTCCTTCCCAGTGTCAGCAGGAAAGAAAGAGGATAATTCAGGAGATGAGGTGTAGGTTCCCTTCCCCATTCCCCCAAAGGAGACATATTGAAAACTGTCCTCACAACCAACCACAATAGTAACAGCTGGGGAAAATTTTGTTTTTTCTTCCTGAAAGTTGCATAACTCAGTCACATACCATCTGCTGAGGCAGGGGTGAGGGGAATATATTCAGTCGAACTCTGGCTACTCAGAGACACTCGGGCTCCAGTCAGGTCAATTTTAGTGCTTCGGCAAGTGTTGGAACACACTTTGGTGTGCTCGTAGAAATCCAGTTTGCCTGAATCCATAATCTTCCTGAAACATACAGAGCAAATGTGAAGGTCCACGTGCATCGGTTTGAAACCACAAGAGTTACAAACATCTGCACTTTCAGCTTCCGCATTCATTCCTACGAAGCTGCCACAGAGAAGTTTGGGATCGTGATCTCAACCAGTATAAGTACCAGCTAAGACAGTGTAGGGGGCCTAGAGAGTCTTGCCTCCTTGAAAGGCATGGGGTGCAATGTTCATGCCCTGAGGTCTGAGCCACATCTTACTCCAGGCATGCACACATACACACAGGCTAACCTTAGCATGATCCCATTCATCCGGATGGCCCTCTTCCAGTCCTTTAAGGTGGACTTGCCAGCCAAATGGACAAATTCCTTAGGACTTATCAAGTGGTTATCATACTGCAGAGAAGACAGACAGAGAGAGAGAGAGAGAGAGAGAGAGAGAGAGAGAGAGAGAGAGAGAGAGAGAGAGAAAGGCATGAAGAAACAAGACAAACAGACTGTCAGGCACTGCTGGAGCAGAATCACTATTCACAGTCCTGTGATATAAAACCCTGAGAGTTATTCCCAGGTTCTGGTGCCTGGCAGCACGGCTGTGTCTCACGGAAGACATCACGCCTTGCGGAGCACACAGTGGCTTGGATATCACCAATGTTATTTACACTACAGAAATGGAGGCTTGCAGGGAGAGAAGAAGAGAAATTATCTCGGCCACCTTGAACTCCTTCACTCAGACCTTTGCTAACTCCAAACAGACATGGAATTGGGAAGGCCTGGAAGAAGCCTTAAATCATATACAGGATCTGGGAAATCTCTGACACTGACGGGTGATGAAGCTCAGAAGGAATAGAGACAACTGCCCATTTTGTTGCCATCTTTACCCAGTTCACGGTCCTAAGTAGGACCTGGCAAGAAAGCAGATAGGGAAAGAAACATTCTTTCTTCCCATTCCGCATCATCCAAAAAATGACATTATTAGGGGGGGGGGGAATAAAGAACTATTTTAAGCAAGATCAGCTGTCTTGCTCACCTCATTGGTTGTACAACATAGATTACATCAATCAACACCACTGAAGTAAACCAGGAAAAAACTCTGAAACAAGCACCTTCTGATCAACTTTGACCCCTTTCACACGACCCCTAAAATCCGCTGCAAAACACTTGCAAATCCAGAGCATAAAATTGTTTTCCCACCAGCAGCGGATTTAAAAAAAAAAAAAGTACGACCACGCCCACTTAAGCGCACCCCAGCGCACTTTACAAGTACCTGGTCTCCAGAGGTAAAAAAATTCCAATGTGGATTGTAAAGCTGTGAATGCCTGGCTCTCCTCCGCCTTCCGATTGTTTTTGTTGTCCCCGCCCCTTTAACAGAATGGAATCCCTAATGCGGTGAGAGTGCATTTTTTCTCCCTCCCCTCACCTCCCGGTCATGAGTTCTCAGGGTAGAATAGAACGCTGCAGTTTTAACAGACCCAGGCGGTTGCAGGACAAGTCAGCAGGCATAAGCGAAGAGACGGCGAGGGAGTGGGGCCATGCTTCCATTCTGAGGAGGGCCCTACTCGCTTCCCTCCTGCGCCATCCCAACACAGCCTTGTCCCACCTGAGAAAACTGCTTCGCTTCGCGCCAGGGCCTTTGCAACACACACACACACACACACACACACACACACACACACACACACACACACACACACACACACACACGGGGGAGAGAATCAGAGTGCATAAGGGTGGGAACACAGGAAGCAGAACAAAACCCACATGATCTCTGGCTGGTGGGATCCGAATTTAAGTTGCCAGCGGATTTTAGGGGTTGTGTGAAAGCAGCCTTTGTTCCACTTTAACAGCTGGAGCAGCAAACAATACCAATACTCCAGCAGAGAAGAAAATCAGAAAGGACAAATTGAGGTGCATGAGTTCAACATGCTGTCCCATACGATGGGAACAACAACAATCTACCCATGTGTTGTGTCGTTATAGTCGTGACCGACCCTTCGTGACCCCATGTCCATGGAGTTTTCTTGGCAGGAATACTGGAGTGGTTTGCCAGTTCCTACTCCAGGCACCTACAGCACCTGGTATTCCCTGGTGGTCTCCCATCCAAGTACTGACGACGGCCGACCCTGCTTAGCTTCCGAAATCAGAGAAGATCGGATGTGCTTAGGGCATCTAGGCAGCAATCTACCCATAGGTATGGTCAGAAAAAAGACAACATAGATCCAAGATTTAAAAACCTTTCCAAGAAGTCATAATTTGCTCTCCTATTTCTCCCTTCATAATGTTCTAATTTTGTATCTGTTCATTATAAATTAATTATTCTAGTGAGTCTATTAAATATTCCCTTTAATATTTCCCAACCAACATGCAGGATTTCCCCTGTACACACCAACATTTGTTCCTTTCTGTTGCGTTTGAAATTTTTAGACTATGACTCAGCATGTTGAGGCTAATGAATTATGTATTTGTGCATTGCATGATTGCATAAATAATAAACATACTTTTAAAATGGGAACCTTGTGGAAACCATTCCTTTAGTTTGTACGTTTTATACATTTCGATTAACTCTGGGAATAATTTATGGTTTATTTTTGAGGGGGGGGGAAAAGACGAAGGATCAAAGAACATAGTTGCTTTGAGATTTTTGTACTGTTTGGCTGTGTTCTGGAAGTTCTGGAAGAAAAACTTCTAGAACACAGCCAAGCAGCCCGAAAATCTCACAACAACTATCAGATTTCCAGCAGTGAAAGCCTTTGAGTATACATTAGGTCAAAGAACCATCTCTGGTGGGCAGTTGCATCTCCCACCACTGAGAACTGCTGGTTATGTGGAGACACATGGGAGGAATTTCTCAGCTGTAGCATCCTGACTGTACCGGGAGCCCAGCTGGCGCGGACACTGGCATCATTTCATCATGAACCCAGAACATCCTTTTTTAACGCAGTCTTTTGGGGACTCATCATCTTGACCTCTACAAGCTTTAATGGAGTGGTTTTAAGGTTTCCTTTGAAATACAGTGGGCCCTTGTATAACAAACAGCTTGTATAACATAAAATTTGTACAACATAAAAAATTCCGGATGGGGAAATTTGCTTAACATAATTGCCTATGGGGAAAATCCATACAACATAAAAATGGGATTATGCCATTTTCAATGCATTCCTATGGGAATTTGTATAAAGGAAAATTTGCTTAACATAATTTCATTGGGAATGAATTAATTCCTTTATACAAGGTACCACTGTACTGTTGTTTTAAATTCTACTGCTCCTAAAAACTGCATAATAGAGCTTTGTAACCTACCATGAGCTTGTGATATTCAGTGGGCTATCAATCTTTTTTTTTAAATAAACAAAACTTCAAATCAATGCCATATGAGAGGGACAGAGATCTTTTTAAGCTGATACCCTGCACCTGCTGCTTAGTAAACATGATAACTAACTTCTTTTGATCTTAATGTCAGCCAGGAATAAGATGAATATCAAATCTTTCCCAAAATCCTATGGGAGTGGGTTCCTTTGAAAGACGCAGCAATGCAAACAGAAAGCTTTGTTTTTTTTACGCCACCATCTCACCTGGACGCATTTCACATTGATGCCAGGGCAAACAAACTTCCGCCATACAAGGTTCGCTTTGCTCTCCCCACACGTGATGGGATACACTATCTCTGCTTCCATGCAGTCCTCTCCTTCCGCCATCTTCACTTCAGACAGAGGAATCAGAACAGACAATTTTTTACAATGTCACAATCACCGGTTACTATTTGTGAGTAGAGCACATCTTATAAAACACCTTTCAAAATGTGTACTTCATCTATCATCATCATCATCATCATCATCATCATCATCATCATCATCATCATCATCATCATCATCATCATCATCATCATCATCAATATTGTTGTTGTTGTTGTTTTGTTAATAATAACAATCGGGATTTAGAAATAGAGATAACCAAATATTGGGATTTGGAAATCGAAATTGAAAAGCTATGGAATAAGAAAGCAAGAACAATACCAATAATAATAGGCGCCTTGGGTGCAACCCCAAAAGACCTGGATCGACAGCTGAAAAACCTCAGATCGGTCAATTACAAATGGCAACATTATTAGGAACAGCATATATTCTACAAAGATACCTCCAGTCATCCTAGGCACTTGGAATGAGCTCAATCACTGGAGGTCAACTCCAGCTTAATACCTGGCAGCTGTGTTTGCCAGATTATTCTTATTCTTATTATTCGTATTCTTATTCTTATTCTTATTCTTATTCTTATTCTTATTCTTATTCTTATTATTATTATTATTATTATTATTATTATTATTATTATATAAGATGGCTGCCCTTTCCTAACAACAGTATGGAATCTCTCCAAGGCACAAACTGCCTCTCTGGGTGGTTTACAACATACAACATTACAACATTTTAGAGGTCAACCGGTGCTTTGACAGGAACAACTGTAAAAGCAATGGGAAACTCCCTAAGAGTCTTCAAGCAACCGGTTGGATTGATCAGCCTCCTGGAGTGGAGCATCCATCCATCTGTTGGGTAGAGTATCTGAGACATCTTAATGAGGAATTTTCAAGCCCCATTAGACTCCTCGTCCCCAGGCACGAAGGAGACAAAAACCACGAGTTTTGCTCATCAAGTTCTCAGTAACGTCTGCAAAAAACGAACATCTCTAAGAAGCAAATTGTACATCCAGGGCTACCACACAATCACCAGATGACTGTCAAGACAAGACATGCACCGTCATTTGCCTTTAAGTACCTATATTGATTTTATTGTTGTTGCTGCTGTTTTGATGTTGTATTCAATTGTTTTGTTTGTTTGTTGTAAACCGCCCGGAGTTCCTTTTTGGAAGACGGAGCGGTATATAAGCTTTAAAAATAAATAAATAAAAATAAATAAATAAATAATAAATAATAAATAATAAATAAATAAATAAATAAATAAATAAATAAATAAATAATAATAATAATAATAATAATAATAATAATAATAATAATAATAATAATAATAATAATAATAATAATAATAATAATAATAATATACAGGCAAGCTTAAAATGTGTTAATCTGACTATCTGGCTGCCTACTGAAAGTTGATGCAGGAACAACTTACTAGGCCCTATGCAAAAGTTCCGCTTCAGGAGAAGTGATGGGTACAAATATTTTAACTTGATTAAATAAATATATAAACAAGGAATGTACAAGTCCACTCTGCAATGTGCCCCCCAAAGCACTTCAAGAACAGCACTTCCATTGTGGCACTATTACAGCTACCAGTATCAGGCAAAATTCAAAGGGGGAGAAAAAAGCCAAATAAATGAAGATTTAAAATAATGGTGGCACCTTTTATGATATTTAATCTTTAAGGTGCCACATTTCTGTGGGCTTTTTGTGCAGTTCCCCCACCTTTAGATTTTGCTTATGCTTACACGGACTACCATGGCTACCTCTTCCAAATCCATTCACATAAAGTTCAGCTACACAACTGTAGCGATTCAGGAAGACTAAAGCCATTTACAGTATTCTTCACACAACGTTACCCAAGCAAAAAGATCTGTGCTCGGGAATATGTTGTCTATGTTTCACCACACAGGGGAGCCCATCAAGAGAAAGAAGTGGCAGAGCTCCTTGCAAGAAGAAACTGGAAAGCACCATCACTTTCTAAGGCTGATACTTCACGTCCATCTCATTGCTGTTCGCAGTCCCGCTTGGGACCGGTACGAAGTAATCTAACCGCACTTCCATTGCGGGACGAGGGGAGTTCGTCCTGACCACGCCCCCTGAACTGCGATTTAAGCGGGACGAGAGATTTCCCTCCCTGGCCTCGGGAATCTGCTCGTCACGCTTCTCGTTCCGAGACAAGTGCCCGTGAGGTAAAGCTCGTCACGCAACGTGCCATTCTCCATCTAGTGGCAGGAGTGCGAAGTGCCATTCGCCAGTACATTCCCTATGGAGTCAGCAACACAGTGCAGAGAGATTAAAAGACAAATGCCTCAAACTTAACTCCATAACGCATTGAAGGCAAGGCTTCGGAGAATCGAAAGATCGAAAAATGGAAGGTCGGGCCGGAAAAAAAAAACGGAGAACAAAGGCATGGAATTTCACATCTCATCACAGAACGAGGCCATGCAGTAACAGTCATGCCTGTATCATCCATCACGCCCGTGCGTACAAGGGAACAGGGACAGAACCGGAAGAAGACCACGTGACCGCGACCGGCATCAACACGCAACAAACTTCCTCCCGGGACGGGAATTGACATGAAGTAACCGTCTAAGAAAGGGAGACTATGAGCACAAAGATGCCCAGACTAAAGGCACATATTGTTATTGGGTTTTTCCCCACTCCAAGCAGCAACGGAGAAGCAGAAATTCTGAGTGGAATGTAGCCTTATTTATTTTATCGTGTTTTGTGCCTGGGAAAAGGCTGGGAGTCAATGTTGTGCCCAGTTGGTAGAGATAATAAAAAAAACATTAATTAGGACTGACTACTGGTTTTCCTTTATACCTCTGCCCATTTCTTCCTCCCACGTTGATGCACATTTTTTCAGCCCCCAATTTGCCTTCCCCCTCCTGTTTCTAACATTTCTTTACTAAAAAGTGTGTTCACTACAGGAAAAGAGATTCCATTTAAACATTAGGAAGAACTTCATGACGTTTAGAGCCGTTCCGCAGTGGAATATGCTGCCCCAAAGGAGGGTGGTGGAGTCTCCTTCTTTGGAGGTTTTTAAGCAGAGGCTGGATGGCCACCTGTCGGAAATATTGTGATGGGGTTCCTGCATGGCAGGGGGTTGGACTGGATGGCCCTTCAGCTCTCTTCCAACTCTGTAATTCTATGATTCACCCAAAGGATTTTTTTGAGCTTGCATCTTTGTTTTGTCTTTAAAATGTCCCTTGCATTCAGCAAGAGAGATGAGAACATTAAGGAACACAGCCTTCTAGCTATCAACCACTTTACAGAAATAACATTTTTAGATGAAACAAGCTAAGATGATGCAATCGTGATTATATTCAGACATGGCAGAATGACACTTCACAAGACAAATAATATTCCACGGCACCTGCCTGTAGGTCTCTGTGAAGGAAGTGGGGGACAAAGAAGCCGCACTCCAATCAGCATCTGATCACAAAAGCATGGAAGAGTCAAACAGTCATCAAATGTACCTACTTCACCTACCAGACATGGACTATTTTGCACATCTAACATCGCAAAATGTAGCAAACAAACATTTTCCAGTGAATCCCACCGTCAGCAAATGCTTGCTCCAGGTGATGGCAGAGAAGCTATGACCTTTTTAGCAGGGTGGATTTAATTTAGACGAAACTGATTTAAATCACGATTTAAATTTTAAAAAATGAGTTTTTATTTAAATTGTGATTGAAATCTTTTGTTAAACAATCACTGATTTTTATCCAGCCTGCTTTTCAGTGTGCATTGCCTTTCACCTTAGATAACGTCATCTGCTGATGAAAAGGACCATGTTAGCAGGGCACCTACCTAAAAGTGCTTCTTTCAGATGTGTGGAGGCTGTAAACGCAGCTGCCGCTGCAGCAGCAGCATTTTCCGTCTCCAGGGTGTCTTCATTTAGGTCACTACTAGGAACAGAGATGAACAGTTAGACCCAGGGAGCATGGCTCTTGCTTTATAATCCGTCTCATTTTAGAAAATTACTCCACACATTCTGAGCCATAACATATAAGAAAAAAAATGATTCAATGAGAGAAATCAAATTATATTAAACTAAGCATTTATTAGCAGGGCAGGACATACTATAGAGAAGGGGCACAACTTTCTGCTATCAACCAATCTCCAGACATATGAGTACAGCTTCCTTTGGACAAGCTTCCTTTGGGTAACATTCCAAACCAGAGAATTTTGATTATTTACTTATTTATTTATTTGTGGAGCTTATATCCCTCCCGCCCATCTTCCCGGGAGGGAACTCTGGGCGGCTAACAGTAAAACAATAAAAAACAGTTCTAAGCTTCTGATTAATATTAATTATTAATCTGTATGGAATGAGCAGGTTCCCTTTTCACCTCTTTCGGTTCTCGTGTAGGAGCCTCATGGCGCAGTGGTTAAATGCTTGAATTGCAAGTAAACTGTGCTCATGACCTGGGGTTCAATCCCAGGTAGCAGGCTCATGGTTGATTCAGCCTTCCATCCTTCCGAGGTTGGTAAAATGAGTACCCAGGTTGCTGGGGGGGGCAATGTGTAGCCTGCATACTGTAATTAAAAACTGTAAACCGCCCAGAGACTACTTGAAGTGGTATGGGGCGGTATATAAGCAGAACACTTTATTTTTGCTTTGCTTTCTTCTGATGTGACACCCCTACTAAAGCAGTTCCACTGGCTGCCTATCAGCTATCGGGCCCAATTCAAAGTGCTGACCTTAACCTACAAAGCAGAAAATTCCCCGCCCAGAGTTCCCTTTTGGAAGATGGGCGGTATAAAAATAAAACAAACAAACAAAATGGCCTGGGTCCAAGATACCTCAAAGATCGAATCTCAATTTGAATATGTGTTAAATATTCTGGGCTGTATATTGTCCCTCTTTATTGTAAAGAGGATCGAAGGATTATTGTAAGCCACCTTGAGTCCTTTTCCAAGGAGAAAGGTGGGGTAAAAATATTCTAAATAAATAAATAAATAAATAAATAAATAAATAAATAAATAAATAAATAAATAAATAAAAGAGCTGGCTCTTGATGTAACGCAAAAGACTGATTAAGAGGTAACTTTGAACTATGAATAACAACTTCAAGAGCTTCAATATAATAGTCCAGCTGTCCTTTACTTCTGTTGCCAGAAAAAGGGTCCATCATTGGGGACACCCCCCCCCAAAGGGTGCCAGTCAGTAGGTTTCCGAAGTGGGTTCCTCAGGCTGGGGCAAATGGCCCCACAGCAGGCGTAGCCGATGTATGGGGAGTAGCCGGTTGCTCCTCCTTCCTCCAAGGAGCCCCTCTCTTTGGATAGACGTACACCATGTGCTCTATCAGTTCTTCACCTTTGAATTGTACTTCTATCCCACCTCTTTCTCCCCTTTTTAGTCTACGCACTACTGTCCCTCTTCCTTTGATAGCCTCTGCTGTGTGGCTGATGTTCCTGCCCCCTTTCTGCCTCTTCTAAAGGAGCTGGGTCATATTCCTCCCCCCCCCTCCACTTTTCCCCCAGTGCCTGAACTCCCAATTGCCCCGTGGGTGGTAAAATGGTAAATACTGTGTCATCTCCCTCTTTGATTGGTGATGGAGAGGACAGCACACCACCCTCACTCAGAGCAATCAAATATGCAGCGGGATGGATTACTTTTTCTCTGCCTCTTCAGGGCATTGCTTCTCCCTTGCCTTGCTTTCCTTCCCAATGAAAACATTGATTTACTTGCATACATGGGAGAGGAGATGGCAGTTACCTGGCAGATCCACCTAGCTCTATTTATTATTTATTTATTTATTTTTAGCTTTTGTATACCGCCCTATTCCCACAATGGGGACTCAGGGCGGTTAACAACATAGAGATAAAAACAGATAAAATCAGGCACAGACAATAAGTAACAAATTAGCTAAAACAATTAAATCCGAGATTAAAAAGGCGGGGAGGAGGAGGAAAAAAAAAAAAAAAAGAGCAGAGTCCCTAACCCTCACCATAGGCCTCTCGGAAGAGCATGGTCTTAAGGCTCTTTTTAAACGCCGCCAGCGAGGGGGCCAGCCGTAGTTCACCTGGGAGTTTGTTCCAAATTGCCGGTGCCACCACCGAGAATGCCCGACTGCGAGTACGCGCTTTTCGGGCTTCCCTCGGGGGGACCGTCCGCAGGGAAAGGGCCACCGAGGCACGGGTGGGTCGGGCCAGGTCTAATTGTCTGGGAAGACGCTCCGCCAAATAAGCCGGGCCAAGCCATGGAGGGTTTTGTAAACCAAAACCAACACCTTGAACCTTATTCGGGAGGCAACGGGTAACCAGTGCAGGCGAGCCAGGATGGGGGTGGCGCGGTCATAACGACGCGCACCAGCCACCAGCCTGGCCGCCGTATTCTGGACCCGCTGCAATCGCCGAACAAGGTTCAAGGGGAGCCCCATGTAGAGAGCATTGCAATAGTCCAGCCTCGACACAACCAGCGCCTGTACCACTGTCCTCAAGGAGCCCTCATCGAGGTACGGGCGAATCTGGGCGATAAGCCTTAGGTGGTAAAAGGCCGACCTGACCACGGCTGACACCTGAGAATCCAGGGTCAGATCCGGGTCTAGGACGACGCCCAGATTCCGCACTCTTTGCGCCAGCTGGAGGGCGGACCCACCCAGACTGGGAAGAGGGCCACAATACCCCTCCGACGAGCCCCCGAAGAACATAACCTCGGTCTTGCCTGGGTTGAGCCTCTAGTGTGAACAAGTACTGCAGTTTGTAAGATCCACTTCCATAATAAAACCTGTAGGTGGAAACAGCACTTCAGATTTTGCAAAGAACTTTACAAAAATTTCTTTGCAAAAGTTTGATGGAAGTTTCTTTTCAGAAGGATTCATCCAGGATACACAGAAAATATAGAAACCAGCACAAAGGAACCTACTGTCTTGCTTCTGTTCCTAAATCTGGGAAGACAGTTTCCTGTTCCATAAGATGGGCATGGAAGGAATTTTTACTAAGAATGCAAGACTGAGGGACCATGAGCTCTATTGTTTATGTATGCAGTGGCATGAACCAGAGAAGCAAATGGCAATAGTTAAGGATCTGCCCTTTGTATCCCTCATCACAAATCAAGTAATGTGACTGGGGCACAAGGAATGCACGTGGCAACTCCTTAACCAACATCAATTCACTTCTCTAGTGGCACCATTGTACTTAACCCGAGAACTGCATTCTGGCCAGTGCTGAGTTATTCTGCAAGACACCTTGGGATCTGAACAGGGAGTTTGACTGAAATACCCACTACTGACTTTCTGTTCTGCTTGTTTCCATTTAAACCATTACCTGTACATCAGATTGCTCAATGCAGAGGGGCCCACTAATATCATTTTGAAAGTGATGTATCCTAATGTTATCACCAGACCTAGAACTTTTCAAGAGCTCTGAAAATAACGTTTTAATCAGGCCCAGCAGTGGATTTAAGAGGCCAAGGCGGGGGAGGAGGAAATATAAAAGCAGCTTGTACCCAGGATTTAAATAGTATATACAATCCGGTTTCCATTGTGCTGAAATGTCCAGGGGCAAGCACTCTGGGATAGGGAACTGCCTCTTTCACTCAAAAATAAAAATAATATCCCAACAACAATAGGTTAAACAACATTTGATATGTTTTATGTGAAGTAGGTGCAGTAACTGGCTGTTTATGTTAATAATGGTGATTTATCATCACATATTTTTAAAGGCATATTGGGTTCTGAACAGAGTTTTCCTTATTGACACTGCTGTGAAACAAATGGAGGGTACAGACTAAAGTGTACATTTAAGAATCACAGGGTGCAAGAGTTCTTTTAAAATCCAGTTCGGGGGGGGGGGACAGGAGGAGAGGTATAACCGTGCAAAACTGATCATCACGAACCATAAGCTTATCATGAGAAGACAGGACTCATAGTGTCTAGATCAAGGGAAGTGATAGGGCCACTCTATTCTGCTCTGGTCAGACCCCACCTGGAGTCCTGTGTCCAGTTCTGTGCACCTCAGTTTAAAAAGGATGTTGACAACCTCGAGCGGGTGCAGAGGAGGGCTACCAGGATGTTTGAGGGTCTGGAGGAAATGTCTTATGAGGAACGGCTTAGGGAACTGGGAATGTTTAGCCTCTCTAAAAGAAGACTGAGAGGGGATATGATAGCTATGTTTAAATATTTGAAAGGATGTCATATAGAAGAGGGAAAGGTTTGTTTTCCATGGCTTCAGAGACTAGGACTCGGGGCAATGGTTTCAAACGACAGGAAAAGAGATCCCATTTGAACATTAGGAAGAACTTCATGACAGTTAGAGCTGTTTGGCAGTGGAATATGCTGCCGCGGAGGGTGGTTGGGTCTCCTTCTTTGGAGGTTTTTAAGCAGAGGGTGGATGGCCATCTGTCAAAAATATTGTGATGGGGTTCCTGCATGGCAGGGGGTTGGACTAGATGGCCCTTGAGGTCTCTTCCAACTCTATGATTCTATGATTCTAAGACTCACTGGAAAAGACAATATTGCTAAGAAAAGTGAAGGCCTGGAGTAAAAGAGAACAACTGAACATGGTGTGGACTGAGTCAATTTAGTCTGGAAGACAAGACCCGTAATGTTTATAGTAAAACCTTCTGGAAATCAGTAAGCTCCATGACTATGTTAGAGGCAACTTGACAGCAAAAGCTACAAATCTGTAAAGGTAAGGACCGGCATTATTTGAAGGCAAACAATTATCGAAACAGTCTAGGTATTCTTTTTGCTTACCCATGCTGAGACAAATTAGTGGTGACGAGAACAGTCTTCACCTCTTCCACGCCACTGCCATCCACCACATTGTCTGGAGTGGTTACCACCACCACCTCCTCCATGTGGACACTCACATCTGGAGTTGCCATCATCGGGACTGCAAATGTAGCTCAGACTGATGTTGAGGGAAAGGCCCTTTCTGTAGCCTTTGTCCTGTCAAGAAAAGAAAAAACAGAAAACTGTGCAATCTTCAAATGATTTCTTTTAAAACCCATGCCCTTAATATTTCTTTCTATTATAAATACTTCATCTCTCACTCAACAACTCTAAACTAGGAATTTAAGTGTGAGGCTCACATACACTTTGTCATCTTCTTCTTCAAGTGCCATGTCCTCATAGAACATTGGCTATCAGTAGCCTGAACTGGTTTCTATCTAAATAAGTGGTTCTCAACCTGTGGGTCCCCAGATGTTCCTGAACTGCAACTCCCAGAAATCCATTCCAGCACAGCAAGTGGTGGAGGCTTCTGGGAGTTGCAATCCAGGAACATCTGGGGACCCACAGGTTGAGAACCACTGATCTAAAGCTATTCTAAACAGAACAGCTTTGCTCAGTGCAGACCATGGGCTTACGTTCTTAAGCCAGAATGTTCTTCCACACCCTGGGCCATGCTTCCCGTCTATTTTTCATTGAAGGATAACTTGCAGCACACGGTATTTCTTATTGTGCATTATGTGTCTGTCATCACCAAATGGAAACACGCCTGGCTCAGAATCTTTGACTTATGAAGCAGTATGGAAGTTGCCCTAACATGATACCACCCGGAAAACGTTCTAAGCTGTGGTGAAAATATTTGTTGTTGTTCAGTCGTTCAGTCGTGTCCGACTCTTCGTGACCCCATGGTCACGTATATCCGGTTGCAAAAAGAGAAATGTCATTTATTTAAGAGATGGTCCATGTTGTATGAGGTTAGTAGAGTTTTTGTTTGTTTGTGGTTGAACACATGGAACCATCTTTTACTGACAGATTACAAAGCCCATTACAGTTTTGCTATAATGGAAATGGCTCCCTAAGTCTTTTTACTCTGAATCCTTTAAGAAGAAAAACCAGGTGATTTAAATGCAAATGTAATGCAAAGGTAAGAAGTGAAAGGGTTTGTGGCTCACATCATATTCAAGTGGATGGAACTGCATCCACCTTTTCAAGCCCCAGGCACTGAAAACTGGAAATACTACATGCAATCCTGTGAGCTGAACACAGGGAGGCTGCAACCTGATCCAAATCATGCTGCAGTTTAATGATGCTGCTTCATAATCAAGTAAAAATAGCCTCAGTCTCTCCCTGACTTCCAGTTAGTATCATCTGCAGGACCAACGCAGAAGCTAAAGTTGTTACTCCTCCGAACCCTTTCATAGGCCTTTTTAAAAAAGGAGGTCCTAATGAGATCAAATCATTCTTAAATTGTTATGCAAATGAAATAACATAACACTGAGTGCTACTTGAAGTGGTATGGGGTGGTATATAAGCAGAAGCACAACACTTACATAAGAACATAAGAAGAGCCATGCTGGATCAGGCCAAAGGCCCATCTAGTCCAGCTTCCTCTATCTCACAGTGGTCCCACCAGATGCGTTTGGGAGCACATGAGACTAGATATCTGTCTCCTGCAACCACTCCCCTGCATCTGGCCCTTGAAGTACCCCGGTGTTAAGCCTGGAGATGACACATCTCCCTCATGGTTTGTAACCTGTGATGGACTTTTCCTCCAGGAATCTGTCCAATCCCCTTTTGAAGGCATCCAGGCCAGATGCCATCACCACATCCTATGGCAGGGAGTTCCACAGACTAACAACACGCTGGGTGAAAAAAATATTTTCTTTTGTCTGTTCTTACTCTCCCAGCCCACAATTTGAGTGGATTTCCCCTCCTTCTGGTATTTTGTGAGAGGGAGAAGAGCTTCCCTCTATCCACTTTAATCATGCCCTGCATTATTTTGTACGTCTCCATCATATCCCCCCTCAGACACCTTCATACAGAGTCTTATTAAGTACAATAAGCCACAAAGAATGGAAGACTTCACATAATACAGCAGATAGTTTAAGCCTTAAGGGTAGGAGTGCACAAGCAGCAGGGCTTCCTTGCATGAAGTCCAGCTAATAAGAATGTTCCCAGCTCACTGCTGCCACTGCCAAATTCCTCCCACCACATACGCTGATTTCATTCAGATAACTCTTCAAGCAGCAGAAATCTTAACACCTTGTTCAAGACAGGAAGGAGAATCACTGGGATGAAACCTGCTCATTGCGTAGGGGTGCTGTTTATTGACTATAGCTCAACTTTTAATACCATTCTTCTGAGCGTCCTTACTAAAAGCTGAATGACTTGGACTTTTCTCCTACAATCTGTGACTGGATTAAAGACTTTTTGAGGGACTGGTCACAAACAGGGAGGACTGGGCCTGTTACATCTACCTCGCTGAAACTTAGCACCGGCTCCCCACAGGGCTGTGTGCTTTGTCCCTACCTGTATTCATTGTATACATATGACTGTGTACCATCTGACCCATCTAATGTAATCATTAAGTCTGCAGATGATACTCCCATAATGGGTCTTATTACAGGTGGTGACGAATCAGCATACAGGAGGGAGATCCTAAAATTATCCTCATGGTGCCTAGAAGATAATTTGCACCTAAATATCAGCAAAACAAAGGAGATGGTGCTGGACTTCCAAAGGAAAAGAGAGGAACTTGCCTCATTGTACATCATGGGAGGCTGTGCGGAGAGAGTGTCCGCCTTTAAATTCCTGGGAGTTCATTTTAGTGAAGATCTCACCTGAAAAATTAACACAGCCCAGGTAGCCAGGAAAGCCCAACACAGACCCCATTTCCTCAGGCTCTTGCGAAAGAACAACGTGGAACAGCAATTGATGACCTCCTTCTACTGGTCTACAATAGAAAGTGTCCTCCCATATTGCATTACAGTTTTGTTTGCTGGGTTGACAGCCATGGATAGAACGACTTTACAGGGGGCAGTGAACACAGCGCAAGACATCATGGGCTGCCCTCTGAGTCCACTGGATGAAATCGCTAGGGACCACTGTCTTAGGAGAGCGAGGAAAATCCTCAGGGTTGATTCACCCGGGCCAGCGCTTCTTTACTCTCCTACCCTCGGGCAGGAGATACAGAAACATAGCCAGTCGTACCAACAGGATAAAAAATAGTTTTTATCCGTGGGCTGTTAGACTGTTGAATGAGAAGTGATAATGCATGATAGACTCGTAGGCCAGTGAGTTGTGCAGAAAGCACACAGAGTAAATGAGACGGAGTGCTTTTTTTTAGTGGGATGGGGTTTGAGGGGGAGGGAGGCTCAATCAATTTCATTGTACCCAGGTAGTACATTGATAATAAAGGTTATTTATTATTATTATTATTATTATTATTATTATTATTATTATTATTATTATTATTATTATTATTATTATTATTATTATTAATCATCATCATCAGCAGCAGCAGCAGCATTACACAGCAGACTACGCTGGATTTTGTATTACTAATCACTAGTCGAACGCTTCCCAAGCGTTTAGGACTACGTGATGTATCTGCGAATTATGCGAGCAGATCCCAGTAAGGTGGCTTTCTGCAGCTGACTGATGGTGACTTTGTCAACTCCAATTTCTTCTAAATACTTGCTTAGCTCTTTAGGCACTGCACCCAGCTTTAGGTACTGGGACCACCTGTACCGTCTCTGAAGTTCAATTTTCAGATCCTGATATCGGGTAATTTTTTCAAGTTGTTTCTTGGTGACTCTACTATCATCTGGTATAGCAACATCAACGATCCACACTTTTTTCTTCTACACAATCACAATATCCGGGGTATTATGCTCCAAAATCCTGTCTGTCTGTATTCGGAATTCCCAAAGTAATTTTGCATGCTCATTTTCAATTACTTTTTCAGGCTTATGATCCCACCAGTTCTTTGCTACGGGCAGATGATAGTTCCGACACAAATTCCAGTGGACCATTTGAGCAACTACATTATTATTATTATTATTATTATTATTATTATTATTATTATTATTATTATTATTATTATTATTATTATTATTGAGCAACTACATATTATTATGATGTCAATATAGCATAAAGAAATATAAATGAACTAGATATTCAATAGCAGAAACCCAATATGTTATAACAATATAACATATTATTAAAAAGATTCAGCAAATTTATTTTTTATATTTATATACCGCCCGGTTCCAGGGCAGTTAACAAGCATAACATATAACAATTCAAAATAATAATAATCTTAATTAAAGGAAGAAGAGGAAGGAATCGTGTAGGCGCCTTGCTTTTTATCTTCCACGAGGGCTAGGGAAGCTGAGGGAAGGTTCGGACAACAGGTCATCTTGTAGAACCGATTTTTATTTTCCTCTGTATTTTGTTGTACTGTACCCTATTCCTTGTTAACCGCCCTGAGTTTCCGTCTGGGAAAACCTGGCGGTATATAGATATAAATAAATAAACCCCGGCGGGCTGAGGCGAGGACGGGGTAAGGCGAGTGGTCCGTTGGCCGCCTGCCTGGTTGGCGGGGCAACGGGAGGGCCCTCGGCGCGCGCGTGCGCAGAAGGAGTGGCGGCCGTTGCCTGCGGCTCCTCTCTGGGCGAGAGAGAGTGGGGGGGAGGGAGCGCGCGGGGGGGGGATAAAAAACCATGTACAGATGGGGGGGCAGAAGCCGCGCGTGCGCAGAAGGAGCGGCGGCCGTTGCTGCAGCTGCTCTGGGCGAGAGAGAGTGGGTGAGGGAGGGAGCGCGCGGGGGATGGGGATGTGGGGGGGGGGAGGACAGGGAAAGCCGCGCGTGCGCAGAAGGAGCGGCGGCCGTTGCCTGCGGCTCCTCTCTGGGCGAGAGAGAGTGGGTGAGGGAGGGAGCGCGCGGGGTAGGACAGGGTAAAATTTTCCCCATGGAAGATAAGGTAGATAAAATTTCTAACTGGAGGGGATGTGGGGGGGGGCAGAAGCCGCGCGTGCGCAGAAGGAGCGGCGGCCGTTTAGCCTGCGGCTCCTCTCTGGGCGAGAGAGAGTGGGTGAGGGAGGGAGCGCGCGGGGGTGGGGATGTGGGGAAGGGGCAGAAGCCGCGCGTGCGCAGAAGGAGCGGCGGCAATTACTGCGGCTCCTCTCTGAGCGAGAGAGAGTGTGGGGGAGGAGGGAGGGGGTGTGTCGTCTGGAGCGCGCGGGGAGTGCGGATGTGTGTGTGGGGGGGGCAGAAGCCGCGCGTGCGCGGAAGGAGCGGCGGCCGTTACTGCGGCTCCTCTCTGAGCGAGAGAGAGTGGGGAAGGGAGGGAGCGCGCGGGGGTGGGGATGTGGGGGGGGCAGAAGCCGCGCGCGCGCAGAAGGAGCGGCGGCCGTTGCTGCAGCTGCTCTCAGGGCGTGTGGGGGGGGGGGCGGAAGGAGCGCGAGGGGCGCGCGCCTGCCTGGCAACGTGAGGGGAGGGGGGGGGGTTTCCGTCTGGGGGGGGGGCGGTAGGGGGGGAGGGAGGGGAGGGCCGAGCGCTGGGTTGTGCGTCGCGGCGCTACTGGCCGTCGTCGTGGCCGCCGTTGCCGTAACGTCCTGACGCTCCGCAGGGACCCGCAGGCAGGCTGGGCGGACGGAAAGACGGAAGGCGGGCGCGTGCGTACGTGCGTGCGTGCGTGCGGGACGCGATGAGGAGGAGGGAGGAGGAGGAGGAGGAGGGACGCAGCCCCTGCGGAAGGGGGTGGGGGTGGGGGAAATGCGGGGCTCTCTTACCTCAGCCGCTGCCGTCCCACGTCCGGGCTCAGGTTCCGCCGGAGCCGCCGGTGAGGGGAATATACGGTGTGTATGTGTGTGTTGTGAGGTGGAGGTGTGTGTGTGTGTGTGGGGGGGGGGGAAAATGTCTGCCTGGGCTGCCTGTGAGGAAAGCTCGGGCTCCGGAACACGCGCGGGCGGGCGCGCCACCTCAGAAGCTGTTGGCTTTTCCCCCCCCCTCTGCGCAGGCGCACTTCCACCCGGAGCCAGTCGGGCGGGTTGGGAGAACCTCCGCAGGACTTATTTGGCGGGGAGTTGGGAGCCAGGAAGGGGCTCGGCGCGCTTATTTTAATTTTTTTTAAACCCCCCTAGGTATGGGGGCGTGAGTGAGGGGTGATTTTCCCCCTCCTCCTTCCTTTTAAAGCGGGGCAATCAGTCCCGCCAGTGGGTTCCCCCACCCCCCCACTGCGGCTGCGCGGACTTGGGCGCTCGGGAGGCTTTTGTCGGGAGCGCGCGGGGGTAGGGGGTGCCCCTCCCTGCAAACGTCGGGAGCGCGCCTGTGAAGTTTTTCTTTTTCTTTCTTTTTTCCCCGGTCGTGGTGGTTCCCAAAGGGGGGGGGGAAATGAAAGATTATTGTTGTCTTCACAAAAGGTTGGGCGAAGTTTATTGATTGATTGATTTTGAACATTTTTACCCCTCCTTTCCTCCTTGGAAAAGGTGCCAAGGCGGCTTCTGCTCCTCCTGACGCAATCAAGGTTCGTTTAATAAACATTTTAATAAATGATGTTCGTGACCGTGGCTCATTAAACCGCCCTTTGTTTCATTGCGCGGTTCATCGCCAAATAAATATTTAATTTATAGTTATTTATTTATTTTATTTATATTTGTACTTGTTTGCTGGGCGGTGTACAACAAATCGCAGATAAACAGCTTTAGGTGCTTTGCCACAGATAAATACATTTACAGTGGTACCTTGTATAAAGGAATTAATTCGTTTCAGATGAATTTATGTTAAGCAAATTTTCCTTTATACAAATTTCCCACAGGAATGCATTGAAAACGGAGTAATCCCATTTTATGTTGTACGGATTCTCCCCATAGGCAATTATGTTAAGCAAATTCCCCCTATCTCCAGAATATTTTATGTTGTACAGATTTTATGTTATACAAACTGTTTGTTATACAAGGGTCCACTATACTTAGTTCGTGAAGTTGCAACACTCCTGCTTTTTGGTTTAGCTTTTGCTCAAGCAGAGGAATGCGGGGTAGTTGCTGTAAATCCACCCAGTATGTTTTTAAGGAATAAACACCGACCTTCTGCAATCAAGAAAATCTTTGCTTAGGGCCTGGTCGGGTTTAGGTTTTTTTTATATGCTTTAGAAATGGTCTCTGCTGTGTATTATTAAACGTGTGCAGATTTTTTTTGTGCATGTATGTTTGGGTTTTTTTTATTAGAACTCACAAAGTAAGACAAAACAAAACTAACAAGTATATATCTCAGTGAAAATAAAAGCTAGGATCCTGTTAGCAAAAAACTGCAGGAGTTTCTCTCCTGCTGCAGAGCATCTGATGCCTAAACTGATTATATGGATTCATCTCAGCACAGACAGCCTGCAAAGAAAGGGGAAGCTTCTTGCACAGTTAACTGTTTCCATGAGATAGCCGCCCCCCCCCCCCCCCCCGGAAATCAGGATGATGGCAAAGTATGTTGGACAGTGGCTAGTGTGGGTTGCCATTTGGGGGGGGGAGGTGTGGGCGGGCAAGGTGTCTCCTATACTGGATGAGCCAGAAGTGGGTAGGTGAAGGGTAGTGCAAGGGGAGGTGTGGAGAAGTACAAAACAGCAAATTATCACCCCTTCAGACCAATTCCCCCCCATACACATTGCACCTGGGGGGGTCTGTTCTCTGCAGGCCAGCCCTTGGGCTTAAGACCCACTGAACCCCTCCCTGCCTTTACCCACTGGTCAGCTGCTTCAAGGCCCCCTGGGCACACTCGGTGGAACCGGCAGTTGCCCTGATTCAGGCACTGGCCGTAGACCAGGGTGCTGCTCCCTGTGTTATCAGCAGCAGTGCCAAAGGCCCCGAGCCTCTGCCACCCCCACTGCTGTGGCCGGCTTTCCCAGATGGTGCCCCTTGGTCACAATCTCCTAAGTCGGAAGGGAAGGGAAAGGTGGAAGCGTGCCCAGGAGGCACCTGACACTGCCCAGGGTAGGAGAGCAGACTCTGCCCCTTTCAAAAATTGTACCCAGGGCGAGTCACCCCTGCGGCACCCCCCCCCCCGGTGCTATGCCATTGATGTGGGGTTCCATTTGTTACAGGCCTTACAAGCCAGACCATGTATAGAAGTCTGCAAGAAAAGTGTTCCTCAAGATTCATTGCCTTGTATTTCTTTGGATTTATTCAGTGACCAAAATCAGGGAGGTAGGATACATTTAATTAGTTTCAATTAAATATTAGTCTGTTTTAGCACTAATGGAATGTTAGAGTGGTTTGTAGAGGGGCCATTCTCTGGACTGCCACTATGTACTTCAACCATGACAGGTATAGGAGTTTGTTACAAACGATGGGAAAGCCAATGACCCTGAGCAGAAGAATTTGACAAGGAGGCCTGTGGAGGCTTGGGAAACAATATTGCCTCCAACCACACCTGGCTGTGGGCAACAGCAGTCTCGGTACCAACTGGAGGCCAAAGGCCCCGGGTGGAAAACTATGACTGTGATGGCAACCATTGTAGTTGTAGTAGAGTGAACGACAACAGAAGACTGCCATGTTGTGTCCTCCGAGTACATACATTGTGGCTTGACAGAGATTTTGATGGCGGCTAGGTATCTCCATTTTGAAAGATAAGTTGAGTGGGGTAGTGTTAGATGACATGACTGGCCATCAGCAGGAGGCGAGGGTTACTTCCAGTTAAATCTTAAGTTTGCTCTTATTTCCTCAAGCACAGGACTTAAAGTGAAGTAGGACTGTGTGTCCTCCAGGCGTTTTTCTAAAAATGCTCAGCTCTGCATCAGAGAAACCCCTGTTGTCTGGACAGAGAAACATTGTGCCTTAGAATGTTTTCATTTCTTCATAACCAACACCATCAGTTCAGTATGGGAAATCTGTTTTCCTGCAACAAGTTGGTTTTCATAGTTGGAACCAACCAACTCTTCACATCAACACTTGGAGGAGCTCGTCTACTGATGCCACAAAAGAGATTATTGAACCTTTGGCGAAATACTCCCATATTTACTACTGGATCCATACTACTATAAACATTGAGGATCAATCTTTGTTTAATCCTGTTCTCTGTCAAGCTCTATATATGTGATCCAAAACCCAATTTTCTATTCAAGCTCCCCCCCCCCCCGTAGTGTCTCGTAGTGCCAAATGGAGCTGTGTAAGGGAGTGGGGGCGGTGTATGACCCATGTTCCTTTGTTTGAAGAACGGGGATGTGACTTAAGAAGCAACTTTTATAACTGCCCGTCCTGCCTCTTACAATACTTATGCCCTATCTGCCACACCACCTACTGTAGCCATGGGATTTAAAAACATCTAATAGTGGTAAAGCACATCTTTTACCATGTCTGAACTTCTGGGACCTGCTTTGAAGAAGAGTTATGTAAACTCGAAAGCTTTGTTCCTTGTTTTTTTAATTTTTTAATAGTGGCCTATAAAGGTATTGCCCGTAACCTATTTTTGCAGTTGTGTTTTGTGATGGCCACACGGCTCAACTCCTTTTTGCTTTGATGATATGTACAGTGGTACCTTGTATAAAGGAATTAATTCGTTCCAAATGAAATTATGTTAAGCAAATTTTCCTTTATACAAATTCCCATAGGAATACATTGAAAATGAAGTAATCCCATTTTTATGTTGTACAGATTCATCCCATAGGCGATTATGTTAAACAAATTTCCCCTATCTCTGGAATTTTTTATGTTGTACAAATGTTATGTTATACAAGCTGTTTGTTATACAAGGGTCCACTGTGTTAGCTAAATTTGACTTTGCAAGGTGGATAGCTCAGTGAGTTGGGTATATCCATAGATTGATATTAGTGATACTATTAATAGTGGCTCCTGGGAAAAGGAGACTCTGATACCAATATGCTGTCATATTGGAAGGGAATCCCCACGTGAGTCCTATATCTGGCCAGGCAGCACATTATTGGCGTGTGAGAAGCGGGCCCCTTGTGGACCCATATTCTGATCAATGATTCGCGTTGGTTTACGGATGGCTGCACACAAGTGATCGAAGGACGTCCAGTGTGTCCTACTGCTGCTTGTAGGTCCATATCTAGCCAAATCTAAGGGTGTTGGATCCCTGCACCTTATTTTGTGGGGGTGAGTGGGGTAGAAAAGAAGGAGTCTACCAGTAAAGGCCCCACTCCACACACCCCTGACAGTCCTCTTTCTGCCAACTGGCTAGCCATTTGAGGGATTCAGAGGAAACCTGCTTGAAAGACTCCAGAAAGAGAAGATCAACATTATTAGATAATAATGAAAGTGAAGCGCTGTGGTTTCATACCAAGTTTATTTCTTCGTTTCCTCAGTAATCACTTCTTTTGCACAACAACAACTTCAAGTTGACAATGAAATGCATATGGGAAATTTAAAGGAATCAGATGAGGCTCTTCAGTAGTGTGAAAGGTCCATTCATGACACCATGACAGTTACTTCCCTGTCTGTTTGCAAAAGACAGTGGCCACACGCTCTGCATCCAAAGAAGTGAATCTTGTGCAAGGCCAACAACATTCAGCCAGACTACCGGGAGAGAACAGGAGGGCAATACCGGAGGGGAAACTGAAACATACTTAGGTTTGGACATCTTTACAGATGCTTTGAAAACATTCTGCAGGCTGTTTTTTTAACATATGAGGGAGGCACCTGTTAGAGAATTAATAGAACTTGGGTATACTGCTTCTCACCTAGGAACATTTAAAACACTCCCTCAGAAAGAACATACCTCTGTTATGTATATGAAAGAGCTACATTGCAACTCAGTCCCCACCAGATTTGCTCTGTATTTCATTTGGTTTTACAGTAATAGAACTTATTTCTGAGGATCAGGTCTTAATCACAGAAAGTTTAAATTGCACCTTCTCCATACATCTGCTGCCATGTGATCTCCTCCAATCTTGCGTCCTATCTTTGTATACATAATTGATCTCTCCAGTATTCAGTGGTCACCACTCTGTGTAAGGATAAGGAGCCTCAACATTGCTTGGCATTGGGCTTATTAGTGGTTTTGAATGGGAGTTCATTTGTACAGTAATGTCAGTAGCACCAGAGACAGCCATTCCTTTGCCTTCTACTTCCAAGAGATTCTGAGTGTGCCACATGCACTTCTTGAAGTGTAATTTACTGATTATATCTTCTTTGAATGCACGCAAGCACATAATCTCACTAGGTCCCTGTGATAGCTTGTGGAATGGAGCCAGCTATTTCTGGCAACTAAAGAAATACAGTACTGAGAACTAATGGAAGGGTATTAAAGGAGCATCGGGAAACATCCCTTATGCTATGGGTAAAACTTTGCGTAATGAACACTGGAGGTTTAAGTAGCTCACAATGTTCCCCTGCTTAGATTGCAGGCCACCTGTTGTTGGAAGAGGACATTTGGGGCACAGCCTTATGTTCTTAACTTTTGAAATGAAAGTGTCCAGTGTGCTTCTAATGCTGCAGCTAGGTCATTTTAGAATCTAGCTCTGGGGTTTTAGGGGGCTCCCTTTTGATTGCTTTAACTGCCAGCACATAATTGATGACACGTCGCACTCTACTACTACACTCTGCTTTGCAGCTACATACTATCCTTATGTTAGATAAAATGACCATAACAACACTTATACCAGCCTGAATTAAAATACAGCAATACGCGTATTCAGCATATTAAACAGTTGAACAGTTTTGCATTTAAAATTCATTTGTGTCATAGCACTATCATGACTACAGGATTTTTTTAAAAATTGCTTCTGTTGTCATGATTGCTTACACACATTTATTTGGGAACAAGAACCGTCTGGCTGTAAAACAGTGGTTCCCAACCTTCCTAATGCCGTGGCCCTTTAATACAGTTCCTCATGTGGTGGTGACCCCCTTGCCCTGCTTGGAAGAGGCCACCAGCCCCCTTGGGCAGGCTACTGCTGCAGGTACCATTGAGAACTTCCCTCTATAGGCACCCTCAGCCAATCGCAGCCTCCAGTGCCATTGACTGACATCCCCTCCAACCTACCAAGCTGTAACTCACTCTTCCCCCCCCCCTCCTCCTCCCCTCCTCCAGACCCAAGCTGTTTGTGCCTTTTTTCTTCACTGGCTCATGGTGACCCCTGGGAAATGGTCATTCGACCCCCCCCCCAAGTTGGGAACCACTGCTGTAAAAAAATGATAATATATATTTTAATTAAATACATAATAATGATAATGATCAGTATCTATAGCCATGTATGGTGAGTGTCTGGACTAGTGTCCCCAGATTTTGAACACTAGCTGGGCCACCATATGGATGAACAAAGACCACAAGCCCTTAGAGCTTGTCCCAGTCATAAATTTTGTTGTTGAAAGAAGCTAACCTACATCTCTTTAAGCAAGCTGGAATTGAGTGTTTGGACCGTGGTCGGAGATCCAGTGTGGTAGCCTGCTGCAGTCATTTGCTTGGAACTGGAAATAATAAAGGTTTGCAGCTAACTGAAAAAAATAAATCAGATTTGTCAGATCTCCATATGCAAATATGGCATATTTTGGCATCTAATATTGAAAATGTGCCCAGATTCCTTAGTATAGTTTATTCCTTTCCTTTTGTACCTAAAATAAACTAGATTTTCCCATCCTCCTGCCTTTAGTTTTTGTCTCTGCAACATGGGGTGGATAATATACCACAGGTCCAAAGCCTTCATGCAGATACCATTGGACCTTGGAGGGCAAGATCTACACCAATAATATTTTACTTTTAAAGAGGAAATTTGTTTCACTGAAATAAATGTCTACACTTTCCCATTAAAAAAATTACAGTTGGAAGGATGAGAGTCCAGGACAGCTTGGGGTGCCCTGGCATATGGCAGGTTTGTCTCCTATGGCCCCTATCAGAAATAAGACTATTTAATACTGTACTTGGATATGGAGAGAAGGTATCCTGGGGTCTGCAAATCAGATCCCTGGGTAAGTTCGGAAGTTCAGTCATGGCAACTGGATGTCCTTTCTTGAGAGATTGAAATGCCTGGATCTTTGAACATTCAGAGTTCAAATAAGAAGCTACTTGGATGAGCTGATCTCACTAGAAAAGAGGTCCTGTTGCCATGACTCAACTTCCAGATAACCTGTCACCTGGATGACAGAGAATCTTCACAGACATCCCCGGGTAAGGGCTGCTTGCAGACAATATGTTGTGCTTTGGTCACTCCTTGCTATACATAATTTGGCTCACAATATCCCCAAACAGAAATAATATAAACAGGATTTCAAAATATATTAAAAGCTAACACTTGAGTCTAGGCATGCATGAATGGAGAGGTGTTTCCAGTTTTGCCACAGGAAAAGAACAAAGATTATATCCTTGGGAACTGCGATGTAATGTTGCAATACAGAATGCAGATACTTTGTTCTAAACTCCTGTATTCATTTTATAATCCAAGCCTTTTGAGGCATCCCTAGAAGTATACTTGGGTCTTTACTGGACTGATTTTCCCCTCAAATGTTTTGTATAAGCTTTACAAACCTTGGGGTTACCTCAGACTTGCTTATATCTCCCTGTTGTGTGTCCCTGGTGCAGTTTTGGCTACATAAAGAACAGTACGCTGATAAATTAGTTTGGTATTCATATAGACTATTAGCTGGGAGCAGTGAAGCGGCAACAAAGGAGATGATACAGAAAGGAAATGGGTGGATCATGAAAAGGCCTAGTTACAACATAAACTAATTCATCCTCAATAGTGCTTTAGGAAACACATGAACCTAACCATGCATTTGTGAACCATAAGTAAGCCTTCTTTGTCCTTTATTAAATTAGGTGTTTGCCTGTTGATCTGCAGTCCCTCTCCAGATTTCTTTCTATCATGAGTACAATCTCCTTAAGCACACATTTTAAATTATTTAATTTAATTAATAAACTTATCCCGTGGTATTTTTTAAAAGCAGCTTTTGATATACCCACTGATGCTAGAGAAATCAATTCCCTGGTTTCTTCCATAAACCTGATCATACAGCTCCTGATACAGATGTAATTTCCTTCAGATACTGCTATTATGTTGGTAATGCACCGAATGAAAAAAAAACTCCCACCTGATAACATCAGCATCCCCTGAGTAAAGCTTTCCTTGGATAAACCTGATGATTTATGAAAACACAGAAAAACTTAAGGCAAAGAAAATAAAGATTCCATTCCTTATATATAGATGAGCACCATGGGTTGCCTAAGGAGTGATCCCAGTTAATAATTGGGTTGAAATGGAGCAGAATGTGTCCATAGAGGAGTCTGCCTCACCTACTACCTCTGCTTATGGTAGTTGTAATCTAGCAGTATACAGGGCGAGCAAAAGGCAGCTGCCCTGATGTAGTGAATCATGCAAATCAGCCTTGAGACTCAATCCTATACTTCGTTTCCTGGGATTAACTCTCCTTCCCCATCCCAATGTATAGGATCACAGTTTAAGGCTTCCAATATTTATTTGTCTGCTCAGAAAGTCAAATATTCAGTGAGGTGATGCCCCAGAATCAAGACTGGTTATGCATCATCATGCAATACATATGCTTTGGAGTATAGTATATGAATTCCAAAGATCCAGGGGGACCTCAGGTGACACAGTCACAGAAACGTCAAACTTGGCAACTACAGGGTGAGGAAGTAGGACCACCGTCAAACACTTGCCTTTGCCTTGTGTCCTGCTATAGAGAATCTGGCTGGATCATCTAGTCCAGGCATGTCCAAACTTCGGCCCTCCTGATGTTTTGGGCCACAACTCCCAGAATTCTAAGCTTAGATTGCCAATGGCAAAGGACCACTGGAGTTGCTGTCCAAAACATCTGGAGGACCGAAGTTTGGACATGCCTGATCTAGTCTTTAAGGTTGCTATTTCCCCCTTAGGGAAATTTCCACCACTCCACTATTTCCCTCCTGTCACTGTTAGATCAGGTGCTCTAAAATTTTTTCCCAACTGACCACTAAATTCATCCTTTCTTTTCTTCCTGGCTTTTACTGCTCCTCTTTGCTCCTCTCACTTTCTTCTTGCACACTATTCCAATAAGCAACACTGATGTTGTACAGGCACTTCGTTTTTGCTTTGGACCTCCTCTTGCTGTCCTCAGGGTGGTTTACCTGTGCAAGAGCTGTACCAGCCCGGTTGTAGGTGGTGCCCTACATGATCGAATGCTGTGTGATGCATTCAGGCACACAAATATAGACATGTTAGCCTAGCTTTTTAGTTTGTTCAATGAAATGCTGGTTTTCTGTATACAGAGACCAATTCTTTATGAGCATCATTCCAGCACTAGATCCAATAGTGGTACAACTCACTCACAAGTTTACCATCTCAGTGAAAACTAGGTCCTAAGACTTTCCACCTTAACCTTGCCCGTCTCTCTGGAAATGCTTCTGACACCTCACCCCACCCCCAAATTGATAACTACCAGGATGAATGCGGCTTTTGAGCCTGTACTCATGAGTATGGCATTTCTGGTTGTCGTTATTATAATCAAGATCAGTCATCATAATCATAGTACTAAAAACAGAATTTACAGCAAGTCAGATTTACACACCAAGCAAACACTCAGCACTACAGCAAGTAAGACATTATTAACACTTGGCAGGCATTTCCGCTGGTCCTGCCCAAAGGACGTGGGAACTGACAACTGCCACCACTTCTTATGCACAAACTCTATTTTTTTCCTTAAAATTTCCTTAAATAATTTTATTTAAACATTTTAAAACATTATTATCACTACTGCAACGGATGAGATGATTTTGTGTTATACACAGGTGCTGCTTCTCTAGGACAGATGCTATTTAGAAACAGATTCATTAGCTACATTCAATCCTGATTCCTCTTTCTTGGCCTCAAGCAAGCCCGCATCCTCACATCCCTGCCCGCTATTTCTATCAGTCCTAGTTTCCTTCTGAGTCTCCTAACAAAGGGCCTTTTTACACGACCCCTAAACTCCACCGCAAATGGCTCCCAGCTCCGGAGCTTAAAATTGTTTACCCACCAGCTCTGGAGTTTACTGAAAATTAAGTGCGACCACGCCCACCTAAGCAGGTCCCAGCGCACTTTTCTTGTACCTGCTCTCCAAGCGTGAAAAATCTTGATGCGGATGTGCCGGGCTCTCCTCGCTTCTTTTTGTTGTTGTTTTTTGTCTCCCGCCCCTTTAAGAGAAGGAACCAGGAAGTGACGGGCCCCCGGGAGGTAAGCCTTTATTCTTTTGTCCCTTTTTTCTCCCTCCCCTCACGGAGCCAGCAGCCAGGAAGTGCAGAGGGGTGGGGACGCACGAAGAGCGACAAACCCCTAAGATCTCTGGTCCGAATTTAAGTGACCAGCGGATCTTAGGGGTCGTGTAAAAGCGCCCAAACATAATTTATTGACTTAGGGGCTCCTTTCTTTGGATACAAAGCTTTCCACTGATGCCCTACTTGTCAGTGGGAGCCAGGATGTGTGCTAGGGAAGACACGATTCCAACTGATCCCCTGTCAGTTTTTGTCTTGACTGGGTCAGCTGTCTGTGTTTTCACCTGGAACTTTACCCATCCACTACTGTATATCCACTTGTTCTATATAACGCCTTAGAAAGTTTACCCACTTTCTTCCATCATTTCCTTGAACTTTCTTTTTAAGCACAGCATTCACTTCCTTGCCCTGTTGCCCAGCTAATTTTCATTGCTGAAAACAAACTACATTATTTCTCACTTGCATCTGGAAGGTTCACAGAGAACCTGTACTCTGATACACTTATTAACACCTTTCTATAAGTAGCACTCCAATACTGGAGAGTCTTTGCCTGCCCCACTTCTTGCCTGCACAGAAGAACCACACTGGCCAGAATCCTACTGGTATTTTGTGTCAAATGTTGGGCCACATTCCTGACTGCATGACTAAATTGTGCCCTGGCACCTAATCAGTTAGATGTAATCCGGTGCAGCAAGACAGAAAACTTGATATGAACACCAGTAGTTTTCTGGCCAATATAATTTACCAAGCCAAAGAAGTGATGTGGTTAAAGCTGGAAGGGAAACCATCCAGAAATTGGGTGTAGCTGAAACCATTGGTCTCTGCAGAATGGCACGGTGGACCTTTAAAACCCTAACCTTTATATCTGATAAGTTACACCTGGGATCTGGCCAGGGAGCCATTAACTAAGAATTATAGCTGCAAGAGAACATTTTTAAAAAAAACCAAATTGTGAGAAACAGAGCAGGAGACACCAATTAGAAACGAAAAGTTTACAAGGGCAGCAAAGATGCTGAGCCTAATATGTAGCCTACTTTATTTCCAGAGGGCCCCATGTCCATTTCTGGTACATCAACTGAGATGGCCGTGATCACTTCACTTTTCAACTAACCAGATTGAACATTTTGTGATATATTGTAATATTGGTGGTCGTGCTCTGACTATTTTCTCTCTGCAACGTATATCAGAAACAGTGCTGTTGAATTTGTAAATGATGCCCATTTTGTTTTAGAAAGGACCATGAATTGAGGATGTGCAATGCATTTACACTATACCTAAAAGCCAAGTATCAGTCAATTTAATTTGCATCCTTGATATAATAGAAAATGAACAGCATTGTAACATTATATGCTGCTCCTTATCTGTGCGCCAGTCTCTTTTCTTCTTACTGGGCACTGACAAGAAGGACTGGACTTGGTAAATTGCCCTTTTGGTTTATGGCTTGGCTTCTGTGAAATCCCATGCGCCAAGATGGGGGACGTCTGGAGGGCGCAGAGCTGTATGCCTCACCAAAGGAGACCTGACTGAGAAGACAAAAAGCAAACCATGAGTGCAGGGAAAGGAAAGCCGGGCACACATGGCAGGCAGGAGGTAAACCTTCCTGGATTCAGCAGGAGTTGCTTTCTCATAAACATCTACAGAGCTGGTCTGCATGCAAGCCAAACCATCTGGTTAAACTTCATCTGGCCGTCAGTTGTATCTGTGTCTAATTCCTCCAGGTTTTCAACCATCCGGTCGAATCGACGTCTGCTCAGCCACAGCAGCCCACATTGTTTTCACAACATAGGTCTGTGTCCAAAATGCTGGACAGTTTTTATTTATACAAAAAAACCTGGTGATTAGGGTAGGCTGAGAAACTACGTGCAAAGAGCCGTGAATGAACTCAGTGGTACAATGAGAAGCTGGCACTGCAGCTCTCTTACCGAAGTCAATATAAGGCCATTTCCCTGGAAGATGTGCACTTGAGTTCTTTAAGCTCAGTATTAAGGGTATCTGGGCTTAAATACCAAAACGTGCATTGCTAAGATGAGTGGGGAAAGGCAGACACCTCTTTGAAGGGGATTTCCTTTATATAAACACAGAAGCAGGAGCCAAGTGCTTTCCCCATCCCAGCTTCTGTTTAACTCAGTGAAGGTGGCAATTTAAATGTATATACTGCATGACGTTTCACCTCTATTTTAAAACGTGTTTGAAGTTCAGTCTTTGGAGATTCATGGCAAAGCCTTTTTCTTCCACCAAGAATGTGTGGATTGAGAAAAGGGGCCAAGCTTGAAAAAGTTACCTTTTTGGTCAGAAATCCCTAGAATCCTCCAGCCAAGATGATAATCAGCATTGAGCTGGGCAGTTGGGCAGGAATTCTGGAATTGTGCCCTAAAAAGCAAGTTTTCCAAACTCTGAATTTGGTGGTGTCTTTTGGCTGGGTGAGGGTTGGTTGGGTTTTTTTTTAAACCTCTTCAATTCTGTAGTCATTTTGAAGTGTTTTACAGTTATTAACTTGTGATTTCAGCCTGGTTTTATATTGTGAATAGAAAAATGGGCACTAATTGAAGTTAAGTAGTATTCTCAGTTAATAATTTCCCTGTTGGTTTATTGGACCAGGATGACATTATTGGCAGAGCCAGGTTTTGCCACTTAGCTTCTAAAGTTCAGCACTTATCCTGTCTCTTTTGACTTTCTCATTAGTTTAACAGACAGGTCTCTTAGAGTTGTTCTAAATTACTTTTGTTTTCTTACAATCATTCTTTTATTTCCTCCCCCCCCCCTTGTGACTCAGTGTTAAAATAATAAATATTGTTTGGCTGACACAGCAGATCAGAAAATGGATGTCATTTTGTCATTTAAACATGGATAATTTTGAAACATTAAGCATAAATTGGGTTAAACAGACTTTTCTGCTGCCCAGGATTTTATCTCAATGCTCCTGCCACTTACAATCCCTGAACCTCACACCCTACTACTTTGGTGGGTAATTCGCAATCAGATATCCCAGGGCCTTCTACCCTTGTTTCACTGCATCTGTATAAATCAATGCAATATACACACGTTCCAGTACAATTCTCTATTTATTTCTTTTAAGCAATTTCTTCCCTACATATTTGAAGCTATAACTATCAGTCCTTTGTTTTTATTTTTTAAAAAGTGACTCATAATCATGACTCAAACCCATCCCCTGAAATACCTCTGGCATGGTGCTGTTGACTCTCCTCACTGGCAGTGCTTAAGTAAAGCCTTCCAGGCTCTTGTGCAGGCATGCAATTCTTCCTGTGACCTGAGTGACCAAATTGAACTGGAGTCTCAAATGTCCAGATGCTTTTGTACAACATAAAAACAGGGTGTTGGCATCAAATCTAGCACTGTAAGAGCTGGAGGAGGCTCCAAGGGACATCTGGTGCAACTCCCTGCCCAAGCAAGGTGCCCCCCTAACTGTGAAGAGACATTCGTCCTAAAGTAAAAAGGTAACTCTATAGCTATGATGATGTCTAAGGCAAAACAGAGCAGCGAATCATGCTTGCTGTGCTTCTCTTTACTGTGGCCTACTTGCTAAAGTCTCTCACCCCCTAAGAAATCAGTCAATAGAAGATAAAAAACAAACTAAGCTGCAAAAGGCATTTGCCAGCCCAGTCCCTTAGCTTTCCAGTCCCTCCTCCAGATCCCGAGAAAGCAAGGGAGCTCTTTGGGCCCTTTACTGCGTGGCTCACCCAGATTTGCCATGGAAACTATGCTCAGTGCAATGACACAGCCATTGGGAGTTTGCACATGTGGATACAAGGCATTGGTTTGCAAACACACAGTTGTCCCCATTCTACTTTTCCATTGGACACTTGAAACAAACATAGTTGTATGCCTTAAAAAAGATGTGGTAGATGAAACCATCTTGGTTGCCTTCTCTTGGTCCAATTCCACATCACTACTTGGCGTGGGACAAATACTCAGGAGCAGCAGATAGATCTTAGAGAACAACGGCTGAATGTATCCTATTTATTGTCTTAATTCTTGTGCACTAGTTTAAGATTATTATTATTTTCTGAACAATAGCCCAAAGAGAAGCTGGTTTATGGATTATATTATTTAATGTGTGTGAAATTAATTGCTATTCTGCTGAGAGGTCCGTTTGAACCCTTCCACAAAGTAAGGATACAGAGAGGGGAGAGAGATGTAGCTTGCTATACGGGAAGGGAGAAAGAGGAGGGAAACAAAAAAATGGAGAAATCAGATGCTGCTTTGTTTAGATTAAAAAAAAAGTGTTGGGATTTGTTTGTTAGTTGTTAGGAAGCAGGTGCTAGTTGTGTAGAAAAGCCCTTTATCCAGAAATCTCTTCCCGTTGCTCCTTGTTTCTGCGCACCTCAGCTGCATGCAGTTCCTGAAAGAGATGGAAATGATATCGGTTGTGAACACTATTTAGAATGGAGATAGGTGAACAGATGGCCCGGGAGCTCTCTTTTGTGTTTATAACCATAAACACCGATCCCAGTTGGATCGGGCAATTCAAGATGCTTTGTCATTGATGGAAGAAGAAATGCAGCTCTTGCAGCACTTCAGCAATGAGCAGATTCATCTCACTACAGGCTGAATTAAATGTGCCAGACGCAGGGCTGGACCCATGACTGACTAGTCCATGGGTATGTTTGTGTGTGTGTGTTTTGTTTTTAAAGGACAGCTGCATCTGGGGGGGGGGTGGGAGTCATGGTCATGTGGCACGGAGGGGAAGAGAATTTAAGGCTTCTGCCATTTCCCTTTCCAAATCATCCCCTCCTAGAGAGTTGCTGATTCAGAACTAGGGTGTTTGGCCTTGTGTGCCAAAGAGGAGATCTAACCACAGATCTTTTGCTGGCTTCCGTGGCATTTTCAGCTGTGCACGGGGTGCTCAACATGTGCGGAAACTGCAGCAAAAATTAGACCTTGTTCTGTTCAACTTGTTAGACCTGAAAGTGGCTGTCAACTGACCCTAGTGCTCCAAAGACGCACCCTGCGAACTCAAGAGCTGACCTACATCAACCATTACGATGGACTGAGCTGAGCGTGGTGTTCGCCTCGCAAGTAACCTTGGGAATGTGCGACCGCGAGGTTGGGTCGGGGAGAGTTTCTGGCACTTGCCTTCTCACGAAGTCGCTCCCTCAAAGCAGCGAGGTGAGCTTCGCGGATCTCTTTGCTCAGCTCCATCTTGTAGTTGAGCTTCTCCTCAGCCAGCCGGCTGAAGTTGTTATTCTCCTCCAAGGCCTTGTGCAGCACCTCCCTCTCGTGCTCCCGCTTCTCTGCCAGCTGCTTCAGGACTTGGGCCTCCTGGCTCTACAATTGAACCCAACAAACCAGATCACCTGGTGAGTGGCCTCAAGGAACAAGGTGGCATCCTTTCCCCATGCTTGAGCTTGGGGAGTTCAGTTCATCACATCCTTGCACTCACCTTAAAGATGCAACAAAGTGTCTTGCACCGGTGCAGTGTCATCACTGGAGAGAAAACCCTTGATATTCTTTTACGCTATAGGATAGGTCTTCCAGTTTCCCTAAGGCAGTGGTTTTCAATCTGTGGGTCCCCAGATGTTAATGGACTGCAACTACCCAGAAGTCTTCTAGCTGAGCTGGCCAGGATTTCTAGAAATCGCAATCCAGGAACACCTGGGGACCCACAGGTTGAGAACCACTGCCCTATAGCATCTCTTCAGAGTAAAACATTGGCCTGATTTATAGCTCCGTGTTCGACACAAATCTTGAGCTTGTTAAACAGGATATCTGGAAAGTCCTATTATGAAGTCAGTCATAATTTCTAGTTTTCTGTGCCTCTCCTTCAGAAGCAGATTCATAGTTGATTTTCTTCGCTGGCAATTATTCTTTTTATTTAGCTGTTGTGAGTTTTTTGGGCTGTTTGGACATATTTTGGAAGTTTTGCTTCCTGACGTTTTACCAGTCTCTGTGGCCGGCATCCTCAGAGGGCAAGGAGCTCAAGGAACTAGGAGTTCTTTATGTGCTCCTAGTTCCCTGAACTTCTTGCCCTCTGAAGATGCCGGCCACAGAAACTGGTGAAATGTTAGGAAGAAAAACTTCCAAAACACAGCCAACAGCCTGAAAAACCCACAACCACTATTAGATCCCAGGCATGAAAGCCTTCAAAATGCATTCTATCTATCTATCTATCTATCTATCTATCTATCTATCTATCTATCTATCTATCTATCTATCTATCTATCTATCTATCTATCTATCTGTCTATCTGTCTATCTATCTATCTATCTATCTATCTGGCAACACAGCCACTCTGGAAGGTTTATATACCACCACATAGTGCTTAAAGCACTCTCTGGGTGGTTTACAATTTAATTATGCAGGCAACACATTGCCCATCACAGCAAACTGGGTACTCATTTTACTGACCTTGTAAGGATAGAAGGCTGAGTCAACCATGAGCCGGCTACTTGGGATTGAACCCCAGGTTGGGAGCACAGTTTTAGCTGCAGTACAGGCATTTAACTACGGCACCAGGAGGCCCGTGATAATAATAATAATAATAATAATAATAATAATAATAAATAATAATAATAAGAAGAAGAAGAAGAAGAAGAAGAAGAAGAAGAAGAAGAAGAAGAAGAAGACATTGTCGTTGTTAGGACCACTTCCTCAAGGACAGTGCCTGTAACCTGCATATGGTAATTAAAACTGTAAACCGACCAGAGACTACTTGAAGTGGCATGGGATGGTATATAATCAGAACACTTTGCTTTTTGCTTTTTGGAGAATGTTGGTAACTTTGACAATTTTGTCCTACTTTGCAAGGTTGGTGTGCAACCTCAAATTACACAACCAAGTTTATCTTCTGTCTTGGAAATTAAGACGGGTAGAAGATAGGGTCAGAAGAGTCCTACTGACACTCAGACATGCATCCTCCAGGGGGTTTTAAGGACCCTGGGAGAAAAGGGTGGTGTTTTGTGAGTGTGTCCGAGGGTCTTTGCCAAGTGGTTTCTGGAAGATGGAGTTGGCTCAAGGCAAGTCTCCTTACAATTCACACCCCTAGAAGATCACAAGTTGTGTGACAGAGGTGGGTAAAATGGCACATCTTATACAGTCATGTGATATAATAAGATTCCAGCCTGAATGTTACTGACAGAACATTATATGTGTGCGATTTTGACTGGCTATTCCTCCAGTGGTGTTGCCTTTTGCCTATATCCAACATTTTGGAAAACGGAATGGCAGTGTTTCAAATATTTTCCCAAAGTACCGTGTGATCTTAGTTCTTGCTTAGGTTCCTAAGCTCAGTTAAAAGAAGGCTGCGGACAAACGAGGGAGCCATTTCTTGGCCACCATGCGCTCCTTACCTTCCTCCTCTCTTCTGCAGCCTCCAGCCTCTTCTGCAGCTCCTCCAGGGAGAGATCCCTCTTCTTGGGGGGAGAAGAGAGGACCGGGCTCTCTGGAGACAAGTCAGAAGGTGACTTCAGAATCACTTCAAAGCTCTGTCCAGAAGCCCTCTTGTCCAGCTGCTTGACCTCCATATCTGCGCAGGGGGGAAAACAGTCACCAAAATAATTATGGAAGACAAAGGGCAGTGTCAGTTTTAATGAGAAGTATAGTTGTGTTGCGTTCATTGCTGCTGCATAACTGTAAACCCACTCCCCTGCTGATTTATGGAAAATATTCAAATCATTTTCCAAACTGCCTTCCCACTTTTACTCTCCTTTTTGTGCACAGAATGTTCTTTAGACACATTTAGAATTTGTGCAAGTGTAGATTTGTTCATAAGATCAAGCCTAGTCCCTGATACGCGGCTGTAAGTAACAGAATGCACGTTGGTGGTCTAATGTATCAACTCAGTGGTGCATCTCTGTGTTGCGCAATTCTCTTGGATGACCTCATGCTTCTTGGCCACAATTGAGCCCAATCTGCTGGTTGAAGAAATACCCCATTGAGGAAGGGCATAGACCTGATAGGTCTCTCTACCCTATTCGCTTCTTCACAAGGTGTTACGGACATTGTCTCAGTACTAACCAGCGGTAGAGCTGGAGAACGAAGATTCCAATACAGGAAAGAACGAGATTTCCTACGAACAAAATGCTGATGCTCAGTATGTTTTAAGATGTAGGACCTTTAGACAACTGTCTCAGTCTTCTCCAGGAATGGCTAGGACCATCTTGCAGATGTGAAATCATGGCCAAAATCTTGAATCCATGGATATTTGGTGAATCAACTCCTATGTAATTTCCATCAATTCAAATTAGTCTCTTCTAACTGTGATTGCCTTTAGCATAGGAAATCACAGTTATAATAGCCTTGTTGAAATCAATGGAATGCACAGAGCAGTTGACTCACTAAGTCCCCATGGATTCATTGGGCTCATTCTAGTATGGTTTACTACACTAAGCAACAGGATTTTGGCCAATAAATTGCTATCACTCTTACGGCTCCTTTAAAGATGTTTCCTTCCCCTGACCCATGTATTGCTACAGTGAAGCTATGCATTTGACACTTGAAACCCATAGAGCAGGGGTCCTCAAAGTTTTCAAACAGTGGGCCGGTCCACCACCACCCAGACACCACTGGGGGCCGGATCACAGTCCAAAAGCAGCTGCGGAGGCTGGCTTGCTCACAAAACAGGGGGTCATTGGGGGGGGTTGCAATTGGTCCCAGGGGCCAGATTCAGGAACTTGGGGGGGCGCATCCGGCCCTGGGGCCTTAGGTTGAGGACCCCTGCCATAGAGTGTGATAAGAGTGAAAAGGCAGTCATCAGTGGCACACAAAGACTGCGATCCTAAACATACCTTACTAAAATACAATTGAGTTCATTGGGATTTAAGCAGACTAATAACCAAATCACATGAAATTGTGTGTTCCTTAACTACTGCGTGATAATTTGAAAGTGAATGAAATAACTTTATTCAGTTATTTTATTTGTTGCTCCTCTTCCTTTTTTTCCACAGAAGAAAAACTAGAAAAACAAAATCAATATAAAAATGTAGATCCACATGGAAGGGGCTTAATGTCCCCACTCCATTTGCTAAGCTGTAGAATGGATGGCCACTAGTGGTAGAAACTGAAGGAAGGGATGGTGGCTGGATCAGGCAGAAACTTATGCTCTTGTAAAGTGATCACTGACCATTTCTGGTCAACTGAAAAAACTCTGAGTCAATTTGAAGCAGCATGTATGGTTTCATTCTGTGTTAGGCCATTAATACAGTATATGTAAGCCACCCTTTCCTGGTTCAATCATCAGACATGGATTTATGAACTTCTCCTGATCTGAGCCACCAAATGTGAAAGCATCACAAGCCAGTGGGAAAAAGAGAATAATCCCAGATGCTGAGAAAATAGTGCCTTATCTCAGAACCAATTTCTTATTCCAAACTCAACTGTAAACCTGGTTTTAACACAGGGTTCATAGAATCATAGAGTCATAGAGTTGGAAGAGACCTCAAGGGCCATCTAGTCCAACCCCCTGCCATGCAGGAACCCCCATCACAATATTTCCGACAGATGGCCATCCAGTCTCTGCTTAAAAACAAAGATCTTTTCAGGGGACATGAGATACCTTCTCTGGTGAGAAACTGGATTGTGTATTTCTAGGAGACAACAGTGGGCTTGAAAAAATTATTTTTCTGTGGGTCTTTGTTATACTTACCTCCATATTGGTAGATGGTGTTTGGGTGCGGCTGAGTGTGGAAGCAGGAACAGATCAGTGAAAGAAGGGACAACTCCTTCATTTTCTCTTTGTAAGCTGGAAAGACAGGACCAAAAACTAGAATAAGTTGAAAGGCCTAATGGTAATGGAATGATTCCCCCCCCCCAAAGGAGAATGGTCAAATGTTTCCCCCTCTCATCCCTGTGTTTTTCTATAAACCTTTTATTATTCTATAGACCTTTTATTTCTAACTCAGCAAAGGATTGGTTTGGTTTGGTTTAGTTTTGGGGTGTTGATATTTTTAACGTCTGAACCATAAAGCTAAGTTCCAAATATAGCTTTAATATAATAATAATCAGGTGCTGCCTAGTCAAATTTGACTTACGATGACCCTTTTTAAGTTTTTCAAGGCCAAGGATATTCAGAAGTAATTGACTATTCAGCAGCACCCTGGGACCGTGCAGCTTAACCAAAGCCACATAGGTTGGCTCTAATCACAGGAGGCACCGTTGGGAATTTTAACTCCATACTACTGGGGTATCAGAGTGCAATATAACTATAAATCCCAATTGCCAAATTTCCTCCCTTTCCCTATCTGACATCAAAAAAGACATCCAAACCATTCTTGTCCTGTTCTGACCATTTACAAATTCATGACAATATATCAAGTGCAACTTCCACTCAATGCAAATTTTTAATGCCATTAAGAGTGAAAAAGTGATCTAAACCTCCTGTGTGAAAAACAGGAAACACGACAGCTCTACGAGTTCCTCCACACAGCCATTGCAAGCTGGCATTCATCTTATTTATTAAGTCTACAGACAGCTGAGTGAAATCCAGGAAAACTATGAAGGGGGCCATCAAGTGTAATCAGAACAAATACAACATTGCACATTCGACATTGGCATGTGCAGCTAGAGGCAGTATCTTAACGACCAGTCCTAAAAAGCCGGGCTGAGCATCTCTTGCTGATTTCGTCCTTATTGGGTCTAGCTTTTTAAAGGCTCTGCCCAGCAATTTCATCCTCTCAGGTGTGCCTGCTTGCAAGTAAACGCCGAAACTGCCTTCCCTGTTACCCTAGCTTTTTGCCCCGTTTTCTTCAGAAGCCCCCTGCCCCATTCATCCGAAGGAAATTGGAAGCCAGCTGCTGTTGGCAGGCTAATGAGATGAGAAAAGTGGGAGGCGTGCACCCTCTGGCACAGGAGACCTAGTTGCGTTCCATCTTGGCGCCAGTGATCACAAGCAATTAGCTGCCTCCAGACAATGTACATCAACGGGGAAGGGAGGAGCCGGTCTTTGGCCTTCAGATGTGTCTCAGAGTCGGGAAGAAGCCACAGGGGAAGGAATTTTGAGGCGCTTCTGATTCTGCCTTGAACTCAGCGTGCAATTAAATGAAGTTGCAGCCGCATTTCCCAGCTGGAGTCATGTTTTTTTTGCCTCCAAGCAGCTCAGCGAAACTGGAAAAGCGAGAGAAAGCTTGTCTTTGCCCAGAGCTGCTTTTCTGGACCCACCTGCTCTTCCCTATTACCCACTGCTCTGCCATTTTTCTTCCTTTCCCCCAAAATATAAGGCTGAGTTCTCCTTAAGACACATCTGTTCTTGCTGAAAATGATTTTAGTTCGCTGCTAATTTCCCTTCTGATGAGCTCAAGGCTACAGATGAAGGAGCTGTCCTTTCAGCACTACATTGGCTATGTTAGCTCACAAGCCAGCCAGCCAATGGAGGATCTCACACTTGATACTAATAATTAAATAACTTGATTTTTGCATGTATTTTTTATTTTTTATTTTATTTATTGAATTTATATACCACCCATCTGGCAGTGAGGCCACTCTGGACAGTTGACAACAATTAGTGCAAAATAAACACAAATAATTCATACAATAAAATAAAAAATCATAAAAATACAATAAAAATAATTAAAATAGAATTAAAATGACATAAATAGCATATATGGTATTGGTGGGCAGATCAGTTAAAGTAGTGTTTTAATGGCTGAGCACTGGATTTATATTTGAGGGAATGCATGCTTGAATAACCAAGTTTTTAATAGTTTGCTTTTAAATGCATATTAATTTATTTGCTTATATTCTGCTCTTCTCCCAGGCCTGAGCATTAAGGTGCCTCATAGCCAAATTAAATGCTAATATAGAGAGAAATTACATATCTAAAATCCTAGAAAATGGAGTCAGAAGGGGCCTATATGACCACTGAGTACAACCCATTGATCAATGCAGGATGCCAAATCAAAGTTAGGCAGATAATCGTCTAACTTTCTGTTGAATGCCTGCAAGTGTTAGAGTGATCACAACCTCCTGAGGCAACTGGTTCTATTGTCATACTGCTCTAACAGTTAGGAAGTTTTTTTTCCTGACAGTCGACCAAAATCCAGCTTCCTTTGCTCAGATCATCACACTCTACCACTCATTCTTCATAGGCCTTGCTTCTCTGGGTTGCCACACCAAGGAAGGCAAAGAACACTGTCGCCAAAAACTGAAGATTCTTCATGGTGGCCCCTTCCTTATGGAGTGGGATGCCGGTAGAAGTATGTCAGGCCTCCTCCCTCCCATCTTTTAAGAGGTTGTTGAAGCCTGTCTTGTTTCAAGAGGCATTCAAATACATCCTCCCTTAAGTTAAATTTGTGTACCCTGCTTTGCCATCATTTGTGGTTATATTTATTGTCTTCCCTATTTAGAGGTTTGTTGTGTTTCTTACTGAAAGCAGCGCTTTGCACTAAGTCAGCAGTATACAAATGCACAAAATAAATAAATAAATTGAGCCCAGTATTATGTGCCCTGCACTCGAGAATGATTGAGAATAGATTCTTCCCCTCCTCTGTATGACAACCTTTTGAGTATTTGAAGAGTGCTTCTGATAGAACAAATAAAATGCATAATGCTAAAACATGACAAAATGGGCTACCACATTCAGGGACTATTGAATAAAAAAAATGTTTAAAAACACATTTAGAAAATACCATCACACATGTTTATTTTGCTTGTGCTTTTGGAATGCACTGGGCGCTTTTTCCATGCGTGAAGATTTTGGCTTATATCTGATACATCTTGCATGCCATGTTAACAAGACTAAGGGTCACTGACACAAACTACAGGAGGGTCCTAGAAATTTCCCAGGGTTAAGGCGGGAGTTCTTGGCTCTTCTATTTTGCATTTCAGCATCACAATTGTTTTCTTTCCTGTTGACATCAATGGGTGAAGAACAGTATGCAAATTGTAGGAATGCAACAGGCATTAAGAAACATCTAAAGACATGGCTATTTAAAAAGGCTTTCCCTGGGTATTAATATATGCTATTAATGATTCATTGTTTATGCATTTTATTTTATTTTTTGTTTCTAGTCCATCTTGTTCCTGTTTGATGCTTTGATATATATTATTTTATTGCTTATTATGCTTTTATTTATTGGATTTTTTTATCTATTCTATTGTTTGTTGGCTTGATATCTCTTCAACTTTGTAAACAGCCCAGAGTAGCCATGTAGCTAGATGGAGCGGTATATAAACTTAATAAATAAACAAATAAATAAAAATACAGTGGTACCCCAACGTAAGAGCAGTTCAACTTCAGAGCAATTCAACTTAAGAGCGGAAAACTGTTGGCGTTTTAAATGCCGCCTTACAAATTTTAGATATGGTCTGCTCTACTTACAATTTTTTTTTCATTTTTTAAATTTTTAACTTAGTTTTTCAATTTTTTAGATAGGTACCCCGACTTAAGAATAGTTTGACTTAAGAGCATGCATTCGGAATGGATTAAATTTGTAAGTCGAGGCACCACTGTAAATAAATAACACAAGACCTGATAAATCCCAAGGTTCTCCGGACCTGTGTCCAACACATGTTATCTACCTCTAAATCCTTCAAAAATACCATAAGTGTGATACATCCGCACTGGTGTTGCTTTCTGGGGCTGTTAGAGAGGGATGGATCCTACCCCACCGTTGAATCCCTTCTGTTGATGGAGGAACCTTCTACAAGAGTCTACTACTCATCAGCGCCCAACTGAGTCCTATGACTGGAGTCCAATGAATCCTCCATGTGAATAAGGTCCATTACATTTGAGTAATGTTATGTTGCTTGCCGTCAGGTCAGAACTGAGGGCGTTTATACACGACCCCTAAACTCCGGGGCAAATGGCTCCCAGCTCCGGAGCTTACAAATGTTTACCCACCAGCTCCGGAGTTAACAGGAAATTAAGTGCGACTCCGCCCACTTTAGCGCGTCCCAGCGCACCTTTCAGGTACCTGCTCTTTGGAGGTGAAAATTATTTGATCCGGTGTAACGATAGTGAGTGTGGGGCTCTCCTCGCTTCTGTTTGTTGTTTTTTGGCTCCCGCCCCTTTAAGAGCTACTTTTACAGAGACGAGAGGTAGAACGAGGTGAGCGGCATGCTTTTCTTTCTCTTTTCCTCCCTCCCCTCACGCAGCCAGCAGCCAGGAAGTGCGGAGGGGGTGGGGGCACAGGAAGAGCGACGAACCCCTAAGATCTCTGGTCCGAATTTAAGTGGCCAGCGGATCTTAGGTGTCGTGTAAAAAGGCCCTGATTTACAGGAATTCTAATAGGGCTTCCAAGGTAGGCACGATATTTAAGGAACAGTTTTACCCATTCCATCCCTTCCCTTCCTCCTGAGGTTCCGTGACCAAATGGGGATTCAAAGCCAGGTCTTCCCAGTTCTAGTCTGTCACTCTATCCACTACACCAGTGGTTCCCAACCTTTGGTAATCTAGGTATTGTTAGACTGTAGCTCCCAGAAACCCAAGCCAACAGATGTGGTGATGAAGGCTTCTGGAAACGGTAGTCCAAGAACACGTAGGTTACCCAAGATTGAGAACCAATGCAGAAACCAAGATCAGTATCCACATATGAATAAATTTGGTATTCATATAATTAAGCTGTGCGTTTTCCTGGGTTATCCGTAAGAAATAATAAAAATAAAACATAATCCCACCTTTGCTAGTTTTCCTTAGAATCTTCCTCGTCCCTTTAACACCTCTTTTAAATACCGTATAGAGAATTCCGTTATTGAACCACCTTGTTAATCGGCTTTAGCAGCGCAGATAAATACTTCCTACGGTGCATTAGCTTCGGAGAGGGGTTATTTGAAAATAGCTTTCACGTAAGGCCACTTCCAAACCCTTTGCCATCAATATGAATGAATCACAGTTTGATACTCTTTCAAAAAGGATTGACTCTCGGTTTATCCCAGGGATTGTTCCTGCAACAAGTTCTAGTAGGAGAGCCCAATCTTTTCCCAAGACCTTTTTGGCATTCTGTCCCTGCGTTAAAGAGTTTAGGCTGCAACGCTGCGCATGTTTGCCAAAAAGTAAATCCGATTAAAGTCAGTGGCTGAAATCCATAGGAAAATTGCCATGACAGGAAGCCCACTGCATCAATAGAACGTACAAAGGAATTGACTCACCAAATCCCCATTGATTTTAGCTGGCCTGCTGTGGTTTGTTACTTACTCTTGGATTTCAACCACTGTGACTGTTTCCAAGTAAAAATGTAAAATTGGGCTGCTAATGGCCCAAATCAAGGCATAAAAACTGAACATGATTCAAACTGTATTTAGATTGCTGATTAGAATTAGCCATAGGACTCTCTGGTTAGGATTAACTATAAGGCACAATACCTGTCTTCTTTCTTTTTAGTAGATACCTTTGTACACCTCCTGATCTGATACCAGTACAGGGCTGGCTACTTTGCCATGATAGTTATTTATTATTATTTGTTTGTTTGTTTCATGTATATACCGCACCATCTTCCTACTGGAACTCTAGGCGGTTTACAAAATAAAAACAACACAGAGGGAAACAGTATAATAAAAAAGAGGGGAAAATACCCTCGGCAAGATGGAACAGGACGTTAAAGGGGAAAAAATTAAATTACAGGTCGCCATAAACCTCCTTGAAAAGCAAGGTTTTCAAAGCTTTTTTGAAGGCGGGCAGGGACTGCGCAAGGCGCAGCTCACTTGGTAGATGGTTCCAAACACATGTTCTAAGTGATGCCATCCTGGCTTTCTAGCATCTTTCCCATAATCAGAGGCTGCCTGGCTAGCCACCATCAAGACAGTGGGACTGGTTCCTTATTTAAAAAAAATGTTTATTTACAGTATTTGATTTATATAAAGGTCGGTCACGACTGTAACGACACAACACACCCACAAAGGTTCCCACCGCACATGTGTGCGAGTCATGTCCGACTCTAGGGGCAGTGCTCATCTCCGTATTCAAGCCGAAGAGCCAGTGTTGTGCAAGGCCACGTGGCCGGCATGGCTGCAAGGAAACACTGTTTTATCTTCCCGCTTTTTTACGTCGGTACCACTTTATCTACTTGCATTTACATGCTTTCAAACTGCTAGGTTGGCAGGAGCTGGGGTTATCAGTGGGAGCTCGCTCCGCTGCATGGCACCCGGGATTCGAACTGCTGAGCTGCCGACTTTGCAGCCGACAGTTTTCGGAAGCCTTAGTCCACTGAGCCACCACACCCCTTGATTGATGTACCACCCCACTGATGGAAACACGACTCTGGGCAGTTTACACATTCAAACTCAGAACTTCACACAACCTCCCTAATTCTGCAACATACAAAGAAAAAACAAAAAAGTTGTTGTGCACACAAGATAACTCATATCCTTGGTCATGGAAGACACATGACGGAACCACACCTCTTATTTGTTTTGCTTGGAGATTTGAACAGAAGATGGAGCTAGTGCTGTTGGGAGTTGTAGTCCAAGTACACCTGGAGATTTATATGCTCCCTAAGCACATCCAATCTCGCTTGATTTTGGAAGCTAAGCAGGGTCAGCCCTGATTAGTACTTGGATGGGAGACCACCAGGGAATACCAGGTGCTGTAGGCGCCTGGAGTAGGAATTGGCAAACCACTCCAGTATTTCTGCCAAGAAAACTCCATTGACATGGGGTCACAAAGAGTCGGTCACGACTGTAATGACACAACACACACACAACCCTATTTCAGAAGAATTGTCTCACAGGCGCACTTATCAATAGGGACACAGGTTTTGAAAAGGCTGAGATACAATTTATTCACTCTAAAATAGACGTCAAAACTACAGTATTAGAATTGAAGATGCAGCTACGTCAGCCAAATTAGAGGCCAAGCACAGAGAAACAGTAGGACGGGGCTGGTACCACCAGACACAAACTCTAGAGCCACAAAACTAGCCCACCAGAGAAAATAAGAGATGCCTTGCTGAGTAACCATCTTGGTGCCTACCTGGAGCCATGCCACCCTGTCCTACAGCAGGAATGCCAGACCATATCTGCGTAGGCTAAAGGAAGCTTGGTGGTGAAGCTGATGAAGGGAGATGCAGGCCATTTAGGGGGGTTCCCATGGACCGTTAGTTCTTCACCCTGAACCTAAGAGCCAAGCCATGCTCAAACCATGACTGGAAAAGATTACAGGCCTTATAGATAAAAAAAAAATGATGAGTTGAGCCGTGTGACCAGAAAAAAAATTCAAAAGGAAATTAGGTGATACCTTTATTGGTCACTGTGTGTGTGTGTGTGTTGTGTCGTTACAGTCGTGACTGACTGTTCGTGACTCCATGCCCATGGAGGTGTCTTGGCAGGAATACTGGAGTGGTTTGCCAGTTCCTACTCCAGGCGCCTATAACACCTGGTATTCCCTGGTGGTCTCCCATCCAAGTACTAACCAGGGCCGACCCTGCTTAGCTTCTGAAATCAGGTGAGATCAGATGTGCTTAGGGCATCTAGGCAGCTCTTATTGGTCACTATCAAGACTGCATTTCTGGTAGAATGCTTTGATAAAGATAGCAAGTTGCTATTGAAAGCTTAGCTAACATATTTTGTTTTAGTAGTGTTTTATTGGTCACTACTAAAACAAAATATGTAAGCTAAGCTTTCAATAGCAACTTGCTCTCTTTATCAAAGCATTGTACCAGAAATGCAGTCTTGATAGAAGATGTTGTCTATCAGGCGCTGAGAATCTTTTTGGGGAGATGGAAAACACCACATGATGGTATCAGGAGGCAGGCTGGTGTTAAAGCAGCTTCAAAGTCCCAGATAACGGTTTAACACACAAACAAAGCAGGATAGTACTTGATCACCCCCTCCTCCTTCCCACCCTCAAGTCCCTGCTTGCCTTGAGGAAGGGGGGGGGAGAGAAGTACAAGGAACTCTAGCCCAACTAATGGCTGTTGATCATTGATATGAAATGTGTGGCCTGGTCCAATCCCTGGGGATTATATCACGCCCAGAGCCTTCACTTCAAAGGCAGGGCGAGCTGCCTCTATAGACATGGGGAACTGGATCGATCTAGGGCACCAGTTAGCAGCTGCCTTCTCCCTCAGTCTCTATAATCCTATAAAAGTAAAGGTAAACGTTCCCCCCGCACATGCGTGCTACTTGTGTCCAACTCTAGGGGTGGTGTTCATCTCCGTATTCAAGCTGAAGAACCAATGTTGTGCAAGTCCATGGCCACGTGGCCGGCATGGCTAAAGGCCACCCAGAGAAACTATAACAGATAACTTTGCAGTTCTGTTTTGTAAGCCCTGGGAACACCCTGTTCACACTGGTTCATGGCTTCATAGTTGGAAGATTAGGAATACTGGGGGGGGGGGGCAGCGAATGAATGATACTTCCCACAGGTGTATGTATGGGTAGTTTGCACATAAACCAGGTGGAGGACTCTCATGGTTCTTTAAACCACTAGAGGCTATGCTGCACAAGCTTATGTAGAATTTGTCAGCATTCTAGGGTAAAGTGTTTAACAGTCAATATTCTGTTGGGCTAATCATGAACGCAAAATCAATCCACTTCTAAAGCATTTACAGGGTTATCAACCAGAAAGTCATTACCACAGACAGGACATTGGAAAAACAGGGAAGAGGAACATGCGCCTATGACTAGTGACCCAGGGGAGGTGGAAAAATGTACAATGGATAAGAGGAACAGTTTCCAAACTCTATAGTAGCATGCTCCCTTTTTTAATCTTTGCCTTTCTTTGCTGTTCCCTTTAATAATAAAACTTCCAATCATAAATTAAAATTAGAAGTTTACACAGAAGCATAATAAAATGATTTAAATTAAGGATAAGCAATTTTTCCCTCTAGAAACCAAGCCTTAGCAACAAGATCCAGCAGAGAATTTTTGAAAAAGTTGCTTCAGAGTCTCTCTGATCTTATAAAATCAAGGTAGAGCAATGAACAGCTATGCCAGCTGTGTGATGATCCTGGATCGTTACTTGAAAAGAGATTTAATCAAAGAAGTTTCAGTGGAGAAGTTATCTAGGGTTCACTTTGGCCCTTTGTACACGACCCCTAAACTCCGCCGCAAATGGCTCCCAGCTCCGGAGCTTAAAATTGTTTCCCCACCAGCTCCGGAGTTTACAGATAATTAAGTGCGACCACGCCCAACTAAGCGCGTCCCAGCGCACTTTTCAAGTACCTGCTCTCTGGAGGTGAAAATTCCTGATGCGGATATAACGTAGTGACTCCCCGGCTTTCCTTGCTTCTTTTTGTTCTTTTTTTGCCCCCCCCCGCCCCTTTAAGAGATCTGAATGCAGTGCCGGGAGGGCAGAATGGAGGTGAGCGGCATTCTTTTCTTCCTTTTTTTCTCCCTCCCCTCACGCAGCCAGGAGTGCGGAGGGGGTGGGAACGCAGGAACAGCGACAAACCCCTAAGATCTCTGGTCCGAATTTAAGTGGCCAGCGGATCTTAGGGGTCGTGTGAAAAGGCCCTTTCTCTTCGGACTGTTGAACATAGTAAAGCCCACCTAGGAAGCATATCTGACCTTGCTACGGATTCCCTCAATAAACTGCAGACATTTTGCTTCACCAAGAAATGAGTGAAGAAAACCAGCCACAAACAGCTGGCTCAAAACAACTACTACTATTACTACTATTACTACTACTACTACCACCACCACCACCAGAAAGGTCATAGATATTCTTCCCACTGCTGAAGAAGCATCTGAGCACAGTGACAGCATAAGATAATGTATGGTCAAGCTCCTGAGGTAACACACTGCAGCCATTCATAGAGCCACCACTATTGCAAGAGTGAAAAGTTCTTTCAGGGGAATTGCCAGAAGCCAAAATGGAGGAGTTCAACTAAAATATGTCCTCCATATATTTAAATAAAACCTGCTGGTGAATGTGCAGATTGCTGAGAGCTCTTATGCAGTTGTCTGCCTCGGTGTGTATTTCCTCCATATGTGGCACTGCTGGGTAGGTTACAGATAGAGATGGGCACGACTTGAAAAAAAAATTTTTTCGAGTTGTCGTTAGTCGGGCCGGTTCCGTTTTGGGTCGTTTCCGTTTTTCGCGAAAATTCGCAAAAATTAGTTGGTTCGTTTTTTCATTTTCGTTAGTACTGGTTTTTTGGGGGGGTAGCGGGCTCCTGGAGGCACCTCTGTGGGGTGGGTGCCTCCTCTGGCCCGCTATAAAGGAAAAGCGGGCTCCTGGAGGCACCCGTGGGTGCCTCCTATCCTCACCCACTAGGAAGGGGAAGCAGGCTCCAAGAGACCCCTCAACATGGGGGTCTGCCCTCCTCACCTGCTGCTGCAAAATGGCATGCATAGCCATATGGATATGCATACCAGTTGCAGACAGTGAGACCAGTGAGTGAACCCAGAGCCATAGGGTGCTGCCTAAGGCTCTCGCACCGCCATGTCTCACAAAGAAGGGAATTGTACTTGCGTGTAGTGCAATGCAAGTAGATCTGGCTTAGGGTTAAGGTGGGTTAGTGCAAGGGCTAGGGTTAGGCTAGTGACGGGTAAGGTTACGGTGGGCTAGTGGGTTGCACCTCTGGGTGCCTCTCTGACCCACTAAGAAGACAGTCTGTGACGTATGGGTAAGGAGTCAAGGATTAGGGTTAGGGTTAGGGGGCTAGGGCAGGTTTTAGGGGGCTTTTTGGCACATCCCAGAAGTCTCCATGGCCAAGTGGCCATGCGATTGGTGGGATGGCTCCAAAAATTTGCATGGTCATCCACTCCCACATGGCTGGCCACTTGGCCAGCCCATCATTGTGCAGGTGTAAAAAAAAAATCAATGGAGGACAGAGGAGGAGAGGAGAGACATTTTGTTGCAAGAAAAAACCCACTGCTACTGTGAAAAATCTGGCAGTTTATACATTTTCCCGTGTTTCTGTTGTGCTTGTGTGTTTTTGGACCACGATTTCAAAAACAATATTGCGTTCGCCGCCCCATTTTGGATCCCCCGCCCGCACCGCATGGCATGGCGAGTCCGGCTGCCCAGGACGGGGGGAGGCGGGACCCCCCCTCCAGAAACCACCCCTCCGGTAGGTGCCCTGCGCCCTTAGTCAAGCAGGCATTTTTCCGCCTGCTTTTTTGGCCCGGGAATGGGTGGGGGGAGAGTTTAAAAGTTTTTTCCTGTGCCGTCCGTGCCGCTTGCTTGCGCTTTAATTGCGGGCGGCTGGCGGCGAGACTGGGCTTTTTGCTGGCTGCGAGCCTGCGGCGAGTCCCACCAGAGCAGCCCAGGACGGGGGATGGGGGGGGGGGAGGCCAGGGACCTCCAGAAACAACCCCTCTGGTAGGTGCCCTGAGGCACGGCAGGCATTTTTCTGCCTGCTTTTTGGCCGGGAACCGGTTTTTTTTAACTTTTAAAAACTTTTTCTGTGCCGCGTGGCATCGCGCGATAGCGCGATGCAAGGAACGAGCACGACGAATCAGACCAAAATTGTTCGTTCGTCGGTTCGAGCTCGAATTCTGGCAGAGTAATTCCCGTTACCGTTTCCGTAGAGTAACGGAACCGAGTAACGGAAACGGAAACGGGAATACCGCTAAGTCGTGCCCATCTCTAGTTACAGATTTGATGGCGGCCACCATATTGGCCCATCTTCTTTTCTACACTGAAGAAGGGAAGAAGCTTCCTGTTTGTATGTAGGCTCCATACAGTGGCAAAGAATGGATACTTTCCCATGTTTTTTGCTCTTGCAAGCAGGAGTCTCTTCTCTATGGATACGGTGCTGCTCATGCAATCAAATCAACAATGGATTGGCAAGACTAGTTTCATCCTACAAGTGATATTTATGGATTACTGAACTAGAGAAAGAGGCCAAAGGGGCACACTTGATTTGGTTCATTTCACCACCATCAGCCTCCAAGTGATCTTGGCCCCATGATTTTCCTCCTCTACATTCCTTTTTTAAAATCTGCTTCCCTTCCTGCTAGTTATTATTTAAGAGCCAAGTAGCTACCTGTGTGTGGTTTGTAGACGGACTGTTATGCATGTTTCTTTGACTGGATTGTAGTACTACTTGTGTTTTCCAGTTTTGTGTTTTTCATTTCTCAGAATGGCATTGCACACACTTACACACTTCTTGTTCTTATCTTTTATACTGCCTTTTAAGGATTTAAGATGCCTCTTTATACTCATTACTCTTAGCTTTAATTAGAGTCTTTTAATGACGTTAACCACTGTTGTACGCTCATCCCCCCCAACTCTAAATATTTTCTTTCAATGTTATAAGGCACACTATGGGTACTTTCCAAGGTGAAAGGTGGGGCAAAAATATTTAGAATAATAAAGCCTAGAATAAAAAGCATTAGGAACAAACATTACAACAACCAATACATAAGGGTTGGCCTATTGAGTGCCTCCATCAATTAAATGAAATAGAGAAAATGCACACCACTTCTGTGTGATGGAATAAATAGCTTTATTTGTGGTTATTAATTGGTGCAGAAAATAAAGCCAAGAGAAGCTGTTCTTAACACCCTTGTCTTTGGGCAGGGGGTTCACCTCACTGCATAATGTTGCTTCCATGGCCATGATTCACAGACACTCTCAGCCCTAGGACAAAGACTCACAACAAAACATGCCAATTTAAATTTTCTATATGATCTTAGATGCATCCAGGGGCTCCTCGTCTAGTTCAGGCAAAGTAAAGGTCCCTGGTCAATGAAATGCTTATCCCTGAACACCCAGCAGGGTGAAGACTTCAACACAGGCGGTCTGATAACTGATTAGAACTCTCCTTGCCTGTCTATTTTCTGATCTATGCTAACAGCAAAACTATAACCCTTTCATGTCCATGACAGACTGTGACATGGTGTTGGTGAATATTTCATATATCCTTGTTTTCCTTCACATGAGTTCTGGCCATTGAATCATTAGTGACCTGAAAGGATATCATTCCAGTTTTGCATTTCAAATGTAAACCAACAAACAGGTTGATTTTCCTCATGCTTAGAAATGTAAAATTTTGAGAAATTATGAAGCCAAGGGAAAACAACTTTGGAGAAAACCAGGAACATGGAGTGGGTGGGAGGTCATTTTGTTTCCAAACGTTTCTGGAAATTTTACATCTCTACTCCTTCTATTTGTAATTTTTCTAAAAAGAGCAAGGCATTAAAAAGGCATAAATACGCCATATGCTTCAGCTGACATAAAAAGATCTAAAACCAATAATACTATGATGTAGTGCAGGGATAGTTTTCTGCCATTGTTTTCTGTTCAATAATTTCTGGCAGCAAAATTGCCTGGTTGTAAATTGTAAATAAGGGGTCATTAATTTGGGGGCCACTAGATGTTTTACACTTCAACTGCCAGAAGCCCTGGTAGAATGGGCAAAAGGTAAGGGATTATGGGGATTGTAGTACATAACATTTTGAAGGCTAAATGTTGAAAACCCCATTATAGCTACAGTATTTTACCTGCAGTACATTTAGATTAACCCTGACCAGGGCAGACATGTAATATGGTCACATGACAACTTTTAAGAGGCCAGCTCTAGTGCAGGAGAAGGCTGCCACCACTGAATTGGAAATCAGAAATCTGAACACTTCTTCCTACAGCTTTTTCCGCCAGAACCTCATGTACATTAAAGCAATGTGCAGGGACCTCGTTTAGGGCCAGAAGGTATATCCGTATATAAAGAAATCTATTCTTTCCCTCAAAACGGATCAGTCTCTAACCACTGCTGCAGAAGTGGCATTAATGTGCAGCAACACATTAGCAATTCCCTTCAGGAGTGGAAAACTAATTTGCTGCACCCCATACCGCTTGGGTCAAAGGCAGAGACAAGCCCACTTCCAGAAACATTATATAGACTTATAGACAAGCACACGGATTATCATCCAGTAATTGCAGTGCATTTCTGAGAAGGCCTTTTGCCTATCAAGAAGCGTTCAAAATCAAGAAATCCCCGGAGACCCTCTGAGGAGTGACATCCACTGTATGTATACGCTAAAGGCTCATGCATACTAACCAGTATGTCAAGTGCTGCTCCCCATCCCCTATAGAAGCATAGTCGCAGGAGGGAGCTGAAGATAGGGAAGGAACTCGTCAGAAAGAAAGAAAATGGAATAACCTTTCAGTCAATCAGTGTGCCTATTCCCCCAGATGAGCTTCAGTTCTTACAGGGCAGGCAAATGCAGGCAGTACTTGTCTTTCCTTTAAAACCATTGGTCAACAAGATTGAGACGATGCCTTCTCCTTGCATTTGGAAACACCAACAATGGAAAGAGGTGACAGAGCTGGGAAGGATTTGGGGTGGCATTTTGGACTGATCAGGGTACCATTATTATGTGTGCTTCTCCTTTGATTCTGGAAAGAAGAGGCATAGGAGTCCCTCCTGTCCAACCTGATGAGGTTAATAGCCAACAACTCTGCCTTGAAGGTCACGAACAAAGAAAGAGGCAGCCCAGAAATTGCAGCGCGGGACACTATAGAATCGACAAGGCATTAAAATGGTTTGGATGGGAGTGGGGCACAGAAGAAAGGGGATGGAGTAGGGTATTTTTGAGAAATTAAGAAAACTAACAATAGAGCTGTTGTTTTATACAGTAATGGAACAAACTGTAGCTAGCCATGAAGTACAAAGAAGTACAGTGGTACCCCTACTTACGAGTGGCTCAACTTACGAGCAATTCAACTTTAAGAGTAGAAAACTGTTGGCATTTTAACTGCTGCCTCACAAATTTTAGATGCGATCTGCTCTACTTGATTTTTTTTTTATTTTATTTTTATTCTTTACATATAGCTGCTCTTCTTACGAGTTGTTTGACTTACGAGCATGCATTCGGAACGGATTACGCTCGTAAGTAGAGGTACCACTGTACTTGAAAAGCAAAAGCAAAGCAAAAAAAGTGTTCTGCTTCTATACCGCCCCATATACCACTTCAAGTAGTCTCTGGGCAGTTTACAGTTTAATTACAGTATGCAGGCTACACATTGCCCCCCACCCCCAGCAAGCTGGGTACTCATTTTACTGACCTCGGAAGGATGGAAGGCTGAATCAACCATGAGCCTGCTACCTGGGATTGAACCCCATGTCGTGAGCGCAGTTTTGTCTGCAGTACAGGCAATTAACCACTGCACCATGGGGCTCCTACAGTAGATCAGCAATGAATGGGCTTATGTGGTCCCTACCTGAGTCCTGACCACTGAATTTTCTGCCATTGCTCAATTCACAGTGGCAAATTGCTACTATTTATTTATTTTATTTTATTTATTATTGGATTTATACCCCGCCCATCTTCCCAAGGGAACTCTGCGCGGCTTACAAAAGGCTGATCAAATCAGCAGAAAATCATAAACAAACAGACAAATGAACAAATAAAACAACAATAAGATAAAAACACTGGCACCCTTGTGAAAAAACACATATGGCTCAAGTAAGGAATGGAAGGGTTGTTATTTGCATTCTTTGCTGTACATTAAGTTGTATGATAATACAACTAGGAATGAAAAGTGCAAGTTGTTAATTAGTGGCAATTTGCTGCCGTAGTTTATGCGGTTACATTTATGCCTGGGTAAAGTCAAAACTGATTTCTGCTAAATATCTCTTGATCAGTGGCATCGGGACATGTCCAGTGAGAAGTAAGCTTTTTGCATGTGTGTGTGTGTGTGTGTGTGTGTGTGTGTGTGTGTGTGTGTGTGTGTGCTTTCCTTGTAGAAGACCAGTACGTTATTCTCTGCAATATACAGTTAAACGATCACTACTAATATGATTGAATTATGGAGCACGTAGCTTTCTCACCTCATATGACAGGTTGTGCCTGTGAAAAATATCTTTTTTCTGCACAACTCTAAGGGTATAGGAATACTCTGAGTGTGTGTGTGAGAGAAGGAGACAGACACGAAAGAGATGCTATGGTGCTTTGATTTTATAGAGTTAGGTACACTGGGATTTATACAGAGCCAAACTGATAAAGGACTGATCAGGTAGTCTAGTCTACCAGGAAAGACCAAGAATTAGAAGACGGCATGGGAGAACCCAAACAGAACTGGGCTCAGGGAGCTGGACAGCTGAAGAAGTAAGTATATCTGCTATGGGATTCTGGAGACTTCCCAAGCAATCCAGCACATTTCTGGAAGTACAGTGGTACCTTGTACAAAGGAATTAATTCGTTCCAAATGAAATTATGTTAAGCAAATTTTCCTTTATACAAATTCCCATGGGAATGCATTGAAAATAGAGTGATCCCATTTTTATGTTGTACGGATTCTCCCCATAGGCAATTATGTTAAGCAAATTTCCCCTCTCTCCGGAAGTTTTAATGTTGTACAAATTGTATGTTATACAAGCTGTTTGTTATACAAGGGTCCACTGTATATATAGGAACTGCAAGCTAATTACAGAGAAGACCAGAGCCCCCACACAAATCTGTGCAGGATCATGCATTGTTAACTTAGATCAGTGGTTCTCAACCTGTGGGTCCATAGAAGTTCCTGGACTGCAACTCCCAGAAGTCTTCATCACTAGCTGAGCTGGCCAGGATTTCTGGGAGTTGCAGTCCAGGAACATCTGGGGACCCACAGGTTGAGAACCACTGACTTAGGGCGTTTATACACGACCCCTAAACTCCGGGGCAAATAGCTCCCAGCTCCCGAGATTAAAAATGTTTACCCACCAGCTCCGGAGTTAACAGGAAATTAAGTGCGACCCCGCCCACTTTAGCACGTCCCAGCGCAGCTTTCAGGTACCTGCTTTTTGGATGTGAAAAATATTTGATCCGGTGTAAGGACAGTGAGTGCGGGGCTCTCCTGGCTTCTGTTTGTTGTTTTTGTGCCCCCCGCCCCTTTAAGAGATCTGAATGCTGCCGGGAACAGAACGGAGGTAAGCCGGCATTCTTTTCTTTCTTTTTTCTCCCTCCCTCACGCAGCCAGCAACCAGGAAGTGCAGAGGGGGGTGGGGACAGAGGAAGAGCGACGAACCCCTAAGATATCTGGTCCGAATTTAAGTGGCCAGTGGATCTTAGGGGTCGTGTAAAAAGGCCCTTAGATGATGCCAAAGAGTTCTATGTAGAACAGACAAGTCTCCAGCTGTGACAAACAGTGGGTTGAACATAAAACCGCCTTCTTTGCAACCAGCTGGACACACATTCCTGAGATTGCCAGCAGATTTCCTTTCTAAAAAAGATACAGCTTGTGGTTTATACACATGCCAGTAGGTCTCTCAGTTAATATAAATGCAAACATCTCTCCTCCTGTCTGGCAGTGTATGGATTCAGAGGATTGTTTGTTTTTGAGCCTGACTGAGGGCAGCATCTCATTTAAGAAGATGAAGAGCTGGCTGGAAAAGTTATTGGATGTCTAGGTCCAATGTCTCTTCACACACTTCCTTTCTGAAAACAGGAGGTTTGGAATCATGAATGGCCAATGTAACACCTGGAACACAGCCTTGGTCCTTGCCGCCCTCTAACCAACCATCCTTGGCAGTCTCCATGCTCTTCCAAAGACAGTAAGTTCCCTGGCAGATGGCTGGCAAGTACTTGACAAATACGAATAAGGGGCTCGAAGTAATTTGACTGAAATCCTACCTGCTATTGCAACAGTAATGCCAGGATGAACTGTCAGACCTAAGTGAAACCTGGGATGAAACCTGGGCATGAACCCTTTGGTGCGTTCACATGGATAGCCAGGAAGTGAAACCTATTGTCAGATATTTCAGGAGAAATGTAGGAACCCAGTTACGACATGTCCCCTGTGGCTTTTCTATTCTTAATACAGTGGACCCTCGTATAACAAATGGTTTGTATATCATAAAATCTGTACAACATAAAAGATTCCGGAGATAGAGGAAATCTGCTTAACAGAATCGCCTATGGGGCGAATCCATCCAACATAAAAATGGTCGCGATTAGGGATTACTCTGTTTTCAATGCATTCCTATGGGAAATTTGTGTAAAGGAAAATTTGCTTAACATAATTTCCTTTGGAAGGAATTAATTCCTTTATACAAGGTACCACTGTATTCTAAATATAAACTGAGAACTACATTATATGGGATAATATGCAGTTATCCCATAAGCTGCCTCTACAGTGAGGCAGGTGGGGTAAAAATCAAATAAATAAATAAATAAATATGTGTACTCCATTTATTTGCTATTTTATCCATCAGCTGTTTTAAAATGTATAGTTGAGAAGATATAAAACCATCCTTCCCCTTCCTTTTCAACTTCCTGAAAGTTTTCCATTCTACACAACATTGGTAGCCATTTACGGGAACCAGGAAAGGCTCCTCCTATCACAGAGGGCATGTGTCTGGGAACAATCCTTTTCCTCCTCTGGACACCACACGTCACTGCCATCTTCAGTATGTCCAAGTGTCCAGTACTGATATGCATGGGTACTCTTCCTGCGTTTCTCAGACAACTACTCACTCTGTGTACAGCCAGAATGCCTGGTGGCTTTGTAAAGAGCCAAATGTACAGTCTGCCCTATGGATGGGCTGGCCAGAAGAATAAAAGAGTCCACCGCAGAAGAAAAGTACCAGAGCGGCCTGCAATACACCACTATGTTGTAATAATCCTCAGGCAAGGTCACAGCTATGCATTTATCCAAATACTGAAGGGGATGGAATGGGCAAATTATTTAGGGAGGCGGCTTTGTGTGGCCCACTTGGAAAGAATATTCAGGAAGGTGTAGCTTAGCTATGCAGGACCGTCCACGATTGCGTGCAATCCTGCTGCCTGGGCAGAATCTTTTGGTACATCTCAGCCACCACTGCAGCTCAGCCTGCACTGAGCATGTGCTGTTATTTCTCTTGCTAGTTAAGTGGAAACAATACAGGCAAGCAAGAGGAACAGAGAACATGCTAATTTTTTCAGATGCATTTTAGTTGTAAGACTGAAAATTAGACTGACACACATAGACATGGATATACAGGAAGATCCTTCTAGCTGCTTTCTATCCTCCTTCCCCCACCCCCCACCCCCAGATGCATCTTGCTTTTTAGAAACAAGAGTGAAGGAATATGGAGGTAGAAAGGGGTGGCTCATTGAGAAATAGGCATTTATTCATTGGGGATAAAAATATATGCCCCCTCAGCTTTGTGGTCTGTAAGCTTACAGGAAGGGACAGCTAGCTGTCTCAAGAGGACTTCATTCGAGATGGCCCTCTTTTGTCTTCCTCGCTCTCTCTCCTTATTTCCGTCATATTCTTGTCCCCTTGCCATCAATGATCTTTGAAACTAGTCCTATGCCAAATGTTATCCAATTGGAAAGCAAAAACGATTCAAGAAAATGACCTCTGAGGAAGGCAACACAGCTTTAAAGGTCCGGTCATATTGTCAGGAAATTGAAATTTATTGTCAGTGGGGTGGGGTGGGGGGGGGGTGAAAAGGAGAAAGTACCATATTGCTTCCGAGCACCATATGGGGAAAGCACCTGGTACCCAGACGTATCCCTCCCTCCCTCCCCCACTTCACAGCAGGGTCTTTCAGCCGTTGCCTCCAAAGCCAAAAAGCCTGACCAACCCTCCTATTTCCATTTCTATATTTTAGATGAGAAATGACTCAAAAGAGGATTGGGGTCACATATTTCTGGGCTGGGGGGCGGGGGCTGTTCCTCAGCCTTGCCATTATATTTGCTGTTCTTCTTTCCTTTTAACAGGATTAATTTTTTATTTTATTTTCTTACGCGGGGATGGGGCAAATCTTTTATGTAAACTTTAGGGCAAATCTCAAATTTCATGCAAAGCTTACTTTGAACTGCCTCAGAGAGGCAGAGAGGCAGACATTCACATACATCTCTCCGTGTATTTTAAAAAGCAGAAGCACCCAAAAGGAATTGTAGATATCACCAAGATGGGCAAATACGTAAGAGGAGCAGCTGATCTTACTTGCAGGTACTTGGTGCATGAAGGTCTCTGCATAAAAAGAGCACACTCCCCCTCCCTGCTTCCCCCCCCCATCCAGGACAACACCCTCTGTGCCTCCCCTTTTAAAAAAATAACTGTGCCTGAATTTAGAAAATGTCCCCTGACTGACAGTGTGGGGGTCTTCAAAATACTCAACGTGCTACCTATTGTCTAGTTATTTTTAACACACCACAATCTTATTTCTTACCAAATTATATGCATGGGGCGCGGGGCTGCTTCAATGATGACAATGGAAAAGATGCGGCAAGATGATGCTCAGAAACGAGAAAGCCACTGTGGCTGCACAGAAATCACACCAGCCGTGAGCAAAGCTGTCCCTACACCCCTCCTGCCGGGCCCTGAAATCTGGGAGGGCAACAGGGTGCAGCGATGCAGTGGTGTCACCGCTGCTGCAGGAAAAGATTGTCTAGCAGCACAGAGGTTCTTTCAGCGCCATGGGCAGACCACTCCCTCTAAAGCAGCTTCTGGCTGTCAAACCTGCCCGGATTCCACTAACCCAGAGGTCTGATCGTTTTTAAATAATAGATGTCCTTGATTTCTTTGTTCTGTTTCCCTCCTCATCCTTTCCGCTATTGCCAGACCGCCCTTACAAGAAATCGGGTTGATGAGGAAGATGATAATGATGATAATTCAAAGAGTGGCTCTCCCCATCCCACCCCATTCAGGTAAATGAGCTTTAAATCACCTAGAAAACAGAGAAGATGTTATTTGATATCTTTATATCCAAGAAGCTAGCAGAGATTTAAATATATATATTTATATATATAGAGAGAGAGAAGACAATGATGCTTGTCCATAGCTTTGCAGGCAAGCCCCACCTTGAAAAAGAAGGAGCAGGTAATGGCTTCCAGTTGAAGCACTGCAAAGCAACTTGTTCTCAGCCCAAGAGCTGCGTACAAAGAGAAAGCCTCCGTTGCTTTACCTGACACGGTGCTGGCCATGACGGTGAGATGGGTAGCAGAGAGAGGAGACGGCGAGGGAAGATGCAGAGGCAGAGAGGCAGAAGGCTGGCTTTTCTGCTGAAGTGCTGCAATGCTGTGGAAGACAGGAAGGTCTGACTCAGCTCTAGGGGGCTGTGGCTACCCAAGAAGGGAGGAGAGAAAGAGGGAGTGAGCGGGGGGGGGGGGAGAGAGCGAGATGGGGGTGTGTGTGAGAAAAGAGAAAAGGCTCAAAAGACAGAAAAGGCTTTCCAGATCACAGCATCAGTGAGCTTCTGGGGGGTTTCCGTTTGATTTCAGAACCCTTTCCAATGTCTGAGCACCAGAAACACACAGGCGGTAGTTGGCAAAAGTGGGGGTGGGTGGGATGCACGCAGACACACCCAAACCAATCCACCTCCCACCTTTTTCTCCTTGAGCATAATAATCTAGCAGCCAGTTTCTTTTATTTCAGTGAGTTGAAAACAAAATGGGAAAATGGCCTGCAATCCATGTTTTGTTTACGAGATTTAGAGATTTGTGAGAGCAAAGCTGCCCATAAAGCTACCTCAAAGCCACACCTGGCCTTCCGGTTAAACTGGCATGGTGGATGACGGCCATTTCACTGTTTTAGTCACAAGCAGAGCACTCCAATTCACAATCCAGTTAAACGACTGCCATTGAATTTAGCCCCACAGATTTCACACTGTATACATAAATATGTTTCCATCACTTACTGTTACTTTAGAAACACATCCAAACCTGGTTTGGAAACCAAAAGACAAATTAAATTCTTTTTTTTAAAAAAAACATCCGGTTTGTGAATATGGAATTGATGCTCTGTATCCACGATTCCAAATACCAGGGAATGGCACAATATTGCTGCACGATATTGTGCCCACATTTCCAGCTGAAAAAAAGGATACCAAGCTTCCTATCAAAGGGAAGCTTGAATCTTGACAACGTCCATGGGCGTTTATACACGACCCCTAAGCTCCACCGCAAATGGCTGCAAGGTCCGGACGTTAAAAATGTTTACCCACCAGCTCCGGACTTTGCAGACAATTAAGTGCGACCCCGCCCACTTTAGCAAGACCAAACAGCAGTTTTCTTGTACCTGCTTTTTGGAGGTGACAAATATTTGATCTGGTGTAAGGATAGTGAGTGCGGGGCTCTCCTGGCTTCCGTTTGTTCTTTTTTTGCGCCCCGACCCTTTAAGAGATCTGAATGCTGCCCGGAACAAAACGGAGGTAAGAAGGCATCATTTTCTTTCTTTTTTCTCCCTCCCTCAGGCAGCCAGCAACCAGGAAGTGCGGAGGGGGGTGGGGACAGAGGAAGAGCGAGGAACCCCTAAGATCTCTGGTCCGAATTTAAGTGGCCAGCGGATCTTAGGGGTCGTGTAAAAAGGCCCCATGTCAGCAATCAAGATGGTCTACAGGATCCCCTCTTGTTTCACTCCTTTTCACAAAGAGACGTCAAGCACTTCTCACCCAAACACAAAGCAATTGTCAGGGCTTTATAAATTATGTACACATTTATTTTCAGTAATTTCTCTAGGTTTGGGAAATTGCTTGGAAAAGATGGCTGATCAGCAAGTGCTGTAATGGAGCTCCTGCTTTGGGGAGTGCAGTTCACAGTGGGTTATACATCTAGACTCCCGAGTGAACAGGGCCTTGAACTGATTGCAGATGTGTATGCAAAGAGATGGCTTTGACTTAATATTTCAGATATTGGATTTTACATATTCAGGAGATGGAGATCTTTCTGCTTTCATCTCATCTGCATCAGGAGCCTTCTTTTTCTTTGCTGAAGCACGGTTCCAGCCGAACATGGTCTTTGCTGCTGCTCCTGTTTTTCAATCTGCATGCTGCCCATGTTTCAAACAGAAAGCGATGATTTATCAATTCTGGTATTAGGAAAGAGGCTGAGAGAAGAACTGACAATATTGACTGTTTCATTCATTTAATATAGAGAAGCAACTCAGCAAATATAGAAAGGTGGGGGATGTTGAACTTGATTCTCCAAAACAGACATCCAATAATAAGAACATAACAACATAAGAAGAGCCCTGCTGGATCTGGCCAAAGGCCCATCTAGTCCAGCTTCCTGTATCTCACAGTGGCCCCACCAGATGCGTCTGAGAGCGTACGAGACTAGATCTCTGCCTCCTGATCCCACTCCCCTGCATCTGGCCCTTGAAGTACCCTAGTTTTAAGCCTGGAAATGACACATCTCCATCATGGTTTGTAACCTGTGATGGACTTTTCCTCCAGGAATCTGTCCAATCCCCTTTTGAAGGCATCCAGGCCAGATGCCATCACCACATCCTGTGGCAGGGAGTTCCATAGGCTAACAACGCGCTGGGTGAAAAAATATTTTCTTTTGTCTGTTCTTACTCTCCCGGCCCTCAATTTGAGTGGATGTCCCCTAGTTCTGGTATTTTGTGAGAGGGAGAAGAGCTTCCCTCTATCCACTTGACTCATGCCCTGCATTATTTTGTACGTCTCAATCATATCCCCCCTCAGGTGCCTTTTTTCCACACTGAAGAGCCCCAAATGTTTTAGCCTTTCCTCATAAGGGAGGTGCCCCAGCCCAGTAATCATTTTAGTCGCTCTCTTCTGCACCTTTTCCAGTTCCACTATGTCTTTCTTGAGATGCGGTGACCAGAATTGTACACAATACTCCAGGTGCGGCCTTACTATTGTTTTGTATAATGGCATTATAATGTTGGCTGTTTTATTTTCAATCCCCTTTTTGATAATCCCTAGCATGGAATTGGCCTTCTTCACCGCTGCCACACATTGAGGAGACACCTTCATGGAGCTGTCCACCAACACACCAAGATCTCTTTCCTGAGCCGTCATGGATAACTCAGAGCCCATGAGTTGATAGATTAAGTTTGGATTTTTTTGCCCCAATATGCCTTACTTTACATTTGGCTACATTAAAAAGCATTTGCCATTTCGTAGCCCATTCCCCCCCGTTTGGAGAGATCCTTCTGGAGCTCTTCACAATCTTCTCTAGTTTTTACCACACGGAAAAGTTTTGTGTCATCTGCAAACTTGGCCACCTCACTGCTTATCCCTGTCTCCAGGTCATTTATGAACAGATTGAAAAGCAACGGTCCCAGGACAGAGCCCTGGGGCACACCGCTTTTCACTTCTCTCCATTGTGAAAATTTCCCATTGACACCTACTCTTTGTTTCCTGGTTCTCAACCAGTTCTCAATCCATAAGAGGACCTGCCCTCTTATCCCCTGACTGTGCAATTTTCTCAGCAGCCTCTGGTGAGGGACTGTGTCAAAAGCCTTTTGAAAATCCAGATAGACTATATCCACCGGTTCACCCAAATCCACATGCCTGTTGACCTTTTCAAAAAATTCTAAAAGATTTGTCAGACAAGACTTGCCCTTACAGAAGCCGTGCTGATTTTCTCTCAGCAAGGTTTGTTCTATGTGTTTAAAGATTTTCTCTTGGATGAGGCTTTCCACCATCTTCCCTGGGACAGATGTAAGGCTAACTGGCCTGTAGTTTCCCAGGTCCCCCCTCCTTCCTTTTTTAAAAATTGGTGTGACATCCGCTATCCTCCAGTCCTCCGGCACTGTGGCCGTTTGAAGAGACAAGTTGCATATTACCGTTAAGAGATCTGCAATTTCATTTCTCAGTTCCCTAGTAACCCTTGGATGTTCTAATTTATGCCATTTCACTTCCCTCCAAAAAAGATTCAAGAAAACCTCCTGGAAGCATTATTTTGCAAAGTATGACCCACACTGCACACCCGAGAAGAATTTAAAATGAGATTTTTGCAACAAAAATCCATACCTTTAATTTTACATTCTCTCATATTCTGGTTGTATTGTGCTCCACTCTTTGGTTTGCCCTTTGCTTTGTAAAGTTTGGCATCTTTTTTCCTGCTGGCAATGTGTGCATATTATCATCCAGCTATATCAGGACATATCTGGGCATTCTGAAACATGGATACAGAAGCACATATCAGGATGTTTGGCATTTTTTAAAATAACTATATTTCCTGGCTTTTTAAAACATAAGTTTAAGTTTATAAATAAACTAGGCAGAAATTCTATCAGAATTACTCTGTGCCAGAGGATAAGCACATGATCTAAATATGGTTGCCGGGGAAGGGCAGAGCCAGGTTGCAATGGGGTATAATAGTCCCTCTGTGCCAAAGTATTTTGAAGGTCTGTTTTGGAATTACTGGTAATTAATTATATTGTCCAGAATGGCCTTGTTGCTAGATGGTACAGTATGTAAAATAAATAAATAAATAAATAAATAAATAAATAAATAAATAAATAAATAAATAAATAAATACCATCACCTGAATCTGCAAGTGCTTCCCTAAAGGTGTCCTTAAAATACTCATAGTGTTGTTCAACCTTCTCACATTCCTATTTACAACCCTGTGACTTCTGTAATCTTATCTTCTGTTTCTACTGTGGCCCTTGTTAAGATAATTCTCCCGTGCCCAAGTATGGGAGGACCTTAAATATATGCTGTGGACCCTTATATAACAAACAGTTTGTATAACATAAAATCTGTACAACATAAAAAATTCCGGAGACAGGCGTAATTTGCTTAACAGAATCGCCTATGGGACGAATCCGTACAACATAAAAATGGTCACGATTAGGGATTACTCTGTTTTCAATGCATTCCTATGGGTAATTTGTACAAAGGAAAATTTGCTTAACAGAATTTCATTTGGAACGAATTAATTCCTTTATACAAGGTACCACTGTAATCTGTTCACCCTCTGAGACAGACATCCTAGAGAGACCAGGAAGAGACAAAGAAAAAAAAAACCCGACTCCTACATCGAATGGGCAATCTCATTAATTACTTGTAAATCCCTTTTGAACTCAGCAGGGAGTGAAGAACCAAAGGTAAGGAAAGGAAGAGTCCCCCTCAGTCATGTCCTGAGGGCAAAGCAGGCTGCCAGGACAGGAACTTTAGAGTGCCTATCAATCTCAAAGCAGGACAAGACAGAGAAGTATTAGTTCTAAGAGTTAAGAATGCAGAGTTGGCTCACGAAACCTTACCAAGTCCCATAAAATCATATTTGATTAGACACTCCAAATTTCCCTTTACTGTTAACTAATCCAGGTTGCCAGTTATACAGATTTGACTTTCATCAAGAGCTGTATTGACCAAGAACATCTTCAGCGTTCTCTGTTGGACTTTGTCAAAGGGTTAGTCATTAAAGCTACAGGAAACACTATGACATACCAGCTTTTAAAATGATTTAAGATTTATGCTTCAGAATGCCTAGAATAGGGGTGTCCAAACTTTTTGCAAGGAAGGCCAGATTTGGTGAGGTGAAAATGTGTGGGGGCCAACCATCCAGCTGCATTTGGCCCCATGGGCTGGACTTTGGCCAAGTCTCTAGGACATGAAAGGAGGCAGGGAGGACACTGCAGCAATGGAGCCAGGGGTGGGTAGGCTGGGCGGGTGGCTGGGGGGATGGACGGAGGCAGGGAGGGCAGGCAAACTGTAAATCTGCAAGCTGATGTCTCCATCCAGTATAGGGAGGGGCCAGCTGGCGGGGATGTGTGACAGGCTGAGCCAGTGGGGAGAAAAGGCCGCAGGCCGCTTGAAATGTCAAAACGGGCCGCATTTGGCCCCCGGGCCTGACTTTGGACATGCCTGGCCTAGAATAAGCATCAGGTTTGGCTAGGAACATACTAGTATAGAAGGTGGATGAGATTACAGACTGAGATCTAACATCTCTACATTATGGTGGTGAGGTTTGAATCACTGGGTGCCTTATTCCGAGCAGCGTTCTGGGTAAAGAGCTCTTTATGCCAAATAAACTGAATTTGGCCTAGACTGAGCCATTTCACATAATGATCCCTCACTTTAGGACTATCTAAAACTAACCTATAATATGAACCCCGGAGGGGAAATTAAAAGCTCCACCATCATCACTAAGCATTCTACAAACTATGTCTTCTCTTCAGTAGACTTTTAAAATTCCACTGGAAAAAAACTGTCTTACAGTCTCAAAGTGTGTAACCAGTGATATGTGGAAAAATATAGGAGTTAATGGAATAGACAAATAGTAGCTTAAATCTTGTAGTTAAGTCACAACTAGAGTAGGCCCAGGGGATCAGTGGGGGATCTGGCGAAACAACTCCTCTGTAACTTCAATTGATCCAATAGGCCTACTCTAGTTGTGACTCACTGTTAGATCTGTGCTGGTTTTTGAGTGCATCTCTCTCTCTCTCTCTCTCTCTCTCCCCCCCCCCCCATCCCCATCTATCCATCATGTATGTTTGTGCTTACAGTGGAACCTTGACTTACGTCATTAATCCATTCCAGTGGTCTAGACTTAAGTCAAACATGACTTAAGTCAAATGAACGTTTCCCATAGAAAGTAATGGGAAAGCGGATTAATCCATTCCAGATGATGAAAAAGACCTCCGAAAACAGCAATTTAACACAAATTTGACTGGGATAGGAGATTCCTTCTGGGGATGTAAATGAAATGTCTCTTCAAAGAGAGGAGGAGGCAGTGGAATTATAGTCCACAAGTTATATGCCTCCACTTTTTAATGTTCATAGCAACAATGTCTAACATTTACATTTTACTGATTTTTAACCTGACGTTCCAAGTTCTGAACAACTCTATGCTTACCATTAGAGTCCCACAACTTTACAGCTCCCCAACTAAAATGCTTCCATTGTGGACCAGACTTCTGCAGCCAGATTTTTTTACAAGACTGAGCCGACTGTCTAACCAGCGAGGCCAGCCCCGAGCTCCCGGCCCTTCTTCTCCTCCGGCAGCAGCGGCGGCTTCGGTGAGGCCGAGGACCAGCTCCAGGTGCTCTGAGCTGGCCTTGCCGAAGCCGAAGCCGCCATTGCCGGAGGAGGGGAAGAAGGCAGGAGCAGTTTGGAGGCGGCAGCCGCGATGCTGGGTTGTGGCTGCCGCCCAATTGTGCCGGGGCTCCGAGATGTAAGTCAAAGCCTGCGACTCAAGTCAAACAGGCCCCTTCTTGCTGCAAGTCAAATATGACGCAAGTCAAGCAGTATGTAAGTCAAGGTTCCACTGTATAAATATGTGTGTATGTGTGTCTGTATTTCAACTTTTGTTCAATAGATTCTAAGCCAGTGAACGGAAACAAAAATAACAAATCCTTTATATCATATACAGTGGTACCTCTTAAAACAAATTTAATTCGTTCTACAGGTCAATTTGTTTTAAGATTTTTTTGTCTTACGTAACGTGGTTTCCTATAGGAATGCATTGAAAATGGATTAATCTGTTCCGGAGGATATGAGTCACTTTGTTTAATGAAAAAATTGTCTTACAAAATGAAGTTTCCCATAGGAATGCATTGGGAATGGATTAATCCATTCCAGAGGCAAGAATAAAAATAAAGATAACCAGGGCTTGCTTGCTTGCTTGCTTGCTTGCTTGCTTTATTTATTTATTTATTTATTTATTTATTTATTTATTAAAAAATTAGTCACTCCACTACCAAGTGGTCTCTGGGCAGCAAAGCATCCCATAGGAAATTTTTTGTCTTGCAAAGCATGCCTATTCCTGGAATTATTATTCTTCCTACGAGTTTTTTGTCTTATGAGGCATTTGTCTTAAGAGGTACCACTGTAATTAAACTATTAAATGATAGCATGAAGCAAAATACTCCAAGGCAATGATAAAAAAACTGTTTTCTCAAATGTGATTGAAAGGCTGTTCTACAAAGCAGGAGCCTCATACAAAAGCATCTCTGTTTCCCACCTGCCTTTTCTCCTTGAATTTAGGGCTGGCAAAGCAGGACACATTCTCCTGCTGCTAAAGGAAAGTAGCATCTGTTCCCATTTCTTCCTGCCTTGTTTCTCTGGAGGCAAGCCAGTCATGAAGGGACAGGACAAGAAGCCAAGTTGGAGGGGGCAGAGGCAGACAACACCCTTCCCAGTGCACAGCAACGCTGCTAACAGGGCGCCTGTAAAGGATCAGATATAATCTGAGAAAATACAGATGGAGACTGACATCACATTAGGAAGAGTATAATCCTGATGGATAGCTGCATTGTGAAAGTTTCAGAGAGGGTAGCCGTGTTAGTCTTTTCAAGAATTTCAGGCAAATATAAAAAAAACTAAACTTAAAAAAAACATGAAACATGTGGCACCATATGTCTGAAGAAGGGGACGTGTCCACGAAAAGTTACATTAAAATATGAAAGTTAGTCTTTAAGGTGCCACATATCTTGTGTCTTTTGTTTTGTTTTCCCTTTGGTTTTTATTTATTTATTTATTTATTCATTTATTTATTAGTCTTATATCCCGCACATCTTCCCTAGGGGAACTCTGTGCGGCTAACAGCACTAAAAACAAGTGATAAAACACAGAATAAATAGCAAAGCGGGAAAGCAAGATGGTGGCAGAGCCCGGGGGTATATTTTAAAAAAAACTAACTGAAAAGGTCGCCAAACGCCTCTCTGAAGAGATAGGTCTTCAAAGCCTTCTTAAAGGCAGGCAGGGACTCTATCAGGCGCAGCTCACTGGGAAGATGATTCCAAAACGAGGAGCCCACCACAGAGAAGGCGTGGTCTCGCGTGCGCAATTTCCGCGCCTCTCTGGGCGTGGCCACCCTCAGTGAGCGCGCCTGCGCCAGTCTCGAGGGTCTGGCCCCAGTTGTCCTTTGGGAGGTATGCTCCGCCAAATACTCTGGTCCCAAGCCGTGGAGGGCTTTGAAAATCAAAACCAGGACCTTGAACCTGATCCAGAGGACAACGGGGAGCCAGTGCAAGCGAGCCAGGACTGGGGTGATGTGCTCGTATCTACGGGCACCCACCACTGCATTGTAAAGAACAACTTTCAGCACACAGCTAGACTAAATGAAACAAAGGGCGTTTATACACGACCCCTAAACTCCGCCGCAAATGGCTCCCAGCTCCGGAGCTTAAAAATGTTTCCCCACCAGCTCCGGAGTTCACAGGCAATTACGTGCGACCCCGCCCACTTTAGCGCGACCCAGCGCACTTTTCTTGTACCTTCTCTCTGGAGGTGAAAAATCTTTGATGCGGTGCAACGATAGTGAGTGCGGGGCTCTCCTCGCTTCTGTTTGTTGCTTTTTGGCTCCCGCCCCTTTAAGAGCTACTTAAGAGTTACTTAAGAGCTACTGGAATGTTGCCGGGGCAAGAGCCGGCAAGAGCGAGAGGCAGAACGGGAGGTGAGCCACGGTCTTTCTTCCTTTTTTCTCCCTCCCCTCACGCAGCCAGCAGCCAGGGTGGGAACACAGGAAGAGCGACAAGCCCCTAAGATCTCTGGTCCGAATTTAAGGGACCAGCGGATCTTAGGGGTCGTGTAAAAGCGCCCAAACATAACCTAACAACTGTTACATAAACCCCATTTTCGTGGTGCAGTGGTTAACCTGCAGTACTGCAGTCTATACTCTGTTCATGACTTGAATTTGATCCCAGCAGGCTCAGGTAGACGGCTCAAGGCTGACTCAGCCTTCCTAAGTCAGTAAACTGAATACCTATCTCAGTGAGATGGGGGCAACCTGTAGCCTGTATTATTTAAATTCTAACCTGCCTAAAGAGCACTTTAAGTGCCATGGGGTGGTATGTAAACAACATACTTTGCTTTAAATGCAAGCACTTAAACTTTAAATAAATATTTTAAATCATTTTAAATCTTAAACTTGTTATTTGAAGAACTGTACCATGCTCTGGGTTCATCTTCTCCAAGCTAGGCCAAGCCCAGCCCCACATCCCTATCTCCCAAGTACAGTGGACCCTCATACAACAAATGGTTAGTATAACATAAGATCTGTACAACATAAAAAATTCCGGAGATAGGGGAAATTTGCTTAACATAATCTTCTATGGGGCAAATCCATACAACATAAAAATAGTCATGGGAAATTTGTATAAAGGAAAATCAGCTTAACATAATTTCATTTGGAACGATTTAATGCCTTTATACAAGATACCACTGTACTGTAAATTTAATATGCAAAATTCACCAAAAGTTTCCTTATGCCCTCTAGAGGACGTGGGAGGCAATTATCCCCGGGCACCCTATATGAGCCCAGTTTTCTGGCCATTGGGAAGCATGAAGGGACATTTCCAATAGAAAGAAAATCACTTTTAAAAAGGAAGTGTTTTCAGCACAGGCAGGGTGCAAATGCAAGTTCAGCCTTTCAAGGGTTCCCGGCAGTGACTGGCTATCGCCCTTGGATCTTTGAAGGCTGTCCTGACTTATTGTTTAATTATGCAATCCTGTACTCAGAGAGACTGGCTTCCCAATACACATGGCCAGGGCTCGCTTTTGGAGAACAGTAACTTAGGGCGTTTATACACGACCCCTAAACTCCGGGGCAAATGGCTCCCAGCTCCGGAGCTTAAAAATGTTTCCCCACCAGCTCCGGAGGTTACAGGAAATTAAGTGCGGCCACGCTCACTTTAGCGCGTCCCAGTGCACCTTTTAAGTACCTGCTCTTCCGGGGTGAAAATTGCTTGATGCGGTGTAACGATAGTGAGTGCGGGGCTCTCCTCGCTTCTGTTTGTTGTTGTTTTGGCTCCCGCCCCTTTAAGAGCTACTTTACAGAGACAGGAATGTTGTCGCGGCAAGAACAGAGGCAGAACAGAGGTGAGCCACAATATTTTCTTCCTTTTTTTTCTCCCTCCCCTCACGTAGCCAGCAGCCAGGGTGGGGACACAGGAAGAGCGACAAGCCCCTAAGATCTCTGGTCCGAATCTAAGTGGCCAGCGGATCTTAGGGGTCGTGTAAAAGCGCCCTTAATGAAGAACAAATAATTTGCAACTTGCAGAGAAGATACAGTGCTTTGAAGCCTCCTGAGGAAATGCATAAAGAAAAACAAAGCAGTGATATGGCACCAGCAAAGATACAATGAAACGGGAAGACAGAGAATCACCTAGCCAATGCTGAGTCATAAAAGAAGCTACAGAAAGAACAGATCCTCCTGAGTCACTGCACTTACTGTTTCAATCGGGTAACCTTTCTGGGTCCCCTCCTTTGTTGCAGGAACTGCTTTTGTCTCAGTTAATGCATAATGCAGTTCTCTTTGTGTGGATCCTTTCAATTAAATCCGACAAGTTCAGCAAAGCAACAGAAAGGGACAACCAAACATATCCTGTCCATACTATGAAATTTGGTGTGACCTAGCTGGTGCAACCTATTTTAACACAAAGGCAGAACCAAGAGTTATTTTACCTCTCATTTAATTGTCTCAAAAAGATTGCATGCCTCTACAAGAAAGATATGGGGCAGCTCTTAAAAGGAAAGGATGGATCATTTTCAGTAGAAATGTAAGCTGAGGAGGGCATAAGCAGATGGCTGTTTTGTGGGGGTGGGTGGGTGGAATTATATATAAATAAATTATATATCATAAATGGAATTATATATCATAAAGTCTGTGAAGATTCTCAGTCATCCAGGGGAAATTATCTGGAAGTTGAGTCATGGCAACTGGACAGCTTTTCTTGTGAGATTGAAACGTTGCGCTATGCATTCAAATAGCTTTGTTAAAGTTGGTGTGAGGCTTCCAATTTATAGTTACCTTAGGATCACAACACCTGGACTGAGTAGGCTAGTTCAGGCCTGCCCAACAGGTAGATCGCGGGCTACTGGTAGCCCGTGAAGAGTTCAAAAGTAGCCCGCTGGCCATCAATAAAAAAATTGAGGGGATAAGTTCTCCACCCCTCCCTCCCCCATCCCAAAGGACCACCACTGCCCCATCAAAGTTCTGGGTCTGCCAGCCCACTGTCTCACCCAAGTGGGGCAGTTCAAGGGCCATGGCGCATTGAAATCTGTTCCCTCCAGAACAGATTAATTGGTTTTCAATGCATTTCTATGGGAAAGAGCTGCTCTACTTACAAAAGTTTTTACTAATGAGCATGTACTCAGAACAGATAAAATTCGTAAATAGAGGTTTTAGTGTAGTAACCCTCAGGCACTTTGAGCTGGAAAAAGTAGGCCTTGGCCTGTTCAAAGTTGAACAGCCCTGGGCTAGTTAGATGTACCCTACAATAGCCTGGAGTGTGTGAAAGTCCCAACTATGCAACCGTGCTCAACAGCCATTAAGTATGGGACCTTAGCTGTGACCTTCCTAGTGGAGGCGTGAAGTACAGTGGACCCATGTATAACAAACGGTTTGTATAACATAAAATTTGTACAACATAAAAAATTCCAGAGATAGGGGAAATTTGCTTAACAGAATCGTCTATGGGGCAAATTTGTACAACATAAAAATGGTCGCAATGAGGGATTACTCTGTTTTCAATGCATTCCTGTGGGAAATGTGTATAAAGGAAAATTGATTCTCACAGCATTTCATTTGAAATGAATTGGAATAGGAATAGGAATAGGAATAGGAATAGGAATGCAATTTATTGTCATTGTATAAATACAACGAGATTAAAAGTGCCATCCAGTCAGTCATTCACACAACCCAGCATAAAAATCCAAGACGTAAAATCTACAATTTAAAAACAAACCATCCATACACATACTCCAACATTCACATGCCAAAACATCACTTACACTCATTTAAAACTGACATAAAAACCAAACACACCCCCATCCCTACACTCTTTCACCTAGCAACATTCCTACACAATCCATAAAAACTACAATTTAAAAAACAACAACAGCCATACACCCCTACGATATATATGTAACACATTCAACACCAATATTACCCGTCAACTTAATTTTTAACAGAATTTAGCATGGATAATGCTATTGGGTAAAAACTATTTTTGAATCTTTCCGTCCTTGTTCTAATAGATCTATACCTTCTGCCTGATGGTAGTGGTACAAACAGAGAGTGACCAGGATGAGAAATATCTCCTACAATATTCTGAGCTTTCTTAAGACAGCGGGAGCTGTGTAATTCCTCCAATGTGAGGAGTGGGCATCCGATGATCTTCTGTGCCATATTGATAACCCGCTGGAGTGATTTCCTCTGAGCCACCGTGCAACTGGCATACCACACACATATGCAGTATGTCAGTACACTTTCTATTACACAATGATAAAAAGACACCAATAGTCTCTGAGTGATGTTATTCTTTCTGAGCACTCTCAGAAAGTACAGTCTCTGTTGGGCCTTTTTCAGCAGCTCAGAGGTGTTTACACTCCAGGTTAAATTCTCCTCAATATGGACTCCCAACAAACAGAAGTCGGTCACCCCTTTCTACACAGTCCCCACTGATGAATAGTGGTTGAAGATCTGTTTTCTTCTTCCTGTAGTCTATTATGAGCTCCTTAGTTTTTAATGTGTTCAGAAGCAAGTTATTCTCTCTGCACCACTCAATCAACCGCTCCACCTCATCCCTATAAGCAGACTCATCTCCTGCTGAGATAAGCCCCACTACTGTGGTGTCATCCGCAAACTTAACTATAATGTTGTTATGATAGGTGGGAATGCAATCGTAAGTATAAAGAGTAAAGAGCAGTGGACTCAGCACACAGCCCTGTGGAGAGCCAGTACTAAGACTCAGATCTGTAGATGTACATTGACCTACTCTAACCCTCTGACTACGTCCGGACAAAAAACTATTTATCCACATACATATAGAATGTGGAAATCCCAAATCCCCTAATTTAACCACCAGTCTGTGAGGGAGGATGGTATTAAATGCTGAGCTGAAGTCCACGAAAAGCAGTCTTGCATAGCTTCCCCGCTGTTCCAGATGTGACAGTGCAGCATGAAGGACTGTAGCTACAGCATCCTCTGCAGATTTATTTGCTCGATATGCAAACTGGTGGGGATCAAAACTCTGGGGGAGAAGTGATGTGATGTAATTCCGGACCAGTTTTTCAAAACATTTCATCACCACTGGAGTAAGTGCAACTGGTCGATAATCATTAAGACTGGAGATATAAGATTTTTTAGGTACAGGAACTATGGTGGAGGACTTCAAACAGGATGGAACCCTAGATTGAGCCAGAGACTGATTAAAGATCTTGGTAAAGACTCCAGCTAGTTGATCTGCACAGTCTTTCAACACACATCCAGGGATTCCATCGGGTCCAGCAGCCTTCCTCGGGTTGATCGTCCGCAGCATACGCCTCACCTCATACTCCTCTACTTTAAGGATAAAGCTGCTGTGGACTGGGGACTGTAGTGCAGCTTCCTTTGGTGCTTCCACCTCAAAACGACCAAAAAAGATGTTTAACTCTTCTGCCAATGCTGCATCGCCCGCTACAACTCCGTTGTTTATCTTGTAGTTCGTAAGTTGCTGGACTCCTTGCCACACTTTCCTGTTGTTATTACTGTCCAGATGCCGCTCAATCCTGTTCTTGTAATCCAGTTTGGCCTCTCTAATTCCTCTCTTCAGGTTCGCTCGGGCCATACTGTAAGAAGCCCTATCTCCAGACCTGAAGGCGATATCCCTTTCTTTCAATAGTCTCTGGACTTTCTGAGTCATCCAGGGCTTCCGATTTGGGTAAATCCGGATACGTTTGTTCACCATAACAGTGTCTATGCAGTTCCTAATATAACACATAACACTGTCTGTGAAAATCTCCAAATCTTGATGTTCAAAATCATCCCAGCTAGTCCTGTCAAAGCAGTCCTGAAGCTGCTGAGATGCACCAATTGACCAGCTTCTCACAGACTTTATAGTGGCAGGAGCAGTTTTCCTGATGGGGACGTATGCAGGAACCAAAAACAAGGACATGTGATCAGACTGGCCCAAATGTGCTAATGGTCTAGCTCTGTAGCCCAACCTGATATTTGAATATACCTTGTCCAGTGTGTTAGATTCTCTAGTAGCACACTTGACATGTTGATACAGTTTGGGGAGTGCTGTTTTCAAATCCACATGATTAAAATCCCCTGCTATAATGTGTACCGCGTTTGGGTGTGTGCTCTGTTGATGGTTAATACTATCATATAAGAGTCCAATGGCTGAGTTACTGTTTGCGTCCGGTGGAATATAAACTGCTGTAATCATGACAACAGAGAACTCTCTTGGTAGATAAAAGGGCCTACATTTGACAGTCATGTACTCCAAATCTGGAGAGCAGTGTCTGTCCACGATCACTGTATTTGTGCACCAGTTATTGTTAACATACACAGAGAGACCTCCTCCTCTACTTTTACCAGAGTCCTTTGTTCTGTCATGACGCTGTGCCGTGTAACCTGACAACCCAACCACTGAGTCTGGAATGCCTTCATGAAGCCACGTCTCTGTAATTAACAAAATGCAACTATCCTTCATGATATTATTACTTACAACCTGAAGCCTCAGTTCATCCATCTTGTTTGCCAAGGACCTTGCATTTGTAAGATAGAGACTGGGAAGTGGTGGTTTATGTGGTTGTTTCCGTAGTCTAGTCAGCACTCCAGCTCTGCAGCCTCGCTTCCGCTTCCTCTCTTTACTCCGCCTCCACCTCCTCCCCATAGGGATAACAATCCATGGAGAACCGGGGGTTCTTGCTATGCTCTCTGGGATGTTGTGTAATCTAAGAAACTCAGCTGTAACACTCTGCTTGTAGCACACTCCTATCTTGAGAAGGTCTTGCCGGTTGTAAAGTTTGTCCGCTGAACAAAATGTACACAAAATAAAAAACATCTCATACACAAAGAACCACACAAAGTACCGACATGGAAAGCACTGGGCTGCAGCAACTATGTGCGCCACCATTTCCGGAGTTGTTAAAATAGAGATAAAATGGAGAAGAAGAATGGGTTTTTTTTAAAAAAAAGCCAGTCAAATTTGGTTTCCAGACTCACTGTGACCACCAGGGAGTAGCTATATTCTACGGCATTGAGGCTGTATATTTCTCCTGTATATTTCTTAAGGTTGTTAAATTACTTGAAGTTATTCAGGTTGAAAGACAATAAATCTTGCTTTATGGCCTTGTGAGTTCTTAAAGTCCTCCTTTCTTCCGCTGCCAAAAACAACAACGGGGAGCTTGAAGTCTTCAAGGTCAGCTCTCAACTTGCCTGATTTCTCTGCAGCAGCTTTTCTCCCGTAGTGCTCCAAAAGATTAGTGGAGCAGTAATAATAATATAATAATGTTCCAAGATAAGTAATACAGAAATAATTAGTATGAGACAATAAAAACCAAGTGAGGACAGGGAACGGAGCACAAAACGCTGTGCCTCCTTGAAAACCGGAACCGGAAATTGATTCCTTTATACAAGGTGCCACTGTACTTCTGATTTGTTTAGGGATTGATGAAAGGGCTGCGTGATACGTGGGAGACAAATTGTGCCTAACCCCCCCCCCGCCACCCCCCTGCTGAGAGAGGGGGTTTTCAATGCTCACATGAATGCTTTCCCTGACTCCTCTCTCGAACCACCTATATTTTCTAATATGTGCATATCCTCATCTTTGAATGAGTGCCCCTTTGTCCTTCAAATGGAGGCACACTGATTATTCTGGTCCTGAGCTCTTCCCCCTCCTGTGCTGGGCCATCCTCCTGTTTAATGGCTGTTTGGTTTCTCCAATGTAGAGGTCTGCACACTCCTCACTGCATTGGACCACATAAACTATATTGCTCCTTTTGTGTTTTGTGGTCTGGTCTTTTGGGTGGACGAGTCTCTGCCTTAGAAAATCTTTTAAAGATTTTTCAGATACTCCAGCCATGTAAGGAATAACCAAGTTTTTTCCATCGGCTCTGGGTCTCAGGCTGATCTGTTCTGCCCTGTCCTTATCGTAACCCCCAGGGCATAGGTTACACAACAGAACAATTAAAAGTGTTTGGCTCACTCGTTTCTTGTAGAATGATCCATAGCTTTCCATCACCCACAGTTAAAAGCTTTGCAATAATTTATACAGTAAAGCAAAAATTATTTTCATCTGAAAATCTCTGCTACTCTTGCCAACATGATCACTAGTGTCTCATCTTCTAAATCCAGCTTGAAAACCAGGTATTTTTCGCCCATATGTGGGGAGCAAATGATCTTGAATAGCACTGTGTTTCCATAGCTACTTGACTCTTTAGCATCTTTTCTTTTCCAGACCGGTATATTGATTTTTTTTCCCATTCTGTGGGCCATTGTTGTGTTTTCTATATTTGTTGATGAACTGCATCTCTGTATCTTGAACAACACCTATTGGCATACCATTCATTTCCGGTGATTTATTTCTTAGAAGTCCTTGGTCACCAGCTTTCATGACACTTTCTAAAGTTGTAGATTCTTCACCCAAAAAGTTGCCTGAAGGAATCTGCAGTTCTCGTTTTGTTGCTATAGCTTATTTTCCTGTACTGTATTCCAATTCTCTCTCGTGTAACAGAAGCACAGTCCATATGCAACCCACCCAGAAAGGAGGGAAATGGTTTCTGGGCTGTTTTCTGGGGAGCTGCCCTTCCCAAGAACCTCTTTCCCCTCAAAGCTTTATTTCTGCGTGGGGTGAAGGAGGGCCACATGTTCCCAGTCGGCCCTCATTGCGCGAGAGTACGAGCCTAAGCTCCCTGGTTTCCATGGTAACACAGGCAGGGAGGGCCTGGCCCTCCAGGCCAAAGCGTTCAAAGCCAGGCCTTCGGGCGGAGCGCCACTTCTTTCCTGGTTGCCGCGGCAACGCCCGCGGCCCTCGCGAGACGTCGGGGGCCTTCCTTGCGCCTGCGCCGGGGAGAGGGGGGGTTCGACCAATGGGACGAAAGAGTCGAGGTCGCGTGACAGGCCGCGCGCGCGCGGGCGGGGAGACGGCCAACGTGAGGGAGTCCGTGAGGTGAGGTTTTTTTTTCCCTTCAGGCGGGAGGCCTCACCGTTTCCCTCGCTCTCCGCTCCGGAGGAGGAGGAGGAGGAGGAGGAGGAGGTGGTGGTGAAAAGGTTTTCGAAATGAACGGGAGTCCTTAAACGGCCTCGGCTCGGGAGCGGCGAGGAAGCTCCCTCGCCCGCTGCTGCTCCGGGGCATTCTGGGAATCGTAGTCCGTCGCCCCTGGAAGCGGGAAATGGCCGGGCAAGCAGCGCTAGGCGAGGGGTGGTCCCTCCTCCCTAGGGTTGCCTCGGGGCTCTTCGCTCCCGTTCAGTGGTTCACAAGCATGGGTCTCCAGATGTTCATGGACTACAACCCCCATAAACCCTAGTAAGCAGACCCAGCGGCGAAGGCTTCTGGGAGTTTGAGTCCTAGAGCACCTGGGGAATCCAAGGTTGGGAAAGACTGCCAGATTCCCCGGACTCGGATGGATGGGACATGTTCCCTGGAAGGAGCGATTCCCAAGGGATGGATGTTGTGCCTTGAACTTCCCTCATGCCAGGCATGTCCAATTTTCGGCCCTCCAGATGTTTTGGACCACAACTCCCAGAATTCCAAGCCTGTATTTCCAGTGGCAAAGGGCTGTGGGCGTTGTGGCACAAAACATCTGGAGGGCTGAAGTTTGGACATGTCCACGCCGTTGTTGGGAGCTCCTCATGGCTCTTTTGGCGGCAGTTCCGCAGAAGCCTGCCTGATTATCTTGAGCCAAAGAGGAGAGATCTACCTAGCTCAGGTGCTCCCTGACTGGCACGGACGTTTGGTAGGCTTATTATGGGATAATTATCCCCATGGTACGTGGCCAAACTGCGCTTTTAGTAAATGGATTACTTTATTTGAATTTAAAAATATTTATACCTCACATTTTTTCCTTGGAATGGACCCAAGGTGGCTTAGAATCATAGAATCATAGAGTTTAAAGAGACCTCAAGGGCCATCTAGTCCAACCCCTTGCCATGCAGAAACCCCCATCACAGGACACGCGACAGATGGCCATCCAGCCTCTGCTTAAAAACCTCCTGCAAAGAAGGAGACTCCACCACCCTCTGTGGCAGCTTATTCCACTGCCAAACAGCTGTAACTGTCATGAAGTTCTTCCTAATGTTCTCAAATGGAATCTCTTTTCCTGTAGTTTGAAACCATTGCCCCGAGTCTTAGTCTCTGAAGCCATGGAAAACAAACCTGTTCCCTCTTCAATATGACACCCTTTCAAATATTTAAACATAGCTATCATATCCCCTCTCAAGTCTTCTTTTAGAGAGGCTAAACATTCCCAGTTCCCTAAGCTGCTCCTCATAAGACATTTCCTCCAGACCCTCAACCATCCCAGTCACCCTCCTCTGCACCCGCTCGAGGTTGTCAACATCCTTTTTAAATTAAAATACCAACAGTTTTCTGCTCTTAAGTCGAGCTGCTCTTAAGTCGGGGCTTACTACACTGAATGACAATATATAAAGTTGGATACAATGAAAGTGTTTCCTTGCAGCCATGCCAGCCACAGGGCCACAGACTTGCACAACACTGGCTCTTCGGCTTGAATACGGAGATGAGCATCGCCCCCTAGAGTAGGACACAACTAGCACGCATGTGCGGGGGGGAACCTTTTTACAATGAGTATTCAGTGGTGGTGAACACGTTAAACATAATATTTAAAGTTAAGAACAAGGAGAGTGCCTTATATCGTTAAAAAGGCAATATTAAAGCGAAGAAAAATATGTAAATAAATACATGTATAGGGGGGAAATGCCACTCAGAGAAATGGAAAACAGAAAAAGAGAAAACAGGCAGTATGAAACATTCTAGTCAAAGCAGCAAAGCATAACAATCAATCTCAAAATGACACAACAGGTAACTACCGTGTTTCCCTGAAAATAAGACACTGTCTTATATTTATTTTTCCCCAAGAAGATACACTAGGGCTTATTTTTGGGGTAGCTCTTATTTTTGGGGAAACAGGAACTGCAAGCAAACATGCTACGAAGTACAGTAGCTTTGGTGGCCCAAGCGAAGGGGGGAAGGACCATGAATGGAAAGGGAGGGGCAATGTGCACTCTTTTGCGTGTGTGTGTGTGCGCGTGCGTGCGTGCGCAGGCACAGCCATGCCCATCACTAGGTCTTATTATCGGGGTAGGGCTTATATTTAACAAATGCATAGAAATCCTGCTAGGGCTTATTTTTTGGGGTAGGTCTTATTTTCAGGGAAGCAGGGCAGTTTCTGAAGGAAAGCTTTCCTGAAGAGAAAGGTATCGGCTTGCTTGTGGAAGGACAGCAAAGATTGTGCAAGTCTGGCCTCCAGTGGGAGGGAGTTCCAAAGTCTAGGAGCAGCAACAGGAAAGACCCTCTTGTGTGTTATTATCAGATTCACCTGTGAAGGTGGTGGGATGAGGGAAACACCTCTGCTGATGATGACTTTAGCACATGAGCTACATACAGTCTTTGAGGTACTTTGGGTCCAGGCCATAGAGCTTTGTATGTGAAAACCAACACTTTGATTTGTGCCCAGAAACTGATTGGCAACCAGTGGAGCTGCTGTAACAAGGGTGTGATGTGATCCTTGTAACCATCCCCAGTCAGCAATCTAGCTGCTGCATGTTGGACCCTCAGACATTTCCTGACGCTTTAAATCACCTTGCTGAGCCTGATGAGGTTCTGGACTCAACAGACTTTGGATGGGAGACCATTGTTCTTTGAATTCCAGAAGGAAAAGGGGATAGACATTTAAATGGATTATGTTATTGTTATTTAGTTGTGGCCAAATTAAGTAAAAGATGCTAAGAACACTGTGCTCACTGCTTCTTTTATAATATCGTGACAATGTCATTTGGATTCCTACATGGAGCAGGGCTTTGGACTCAATGACCTTAGGGAATCAGAAATCCTTGCTGCAATTAGCAGCTTATATCCACCTTTTCTTAACCTACCAGAAATTCTGTACAATGAATACATAGAAACCATAACTAATTGATGGAGATCAGAAAACCAGTATTAATCCTAATAAATTATTGAACAAGACTGTGGTGTGAGGGGTTCTGGGAGTTTTAGTCTCCTAAAATGCTTTTTCCAGGTTCTGGTTCCAAATGAATGGTTACAATCCTGTACAAGGCATTATAGATTTCTGTTTAGCAAAGGGAGGGTTGGATTCTACAAGAAGAATCAGACTCCTAAGTAGAGATATTTGAGAGCAATATCCTTGTTGGTAGTTTTTTCAAAGGCCTCTTTCTTATGGAATAATGTTCTTGATTTCAGGTTCTGGAGTCCTGACATATGAGGTGAAATATGCCCAAAATACAGCTAAATGGTATCACTGTGGATTTTCCATTTCAGCCTTACAAATGTCAGGAGGAATATATGTCCAAAGTGCTGGAATGCCTGCAAAAGGTAAATATTTGAAGAAATTGCGGGTAGAGACATCTGGAGGGTGTGTTTGAATCAATGGCCAGAATCCCCCAGGCTATTAGAACATAAGAACATAAGAAGAGCCATGCTGGACCAGGCCAAAGGCCCATCTAGTCCAGCTTACTGTATCTCACAGTGGCCTCACCAGATGCGTCTGGGAGCGCACGAGACTAGATCTCTGTCTCCTGATACCCCTCCCCTGCATCTGGTCGTTGAAGGACCCTGTTTTTAAGCCTGGAGATTACACATCTCCATCATGGTTTGTAACCTGTGATGGACTTCTCCTCCAAGAATCTGTCCAATCCCCTTTTGAAGGCATCCAGTCCAGATGCCAGGGAGTTCCAAAGACTAATAACACGCTGGGTAAAAATTAACTTCTGTTGATTAAATGGTTTCTACCAGCAAAATTCTGAGGGAGGAATACATATTCCTAGTCCTGCCCTGAGTATCCTTGTCCCCAAAATATGCACTGCAGAGAACTAGGAAATCTAGATTTGATCGTTGTTGTGAGTTTTTTGGGCTGTTTGGCCGTGTTCTGGAAGTGTTTTAGATCTGGTTTATGGGGTTGCGTGGACGGAGGGCTGGGTGGGATGGGATGAGACCATTCTGTAGCACTGGTGATTGGGTGTCAGAGCAACATGGATCGAGCCTCCCTTCTTTTTAAAAAAAAGTGCATCAGAAAGAAAAAAAACATAGGGCCTGTAATGCTAGCAGTGCTGAAATAACTGTGGGTCAGCATTAGCTTTTCTACCTAAATGTTTTGATGTCTCCCTAAGGTTGGTGTTTTGCATACCACAGCTTTGTTCGCAGATGTGTTCTTCGTTATATGCTGTTGATAATATTCATAAACTTAGTTTAGCATTGTGTTACTGCTTACCAAGCTCTTATTTGAAAGCCTAGGGTGTTTGAAATTTATTGAGTAATGCACTATTTTAAAAAGGCCTCTTGGAGTCATTTTTTAAAAAATGGGTGTTCAGTTTTGGTTTCAAAAGAATTCTGTGCTTGTTTGGAATAGTAGATAGCATTATTGTGCCTATCTTTGGATATGCTTTCTTCTTGGTGTCTGATGCATTGTGTTAATATAGAGTTGTGGTTAGAAATATGAAATACTATAAGTTAGTAGCATCCATTTCAGCATACTCATAGAAATTGATGCTCAAGAACAAGGCAGCATAAAGTTAATGGTTTTAGAAAGCTAAAAGGGGCATCTATTAAGACTTTAAGACCAGAAGTAGGAGCCTCATGGCGCAGTGGTTAAATGCCTGTACTGCAAGTAAAACTGTGCTCACGACCTGGGTTCAATCCGCGGTAGAAGGCTCAAGGTTCACTCAGCCTTCCATCCTTCCGAGGTTGGTAAAATGAGTACCCAGCTTGCTGGGGGGGGCAATGTATAGCCTGCACACTGTAATTAAAATTGTAAACCGCCCAGAGACTACTTGTGGTGGTATGGGGCGGTATATAAGCAGAACACTTTGCTTTTAAAAAGATTTCATTTTTCCAGAATGTTTTAATTTACTAATGTAAATATGCTGTTCATTCTATCTATCTATCTATCTATCTATTAGTCTGCAGTCTTACACACAGTTATTTGTATCAACAGTATTTCCCGCAAAGCATAGGATAGTGGAATGTGTTGATTAGTTCATAAAATCTGAATAAATTGATAAGAAAGAAAGAAAACATTTTTAAAATAGAACATAATTGTGATGGCATGCCTCTTAAAGAATGATGCTGACCATCTGCATTTAGAAAATTGAACTGAATGTTACTACCCTGCTTTTAAAAAATTGTTAATGAGATTGATTAATTGACTCAGGTTGCAGTCTTACACTTTATTGCTAAGAATAAACCTTGCTGAGTTGGGAAAGACTTCCTTTATAATGACCACTTGTTAGATTGTGCTGTACTGTATATGTAACAGCCCTGGATTGGCTCAGTTGAAGGTACTTCCTTGTGTTTTCATGGTATTTTTACACTGTGCAGAACAGATACATTTCAAACATATGAAACCTGCTTAACGCTTCCTGAAAAGAGGGTGTTTTAAAAAATTTTCCTTCTGTCACTACCAGGCTATTTGTAGAGAGGTGAGTGGGTGGACTTTCTCCTGTGCTTCTGGTTGAGATAAAAGGAGAAAGGAGCAAATAAGTTGTCCATATGTTCACTCAGCCTGTTCATCAGTTTTAAGAACGGAGACAATGGGCAAAATCCTGCTGAGATCAGTGCAGCGTAAACGTTCTAGGTCTTGTGCCTGGCGGGAAGGCACCGTGCAGTTGAATTGCACAATCGGTTGTACATTCCAAGTGCAACCTATTGTGTAATACGCAGGCAGAAGTGCTTTATGGATACCACTTCCACCTTGGTACTACTTTTAGCTGCCAATTGTAGATTCTAATTACATAGATCCAGAGCTCTAAAATAATTTCAGAATATTCTGTTTATAGCAGAATATTGAAGTTGCATTCACCTTAATGCCTTATCCAAATTGAAACAGGTATTGAAAACTGAAAATAACAGTTCTTCAAGCTGTCTTAACTTGGCTCTGATACTCTCACATAATGTTTGTATGTCATTCTGTGTTTAATAAGTAGTGGCTTGCAGATTCTCTGGTTCTTTGGGTCTCTCATTTCTCTCTGAGTGAGAATAGAATAGAATAGAATAGAATCTTTATTTTCATTGTCCCCTTGCAGGAACAAAAACATTGCAGTTGCTATATCAACTCAGATAAGACATTCCCCATAGATTTAAAAACAACTACAACACTCACGACTGTAATGACACAACACACACACACACAACACTAATTAAAACAATACAATGTGATATAACACAAACTGAGCTGACTTCAGAGTTTTCATTTAAGGCCATTATTGCTCTGAAGAAGAAGCTGTTCTTGAGACGATTCATTCTCGCCCTCAATACTCTTATATCTCCATCCTGATGGCAGCAGCTCAAAGAGGCAATGACCAGGATGCAATGGATCTCTTAATGCATCTAATGCTTTACAGTGGCATCTGGTGGTATAAATTTGTTCTAGGGTGGGCAATGAACAGCCCACAATACTCTCCGCTATTTTAATAATTCTGTGCAACACTATCCTATCCCAATGGGTGCAACTTCTGTACCATACACATAGACTGCAAGTAAGCACGCTCTCAGTAGCACATTGATAGGAGGCAAGCAGCAACTTTTGCGGAAGATGGTTTTTCCTTAAAATTCTCAAAAATATAGTCTCTGCTGAGCCTTCCTGGCAACCTTTGTGTTGAGACTTCAGGACAGATCCTCCTGTAACTCAGTGTCCCAAAATCTGAACCTTGTAACCCTCTCCACACCGGTCCCATATGTCATAAGTGGTTGAACATCAGTTTTTCTGCCTCCTAAAATTCACCACAAGCTCCTTTGTTGTCTTTATGTTTAGGTGCAAGTTATTAATTCTACATCACTTTGTCAACTGCTCCACCTCATCTCTGTAAGCCATCTCACTCTCCTTATCAGAGAGGAGCCCAATCACGGTCCTGTCATCTGCAAATTTAATTATACTATTACTAGGATAGGCTGAGACACAATCAAACATGTAAAGAATATAAAGGAGCAGGCTAAGCAAACATCCTTGTGGTGATCCTATATTAGTACTAAGCATATTAGAGGTAAAGGGGTCCAACAGGACCCTCTGGGAGCGATTTGACAGGAAAAGGCCTCTTTCCTATGGAATATCCACCCACAAAGTGATGGCAGAAGCCCCGGACTTCCCAATTTAGACGTCAAACGTTGCGGTAGAATGATGTTGAAAGCTGAGCTAAAATCCACGAAGAGCAATCTAGCATAGCCCCCCCCGCCCCGCTCCAAATGTTCAAGAGCAGCATGGAGAGCACATGCCACAGCATCCTCTGTTGATCTCTTCTTTTTATAGGCGAATTGAAATGTATCCAGTCCCTCTGGTAGGCAGGCAATCACATAATTCCATGCCAGCTTTTCAAAGCACTTCGTGATTACAGGTGTGAGTAAGATATGGTATGACTACATCTCTAGAACCTATTACTGCTTTTCCAATTACAGTAGCACCCCTGTATCCACTGATTCACCACCTGCGGATTCAGTTATCCACAGTTGGCGATCAGCGGGGAGGGAGTGGGGTGTTAGCAGCCATTCAAGCTTCCTAGGCAGTAGATTTCCCATGGCGGCAGCAGCAGAAACAGTAGCTACCATGGCAGGAGGCAAAACCCCTCTGTTCTCCTTGGATCCCCCTGCCTTCTTGCCTGCCTACCTGCCTTCCTAGCTAGCTGCCCTGCCTCTCACCTCTCTTTCTCCTCCCAGCGGCGCCTTTTGCGATAAACGGGAGTCCTGGCACCTTACCCATTTCAGGCCGCTGACTCCACTCGCTCTTGCCCCTTTGGCCCCCGGCGCCTGCGTGGCTGTCACTCGCTCTCGGCTACCTGCTCCCTCCTGCCCAGGCATGAACCCTACTCACGCTCTCAACTTTCGGTTGCTGCAGGCAGGAGAGAGCAGGTAGCCGAGAGCGAGTGAGCAAGAGCCAGGCAGGCGCTGGGGGCTGAAGGGGCAAGGTTGAGCAGAGTCGGCAGCCTGAGATGGGCAGGATGCCGAGGCTCCCAGTTATCGCAGGAGGCACCACAGGGAGGGGAAGGGAGGGAATAGAGAGGCGAGGGGTAGGGCTGCTAGCTAGGAAGGCAGGCAAGCAAGCAAGAAGGCACAGGGATCGAGGCAATGCAGGTGAGTTTTGCCAGCCGCCAAGGCGCGCTACTCCCAGAATTCCAAGCCTGTATTTCCAATGGCAAAGGACTGTGGGTGTTGTGGTCCAAAACATCTGGAGGGCTGAAGTTTGGACATGCCTGCGCTACTTCATCGTCCAGTCCGCCGCCCGCAAGGCACAAACGGTCAGGGGCACTCCTGGGCATTCAAGCTGACTGGTCAGTGCAGCAGTGAGCCTTTGCGCCACCTGGTCTGCCGGGCTTCCCAGCAGGGGTGGTGGTGTGTCCAAGGAGAAAGCTTTCACCCCCCAGCACCCTACCACCGCTGTCACTACTGTCACCCTTGGATAAGAGTGTTTGCTCTTATCTGCGGATTTCAGTATCCGTGGCACAAACCAGGACCAATCCCCCATGGATACGGGAGTTCTACTATGTATTATATCTGCGGAGATTCTCAGTTTTCAGGTGAGATTACCTGGGAGATGAGTCATGGCAACTGGACTTTTCTAGTGGGATTCAATCCCACAAGTAAAGAAGTCCAGTTGTCATGACTCAACTCCCAGTTTCCTAATTACTATTCATCTCAACCATATGTTGTTACCTTGGGTCTTCTCAAGATCCTCTGTTGCTTCCACACAGGCAGCATCCAGGCAGTTTGTGGCAGAGGTCTGTTTGTTTCTGGCGATGTGGGTGCAGTCGCTTGTAATGGACTGCGAAGCACTTAAATCATAAATTTCCAGGATATTTCTTTTTTTCTCATTTTTCCCGTCCTCTTTCCAGCAAGTGAATGGGATTTTGGAGAGCCCCACGGGCACAGGGAAGACATTATGCCTCCTTTGTTCAACCTTGGCTTGGCGGGAGCACTTCAGAGATGCAATCTCGGCACAGAAGATCACCCAGAGACTAAGTGGTGCGGAACTTTTCTCTGACCGACCCCTGTCATCCTGGGGTAATGCAGTCACGGGGGCTGATGTCTCAGGTAAGTTTTGCAGTTTGCGCTTCCACAGACATAATCTTATATTCCTCCATTGAGCCGTGGAAACATGTCTGGGTTCTCAAAGCGAGCTACTTGATTGAGGAGGATGCAGTGCCACAAACACAGATGTGAAAGCTGTTGTGAGTTTTTCGGGCTGTTTGGCCATGTTCTTGGAAGTTTTTCTTCCTGATGTTTCGCCAGACTCTGTGCTCCCGGAGCTCCTTGCCCTCTGAAGATGCCGGCCACAGAGTCTGGTGAAACATCAGGAAGAAAAGCTTCCAGAACACGGCCAAACAGCCCAGAAAACTCACAACAGCTATCAGATCCCGGCCGTGAAAGTCTTCAAGAATACACGGGTGTGAAAATTTAGAAGGTACAGTGGCTCAGTGTGAGGGTTCAGATTCTTTCCTCTGCGATTCCGAGTCAATAATAAAGTCTGAGGCTTCTTGATAAGGAACATCAAATGGATTTTTATTTAACAACAACTCAGGTACATGGAAAACAGGACCTCTTTCGTGAGGAGTTAACTCTGGACATGAACTCTTTACTGCATCTTGCGGCTCACTATCTTCATAAATAACATTAAACAAGGGAACTTGACCACTGGGTGACTTTAGAAATAATGGCGAGTAACCGACCCGCGCCCCATACATTGGGTCCCGCAACACGGGTGGCGAGCCCATTGAGCTACCGGGTTCGGAGACCTCTCGTTCCTCCATTCCTTCCTAAACTTCTCAGAGGTCTCTGGCCATCTCAAAGGTTTTACAGTTACCGACCACTGATATTCTTCACCCCGGTCTCCTCCCCGTTTCTCCTCTAACTCCCTTCGTCTCTTCTCTCTCTCTCTCAACTGCCTATCCCAACTGTCCTCCTTCCTCTCACGCGCAGCAACGTCTCCTTTCCAACTGTCATTTTCCGATGCCCATAATCCCTCTCTCTCTTTTATGGTCTCGCGCGCACATGCCCCCAATTCCTCGCGCTGTCCTTCACCTGCCTCGCGACCCATTATCTCTCCTTCCCGCGGTGTTACACAGCTAGTTGATATTATCTTGCCTACTAGCCCGGTTTTCTTTTTTAAACTCAAATCTTTTAGTTCTTTTATATTCTCTTCATTCTTTCCAGACGGCAGACTCTGGTCCAATGGCTTTTCTTCGTCTCCCTTCTCACACTCAGGAACAGGTGACCTAATGAACACATTGCAAATTGTTGTGATAAATTATCTTGTGATGAAAGAGAATTAGGGAGGAGGTGGTGTTCTTAGAACCCTAAATTTCATTGTGATTCAGAGGGAGAAGAGCTTATGAACCTCAAAAAGTATAAACTTAGGGTATCAACTTTTACTACCATTTATGGGCGTATATATACAAAAGCAGTAGAGCAAGAGCCTTCTCTGAAAGCAACAGAAATGGGCTCTCTTGAGTGTTTCTCATAGGTAACCAGTTGAGTTGTAAAATTCTCCACTGCCTGCACAGGGTGAGGTGTTACCATAGCACCAACAGAGGAAAAGCAGACTGATGATATATTTAGTACTCAACCAGAACTAATTTCACCCCTCCTTGCTTTCTCCACTTGACAGCTTATTACAGTGACATTCCTAAAATAATTTATGCCTCAAGAACTCATTCACAGCTTACACAGGTCATCAGTGAATTAAAGAACACTATATACAGGTAAAAAAAACATTTAAAATATTGCTTATAATTCTAAATCTGAAAGAATTTGGGATGTATAGGTACCCGGTCATATCGGTTTTTGTGGTGTCTTTGTTTATAGCAGTGTTTAGAGAACACTGATTAGAGGCCGTCACTGGGGGAGTGTTATTTTTACAAAACACTAATGTCTGAAATGCTAAAAAAAGTGATTGTTAAATTAGTACCCTTGTTCTTTTTGGCTGCTCTTATATTTAAAAACCTTAATGTAATCTGGCAATGCATATTTTGGCATCATTTTCTTGACTGGTGTTTCTCTGTTACATTACATAAGAACCTAAGAAGAGCCATGCTGGATCAGGCCAAAGGCCCATCTAGTCCAGCTTCCGTATCTCACAAGGGTCCCATCAGATGCATCTGGGAGCGCACAAGACTAGATCTCTGTCTCCTGATACCACTCCCCTGCATTTGGCCCTTGAAGTACCCTGGTTTTAAGCCTGGAGATGATACATCTCCATCATGGTTTGTAACCTGTGATGGACTTTTCCTCCAGGAATCTGTCCAATCCCCTTTTGAAGGCATCCAGGCCAGATGCCATCACCACCTCCTGTGGCAGGGAGTTCCACAGACTAACAACGCCCTGGGTGAAAAAAAGTTTTGTCTGTTCTCACTCTCCCAACCCTCACTTTGAGTGGATGTCCTCTAGTTCTGGTATTTTGTGAGAGGGACAAGAGTGTCGCTCTATCCACTTTACTCGTGCCCTGCATTATTTTGTGTGTATCAATCACATCCCCGCCTTTTTTCCAGGCTAAAGAGCTCCAAATGTTTTAGCCTTTCCTCATAAGGGAGGTCCCCCGTTACGGGTGCTTCACTGATGTATGTTCTTTAAACAGGCCCAAAATATGTGTGCTTGGTTCCAGAGAGCAGCTTTGCATCCATCCTGAGGTTAAAAGACAAGACAGTAACCATATGCAGGTAAAAATGTAACCGTAAGAGCCCTGGCAGAAAGTCATCTGATGGGTGTCAGAGCTCAAAGGATAGATGGAACTGGCTCTCCTTAGCCCTGTATTTTCACCATGCATTTTGGGGCCCAGTTCAAAGTGCTGCTCTGTATTTTTCAGGTCCTTGATGGGGCCCTTGTTTCCATGTGCCCTTATTTGACTATTAAATGTTTGGCGGAGGCCTTATCTAAGAGCTATGTCTACTCTTAAATGAGGTCATGGCCATTAGAGAGAAAGCTCCTGTTCCATGGACTAGCACTCCAAATTGTGCATTTTCGGGGGGGGGGGGATTTGGCTTTTTGTTTTTGCAATTCAGGAAAATGTTTTTTTCTTCTCATGAATCTTAATCATAACTGCAGTTGTATTGATTAGCTTTTATCTGGTTTTTATGTCCTATAGTATTTTATTTGTATTTTATGATATTTTGGATTAAATATATACAGTATATATATATATATAGAATAATTGAATTGGGAGGAACCTATAAGGCCCTGGAGTCCAACCCCCTGCTCAAGGCAGGAATCTAAATCATAGCAGATCTGACCCTGGTTTGTCCAATTTTCTCTTTAATTTCTCCAGCGTTGGAACCCTTACCACCTCCCGAAGTCATTGGCTCTGTTGTCGTACTACTCTAAAGGTTATGAAGTAGGGTTTTAAAACATGACCAAGTAATGCTACTGTCTGCTTTAGACAAGGTTCTTGCACGCACTGCTCCATTTTCCTCATATCTAGTACTCACTCTCTACCTGTAGTAGTTGCTGCCAGTGATGAACGTGGCATTTTAAACTAGGTAGCAAATCCTTGTTGCCAAAAGCTTGGAGACTTAAATTCTGTGAAAATAAGGAATGAATTTGAGCAAGTGCAATTGTGAGCATAGTTTGCTTTGTTCCCTTGTGGACTGAATTATGCATTTGATGACACCTTGCCTTGCAGATTCACATGTGCCGTATGAAAGTAACAACGCGCACCTGTCACTTCTATAGCAATGTGGAAGGTACGAATAAATGTCTGTAGCAGTAGATAAAGTGCCCGTTGACTCCCGGCAGGCAATCTTTATACGTGGTTTTCTTTTGCCTGCTTGAATGTTAGTCTTCTTGATATGTTTACCAAGCACAATAATGTTTTGTTAGGCTTGTAAACGTCATTAACAAATTTAGTTTGTGCGCCCCAATTTGGATGTTCTTATATGTGCTTTGCCTTCAGGTTGTTTATTTTCAATTAGTTATCACGGGATAGATATAGTCCGCCATCTCTGGGGGAAGAGGGGATGGGAAGCTCACAGGGAGAGTCGCCTCCCTTCCTCACAATGATGTCCACAGCATTGCTAGAAGTTACTTGATTTAAAACAATAAAATAAAATAGGTCTGGCAGGATTCCCCTCTCCCGCCCCAAGAACTTGCCATTGACTGCAAGTCCTCATTGTATAGTTTTCTACATGCTTTCAGACGGACTGCTTTAAAATCTATGTAATCTCTCTTTTGATCTCCATGTAGAGAAAAGCACAGAGAAAGAGCTGATAAATTCCATCATGGATATTGAAGATCTTGTTAAAAAAGGAAGTAAACACAGGTAACTGTTCTCTAGTCTGTCTTCTCATAAGAAAGGCATTCCTCAACAGATAGTAAGTGTTCTGCTTCTGCTTATATACCACCCCATACCATTTCAAGTAGTCTCTGGGCGGTTTACAGTTTTTAATTACAGTATGCAGGCTACACATTGCCCCCCCCCGCCGCCGCCCCCAGCAAGCCGGGCCCTCATTTTACTGACCTCAGAAGGATGGAAGGCTGAGTCAAGCATGAGCCTGCTACCTGGGATTGAACCCCAGGTCGTGAGCACAGTTTTATCTGCAGGACAGGCATTTAACCATTGTGCCACAGGCCTCCTTGATAGGAGATAGTACGCTTAGTGTGGAATCAAAGTGGAGAAAATCAACCCACGTCTTAAAAAAAAACCTGTGGCAGAATTTAAAGGTGGGAATACTGTTTTTGTGATCTCCCACAATTTTGCATGGAGGATGATTGGAGAATTTTGAGAGCCAGGAGTCCAAAACCCCACATACCTGATATCCTGGTTCATAGGTCATGCATTCAACACTCACGCTATACGAGCTCTTGTATGAACTTTCTGTGAGCTGATGTTGACTGTAAGCATCAGTCACTTGTGCTATGCTAGCCCTTTATTGGATTTCAGAAGAAAAAGTTACTTGTATGCATAAAAGAATGAATTGATTATGTGGGTGTGATCTGGAATCCATAAAGGAATTAATATAAAATAATAATCTATAGAGGAATTGAGTTGGAAGGAGCCTATAAGGCTACGGAGTCACCCCCCCCCCCGCGAATACAAGGCAAAGCAGATCATTGTCTGATTTTCTGTTGAATGACCCCAGCATTGGAGCACCCACCACCTTCCGAGGTCATTGGTTCCATTGTTGTACTGCTCTCACAGTTAATAGGTTTTCCTTCATATTCAGCCTGTGCCTGGCTTCCAGCAAGCTGAGCCCATTGGGACACTCTGGGATGACTGAGAACCTGTATGACTACCTTTCAATTCCGTCATGTTGTACAGTTATTGCTTGGATGAAAAACCCAGTCTCCGTTTGCCTCTGACATTAGACTGTAAATCATTGGGGTGGGGCTAGGGAATTGGGTAGTATTCATTGCAGTCCTTTGCACATCTCAGAATGTCCAGTTGTCAGATGATTGCAGTTGGATTTATACGGCTGCAGCTTCATCTTCAGGCAAAGACAACCCAGCTAGGTGGGAGATCAGACCACATCCCTGTACCTTCTGGACCAGTGGTTCTCAACTTGTGGGTCCCTAGATGTTCCTGGACTGCAACTCCCAGAAACCCCTTCCAGCACAGCGAGTGGTGGGAGGCTTCTGGGAATTGCAGTCCAAGAACATCTGAGGACCCACAGGTTGAGAACCACTGTTCTAGACAGTGAACAATTCACCTCTGTTAGTAAACATAAGCCTCATTAACCACCTGATATAAAAAAACAGATATTTGCTACATGGGCAATAAAACTGAGGGGAAAATTGATGGACCAGCATGTCTCTTTTCAATGCTTCATTGTACAAAGACTTCTCCCAATTAACACTTCATCTCCATCTTCTCTTTTCTTCCTTGACTCAAAATTTGGTCTGTGTGGAGGAAATGGAATATCTTACAATTCCACCTCCCTTTGGCATTGGCAGCTCCACCAGTTTTGCAGGAATTGTATAGTAAAGGATTTGTTCACAATACTGTGTTCTCTTTTATTAAAGGGTACAGGAGAGTGTGTAAATGTACTGATCTGCCTTTAAAACCGGAGAGGCCCATTGTGAAGCAAAAAGAAACCCCTGAGAGTCATGAAAAAATTACTCAGAACCAGGTGCTGCTTTTTAAAAATGGGCCTTGTATATATATATATATATATATATATTTTTTTTTTCTCCTTTCCATTTAAACAGGGTTTGCCCATATTATCTCTCCCGGAGTTTGAAGCAGCAAGCAGACATCATTTTTATGCCTTATAACTATTTGTTAGACTCAAAGGTATGTGGTATATTTATTTTAAAAGGATTTTAGTGTCTGTGCCTGTAAAGGGAAAACAGTTAACACATCAAGAAACGACATTACATTGCAAACCCTAATGCTTACCACATGGGGAGATATAAGTGTGGTGCTTCATCCAGAAGAACTATTTATACTTATGTAGTTCATCTTTGTCCAGAAACCTCACCTGCTATAATTCTCCATTCTGCTGCAATAAAATAAAGTCACATGGTCCTCTTTCTTATTCTAAGTACAACAGTGTTAGCATAGTAGCTTTTATGAATATTTTTATATGCAGTGGTACCTTGTATAAAGGATTTAATTCATTCCAAATGAAATTATGTTAAGCAAATTTTCCTTTATACAAATTTCCCATAAGAATGCATTGAAAACAGTGATCCCATTTTATGTTGTACAGATTCGCCCCATAGGCGATTATGTTAAGCAAATTTCCCCTATCTCCAGGATATTTTATGTTGTACACATGTTATGTTATACAAACCATTTGTTATACAAGGGTCCACTGTAATGTTAAGTCATTTAAGAGTTGAATAATTCACCGTTTTTAGCTTCAATATTGTGTTTTAAAGATGTAAGCTGCCTTTCAGCTTTTTATAGGAGAAAGGACGTGTGAAGACAATTTAAACAAATTTATAAATGCTGAATAAGGTACTAAGAATTATCAGAGGTCTCACCTACTCACCTCTGAGCTTCTTTGCTTTTTACAAAAAGCTACCTCCATGTCTTGAATTCACTAGATATCTTTTCAAGACTTGGGAATCTGTTCTTTTATAGTCACTGCAGTGTGTTGGTACCAGTTTTTGTGCTCTCTGTGTTTGCAACTAAGGGGATAGGTTTTATTTTGGGACCTTCCCCGTGGTTGTGAGAACAAGATATTGAGTGACAGCCAGCAGTTGCATAAGCAGAAGGCAACTTGCTCATCTATTTTTTGTCTTCCACACACATACCCTGCACCCCTCTAAAATCATTTCCAGAATGCCAGGTGTGGTGATATCATTGCCCATATTTCTGGGCCCCAACATTGGTCAACCACAAAGGAAACTGAAGGCCTCGGAGGGCTGCTTGCCCAGAATTCCCCAGGACCGAAGCAGATACCAGGATGTGCTGATGTAGGCAAGAAGGCCAGAGGAAAACAGGATGGCAAACAAGATACCAGGGGCAATAGCAGGATGTCAGGACATCACCTTTGACCCCACAGCTTCCTCTCCCCCGTTTCCTCATCAATAGATAGGCCGATATGGTCTTACAGATAAGGCGTGCATTCCCCCTCCCACCGAGGGATGTCTTCCTGTATCTATTGTTCCTCTCTTATCAATAAAACACTGGTCGCTCAGGCAGTAGGAGGATCATCACACACACGCATGCACACACACACACACCACACACCCAGACATCCATGGAACCCTGATGGAGAGACGAACAGGAATGCTGCCTGAGCACCAGATCTTTCACCCTGAAGCTGTGCCCGTGCGATTCGTAACGCAACGGCCAGGGGACACAGGAGGGTTGTTGTTGAAGGTGGAATGGGCATATTTTAAGGCAGGCATGTCCAAAGTCCGGCCCGGGGGGCCAAATGCGGCCCGGTTTAAAATTCTGAGTGGCCCTCAGCCTCTTCTCCCTGCTGGCTCAGCCTGTCGCTCATGCCGGCCGGCCGGCCCTTCCCTGTGCTGGCTAGATACATCAGCTTGCTGTGTTATGGTTTGCCTGCCCTCCCTGCCTCCGTCCGTTACATCAGCCACCCGCCCTGCCTACCTGCTCCTGGCTGCATTGCGGCAGCATCTTCCCCACCTCCTTGCGAGGGAAGGCGGCATATGCGAGCAGTGGTGCATCTTGGGTGCATGTGGGTTGATTCCCGGGCTGTGCAACAGCCGCCGGGCTCTTGGGCATCTTGAAACCAGAGCATTTGCAGCTGTTGCGGATGTGCACGGACCATGCCCTTTCTCCCCCTTCAGGCTGAATGGTTGGCCCCACACATTTTTCACCTCACCAGATCTGGCCTTCCTTGCAAAAAAGTGTGGACACCCCTGTTTTAAGGGAATTTTTTCCTCCTGGCGGTGCTCTGCTCTATCCAGGAAACCCCTGCTAACCCATTTTGGGAGATGGGTTGAAGACGGGCTTTCATGAGTTGTCTTCTGCTCATGCAATTGCACAACACAAACGTTTACCTTTTCGGGCTGTTTTCTCTTTCTCCTTCTGATGGTCTTGGCCAGAGCAGGCCGGCTATCTGTTGGTATGGGAAGGATTTTAGGTGTAGGGAGGTGCTTAAGTGGTGGTCAGGACGGCTGGAGCAGTGAGTGTGAGGCCCAGCTAGCATAAAAAGTCATGGAAAGATCAGTGGCTTCTTAGTGTGAAGCATGGTGAGTGGTACCTGTTATATTAATTATTTCTGGGTATTTGCAAATAGTCAAGAAGGGAGTGTCCCCACATTGCCTCTCTTCTTCTCTCTCTAAACAGAGTCGAAGAGCTCACAACATAGACTTAAAGGGAACTGTAGTGATACTTGATGAAGCTCACAATGTGGTAAGTCAAGCCACGGCTGACTTTTCTCAGTCTTCTACTCTTATCCTTACTTCTTTGTAAGAATTCTAATTTGTGAAGATGTGTTGCTTTAAGAAGAATCACTGGATGTTAAAAGGCTGGAGACATGTCTTTGATTCAGAATGTAAATACCCAGAACTAAAACAACAGCAAGGAAAAATTAAGGTGTCAGATATATAGCTTCTTCACAAATGGATATGCATATTTTACTCCATTGCAATGTGTAATTTTCATAGCTTCCTGTTATTATTGAGTCACCTGCAATGTGTATCTGTTAAATAACTTACCAACCTCATGTGGCCCCCTAGGAAACAATCATTTTAATTGATTTGGAAGTTCAGAACTAAGCCAATAACAACCCCCCATTGCAATAGAATGGGGACCCCCTTTGGAGTTTAATAACTAAGCCCCCTGAAACCCAGACATCTCCAAACTTCGGGGGCTTACAGGAAAGAGCTTGAGGCAGCTACCCTGCCATTTCCATGCTGAAACATGCCTGTGATCCACATTTTGAGTACATAATGTTTTGTTATGTTTATGTACTCAAAAATACGGATCACAGCCGTATTTATGTACTCAAAAAATACGGATTGCAGCCAATATAGGGGTTAATTTAACCATCTTAACCCAATTAATCCCTATATTGCTGGCATGCAACGTACACTCTGGCAATTAGCTATGGGGACCCCCCCCTTGGCGCTTAATAACTCAGCCCCCTGAAGCCTAAACCTCCCCAAATGTCAGGGGCTTACAGGGAAGGGTGTGACGGAGCTCCCCAGCATTTTTGGTGCCAATACATGGCTGCAATCCATATTTTTGAGTACATAAACATAACAAAACATTATGTACTCGAAAATATGGATCACATACATGTTTTGGCATGGAAATGGTAGGGAAGCTTCTGAAATTTGGAGAGGTTTGGGTTTCAGGGGGCTGAGTTATTAAACTCCAAAGGGGATCCCCCTATGAAAAAAATTCAGTTAGAAGCTGCTAATTGTTCACCTGCTTGGGGGGGGGCTGTTATTGGCTTAGTTCTGAACTTCCAAATCAATTAAAATGATTGTTTCCTAGGGGGCCACATGAGGTTGGTAAGTTATTTAACAGATATACATTGCAGGTGACTCTAATTGAGTCGGAAGTTCAGAACTAAGCCGATAACAGCACTCCCCCCACGAGCGAGCGAGCGATTAGTGGCTTCTGACTCAATTAGAAATGATTTTTTCCTAGGGGGACCCCCTTTGGAGTTTAATAACTCAGCCGCCTGAACCCCCAAACCTCTCAAAACCTGGGGGGTTTACAGGGAAGAGTCCAAGGGGAAAAAAACGGTGTTTTGTTTCATAACAAAATGTGTTCTACCATTTCGTTACGTAATAAAATGACAAAACAGTGTTTCGCTTTTTTGTATTGTGCCCATCTCTATTTTTAAGGCACACCACTGTGTTTATTGGCCTGTTTGATGCTATTTCCAAGAAAAATCCACATTGGAATATCTTTAAATGGATGACCTTTGCAAGCAGACCATCTAGGGAAGATGGGCGGGGTATAAATTCAATAATAAATAAATAAATAAATAAATAGTGTAAAGTCTAATATGGTTTGCATTATCTATCTTTTCAGGTCATCTTTAGCATACTGTGTTTCCCCCCCTTTTCTCTGCAAGTTTTACTGCTGCCTGCAGAAGGCAGAATTTTAGCAGTCAGACAAGTGAGGGTTAGGCAGTACTGTCGAAGCAGGAGCTTCAAGAGAGAGCTGGATTTCTTCCAGATAGCTTGTCCTGCTTCCAAACTGGCTGCCCCAAGTGCTGTTTCACAAGGTCACTGAAAATATGTATAGTTTCATTCAAACTTGCATTAGGTAATTAAGCATTTGTGATGTTTTTCTGTCATTGTCAGTTCTTGCTTTGGTCTTCTTTGTTTAAAAAAAATTGCCTAACAATCATCATCCTTTTGAACATTAGCCTTACTACAGGTTACTTTTAATTTTGGAGAATAATATGTGCTGCATTTCACAGCATTTCCCCCCAATTGAAAACTTTCTAAGATGGGTTGCAACCTTTTGTTAAATGCTGCCAGAAGAAGTGGTGGCAGCTATCAGCCTTAAACAGCTTTAAGAAAGGATTAGACACAACGGTATCAATGGTTATCATTATGGATGCTTAAGGACAACCTCCAGGTTGGAGAGAGAGGCAGAATATCTCTCAATGCCATTTGTGGGGAATCGTAAGCAGGCGAAGACATCTGCTTGGGAATACCCTGAAGCAAATGGTGAGCCACTGTGTGAGGCAAAATGCTGGACTGGATGGGCTGTGGCCTGTTCCAGCAAGGTTGTTCTTACGTTCTTACGTTCTTATGATGGTGTGTGTGCGTTTAGGCCATTTTTCAATGTGCTTTGAAAAGTTGCTTCCAGAATTGAGATCAATAACTGGGTTTGGTTCATACTAACTGATGGTTGGAAAGTTTTGCCTGTGAATCAGATTGCCCTGTGCTCTCTCTGTATTACCCTAGATCAGTGTTGGCAACCTATGGTACAGGTGCCAAAGATGGCACTCGGAGCCCTTTCTGTGGGCACCCGATATCGCCCCTTCACAGCCACCTGTATTCAGGTTAAATTGCTGTATTGGCACTTTGCAAAAAATTGGTGGGTTTTGAATTGCAGCTTGGGCACTCGGTCTCTAAAAGGTTTGCCATTACTGCCCTACATGCACGCATGTAAATATGCATACTGTGCTTCCTTTCCTACTGACAAGATGTCATATTTCAGTACAGTCGTGCATGGCTTCAGAGGTTGGAAGAATTACTGTCTTGTATGGCAGTGATCAGAGACCCCTAACCTGTATAGACCAGTATACCCTCCATGCTACATCTGCCCATTAGAATAGGAAAACATGGACAGCATCTCTGATGCCATGTGTGTGTGTTTTTCATGAGATCTTAGGGCCTAACACATCTGGGGAAAGATGCCGGCTGTTTTCCCCTTGAAGTTACATGTTGGGATTTGTCCATTGGGGAATTTGTGAGAAAATGCCGAATTTATTTATTTATTTATTTATTTATTTATTTATTTATTATTGAATTTATACCCCGCCCATCTTCCCGAGGGAACTCTGGGCGGCTTACAGAAGGCTGATCAAATCAGCAAATATCAAAGGACAAACGAAGAAATGAATAAATAACAAATAAAACAACATTAAAATAAAAACACATTGGCACCCTTGTCCAAAACATATGTAGCTCAAGCGAAGAACATCACAGTAATTGAGCTAACTAGCAGCAGATCGCGGAGAAAAACCCCCATTAAACTTGGTCACCAAAGGCCTCGCAGAACAAGATTTGAAATTTTTATTCCAGCTCTGACTGAAATAAGGAAATGGTTAGAATGTATGCAATAAGCTACTTTTTAAAAGTAAATGCTATATCATAAATCAGCAAAAAAAAATCTGTGGTGAATATGTTAATATGACAATCCTGTGCCTTCTTCAGAAGCTCATATTGCTGAGGGTTATTCGTACTAGAGGAGACAGTGTGAATCTGTCCTATGATGGCAGAACTGTTTGAAACAGCTGCTTCACTCTAATAGGGCTGTCAGGGTAAGGGAGATACTTAAGGAGTGGTTTTATCAGTTCCTCATCCTCACTGAGTTTCCGTGGCTGAGCAGAGATTTGAAACCACTCTGACCACTATACAGTAGCACCCCCGTATCCTCTGATTCACCATCCACTGATTCAATGGAGGAGGAGGAAGCAGCCATGGGGCCTGGGAGACCCCACCCACCCGCAAGGTCAGCAGAGGTCCTGGAGGTGGCACAGAGCCATGGCGGGGTTCCCCAGGGTGCTGGCTGGCTCTCCTGCTGGTTTCACTTTTGGAACCCTCGGATAAGAGCGTTTTCTCTTATCCACGGATTTCATTATCCGCAGGGGGGGCCAGGAACCGATCCCCTGCGGATATGGGGGTCCTACTGTACCACACCAGGGATCATGACTGAATGGCTACTTGCTCTTCATTTAGCCCTTTTATCCCTCTCTTGCTGGTGGAGAAAGTGTCTTGCTTCCCCTGTGCCAAGGGTGCGTGGCTGGTACTGTTCGTAACCTAATATACAAATGCTGGGCTTTGTTTCCCTTCTTAGGAGAGGTTATGTGAAGAGTTGGCATCGTTTGACTTGACTCCTTACGACTTAGCTTCTGCTATAGATGCCATCAACATAGTCCTGGAAGAACAAACGAGAAAAGTTCAGCAGAACGAAGTCACCTTTGAATTCAATGCAGAGCTTGCCAACTCAGGTAGATTTATTTATTTTTGAATCAATCCGTAGTGAACAGCGTATAGGGAGGATGCCATTGGCTGCCTGCGTTTGGAAATTAGGTTGTGGTTCTTCAGTCACTCTTTGAGAAAAATGGATTTGGTTACTAGGCAGTTGATAAATCGTGAATAATGAGCTAAAACCCCTTGGTGCGTCTTTTGTAAAAGCCCCCTATGTACGGGGGAAGAGAGAAGATAAAAATGCAGAAGCGCTCTGAAGCAACACCATTTGTGGTCATAGCTGGTGAGGCATCTCTGCACAGCAGTTTCCTTGAGTTTTCTGGAAGAGCATGGCATGTACTTTAAGGTAAACAAAGGACTAAAAAAATTCTACCTAAATTAAACGCATTATGCTGTTTCTTAATCAACGTATGTAAAGTTGACTTTTATGATTTGTATTTTAAAATCTGGGTTTGAAAAGTTGTTTTTGCAGCACAGGAATGAAGAGGAGATGTTGGAAGGAAATGAAAAAGAATAATAGAATGGGTTTTCTTCTTTTTTCTTCTTCCCATGCTGTTTTATTTGTTATAAAACGAACACATGTTCTCTTGCAAGACAGAGGAAAGTGGATAGATGTTGTAATGTTGTCTGTTCAGCCCAGTGCTTACCATTCTCCACCCCACCTCTGGAAGAAGGGATAACAAAGCCTTTCTCCCCCTCTCTGCTGCCTCATTTTTAAAGAGCGTACAGTGGCTTGGCCTGCCAGCTGGCTGTTCTAAGGCAGTGATGGCAAACCTTTTAGAGACCAAGTGCCCAAACTGCAATTCAAAACCCACATTTTTTTCATAAAGTGCCAATACAGCAATTTAACCTGAATACAGTTGGCTGTGAAGGGGCGATGCTGGGTGCCCACAGAAAGGGCTCCAAGTGCCACCTTTGGCACCCGTGCCATAGGTTCGCCAACACTGTTCTAGGACTTTTCTCTAGTGCCACCCTTATTGGTAGCTCAGCTGGCTACAGTACTGAAACTGTCAGCTGCAAAGTCGGCAGCTCGGCAGTTCAAATCCCGAGAGCCACGCAGTGGAGCAAGCTCCCGCTGATAACCCCAGCTCCTGCCAACCTAGCAGTTTGAAAGCATGTAAATGCAAGTAGATAAATAGGTACTGCCATAAAAGTGGGAAGGTAAACAGTGTTCCATGTACAAAAATGCATTATCCATGCCAGCCACATGGCCACGGACTTGCACAACACAGACTCTTTGGCTTAAAAACGGAGATGAGTACCGCCCCTAGAGTTGGACACGACTAGCATGCAAGTGTGGGGGGAACCTTTACCTTTTAATGTTTCTACCTGTTGTTATTCAATGAGTGCACAACAAATTAGAGGTATAAGCACTCCAGAGGGAAGATATCTTTTATTTGTGTAATCCTTCTTGTTCCTGTTTGTGAGGGAAGTAGAAAGGACTGTATAGGCAGTAATGCACTCCATGGGGTCACGAAGAGTCAGATACGACTGAATGACTGAACAACAACAGGCAGTAAACAAAAGGATGAATATTTTCGGTAGTGGGCAATGATGTGGCGAAATGGGAAGTAAGCTGTGGGTGTACTTCAGGAAATTAGGCGCAGATGTTATACTGTGCATTGTATCAGATACCAGTGGTCCAGAATCTTGTTTGTGTCACTGGCCATCCAGATTCCTCTGAGAAATCCTCTCCAGTGGTTCCTTTACAGCCGTGGGCACCCTATAAATGAGAGCCATCCCCCATGTCTTCTGATTAACAGCTCATCTCTTATCTATCGTGGCTTCCTTATTTTCTGTATTTACAAACACATGAGGGAACTAAAAATTTTTTTGAGGGGACTGACAGTAGAGCTGTTAAGGTGGCACCTCTTGAAGTGCCTGCGTCTATATACCAGCGGCTGATTGCCTGCCCACTTGTAGCCATTACTTTGTGGATTTCACTTTTCATGAAGTATCTTCAGCCTTATATGATATGGCCACTTTCTGCAGCTTCATCTCAGCTGCCCTCCGTCCTGGTCTGCAGACTGACAGCAGTTCTAGTGGTTGAATATTCTTTTTCCACCTCCAAGCTGTTAAGTGAAAATGAATCAGTGGCCTTCTGGTCACTCTGTGTAGTCTTAAGTGGAATGGTAGTTTTCTCCCCCGAGTACCAGATTAATGCAAAATCTGGTGGGTCTGAGTCAATCTAAATTTTCCATCACTGTGCCTTGTGCCCTCCCTTGCCTTCATTCCTTCCCCTGCTGCTAAGCTCCGAGAATACGGAAATAAAGCTCAGGAGCCCTGCTGCAGGTGGCGTTCTTAGGTTGTAGTTTGAAAAACACATTCATGTGTGCTTTGATACATACTTTCACATGGATCGGAGGAGGGAAAATGGGACGGGTGGGCGGGTGGGGGGACTTGGCCTAAGACTAGAATCAATAAGAATTAAGGCTTTTCCTGAAACAGGTCTAAACATGGAACTTGAAGACATAGCGAAGATAAAGAGTAAGTATTAGTTTCACCTTTTTCTGTAGAACAGTTTTACAGAATCCCTTGAGAATTAGTCACTTTACGTTCAGGGCTGAGGACTGTGTTGTTGACTTTTTCTGTATATGGTATTTCATCTGCTGATTGCTTTCCTGCTTGTACAAGTATTAATTTACACAACACCTGAACATTGAACTCCTGAGTGCTGTTCCAAGAGCTGAAATGGAGGCATTTGGCTGGTTCCTTCATGCACTTTTGGAGAGAAAATATAGAATTGGATTCCTAAACAGTAGCTTGGGTTAAATATTCATGGTGGATGACAACTGTTAGCCAATTTGCTGGCAACTTGTTGAATACCATGAAGACTTCATGTTTATGTATCCTGATCTGGACAGCTTCTCTTCATTTGCATATTTTAATTGCCTCTAAATATAATTTGCATATCATGTTTATAACTGTAGCAGATGCTGAACCATAAGCTGGCTTCAGTTCCATTTAGCACCAAGTGTCCTTATTAAAATATACAGTGCCTACAAATGCAGGCCTCTTTCATCATCCCTGGAAAAGGCCCTTTGAGCTATACTGGATGAATCTGCAAACATACGGAGATTGGAATTCGTGTTCCTTGTTACTGAACCTTCCTCCATGATGCACTCTTTATTTTTTTAATTAAATCAACAGTGTCCTCATCCATGAGAGAGAGAGAGTCTCGAGACCTCACCAATCCTAGTCTGGCCAGGCCTCCTCCTACTGATTTCAGTAGTGAGAATTTCGCAGCCTTTTTTCGTACCAAAATTGAGGCCATCCGGGCCGGCTTCGACTCCGGTTGCAGTAGCACTGCCCCGGCACCCCCAGTTGCTGGTCCGCCTTCGTCGCCTCGGTTGGATGCGCTTGGGCCTGTTTCTGCTGTCGAGGCCTCTAAGGCTATGGCTCACTGCCGGCCGGCGTCCACTCCTTTCGATCCTTGCCCTGCCTGGCTCATTAAAGCTGCCAGCGGGACTATGGCCGAATGGGCTTCGGTCATCGCCACTGCCTCCTTTAGCGAGGGGTTTTTTCCCTCCCGTCTGAAGGAGACGGTGGTAAAGCCCATTCTTAAAAAACCAGGCCTTTCTCAAGACGATTTAATCAACTATCGTCCAATTGCTAACGTCCCGTTTATGGGCAAGGTGATCGAGAGGGTGGCGGCGGTTCGGTTGCAGTCATACCTGGAGGATCGGCAGTGCCTCGATCCTTGCCAGTCCGGGTTCAGGCCCCGCCGGGGGACCGAAACAGCTTTGGTCGCGCTGCAAAATGACCTAATCCGGGCGGCCGACAGGGGTTGCTCTACCCTGTTGGTCCTCCTGGATTTGTCAGCGGCCTTTGATACCGTCGACCACGGTATCCTGTTGGATCGGCTCTCCGAGGTTGGAATCGGAGGCACTGCTCGCAGTTGGCTCCGATCCTTCCTGGAGGGCCGTCCACAGTACGTTCTGCATGGAGGGGAGTTGTCGGCCCCTTGGATACTCCCTTGTGGGGTTCCACAGGGGTCGTCGCTGTCCCCTATGCTGTTTAACATCTACGTAAGGCCGCTGGCTGGGGTCATTAGGAGATTTGGAGTCTGCTGTCACCAGTACGCTGATGACACGCAGCTCTATCTCTCCTTTTCCACCTCTGCAGTGGAAGCTGTGGAGGTCCTTGACGGGTGCCTGGATGCCGTCCTGACTTGGACCGGGGCGAACAGGCTTAGGCTCAACCCCGAGAAGACGGAGGTTATGTTCTTTGGGAGCTCACCATCTGGGTACGGTGGCCCTCTTCCGCGTCTGGGGGGAGTTTCCCTCCAGCCTGTGGAGAGGGTGCGGAATCTGGGCGTGGTCCTGGACCCGTTGCTGACCATGGAGGCTCAGGTGGCGTTGGTCACCAGGGCCGCCTATTACCATCTTCGCCAGATCGCCCAGATCCGCCCGTACCTGGATGTTGACTCTCTGAGAACAGTGGTCCAAGCACTGGTGATCTCGAGGCTGGACTACTGTAACACCCTCTACATGGGGTTGCCCTTGACTCTTCTCTGGCGTCTGCAGCGGGTACAGAATGCGGCGGCCAGGCTGGTGGCTGGTGTGCGTCGTTATGACCACATCACCCCAGTCCTGGCTCGCCTGCATTGGCTGCCCGTTGCAGCCCGGATTAGATTCAAGGTCCTGGTTTTAGTTTATAAAACCCTCCATGGCTTGGGACCGGATTACCTGACAGAGCGTATCGTCCAGCGATCCATCTCGGCCCGTCCAGTTCGGAAGGTGCGAGCGCACTCGCTTTGGGTTGCCACTCCCCGAGAAGCCCGGAGGGCGGTTACCTGGAACAGGGCTTTCTCAGTGGCAGCCCCTTCCATATGGAATTCTATCCCTAGCGAAGTGCGCTCTGCAGAGTCCCTGCAGGCCTTTCGGAAAATGTTAAAAACCTTCTTATTCCGAGAGGCCTTTGGCGCATCCTAATTTTCCTTCCCCCCCCCCCGCCATCGTTATTATTTATTATTTATTGTTTGCTGACCACCGGTGTCTCCAATTTTAACTGTTAGGACTCACGCCTTTGGCGTGTGCTGGGATGCATAAGGAGGCACTAGGACTTTTATTCTATACTTGTATTATTGGTTTATTTAATATTGCTATTATTGTAGTCTCACCTTTGTTTATTGGCATCTGGCCACTTTTGTTCGCCGCTTAGAGTCCTAATTTAGGAGATAAGCGGGATATAAATATAACAATAAATAATAAATAAATAAAAAGTCCTTAAATGGGGATTGGCTGAGGGTTTTGATATACTAGCAAGCCTGTTGGAAACTGAAGAATGCCTTCATTTTTTCCAGTTTGGAAGACTCCTTTCCCCATGTTCAAGCTTTGGTGGGCTAGTTTATTGCTTTAATCTAGTTTGTTTACTTACATTTATTTATTTATTTATTTATTTATTTATTTATTTATTTATTTATTTATTTATTTAACTTATATGCCGCCCACTACCCAAAGGTCTCTAGACGGCTTACAATCCAAGGAATTAAAACAATTTAAAATAGTTAGAAGTAAAATATCAATAAATCATCAAGCAATAATAAAAACCTTACACTAAAAACATTATGCCCACATTCTCTCTCTCTCTCTCTCTCTCCCTCTCCCCCCCCCTCTCTCTCTCTCACACACACACACACCAAATCCTGTTTTTCAACAACCAAGGCTCCAAGATAGCCTCGCAGCACTAATGTAGCAGTTCTTCCTCCCCATCACTTGACTTCCAGAACTGGAATCAGAAACCCTGTTTTACTCTTACAAAGCAATGGGCCTCCCATTATAGCTGCTTGACTAGCCGTATCTGTCCTTCTTCCAATTTCTCTTTGTTTGTTTTAAAGTGATTCTTCTGCAGCTGGAAAATGAAATTGATGCTATAGAGCTGCCACCAAGTGGAAGTGGACTTACTAAAGATGGAAGGTATGTTCCAGGGGTTGTAATTGCTCTCCTGGATCAATGTTTTTTTTAAAATTATTTTGTGTGTGTGTGTTGGCAGACAGTTATTGAACTGCTTTTGAAGTACATTAGGAGTGTAGTATCTGTGGAGTGTGTGTGTGTGTGTGTGTGTTGCGTCATTTCAGTCCTGACCAACTCTTCGTGACCCCCATGTCCATGGAGTTGTCTTGGCAGGAATACTGGAGTGGCTTGCCAGTTCCTACTCCAGGAATGTTATATGTTGCATTGTCTCTGGCTCCCTCTAGTAGTTAGTCGTTGTATATACACTCTGGAAATAACATCTAATTACTGTACAGTAATACCTTGATTTATGAGCATAATTTGTTTCGAAAAGATGCTTGGAAACCAAAACACTCTTAAGAAGACTTAAGTCAAGTTGCCACATCTCATAGAGGGATTTTGCTTTTTAATTTAAAGTGCAAGTTAGGCCTCGTGCTTATGCTTATGGAGACTTAAATATCTAGCTGTAGATTTTCCTCTATACTGTAGTTCTGTGAGTCTGTGATAAGACATCAATCCAAATGATGGCCACTGTGGGAGATTGAAGGCTGAAGCATGGCTGGTTTTTAGCTTCAGGCCACTGTGGACTTATTGTGGAGTTAGCAACCTCCTGAACTTTGGTAGGAACCCCCTTTCTTGCAGTTTCAACCCCTCTTCTTGAGTTATTCCAAGCCACATGTTCTTTCTTGGATTTGCAGCTACATCTTCGAACTGTTTGCAAAGGCCCAGATCACGTTCCAGACCCAAGCTTCTCTCCTCGAATCGCTGGAGCAAATGGTGCAATATTTAGCAGGCCGTAAGTCCATGCATTGTTCTTTGGGGAAACTGTAGGTGCGAGAAAGTTGGGAAATAGGGTCTAGTATTTGGGGAGTACATCGGGTTACGTTATCTGTAATGGACAGAAATGAACTTCCTTTAAAGCGAGGGTAGGCACGTGTGGCCTACACCTGTGACTTGCAGCACCCTTTCCACTGGGTTGGCTGCAACTCTTAGTTGATGGTCCAGCAGCATCTGGAGGACATACTTGCCCACCCCTGCCCGAAAAGATCCTGTGTGGCCCCTGGACCATTTCAAGGATGGATTTAAAGTGATCTATATGCCTTTGATGGAGTAGGAACTGGCAAACCACTCCAGTATTCCTGCCAAGAAAACGCCATGACACCGTTTGCCCCCCCCCCCAAAAAAAACAACAACGATGGTTCGGAGGGATGGCTTTAGATTGCAGGCCAGATGTCTGATCCAAGGGAACCATAAGATTCTCTCTTTTTACTCAAAGGTTCTTCTGCGGTCTGAGATTTTATAGTTTCAGTATTTCTTGCCATCCTGCTCGGTCTGAATCTCTGTTAAAGAAATGAGCGTCTTACCCTTTCTCTAAAACAACTTCAGAAAGGTTTGCGAGTTGTACCGGTCACATCATTTTTGCCTTTTTCTACACCTTTTCTGACCGTGTCATGTTTTTCTAAAAGGGGTAGCCGGACCCGTTTGCAGAATTACAAGTGTAGTTGCAGTATAGCCTTTCTATCAGAGCACTGTGATGCTAGTAGCTGTATTTTGATACATTCCATAACCTTAATTTGTGGAAATATGAAATGACTATTTCTGTATGAAAATGTACATTACTCAAATTTCTTATACACACCTAATTGATACGGATCAGAATGTTTTCATAGCTGCGTTTACAGTTCCTTTCTTGTTTGTTCTTCCTTTCTAGGCACTGGGATATTCACCAACACTGCAGGCTTGCATAAATTGACAGACATAATCCAGGTAACCATCTGCTGCTTCCCCATTTGCAGTTATTAGAGACTTTAGTGACGCTGTTCAGAGGGCAGTGCAAACTCTGTATTAATTCCCCAAGCTCCATCATGGGATTCTGAAAGTGCCTTGCCGAAGCTCCTGCTGTAAAATGTAGAGCATGATGGTTATTAAGAGACTGGGATAGTTAAAATTAAGAATTCTGGGGCGATCCTGTATTGCACCTGCTGAAGTGTGAAGCTATAATAGCGTTGGCCTACATGAGCAAAAAACTGGTTGTGGTTGTATAATGGCACAAGATACAGTATTTTCCCGCGTATAAGATTATATTTTGTCTAAAATTGTTAGACTAAAAAAGTGAAGGTCATCTTATACATGGGAAGTAAGCTGAGGGGAGAACCATGCAGTTTGTCTGTGAAGATTCTCAGTCATCCCGGTGAGATTATCTGGAAGTTGAGTCATGGCAATTGGACTTCTTGAAAGACTGATATGTTTCACTGCTCATCCAAACAGCTTCATCAGTCTGAAAAAAGCTAGTTGTGTGTCCTCCATTTTATAGCTCCCTTTGACCTCTTTGACTGATGAAACTGTTTGGATGAGCAGCGAAACTTTTCCATCTCTCAAGAAAAAGAAGTCCGGTTGCCATGACTCAACCACGCAGTTGCAAAACTGGAATTTTGGGTTGGAAAATGGGTGTCATCTTGTGCATGGGAGCAACTAATTTATTAACAAAAATACAATATAACTGATATTAGTGATATTACAGAATTGGTCATTTGTGGCCTTGCTCTGATGATACATGATCAGTACTTACCAAAAAAACTAATGCATTATTTTAATGTATCACAATAGAATGCTCTTCCCAGCTACTTTTTCTTCCTCAGCCTAACCTGTTTCTCAGCCTTAAAACAGTTAAAACAGTTTTGTTGCAAAATTAAGTACATATAACCACTCACATCTCGGGATACCAAATTCTTGCCTCCAAGTCATGGCACTGTAAGTACTGCAGTCAAGAATGCACTCACAGTCTGAGTTCAATCCCAACAGGCTCAGGTAGCCAGGTCAAGGTTGACTCAGCCTTCCATCCTTCCAAGGTTGGTAATTGAATGTAGGTTTCTACATATATACATAATTATGATCTTTCTCACTCCTATGTAAGAGCAATGTCATTTATTTTAGTCTTCATTTCATGGAAATGGCTTTGATATGTAGAACAGCAGAAAAGGTTAACATTTTAAAGATTTCAATACAAAAATTATTGGTAGATTTGGATCTTCTAGTCTAAAAATTAAACAGCATTAGGGTTATCTGCTTTTTTTTACGAATAGTGGCAAAAAGAATGTAAGATAACATAGTCATAGACTGATACAAGAGTTGACTTGCAATTATATGCTCCCACAAGTGAACACAGAATAATAGAACCATGTTGCCAAAATGACAGCCAGAATACCAATAGATTCTCCTGTTATCCTTGGTTGTGCTTTAACTTGGTTGAAAAGTTGGCAGCCATGAAAAAGAAGTGGGACTTATAGGAAAAAAATGCTTCTTTAGGTCAACATGTTGTTTCTCTCTCTGGCTTTCTCTTTTTTGTTCTGAAAATCCTTCAGATGTACAATACATCTTATGTACTGTAACTTGCTGAGAACTTGAACTGTGATTTCTGTCTTTCACTCGGCACTCTCCCCCTCTCCCTTCGTCTTTAGACTGTTTTTAATTTTGGTCCATCAGAAGGAACATCTAGCTTAACTCCAGACTGCTCGGTGTCAAGATATTATAAGGTATACATTCTTCAAATTGTTCTAAAGTAGATTGTTTTCTTTGGGGTGTTCTTGGTACTGGGAAGTCATGGTAGTGAATGATTTGTAAACCCTTGTGATAAGGTGGGCGTAAGCTGATCAGGACGTGAGAGTGAAGAGTTCAGGGAAACGAAGGCACTGCATTTTAATTTAGCAATGTCAGATTTCTGTGTTGAGACACTGAAGTTTACTGTTGTATTTAGTACATTGCCAAAATGTAACAGATGGTTTTACTTGGATTGTTAGCGCCTTTCTTTGTGGCTTTGCTAACTTACAGTCACTGTGGCTAGGAAGATCTTACGCATTTTGATTCATTCAATAGAAATTCAAGCCTTCTAATGGGGCTTGTGGTGCATTGTAGAAGTTGCCTTATACTGTATCAGGGTCATTTTAATCACCAGGATCTCACCAGAGGTTCAGGCAGGATTCTTCCTAATGTGAGATTCCTAATGTGTCCTGGTGATGTCTCTTCTTGTCAAGTCCTGTAGGACCCCCCATATTCGGGGTGGGGTGGGGTGGGGGAGATTGGTTCCTAGCCTCCACCTGGAGATGCTGAAAAATGCAGATGATGACAAAGACTCTGCATAGCATGGTATTTGGCTCCCTCTCGTGTCTTGTTCTGGTAACTTAGTCTTTAGAAATATACGTGGACCCTCGTATAACAAGCGGTTTGTTTAACAGAAAATTGGCTTAAAGGAAAAAAAATTCCAGAGATAGGGGGAAATCGTTTAACAGAATCCCCTATGGGGCGAATCCTACAACAGAAAAATGGTCGCAATTAGGGATTAACCCCTTTTAAAATGCATTCCCGTGGGAAATTTGTACAAAGGAAAATTTGCTTAACAGAATTTCATTTGGAACGAATTAATTCCTTTATACAAGGTATCACTGTATCAAGATTTGTCTTTTAATAATTTTAATACAGTATTTTCAGACTGTGGAGAAGTGAATCAGGAAAAACTTATCCCATGTACACTGAAGTCCTCCTGTATTAAACAAGTCTACCCTATATGCCTTCTGAAATAAGATGAAATCAATTTGTCGTGGGGAAGGTTCCCTTACCTATATGCCTTTGATGCTCTCTGTGAGTGTGGACTTTCCACCTCTGTGCACCTGTTGCAACCATTTTGCTTCTGGCTGTGACAGAATCTGCGATGGGGAAGTTGTTTGCACACGCACGTTGGTTCTGGGTGATAAGATGGCCTATCCTTTTCCTTCATCCTCACAAAAGTGAAATGTTTGCATAGGTCCACATCCACCCAGATGTTAATGGTCAAAAAAAGAAGCAGAGGACAGACCCGTGGAATTCCTCGGCAACTAAAAAACAAGGTAAGGATGTCAATTCTTTTAGCTCAGTTTTCTTCAGATATTTGATTTAGTTCTTCTTTGTCTCCCGGTAGAAGAGCAGTCTGATCTTCCTTCCAGCTAGTTTGTGTGAAACCGTTGCTGATTCGGTTGTTGCATTTCCAAAATTGTGCTCGAAAGGCTTGATTTGGTGGTTGTTTGTTTGGGGCAAGGACCGTGGATAAGATGTAGACCAGTGGTTCTCAACCTGTGGGTCTCTAAATGTTCCTAGACTGCAACTCCCAGAAACCCCTTCCAGCACAGCGAGTGGTGGAGGCTCCTGGGAGATGCAGTCCAGGAACATCTGGGGACCCACAGGTTGAGAACCACTGAGGTAGACAAGAGCACAGCAACAGAATGGCCTGGAAATAGGCGTGATTGCAGGGCGAAGGACTGATGGCTACATGTAGAGAAAGAACTCTGTAGACCAGCGCGAAGCTTTGCATTGCTTTCTTTCCTGCAACCCACTTGTACTTCAAAGTCAACTCGGTCTTTTTGTCATGCAAAGGGAGCCTGTCACCTTCAGATCTGTTGCAGTCTTCTTGGCTATTCCCTGTTTGTCTGGTGGGAAGCCATCCTCTCAAACCTTCCTCCATGGTGCTGGGAGATTCCTTTCTAACCGTGACATGCCAGGGAGACTCCCAGTTTACTCTGGATCTCCCAGTGACTTGTGAGACATTTGAAGTGGGAGAGTAACCTCACCTCCTGACTGCACACTGTGCCTTTGCTTGTCTTGTACCTTCCCTGCTTGGTTGGGGTGATGTAGTATGGATTTATTTATTTATTTATTTATTTTAGAACTTATATCCCGCCCGTCTTCCAAAAAGGAACTCTGGGCGGTTTACAATAAAACAACAAGTAATACCAGAAGATTATAATGACACAGTTAAAACGAAATGGCATAGGAGCAAGTGGCGGGCGGGGGGGGGGAAATTAATTAAATTAAAATTAACAGTCACCAAACGCCTCCCGAAAAAGCCAGGTCTTTAAAGCTTTTTTGAAGGCTGGCAGGGACTGTGCAAGGTGCAACTCACTCGGGAGCTGATTCCATAGGGTAGGACCGGCCACAGAGAAGGCTCGGTCCCGGGTGGATGTTTTCCGGGCCTCTCTGGGCGTGGCCACCCGAAGTGAGTGTGCCCGTGACATTCTAATTGGTCGTGTCGAAGCTGATCGCTGGGAGATACGCTCTGCTCCATTCTGTTCCCATCTGTATTTTAAATAGAAAAGCAGTGTTCTGTGTTTGCAAAGCAGATGTTTGGATATGCATTAGTCACTTTTTCCATTTCGAAAATGTAATGCACTTAAAAAATTTGTCGCTGTGGTTCAAAACTCATCCTACCTACTTGATATTTGCAACTGCTGACGCAATTTCATCACAGAGTCCTTTACACATACTTGTACATAATATACATTTCACTAGCAGGAACTCAAATCTCACCTCCAGATGTCGTAGACACTTTGATAATTAGCCTGTATGTTTACTTGACATTGGGTCTGCGGAATGCAGGATTGTGGGATTTCTAGTTTGGTTTATTCTTAAATGTCAGGATTATGTCTTGCCCATTTTACTTTCTCATTAAAGATGTTAAGATGTGTGCTAAACAATGAAGATGAGTTTGTTTGCTAGCTGCATCATCTTCATGACCTCATTTCCAATAATTTCCACAGTAATGGCTCTATGGAATTCTAAGAAAGGAACATTTATTTTACATGTGCCAAGTTACAATGAGGAAACAACTGAGTATTTATTTCACTAGGTAAATAATATGGCTTAGTCTTAATTTTCAGGGAACTCGTGCAGAAAATCAGCACAGCATATTGGGGAGAGGGAAATAGTTTTATTTAGAATTCCTGGGAATGCAGAAAACAAGGAATATAATTTACAGTATAAGACTCACACATAGCACGGAGAATGAAGATAAGAATGGCACTGCCTACATATCTCAATTTCCTAGTCCTTTTTTCATTTTTCTTTCTTTCTTGGGCACAGTCATAGAATTGTATGAAGGACACCCAACGGTCAATATTTCGACCCCCCTGTTGTAGCAGGAATCTATAACCTTCCTGACAGATGGCCATCCAGTCTTTGCTTAAAAACCTCCTATGCAGGAGAGTAGACTGTAGTCCAGGGTAGGTCATTCCATCGTTGAATGGCACTTACCGTCAGGAAGTTCTTCTTAATGTTTAATCAAAATCTCATTACTTGTAAGTTGAATGCATTAATTTGACTCCTACTTTTTGGAACAGCAAAAAAGAAAAGGAAAAAAAGTCTTGCTCCGTCTTCTATGTGACAAGCCTTTGGATATTTAAGGATAGCTCTCTGGTCACCTGTCAATCTTCTGTTCTCCAGGCAAAACACAATTTAAGCAACTGTTCTTCGTAGGGCCTGGTTTCTAGATTCTTTGCCATGTTGGTTATCCTCCAGTGGATAAGCTGGTTGATATTGTTCTTAAATTATGAACCAGACACAATATTCCGGATGAGATCTGATTAAAGCAAAATCTAGACACTACACTTCAGTTGATCCAGTCTAATACTGCTTCTGCTTTTTTTGCTCCTGTGACCACTTGTTGGTGGGAATCTTCAAGGTGTGGCCGAATCTCAATCTGACCGCCTTTTCATATATGCTTGGCAAATCCGGATGCCATCCGCCCTGTATTTCTTCATCTGGGTTCTTCCAATATTTTAAAGAAGGCCGTATTTGCAAAAGCGGTGGCCTCTGAGAATGTGATTCTCTTCTAAAACATGGCATGCATGCTTTATGTATCTTGCTGTATTGCAAGACTTCAGGAGGGAGAGTAAGGTAGTAATCCAGTGATGTTTGCAGCAGAGGGTCTGAGGGTAGCAAAGAAGCAAGAGGCTACGATTTTTGGGGCTCCTTGAGGATCCATGGGTTTGCCTTCTTTTATGCACATATGGGAAGAAGCATCTTGATGTAGCTGTGTTTTCCTGCCATTATTCATTTTTTTGTTGCATGTATCCCCCAATGTCCTTGTTTTTACCCCTAGGAGAACTACAGTTCTAGACAGGAGAACTGGCTATAATTGCTTCTCCTATTTTAATTTGAATTCCTTCTACATGATTTATTTATTTTATTTTATTTATTGTTGTATTTATATCCCGCTTATCTTCTACATGTAGAACTCTAAGCGGCTAACAAGGGCAGTCAGTGCCAACCAACAAACAATCAAATACAGCGAAATATAATAATTCAAGATCAACATGCCACAATAGTACAGACATGATATAAAATCCTCCTGCATCCCAGCCTGCAGGAGAAGCAAATCTTAACCAAAATTGACAGTCGAAAAATTTGATAAAATCAATCAATGACGGTCAATAGCGATGGCGGGGGGGGGGGGGGGGGGGGGGGGAGGAAGAAAAAAAAAAAAAAAAAAGAGAAAGAAAAAAAACAATTAATCTAAAACTCGCCAAAGGCCTCCCGGAATAGATAAGTTTTCAAAGCTTTCCGGAAGGCCTGCAGGGACTCTGCAGAGCGCACTTCGCTGGGGATTGAATTCCATAAGGAAGGGGCTGCCACTGAGAAGGCCCGGTTCCGAGTAATCGTCTTCCGGGCCTCTCGTGGGGTGGCAACCCGCAGCGAGTGCGCTCGCACCTGCCGAACAGGACGGGCCGAGGTGGATCGCTGGACGATGCGCTCTGTCAGGTAGCCTGGTCCCAAGCCATGGAGGGTTTTATAAACTAAAACCAAGACCTTGAATCTAATCCGGGCTGCAACGGGCAACCAGTGCAAGCGGACCAGGACTGGGGTGATGCGGTCATATCGACGCGCACCCACCACCAGCCTGGCCGCCGCGTTCTGTACCCGCTGCAGGCGCCGGAGAAGAGTCAAGGGCAACCCCATGTAGAGGGCGTTGCAGTAGTCCAATCTCGAGATCACCAGTGCTTGGACCACTGTTCTCAGAGAGTCAACATCCAGGTATGGGCGGATCTGGGCGATCTGACGAAGATGGTAATAGGCGGCCCTGGTCACCGACGCCACCTGAGCCTCCATGGTCAGCTCCGGGTCCAGGACCATGCCCAGATTCCACACCCTCTCCGCCGGCTGGAGGGAACCCCCCAGACAGGGGAGTGGGCCACCGTACCCAGATGGTGAGCTCCCAAAGAACATAACCTCCGTCTTCTCGGGGTTGAGCTTAAGCCTGTTCGCCCCGGTCCAAGTCAGCACGGCCTCCAGGCACTCATCAAGGATCCTCACAGCTTCCACTGCAGAGGTGGAAAAGGAGAGCTAGAGCTGCGTGTCATCAGCGTACTGATGACAGCAGACTCCAAATCTCCTAATGACCCCAGCCAGCGGCCTTACGTAGATGTTAAACAGCATAGGGGACAGCGCCGACCCCTGTGGAACCCCACAAGGGAGAATCCAAGGAGCCGACAACTCCCCCCCATGCTGGACGTACTGAGGACGGCCCTCCAGGAAGGATCGGAGCCAACTGCAAGCAGTGCCTCCGATCCCGACCTCAGAGAGCCGATCCAACAGGATACCGTGGTCGACGGTATCAAAGGCCGCTGACAAATCCAGGAGAACCAACAGGGTAGAGCAACCCCTGTCGGCCGCCCGGATTAGGTCATCTTGCAGCGCGACCAAAGCTGTTTCAGTCCCCCGACGAGGCCTGAACCCGGACTGGCAAGGATTGAGGCACTGCCGATCCTCCAGGTACGACTGCAACTGAACCGCCGCCACCCTCTCGATCACCTTACCCATAAACGGGACGTTAGCGATAGGACGATAGTTCGCTAAATCGTCCGGACACAGGCCAGGTTTTTTAAGAATGGGCTTTACCACCGTCTCCTTCAGGCGGGAGGGAAAAAACCCCTCGCTGAAGGAGGCGGTGGCTATGACCGAAGCCCATTCGGCCATAGTCCCGCTGGCAGCTTTTATAAGCCAGGCAGGACAGGGATCGAAAGGAGTAGACGCCGGCCAGCAGTGAGCCATAGCCTTGGAGGCCTCGACAGCAGAAACAGGCCCAAGCTCCTCCAACTGAGGCGACGAAGGCGGACCAGCAACTGGGGATGCTGGGACAGTGCTACTGCAACCGGAGTCGAAGCCGGTCCGGATGGCCTCAATTTTTGTTTGAAAGAAGGCTGCAAAGTTCTCGCTACTGAAATCAGTAGGAGGAGGCCTTGCCAGACTAGGATTGGTGAGGTCTCGAACCACCCAGAAGAGCTCCGCCTGGTGGTTCGAGGCCTCACCAATTCTCAGGGAGAAAAAAGATCTTTGAGCCTCCCTGATCGCGTTGGAATAGCGCCTAGTCTGGGAAACAACGGCAGCCTTATTATTAACCGTCCGGGTTCTTCTCCAGCTGCGCTCTAGTCTTCTCCTGACCTGCTTCATTGCTCGGAGCTCAGTCGTGAACCATGGTGAGGACCGAGCTCGGCACCGGAGAAGACGCTTAGGGGCGATCCGGTCGATGGTATGGGCAGCTGTATCAAACCAGTGGTTAGCCACAACCTCGGCCGGCGCGCCAGCCAGTTCTCCAGGAAACGCCCCGAAGGCCTCCTGGAACCGAGAAGGGTCCATAAGTCTCCGGGGACGGGCCAAGACAGGAGGCCGATGGTCCCCGCGAGGAGGGGCCGGAATCGTCAAAGGGAAAGAAAGCAGGTGATGGTGTGACAGGGAGACGACTACAGCATGTGTGGGCTCGTCCGCATCAGAGATACAAAAGCGAGAGGAAGACAGGGAGATACATAAAGATTTAAAACAAGACAACGAAATAATGATGACAGGAAATAAAACTGAAGATATGGCAGAGAAAAGATGGAATCCGGTTAAAATGACTGACGGGTTTTTGGCGGTTATTAATAAGGTGGTAACTTGGGAAATGGTAGAAGAGGAGATGAGAAAGTTCTGTTTAGATACTAAAGAGAAAGAAGTCCAAACTGAAGAAAGAGAGGTAGTTAATAAAATAGTGAGAGAGAGAGTACAGACAGATAATTGGAGATTACTGAGAAAGGAGAAAAAGGTACAAGTAGGAGGGAGGTGGGGAGATTTGAAGATAAGGACTCATTGGGACACAGCCGTCCAGGTTAATAGAGATATGGAAAAAGAGATACGAGGGATAGCCATTCAGACTGAAGATAGAGTCAGCCGAGTATTCTTTAAAGAAGCGAGTAGTCAAACGGAGGGGCACGAGACAGAGAAGGGAGGGGGGAAAGAAGGAATAGCGGCACGAGGAAGGGCGACAGTTGGGGACGTTAGGGAAGGGGTCCCGAAGAGAACAGACGTATGGCGCAAAGGGGAAACGGGACTACCCCTTCCTACACCCGAATATACAATTAGATTTCCCTCAAGCCATATCTCTGCGGAAGAGAACAGGCGAGGTTTGATCTCAGATCCTAATCCTGTCGGGTGGATTCCGGGTTGGGGATGGAATCTTCCTCAAGGGATTCCCCATCAATGTTGCGGGAACCGATACCAAGGTCCACCGACAACTTATCCGAAAATGCCTCCCAAGTAAGGAAGAGAGATGTGTTAAGTAAAAATATATTGTTCAACAGTTCTTTCGATCCAAGTTTTGAAATACCTATTTTAACCCCAGTTGGAACAAGTTGTAATTTAGAAGAAAGAAATAATATTGGAGCAAAGGTGTCAAATAAAAGCCCGTTTGTTTTGCAAGAAAATATGAAATCCGTGTATGATTTTAATGCAAATGGTCAAGAATCAGAAAGTGAAAACATCGAACCCTCACAGATGGTCTCACCATGACACAGGCAGGGAGGCAATGCCCCCTACCTCCAGACTCAAATTCCCCAACATGGAGGAAAATACCAGATCCAGGGTATGGCCAGACCTGTGAGTGGGGCATAAAACATGCTGGGACAGACCCATGGAAGCCATGGATTCCATGAATTCCAGGGCTGCACCAGAGAGTTCACCGCCGGCGTGCACATTGAAGTCACCCGCAACCAAAAGGCGCGGAGACTTCAATAGCGCAGCCGCGATAAACTCGGAGAGCTCCGGGAGGGATTGGGCTGGGTTGCGGGGAGCACGGTAACCCAGCACAATGCCAAATCTGTCCCGCTGTCCCACTAACAGGTGAAGGCACTCTAGCCCCTGGCTAACCAATGTCGAGGCCCTGCAGACATAGAAAGAGTCCCGATAAACGATTGCGACCCCTCCACCCTTCTAGCCCTCCAGCCTTCCCACACCCTGAACCAAGTACCCGGGTGGGCACAGAAGGGAGAGCGAAGCCCCCCCCCTCCGCACCCACCCAGGTCTCAGTAATAAGAGCCAGGTCAGTCCGCCCTTCTAAGATGGAATCATATATGATGGGGATTTTATTATGGACTGACCTGGCATTCAGCAGAATGCAGGAAAGGCTGGAGGCACTGGAGCAACCACTGTGGAACCCTAATGGGAAGCATTGGGAGGGAGGAAACTGAGAAAGTTTATGGTACCCTGTATTTTTTTTACGCAAGGACAAGAGCTCCTTTATTCCACAACCTTGGAGATGGAAAACAGCTTGTTCATCTGAACCCATTCTGTTTTTCACTGACTGTATATACACACCCTACTTATTTATTTATTTATTGGATTTTTATACAGTACCGCCCATCTGGCAGCAAGGTCACTCTGGGCGGTTTACAACAATTAATACATTCAAACAATTTATACAATAAAAATCATAAATAGTAACACAATAAAACAAAAATAAAATAAAAATAATATTGAAGTGACATAAAACAATAAAACAATATATTATTATTGGCAGGCTAGTCAGTTAAAATCAAGATTTAATGGGTGAACACTGTGTTGCAATTATATTTGGGGGAATGCCTGCTTAAATAACCAAGTTTTTAATAGTTTTTTAAAGGTAGCCAAAGAGGGGGCCAGCCAGATGTCTGGTGGAAGGTTATTCCACAGGCGAGGGGCAACAGCAGAAAAGGCCCTATTTCTTGTGGGGTTTTTTTGTTTTTTGTTTTGCTTTCGGGCCTCTCGTGGTGTTAGTTGCCTCAGACGCCGAGCCTGGGAGGATCGGGTATTATGGGCGGTTTTCAAAGGGAGAACTTGTGTTCCCTGCTCTAGGCTTTATTTCAATATTGTTGTTTTTCACCAACAAGCTGATTCCAACTTAAGGTGATCCTGGTAGGCTTTTTGAGGTATGTGGGGTGTTTACTATAACAACCAACAAGTTGCTATGGCCAAGGGATGGGATTTGAAACCAGATCTCCTGGTTCCTAGTCTGACACTCTCTCCTTCTATACCACACTGGCTTTCTTGTTTTCATATCCCTAATTTTATAAGAATATTTTGCGTTCTCCAAAGAAGAGAAGCAAAGAGGTATTCTTTCTACCCTTGTGCCTGCCTTGTTTTCCTATGTGAAGGCGCGGTCTGGAGCACTTCCCGTCATTTTCCTTGGTAGAGAACGCACGACTGTATTCACAGATGGAAATCTGTCCTGTAACAATGTTAAGGTGTTTTTTTTAATCACATATTTTATTAATAACCTGGGAAGCACAGTAATTCTAACTTCTGGCAAGAAGACTGAGTAGTAAGATCAACTGGAAAATGGTAGGGTGTTTAAGGTCTGGATGCCTTTGATAGCAAGGAAGCAGAGTATTCTGTAGCAGAGTGGTCTTTGGCGGAATCCCTGAAGAGGTCTTTAATGTTCTACTTATTCTCTTTGACATACAGGGAAAATCTTGAGTTACTGGTGTTTCAGCCCTGGATACAGTATGCATGAACTGGTTCGTCAGGGAGTCCGGACAATCATTCTTACCAGTGGAACACTTTCCCCACTTTCTTCTTTTACTCTGGAAATGCAGATGTAAGTTTTCTTCCTTTGGGTTTATGAAAAAAAAAATCAGCAGTTGCATCAGAGCTGAGAACGAACGCAATCCAAAGTTCAAATGAAAGGTCCCACCGGCAGAAAAAAATGAGTGTGTGGGAATTCTCTGGTGATGTTCAGTCGAAGCAGCTGTCCTCGGTTCTCCCATTGCATGTAATACAAAACAAACTCTCTGGTGTCCTTTGAAATAAGTTTCATTACACATAGAACTGCTCACGTAGAAAAAAAAAACCCTTCTGCGTGATTTGCAGTTGAGCTCCAGTGCTTATGTTCTATATTCATCATGGTTTTAAGTTTCAGCAGGATGCTGCATGCAGGAAGCGACTGACTCAAGCAGAGGGATTTAGTTGCTGTGGTCCCTTTTCTCCTTTGTGTGGCTAGGTGGAAGCAGGAATCAATCATAGATGGAAATTCCCTGTATTCTGAGTAGAAGATGTTCTGCTACTGATACTCTGTGCTGTGGACAAAGGCTCACATTTCAAACTATGTCCCGCTGCTGAATCTTATCTTTTTTGCTTGGGTTTGCACATTTCACTGGCAAGGGCCTCGTTGTGGGGAAATTATGCATCCCTTTTCAGCTTTTCTTATCTCATTCGTGCCAGTAATATACCTTGCATGCCTGGATAACTTTCTCAGTTTGTCAGCAAGCACACTGTTGCATTTGTTTTTTGTTTTTGTTTTTAAGAAATAAACACTTGGCTGTGTTGCAATGATCCTGAATGACTGGAAGGAGAATCCAGGGATCTATATTTCTTTTAATAGAGAAAGGCCATTTATAGCAGTCATAGCAAGTACAAAGTGTTTGGTGGGAGAACAGTGTTCTTTGTCTGAAAATGGGATAATTGTTCATCAAATGGAAAGCTAGCTTGGCTGGAGATAGGAATGAAATTGGTGTCTTCCCTCCAGAACTGGTTGCACAACTAAGTTTCTTTCTGACTGTTGCAAAACAAAAACAAAAAACAACAAGATGTGTACTGTACATGCCACCACTGTGCTGTTTTCCTCTCTGGTGGGTTGTCCACCTGCATTCCTACCTTGACACCAGGTCTCTCACCATGCTGGTCCAGGCATTGCTAGTCTCAAGATTAGGCCACTGCAACAGTCTCTACAGTATGTGGGGCTGCCCATTAAGCTATCACAGAAACTTCAACGGGTCCAGAACTTGATGGCAAGGTTATTCAGTGGGGTGAAGAGACATCACCTCAGTTGTGGACACCTTGCACTGGTTACCTCTCCGTTTTTGTGCCAGCTCCAATGTGATGGTTCCAACCTATAAAGACCAAAACAATTTGGGACCCGGCGGTCTGGCAGAACAGCTACTTCTAAGCTGATCTGCCCATCTTATCCACACATTCTGAACAGGCCAGCTGAAGATGCTGACTTTGAGAGAGGCCCAGAGGGAAAATATGAGAAACGAGGCCTCAGTAGTTGCTCCTATGCCGTGGAATGAGCTCCCTCCTGCAATTTATCTGGCACGTTCCCTGGCGATTTTTAAAAAGTCACTGAAACCCTTTTATTCAGGCAGACATTCCAAAATGTTATACCCACCCAAGTTAGCTGAGCTCAGTTAGCATAAATGGGTCAAGCCCACCATGTTGAATACTTAATTATGTCTTGTATTTCAGTGCTTCTGACTGGATTGTTTGTTTGTATTTAATTTTATGTTATGTTCTCTCAAACAGGTATTTTAATTATGTTTTTTTCTGTGTTTGTTGTAAACCACCCAGATAGACAGTATAAAAATTTGATAGGATTGATAGCAAGATGCTGTCTTGCTGCTCAGAGTAAAGCTGTGGCCTGCAAAAAACTGACAAATTGATAACCTTTCTGTGTTTTGCTTCTCCTTAGACCTTTCCCAGTTTGTTTGGAAAACCCCCACGTTATTGATAAACACCAGATTTGGGTGGGGGTAATCCCTAATGGGCCTGACGGAGGTCTGCTGAGTTCCACCTATGAAAAAAGGTGATTCCTTCCATGCAAATATGCTCTCTCTCTCTCTCTCTCTCTCTTTCTCCGTCCCTCTCTCTTTTCTCTCTCTCTTTTTCTGTCCCCTTGCATATCTACAAAGGCTGAGCAGGGCTGTTAAGAATAGGACATTTTGGAGTTCACTCTTTATAAGGTCAGCACAAGTCAGAGGACACGATGACATGCAACAACAACGTTTCAAAAATTAAAATAGAATTAAATTCATTATACTGTACAGTATTGTTAAAATATAATTGATAGTAGAAACACTTTAAAATTCTCTACAGCCAGGAATCAAAGGTCCATTCAAAAGAATGCAATAAACATGGAACCTCTTGAAGGATGGACCATACACAACATTTATTCTCCCAGCATTATACTTTTTGTTCGTGTAATGACTCGGATTTTTAATATTTCGTCAATGGCAATCATGCTTCCCAAATAGGATGTAGGAGCATTTAAGAAAACAACGGTAGGGACCTGTTTTTTCAGTGAATTTTTTCCACCATGACTCAACTAGAAAAACACAAGGGGAAGGTGGAATTGTGATAGCTCGAAGGGCAGACATGACAAATTTAGGTGTTTGTTTGTTTTTATGACCGTTGCGGCAAATCGTAGCTACTTCCAAAAACATTAAGGGTTTATGTTTATTTTAATTTGCAGGTTTTCTCAGGAATGTCTCTCTTCTCTTGGGAAGACTATAGGTAGGAAATAAAGATTTCATGTTACAATTGTTTGTTCAAGACCTCAAGAAAGTGGCCAGATTTCAGGCTTGAAACAACAGGAAGCATATAGTATTCAAATAGACAGGTAGCATGATTGTTTATAAAGCTGCTTTATATATGTACATAATATGTATGTTCACTCCATTTGTGCATTGCTTCTTGCACAAGAGCGTGAGCACTCTGTAACAGAGCCTGACATGCCAAGAAGCAGCCAGAAAACTTGGAGACTATCAAAAAGGGTGAAAGGGGATCCAAACAAAAGGACACCGTATGCAAATATAACCCCCCCCCCGACAAAAATTGCACACCGACTGCTCCTAGTAGGGAGGACCAAACTGCACCTAATGAAATAAGGCATTGATGGGATATTCAAAGCGAATCCAATGACCTTTCTACTGCCTCCATATTGCTGGAACCAGAGGAAGTCATGACAAGATGTAGGAACGGTAAAACAGCAGGGTGCAATGATATCCAAATCGAGCAAACTGAACTTTTTGGGCAGAACACAGAGGAGAATGGCTCCTTCAACTCTTTTTTAACTACAGGATGAGGAAACGGGTTCCAGAAATGTGGTGGCAGGCAGAAGTAATCAGTAACCAGGCACTGAACCCTCAGACGCCCTGAGGTGACACAGTAGGCCACCCCTCTGGGGATAATGGGTTCTATAATATATGTCTTTTTGTCTTGCTTCAGGAAATCTTGTTCGAATCATACCACATGGGCTGCTTGTGTTCTTCCCATCCTACCCTGTCATGGATAAAACCCTGGAATATTGGCGTGTAGGTGTCCATTTGGGGGTGGGGGTGGGGTCAAATAAGGTCTCATTTTGCACTTAAGACCTTTACGTTGGCAGCTCAGAACAGAGAGCATTATTCATTTCATTGGTCATACACGGCTGGTTTTCAGACAACTATAGTAGCCATGGAGAACCCACATCACATAGTGGATATAGATTAACAAGAGTAGGACGCAGGAGGCCTGGGTTCTAGTCCCCGCTCAGCTGTGGAAACTCAGTGGGAATGTGGAACTGGTAAAACCACTCAGTAAATATCTTACTTCCCTTGAAAGCCCTATTAGGGTTCCTAAAAAGTCAGGATGGTTGTGTGTTTTAGGGGGATATTTTGCTAGGTATTTTGCAGAGTAGGGTGTGTTTTAGATACTGTGCTTTTACAAATTTTGCTGCATGTGTACACTCTGTATATATGTACAATGTTGACACATACTACAGATAAGCACTGAAACAAAACTACACTTTAATATTCAATGTTTACATTTTGCCTAACTAACAGGCTTCCCTACTTCTAATCCCATTTCTTCTTCTTCTTCTTCTTCTTCTTCTTCTTCTTCTTCTTCTACTACTACTACTACTACTACTACTACTACTACTACTACTACTACTACTACTAGAGTACATAATAGTATTCACATTGGAGCTGGGGAAATTTGTGGAGAATGTGATGTGCGCTGAGAAGGCCTTACGATTGTTCCATTAAAGCAAAGCTAAAAGCAAAGCATGCTGCTTATATGCTGCCTCTCCCCCAAAGTGCTTCAAACGCTGCATCACCCCATATCAATATCTGTTCTAAAATCTGTAGGGAATATCCAACTGCCTTCACAGGCACATAGAGTTTGGATGCAGTGGAAGGCCTTTTCACTGCCTGCTCCCAAACTGTTGAACTCCCTTCCAAGGGAGACCTGTTTGTCTCCCTCTCTGCTCTATCCTTCCATCACTAGGCAAAGCTGTTTCTCTTTAGGCTTCCTTTTAATATGTAAATGGCTGCTCAATGCAGTATTTTAAAAATTTTACACACACACAGGGAGAGGGGGAGAGAGAGTATAAGGTGTTTTAAAGTCTCTGAAAGGATTTTATTTAATAACTTTTAATAATGAGTATGTGTAATTGTTTTTAATAGTGTACTTTTGCTGTATTTGCAAGTGTTTCACGTGTCCTTGAGTTCCTTCAGAGGAAGAAAGATGGGGCAGAAAACGAATAGACGAGTAAACAAATAAAATTGTACATGTTTTCTTGACATTTTCTGTCTCCTTTCTCAGGAGCATGATTTTGCGGGGAAAATAGAGGCAGTAAAGCCATTGTTTGTGGAACCAAGAAACAAAGGAACATTCACAGAGGTTTGTAGGGGTTTACGCAATCAAATGCTGTTTCTGAACCATGTATCACCAGGGTCCCCCCCCACGTGGTTGCTTCTGGTTGCTAGAATTACCTTTGCGTGGACCCCGTGTAGCTTTTTTGTACTTGTGGCCAGAAGAGATCCAGGGACAGCCTGTCAAAGTGGCTGCTGATCGTGGTTCATGGTTTGTCAAGATTGACAAACCATGCAGCACAAATCCTTCACCCAATAACTGATGAACTCTATTTTGGTTCCTTTTTTGTTTTGTTTTTCCTTTCTTTTTTGACAGCCAGTTGTTATCTTAAAAGATCCCTCCATCCCCTCTCCCCCCATGGCCCCCTATTAACTTCCCCAGCCCCTCCAAAACATCCTCTGTCTCTCCTCCCTACTTTAGCAGAAATAACGGGGGTGTCCAAGCCACCATCACAGCCACCATCTTGGAAATGATGGCTGCCAGGTTTCTTGTGGCCCCTATAAGAAAGTAGACTGCCCTTTTCCAAAATGGAAGCCATGGTTTCATTGAGGTCATAAAGAAGCTACCATTGCAGTTCTCGAAAAAGGTGGACAGCTTTTCGGTGCTCGGCATGGGGTTGGCTGAACATCTCCTTGTCCTATCAAGATTCTTCTCTTGTTTTCTTCTTCTTTCTTGCTTAACTATTTTTGTTTTATGAAATAACATTGCATGCAATACCAGAAACAGATTAGGGCACACATGTCCTGGTTGCATCTGGCTTGCATTACCGTAATAGGATCTCTGTGAGGCTGCCTCTTCAGAGTGTGCAAAAAGTACATCTTGTCCAAAGTGATTTATTCTAAGTGTTGACAGGTCAGTTGAAAAGACCTTATAAGGTACCTCAGCATCACTATTCCCAAAATTTTGGGGTGGCCAACTCAAAGCCCAGGCGTCTGAAATAGTATGCTCTGGATTGGTTTGCTCTGTTGTTTTCAAACGTGTTTTCAGTATTGATTTTATTTGCTCCTCTTAAAATAATAGCTGTTTGGTTCTTTTTAAATATTTGCATACTTACTGCTTTTAGCTTTTAAATGCTGTCTTTTTTAATGATGTGTCTTTTTAAGGAGAAAGGTGGGATAAAAAGCATTTTAAATGAATAAAATAAAAAACAGGATAGTTATGACATTTAAACCCTATATCACTTGTATCCAGAATATTTGAAAGGATTGCCTTTCTGTATATTGCTCTCCTGGATTTAAGAACTTTGGGGAAGGCTACAATCTTGTTCTACTTCCATTTCACAGATCTTTAAATATTTGCACTGATGTCTACGTCATAATACCCTAGTGTGGTATAATGGATAGAGTGACGAACTCGGACAGTGATGACAAACCTTAGAGACTGAGTGCCCAAACTGCGATTCAGAATCCACTAATTTTTCTCAAAGTGCCAATACAGCAATTTAACATGAATACAGGTGGCTGTGAAGGAGTGATGTAGGGTGCCTACAGAAAGGGCTCTGAGTGCCTCTTTTGGCACCCATGCCATATAGATTTTCCGACACTGAACTAGGAGATCTGGGCTCAAAATGCTGCTCAGCCATGGAAACTCATTGGGGAGAGTTAGAGCTGGTAACACCACTCCTTAAATATCTCAGTTCCTCCATCATCATCATCATCATCATCTGCTTTCAAGACAGTTCTGACATGGTGATCCTTTTTCAGGATTTTTATTTAATTGATTTATTTGAAATACTGTATTTCTATCCCACCCAAGGTGGCTTGGGTTTCCAGGTGAGAGAATCCTCAGAAATTGTTTACCACTTACCTATTAGGTTTGCTAAGTCAGTTCTGACTTGATGGCATATGACAAATATGTCATAGCCACCACCACCACCATTTTTATTTACAAACGTAACAACTTTAAGATGGCCCAAATCATATTTGTATGAAGCAAAATGTGGTGCATATATACCACCCGATAATGCTTAAAGCATTCTCTAGGTGGTTTACAAGTTAATCATGCAGACTACTCACTGCCCCCCCATAACCTCTTTTGACTGACCTCGGAAGGAAGGAAGGCCAAGTTGCAACCTCGAGCCAACTACCTGGGGTTGAATCCCAGGTTGTGAACACGGTTTTAGGTGCAATGCAGCAGTTTTACCACTGTGCTGTAAAACTCTCTGACATTGTATGCCATGTGAAACAGTTAAATTAAAATAAATTTGCCAGCATGAGTTGATTATCATCATCAGCTCATGGCACACAAAATTATGCAAACAGGATTTGGCCTGTTGTATTAAAAGTCTGTTTTAAGCATCCACATTAATCCATAAATAATCCTACCTTTATTCTAGTTCATTAAAATCCTAATGCTTTTTCTATTTTGTTTTGTCACATCATCCTAACTTGCACTTCAACTTTCTTCTTGACTTAGCATCCGAAATCTCATTATCTTTGTTTTTTGTCTTGTCTTGAACTTGATTAGTCAAAACATAAGAAGCGTTATAATGACATGTTCTTTGTTTTCTCTTTCTTGGAAGTTGAAGTCATTCAGTGCTTCCAGGAGAGATTGCTCATTTATTTATTCTTTCCTCATCACAGGGATTTTAAAATATAGACTGTAGACTCTGCATCAGTTTGGGGATGTTTACATCCACAGCAAAAAAATGGGGATTTGTGGGGAAGGAGTTTAACCAGCCAATGTCCAAAGAGATATTTGTGTGTGCAGAATCAAGTGTGTCCCGCCCAGATATAGAGTATTTTAAATTAATTGAATGCTTCCTATTCCCCACATTTGAGATTCTGAGCCTCCCCTGGGTTCCCCTTTGGCCTGGGGAAGCAAGTGTCTGTGAGCCTCAGGACTGGGGAGTAGAGATGGGCACGAATCAAAAAAATGACACTTCGTTTGTCCTTTGGAGGGTCCGTTTCGGTTTGTTTCCATTTTTCGTGAATTTTTGCAAAAAAACCGTTTTCGTTTTCATTCGTTTGTTACCGTTTTGTTACCGTTTATTTCAATTTTTTTTTAGCATTTAAAGCAGTTCACTGTATTGTAGTAACGGAAACAAAACACACGACAAAATTTCCGGTGTTTCTGTTCGTTTCGTTTCATTTTGGAGACAAAATTTGTCGTTTCATTGCGTAACGAAATGAAAAAACGGAAACGGAAACGAAAAATTGTTCGTTTCGTGCCCATCTCTACTGGGGAGGGTGAAATACGTCCCTCAAGCACAAGAACTAACGAAACACCTTATAAACAGAATCCTGGAGTCATAATTACTGTGTCTGTCAGTAAAAGTTGGATGCTCACATTTGTCTTCATGGAAAAGCGTGTTTCTCCTAGGTAATAGATGCCTATTATGGGAAGATTGCCTGTCCCAATTCTAATGGTGCTGTTTTCACGGCAGTGTGTCGTGGAAAGGTATGTTAACCCTGTTTTTAAATGAATAAGATTCCCGTAGTAGCTTCGCTTGCAGAAACTTTTCAAAGAAGTGACCATAATAAGAATAAAAGTGGTACAGTGAAATGACACGATGACCAAAATCCTGTTGTTTATCACAGTAATTGTGGTGGCTTTAGCCAGTCCCCAGTCCCTGCTGACAAACGGAAGAGTGTTCAAAACCTGTCTTCGCAGCAAGGCTTCCCACATCGACCCGTACTGACCACCTGTTCCTTTTTTTCCCTTTTTTTCTTTTTGAGTTTCTGCTTTGGTTCCCATATGATTGTTTTCCAGCATCTACTTTTCTGGTTATTTGCAAGTGCTTTTAGTGCTTTTGTTTTAACCATCCCCTGTTGGACATTTGTTGTAACTGCCCAGAGTAGTACCTTGGCACTGTTGGGAATGGGATATGAATGAATGAATGAATGAAAGTTGAAGTAGAGAAAGACCCAATGAATCAATGGGGATTTGGTGACTCAAATCATCCTTATGTGATTCAATTCAGATGGCCTGTTTGTACCAACAGGATCAAAATAGCAGCTACTTACTATACTAAAGTAAATCTTTTTCTGTAGAGAAGGTTGATGGGATGGCTATTTTGGCCGCATGGAAGAACTGGCAAGTACCCTGCTAAGTTTCATACTCCAGGGCAAGATATTGTCGTCATTGCTAATGTTTTTGTCATTACCAACACGAAAGGGAGTAGCTCCAAGACAGGAGGAACCACCAGACATGGCGGCTGTTTGTGCTGGCGCAGATTGGGTGGCTGTTCTTCCCAGGTTTCTGTCCATCGCCACCGATCATATATACATCTTTTCTCTGCTTCTGTTCCATATTTTTAAAACCCTCTTACATTATTTTCATGTGATTCATTTTGATGAGGATTTGTCATACTGGATATCTCAATTTGGGATTGACGGGTTGTATACAACGGTGCGGCCAGAATCCTTAGATTGACAGCCTAGTGCGATTAACGTAAATCCCGCCAGCCAAAAGCCATATGTGAAGAAGCCAGGCAAGGCATACGCTCTTCTGTGCCAAATCACGTGATTCCATGAGCAACAGCAGATGTGTATTCTGCCTTCTTAAGTTGCAGTAATTGGTTGCCAAGACGTACATTGATTGTGTTACATATTCCGTCATAAAACGTACAGTAATGGGATCCTGGACTGGGGGTTGTATTTGTATGTAATGGATTGAATTATAATTTAATTTAGTATTTATAAATGGGAGCTGCCATTCCATTCATCTTTAAAGAAAAAGCCAACGGATGAAACTCCACTGCTTAGCAGAATGAATATCAATCATAGCATTCAATCTGTTCCTAGGCGGTAAATGAAGAGCAGTACCTGCAATTCTTGATAGTGCCCACAGTGAATACATGCATGGCCCAAAGAATCACAGGGGCAGCTCTTTTTTTATCGGCTAGGAACAGACAATTTTTTACACAGTTATCATTGCACCAAGCAACCGCATTTCAGCCAATATAGAACAAGGGACGACATGCGTCTCTGTGAATGAGGAGGATAAAAAAAGGAGGTTATATCCTGAGCCGTGCAGCAGTTTCTTTCTGCCAGGAATCCATGTTGGTGACAGAACTGTTTATCTTCAGGCCAGTGAAGGTTTGGACTTTGCTGACAACAATGGACGAGGCGTCATCATCACAGGCCTCCCTTTCCCGCCTCGCATGGACCCCAGAGTCATTTTGAAGATGCAGTTTTTGGACGAGATGAGGGCAAAAGGTGCTAGTGGACAGGTAAAGACAGAAAAATCAGTCAGAAAAAAAGCAGGCTTCCCAGGTAGGACTGGGATGTTAAATTGAAGTGGGGAGCTGGTGCTTTTGGCTTCGCGCAGAGCCTATTCACTTGCCAGATGCAATTCCTTCCCCTCAGCACTATTGTCAGGCAGGTTCAATGGAATCCCTTACTCCCAGAGGATCTGTCCATGTCAAACTAATGCCGTTGAAACGCTTGAACACATCTTCTTTCATTGCCCAACTCACGATGCACTTCGTAAGAAATATCTATCCTCGATCCTCGATAGAATGCAAGGATGGGAAGGCTTGGTTAAGCTTAGGTTCCTTCTCTCTACGCAAGTCACCTCTTATCTGGATGAGGTGGCCTCCTTTGCCTCTGAAATTATAGCAGCACGAGGATCTGGGCTTCCCTATTCCCCATTTCATTGGCTTAAGTAGCTAATGCATATATTAGAATCACCAGTTCCATGTTTGATTACCCTCCTTGCTGACCTCATTTTCTCTTGTTGTGTTGTTTTATTTTATTTTAATGCCAATAAAGGTTGATTTGGATTTGGATTTGGACAGAAAAATCACAATAGACCGTTGTTTTGCCTTATAGGTTTTCTTGTGAATTTCCATTCTAACTGTGAGCAGTGTGGTTGAAAGCTTCCAAAACTGGCAAGATTATATATAGGAAGATTGCCTTCTAGCTGCTATAGATGCTCTCTGGGGCATTAAAATGTAATCAGATTTATTTGTTGGTACCTGGCAGCACAAGCTATAAATCATTGCTTACCCATTGTCTGTTTGTGCATATTGTTGACTTACCTTGAAGCATCACAGGTCACAGTCAGATGAACAGACCACTCTGTTTCTTTGTGCTTGATTGGGAATTGGTTATGAATTTTACTTTGGAATAACCTGTCAGTAGACCGAATATCAAGGAAGCCTATTACTTCCAGTTAACTATATAAAGTTCATTACGTATTTCAAGCAGGTGCATCAGGGATTATTGTTGAATGGATCTATTTCGGTTTGATTTTGATTGTGTAATGCAGAATTGTTTGATCCATTTATTTTTACTGTCTGTGAACTACTGTCTGTGAACTACTGTCTGTGAACTAAAAGCAAAGTATAAGTTGGCCAAAACAATAGACCATCCTGATATTCTTTATGAGAATGAGGCATTCTCCTAGGTAGTAAAGAAACTTCTAGTAAATAAACACATAAAGAGAGAATCACACTACCTACCCCCTCTCTCTGGTCAACTCTCTCTCTTCGTGTGAAGTAGAGAACCTCCAATATCCACAGAGGCTCTCCACATGATATGGGGTGCAGCTGTACTAATGATGTAATAGTGGTCTTAATTCAGTTGTTCTCAACCTATGGGTCCCCAGATGTTCCTGGACTGCAACTCCCAGAAGTCTTCATCACTAGCTGAGCTGGCCAGGATTTCTGGGAGTAGCAGTCTAGGAACATCTGGGGACCCCACAGGTTGAGAACCACTGTCTTAACTAGAGAGAAAGTATACTGCCCTAGTGGCAGGCAGCAGCAGGACAATAAGGGGGTATCCTTTGCAAATCTATTTCCAGGGCACATCATTCTAAAAGGAAATATTAACTTCGATCCTTAGTGTTTAAAAATGGTTATGGGCTCAGCACTGTGAAAAAAGAACTCATCAAATTAAAATCTAAACACTGTCTTTCCCTCCCATTAGTATTTATCCGGGAACAACTGGTACAGACAGCAAGCATCTCGTGCAGTAAACCAGGCCATAGGCCGAGTCATCCGGCATCGGCAGGACTACGGGGCCATCTTCCTCTGTGACCACAGGTAACTGTCCTTCATGTTTCTCTCTCTCTCTCTCTCTCTCTCTCTCTCTCTCTCTCACACACACACACACACACACACACACACACACACACACACAGAGAGAGAGAGAGAGAGAGAGAGAGAATATATATGCAATAGGATTTCTGTCTGATTATTTTAAAAAATGTCAAAAACTTAATACTGAGTTTCCAAAACATATCAATAACACTGCATGTATCTTAGTTCTTAGAGCAGTAAGCAGTTTATATTATCACATCATGAAAATGCAAAAAAAAATGGTCTTACCTTAGAAAAGCATTGATCTCCTCTTGATCTCCCCCAAATTGTATGCTTGCATCTTGTTGATCTTGTTTACTTTTGCTTGCCAGCTGGCAAAGTTTGGCTGTTCTAGCTATTTTCTAACAGTGTTTTGCTAACATTGCAAAATGCTTCTCCAATATTTACATAGAAATCTACGTATTGTATACGTAGCAAGGAAATAACAATCCCAGCAGCTACGTTATACTAGCAGTGGATAATCATAACATTTTTCACATGTCCACAACTCTGCTGAAAGGGCAGATCCCTACATGGGCAGCTGACTAGTGAAGTTACTTCCACAACTGGTGTTCTGCTTTGCCAAAGATTTGCTCAGCCTGCCAGCAAGTGCCCTGGCAAAATACTCAGCATGGAAATCACTGATAGAACGAAAAGTGAAAGGCCCAGATCCTGATACTTAGTGGAGTAATTTGCACTAGAGTTTCCTCATTGAATCAGTGGGGATTTTGCCAGCCAACTCCAAATGGGCCCACTCCAGTTTTGATTTCTTATGCTAAGGTAAGCTACAATTAGAATTGACCCATTAGAGTCAATGGAATTTGTGGATGAAGTGACATACTAAATCTCCGCTAATTCAGTGGTCTGACAGTAGTGTTATTTAGTATGCTAAGCAAGAGGGTTTTATCCAGTATTTGTTATTCTGCACTGCATCTAGTAATTGGTACATGGTTCATAACTTCATATTGCAAGTTGCAACATAGAATGTATACACCTTTGTGCAACTTTGATACAACTTAGGACCCACTAGATCAGGCATGTCCAAACTTCGGACCTCCTGATGTTTTGGACCACAACTCCCAGAATTCCAGGCCTGTGTTTCCAGTGGCAAAGGACTGTGGGAGTTGCAGTCCAAAACATCTGAAGGGCTGAAGTTCGGACATGCCTGCACTAGATCAATGATGGAAAACCTTTTAGAGACCGAGTGCCCAAACTGCGATTCAAAACCCACTACTTTTTCGCAAAGTGCCAATATGGCAATGTAACCTGAATACAGGTTACTATGAAGGGGCGATGTCGGGTGCCCATAGAAAGGGCTCCAAGTGCCACCTTTGGCACCCGTGCCACAGGTTCGCCAACACTGCACTAGATTCATTCCACGTGTACAACTGTTATGTCACAGTGCATCCCAGACTTCCCCCTTTAGCCAGAATCTAGTTGGGTTCTCGTGGGAAGCAGCTCATCAGAGAATCTGAAAGCTGGGTGACTTCCCATTTCAATCAAATCCCTTTGTGCCCTGTATATATCTACAGCAGGTGACTCAAAAAAAATCTTCCAGAACAGTGTTCTTCTGAGTGCTGCGGTAGGTGGGGAAGCTTTAGGTATTTTGCTGCGGAACCAGAGCTTGGAAGTTCAGTTCCCCCACTGTGCTTCCTCAGCAGGAGCTGGACACGATTCATAGTGTCCCTTTCATCTCTGCAGTTCTGAGAAAATGATGATAGTAATTCTCCTATGAAAACACGGTGGCTGCTGGGAGAGCATCTCCTTCCCCGAGATAAGCTGATGGGGCTGTTACTGCAAGGGCAAAGACCCAGTAAAATGCTAGCTGACCCTGAAGCCCATTACTGGGTTTTCAAAGTTTTGCATGCCTACAACCCATCGCCATCACGATATTGGTGATCTCTTCCTCAAAAGATGCTTGTCTATAGTTCACTACGTAACCTGTTGCTCTCCAGATGGTCTGAACTGCAGTTCCTGTAATCCCTGACCATAGACCCGGCTTGTCCAAACTCCTGATGTTTTGGACGAAAACTCCCAGAATTCTAAGCTTAGATTGCCAATGACAAAGGACTCTGGGAGTTGTGGTCCAAAACATCTGGAGGGCCAAAATTTGGACGTGCCTGCCATAGACCATCCTAGCTGGGGTTTATAGTAGTTGTAGACAAAAAACATCTCTCGACACCAGGTTGCCTCCCCTGGTCTATGGGATTCCATCTTCCTGGTAATGTTGGTTTTAGCATAGCTGACTCTTGTTTTCAAATCCCAACAGGTTCGTGAATATAGATGCAAGAGCCCAGTTGCCTTCCTGGGTCCAACCTTACGTCAAGATTTATGAGAATTTTGGTCATGTCGTCAGAGAGGTGTCGCATTTCTTCCGTACTGCACAAAACTGCGTAGGTATCAAGCAATGGGATAAGAAAGCATGAAATTTCTTGGGTGACTCTGGAGTACCATGCCAGTCGTGTTTCTGAGCAAATGCCCAGCTTTTCACAGATTACTGTAAGCCGCCTTTCCATGGAGAAAGGTGGGGTAAAAATACTCTAAAATAAATAAATAAAAATAAAATAGATTGTTTTTGCGATTAGTAGCTTCTGCTGGTTCATAAGCAGATATCCATACAAGTGTGGCATCTTTAAGAGTAAATGGTTTACGTTGCATAAACGTTCATAGATTTTAATCCAGGAAGCATGTGTACCATAATATGTCTGTTAAAGGTGCCATACAAAATTTTGCTTTTATGTTGCAAAAATGCTAACATTGTTCCCTCCTGGAAAATAGCAAAGTAAATTCCCATCCCTTGGATTTAACTTGTAAAATCCTGAAACTTCTTTGGAGTAAATGAATGAATAAAGGTCTCCCCAGTTTTGCTTCCACTGATTGCCAAAGAACTGGACAAGTATCAGAGAATGTTTTAAAATGGCAGGCATTCACGATTTGACAGCACATAACAAGAACATAAGAACATAAGAAGAGCCATGCTGGATCAGGCCAAAGGCCCATCTAGTCCAGCTTCCTGTATCTCACAGCGGCCTCACCAGATGCGTTTGGGAGCGCATGAGACTAGATATCTGTCTCCTGATACCACTAACCTGCATCTGGCGCTTGAAGTACCCTGGTTTCTCCATCATGGTTTGTAACCTGTGATGGACTTTTCCTCCAGGAATCTGTCCAATCCCCTTTTGAAGGCATCCAGGCCAGATTCCATCACCACATCCTGTGGCAGGGAGTTCCAAAGACTTACAATGCGCTGGGTGAAAAAATATTTTCTTTTGTCAGTTCTTACTCTCCCAGCCTTCAATTTGAGTGTATGTCCCCTAGTTCTGGTATTTTGGGAGAGAGAGAAGAGCTTCCCTCTATCCACTTTACTCATCCCCTGCATTATTTTGTATGTCTCAGTCATATCCCCCCTCAAGCGCCTTTTTCCAGACTAAAGAGGCCCAAATGTTTTAGCCTTTCTTCATAAGGGAGGTGCCCCAGCCCAGTAATCATTTTAGTCGCTCTCTTCTGCACCTTTTCCAGTTCCACTATGTCTTTCTTGAGATGGATGAACAAAATTTAGGATGTTTATATCTGCTGGTTGTGATGGTTTTCTAGCTTAGAATGGTTTGGCAAATATGCGGAGGATAGGATAAGATAGTTCAAGAGCTACTCGATGTTGTAGCTTAATAAAATGTTCACATTGACATAAAATAATAAACATGATAAACCAGATGTTTAGAAGGCTTTCATAGGCCATGTTACTTTCTAGAAACATTTGTTTGGTTCCTGTTAGAAACAAGATGTCCCAGTGGGATTTTTTTAAAAAAATTTGATTCTGCAAAAATATTTGGATTACATTTTAGCAACAAGGTAATCAAGAACTCTTGGGGCACCGTAGAGTAAAAGAGGTTTCTGAGCTCTGCTGCTGCTAATAATGTGTTCATCGGTATAAATTTTAATTAGCATCATGCTGCATTTGGATGGGAAGAGTTTCCTTCCCAGAGGGGATAGTTCCTGAAATTAAGCATTTTGATGTAGCCCTCTAAGGGCGCTTTTACACGACCCCTAAAATTCGAGGCAAAGAGCTCCCAGATGCAGAGCTTAAAATTGTTTTCCCACCAGCTCCGGACTTTTAAAAAATTAAGTACGACCACGTCCACCTAAGCGCGTCCCAACGCATTTTCCAAGTACCTGGTCCCTGAAGGTGAAAAATGTCTGATGCGGATTGCAAAGCAGTGAGTGCTGGGTTCTCCTCCCTTCTGTTTGTTAAGAGACTGGAATGCTTCCCGGGGCGACGGCAGACAGGAGCAAGGGAGTGCGGAGGGGTGGGAACACAGGAAGAGGAGCAAACCCCCAAGATCTCTGGTCCGAATTTAAGTTGCCAGCGGATTTTAGGGCTCGTGTAAAAGTGCCCTAAGAGGTCTTTAACAGTCCCATTCTGTCTGCAGATGCCTGCCCCACCAACCCGTGATCCCTCTTGCACAGCTAATGGAGAAGAAGAGAACCCTACGCCTTCCACTTCCCACGAACGGTTCCACCCTGTGTCAAAAGCCAGCAATTTGGACGACCATGTTCCTAGTTTGAAAAGAAAGAGGATGGGTGGGTATGTCGGTGACCTCTGCAAGGCCAAAATAAGCATGGGTCGCCTCCCCTCTTTTCAAGAATCCTGTAGGTTCTGCCTGCCTACTTTTAAAAGTAATACCCCAAACTCTGTATATGTTGTAATATACAACCTTGTGGTACAGTGATTAAACAAACACCTGTACTGCAGCCAAAACTCTGTGCACAACATGGGGTTCAATTCCAGTTTAGACACCTCCAGGTCCCCTCCGCCTTCCATCCCTTTCAAAATCAGTAAAATGAGTACAGTACCTAGCTTGCAGGGTAGGGTGGGCAATGCGTAGCCTGCCTCATGACTTGCAGACTGCCCAGAGAGTGCTTTAAGTGCCATGGGGCAGTATATAACCAGCTTGGGGTTTTGTAATGAGTTTACAAAAAGTAGCTACGTCTTACCATGTTGACACAACTAAAGAGAGAGAAATGGAGAGAGAGAGAGAGAGATATGTCATGTTTGAGTAACACTTTTGTTTCATTATGAGCTTTCACACATCAAAACCCCCTTCCTTGGGCCGATGAAGTGCCTATATGCCATGTCCTCTATGGTGGTGGGGTCAGAACCAGATGAGGATACAAACAATAGACAAACTGCTAATATGTTATTAACACAAGAGTGGGATTCTTAAGATGCTAAAATAGCAGGGCAAAAATATCAAAAGAAAATGATAGGTTTCAAAGTGGGTCACAGGATTAGGAGTTAATTGGACAGTTGGATTTGAGCAGGAGGCTCTGTGACGCTAGCTTTTTTGGACATGTTAGTTCCATCTATGATTGTCCAGCATCATCAACTGTATGGAGGCATGCCGTTTGTGCTTCTGTGCATAGGAGATTGCTCTCTATGAGAGGAGATCAACAGAAGTGGTGGCAAAGGATTGTGTCGGAGCCTATGTGAAATGTTTTAAATGAGTTGAATATAGCAACCACAAAATTTCGTTGTTCCTGCAAGGGGGCAATGACAATAAAGATTCCTATTCCTATTGTGTCGCAGTGGTTAGATGCCTGTCCTGCAGCTAAAACTGTGCTCACGACCTGGGGTTCAATCCCAGGTAGCCGGCTCATGGTTGACTCAGCCTTCCTTCCTACTGAGGTCGGTAAAATGAGTACCCAGCTTGCTTGCGGGGGGGGGGGAGCAATGTGTAGCCTGCTTGATTAAATTGTAAACCACCCAGAGAGTACTTGAAGTTGTATGGGGCGGTAGATAAGCAGAACACCTTGCTTTTGCTTTAGTCGTGTTTTCCAGTAGCCTGCAATGGTATGACCTGAACACATTAATTTCAAGAACTACCCTAGTTTAGATAAGTTCCTGGTATAATCCTAAGAAGTCCTGAGCAGAAAGAAGTGAGGTACACCTTCCCACATGTCCGTTTTCAATGTTCTTAATGCATCCTTTGTCAGATAATGGAGTGCCCAGCCTGTGCATAGAGTATGACCAGGTTCCCGTCTCCTCAAGAAGGCAGCCCACTGGTCTCTTGGATGCGCTGGAAAACAACGAGAAGAATTTAGGAGAGCCAAGTGAGGAGGACAGCTTGCCAGGAGAAGAAAAGGTATAAACACACCGTTCGAAAGGCACCTTCAATATGTCAAATCTCTGAAAAGCCGCTCTACAGAAGATGGCGCAAACGTGTTTTCTGCTGCTCCAAAGAGTAGAACCCAAATCTTCCCTTTACCGGGAAAGTATTATAAGATGAGGAAAGTGTTATAAGAGGTAGCTGTGTTAGTCTCTGTTAGCATATCAGGTCAAAAACAACAAACAAAAAAATAAAATTAAAGATGGCAAAAAATGTTATGGTACCTTAAAGACTAACTGCTACATTTTATTGTGAGTGTATGTCTGAGGAAGGGACCTGGTCCACTAAAACTCACATTTAAATAAAGCAATATTTAAGGTGCCAAAATGTTTTATCTCTTCTTTAATTTTATTTTTTTTTCTTTTTTTTTTGGGCCTGATAAAATTAGAAGAAAGGAGATTTCAGATGAACGTGAACATGAAGAAAACCTGATGGCCAGAGCTGTTCCACAGAATAACAGGCTATCTTATAATGTGGTAGACTCCTTCAGTGGAATTCTCTGGCAACACTTGATCTGTGGATTTTCCTCTTTAGTTGGGATTTAGCATTGATGTTCCTTGGAACCCCTATATTTCCATGATTCTGTGGTTTTGACACAGAGGGTACCTGAATAAGGAACTCGAAAAAGCAAATACCCCATTGTTATGGCTGCAAACTAAACCTCTGTTACAGATAACAGTAATCCAAATACAGCCAGGGCTCCTTTTAGAAATGTTTATAAAAGGAAACATTACGCCTCTCAAATTGTATAATTATTTTTGCAAGTGTTCTTAAAGCCCCTTAGAGTTTGCTACTTACAATCAATTTCACATTTGTGGAGTATGTGACCTGTGTTTACTAAAATACTGTCGTCAGCACTTCTCTCTCCTTTTTTAAAGATAATAAGTTGATGGGAGGTAGTTTTTGTTTGCATCGTCTTCTCAGCCATCTTGAGTTAATTAGTGTTAGCTGACGTGAGGAGGAAACAAGATAGACTTTGACCACCTGATGCATGACCTCGGAATGAGGGAAATCCCGAGATTCCATTCTTTCTGCCGTCACTGTTCCTGGTAGACCTCCTACTGTGTCTTTCTTTGCTTTTAGGCCCCATAAACAAAAGGAAATAATTTTCCCAGAAATGAAAATACAGTACTGGAGTATTTCTCTCTCTCTCTCTCTCTCTCTCTCTCTCTCTCTCTTTCTGTGAGGGGGGGTCCGTGTGTGTATGTGTGTTTCCTTGAATGGTATCGGTTAAAGAATACTTGCCTTTGTTACCACAAATTATCCCAAAGTAAGGGAGGACTTTGTGTTAAATCTCTTGTCTTTACAGGCAAAACGTTTGTCAACATTGTCCCTTCAGTATGAGAAAAAACTCATGGATGGGCAAAAAGGAGGCCGGAAAAAATCAAGATAGTGACCCCGTTGGTATGTGGCTCTGGGGCACAGAAGGAAAGGACAGCTTTGCGTATTCGGCTCTTTAAAGGTTTTGGATATTGTCAATGCTAGCAATATTTTTAGGTAACACCCCATCCAAGCCAGTTCTTCTCTAAAGTGTAGGCATCTGTTTCTCAGTGTCTTGGGGCGTTTATACACAACCCCTAAACTCCGGGGCAAATGGCTCCCAGCTCTGGAGCTTAAAAATGTTTACCCACCAGCTCCGGAGTTTACAGGAAATTAAGTGCGACCCCGCCCAATTTAGCGCATCCCAGCACAGCTTTCAGGTACCTGCTCTTTGGAGGTGAAAATTATTTGATGCGGTGTAATGATAGTCAGTGCGGGGCTCTCCTTGCTTCTGTTTGTTGTTTTTTGGCTCCTGCCCCTTTAAGAGCTACTTTTACAGAGACGAGAGGCAGAACGAGGTGAGCGGCATTCTTTTCTTTCTCGTTTTCTCCCTCCCCTCATGCAGCCAGCAGCCAGGAAGTGCGGAGGGGGGTGGGGACAGAGGAAGACACAGGAAGAGCGACAAACCCCTAAGATCTCTGGTCCGAATTTAAGTGGCCAGCGGATCTTAAGGGTCGTGTAAAAAGGCCCTTGGAACTATACGGTTCGTCGGGATTTGGGGTTCACTGGGGAATGTGAGAGTCTTGACAGCCCAGCATTCATGGCAGTGCTGCATGTTTTGTGCATGGAAGTGGCCACATTCAAGCTTTAATATACAGTAAACCCCCACCCCACCCCCCGCCGATCGTGGGGGTTAGGGACCCACCCCACCCGCGATGCATGAAAATCCACGATATGCGGAAGTGGGGGGGGGCGATTGCGCGCCTGTCCAAGAAGCCTTGGGGCGGCGCGCGCAAGTGGTGTTGTGGGATCTTACCTCCCGCAGCCCCCCGCCCGCATTTCTCCACTGAAATGCATTGACTCAATGCATTTCAATGGAGATTGCGGCCCCCCGCCCGCGCGGCCCCGAGGTTTCTCGGTGGAGCGCGGGGGTGGCGCGGAGCGACCCGATGGCCCCCTGTGCAGCCCCAAGGCTTCTCAGAGGAGCACGGGGGGGGGGGCGCAGAGCGACCTGATCGCCCCCCCCCCGCATGGCCCCGAGGTGCAGGTACTGCGATCCCGCGATGTAGTGGGACCGCCGTACCTGAACCGCGAAATGGCGCAGGGTGACTGTATAATGATAATATCCAGTTTATTAATAATAATAAGCATCTGAAGTGGAGAAAAATGGGGGGGCACACACATGTAGTGGATAGGTGGTGCCCTGTGGTACCATCATTTAAGTGCTGCTCATGAGCCAGAGATACAGTGACCTACAACACACGCTGGATATAAATTCAGTGCTCCTTTTACTTGGTAGCTTTCTGAAGGGCATCCTCAGCCTGTCTTCCTCCCTATATCAGTTGTTGCGGAACAGGTTTGAGATTAGCCCAATCCACAGAAAGAGGTGTCTATGAAAGAGTTTTCTCACAGATCTTGCACTCCCTCCCTCCCTCCCTCCCCTCCCTCTCTCTTCTATAGCAGCAGGCTGGAAAGGTACCGGATCCCTTTGAACCCAAAAAGGCAAGGGCCGCAGCTTTCATTGCAACGGTGAAACAGTCCCTAAGTCAGCTTAACTTCGACACATTCTCCCGAGCCCTGCAGCGGTACAAGACCACAAATGACTTCAGTGCGATGTTGTCTCAAATGAGCGTCCTTTTTGCAGAAGACCAGAAAAAGCATGTCTTGTTGCGAGGTATTACAACCATCTGAACATATCCTTGAAGCATCTGTTCTTTTTCTTGCTAGAATTAGTATCGTTGTTTAAAGGGTACTGCTTTCCTCTTAGCAGCATTTTACAGGCATACCTCGGTTTAAGAATTTAATGCATTCTCTGGGATGTTTCGTATTGCAAAAAAAAAAAATGTAAGCTGGAAAAACACGGGGGACTCAATGCATCCTGGGGAAACTTGCTGCGAAAAACATTGCATTGAGGCCCCCTCCCCCATGCGTTTCCAGCTTACAACACAACCATAACAAATAAAGCTTCAGCATAGCATGTCTGGTTCCTCTAAACCAGAATAACATGTTGCTGAGGGTTTTAGTGGGGCTGTGGGTGGTAAAAATCCTTGTCCCACCTACACATAAAAAGCATGAACTTTCTTCTGGTGCCTCTCTCCCTGAAGAGTCATAAAACTGAGGCCGTTTTCTTCTTCCATTCCATGACTCGGGATATTAAACTGGGATAAATACTTTTGTCGTTGTTTTAAATTGAAACGTCTGGGGCACAGAGGGCAAATTCCTGGGGGGAAAGTGGTGCCCCAAATAATGTCCCTTGTGAAATATTTGATTGGGTCGATTAGCACGCTGGCTTTCATCATTCCTTTTTCCTTTTCCTTGGCAGAATTTTACCAGTTTGTTCGGCCACAGCACAAAAAGCAATTTGATGACGCTTGCCGTTCCCTAACTGGAGTGGGCTGCGGTTATAAACCAGAGCACAGCCTTCTACGTGAGGAGAGACTGCTCTTGGCCAAGAATGCGGGTGAGAAGAGTCATACTTCAAGGAGCTGGCAGACGCGTGGGAGTTTCTGTCTTTCTGAATAAATTTCTGGTCAGGAGGACAACGCCTAACAGTTGAACTCCCAAAACAAAAGCAGGTCCTGAAAAATGTTTCATTAGACCCATGGTGGTGTGAACCTATGCACGGGTGCCAAAGGTGGCACTCGGAGCTCTTTCGGTGGGCATCTAACATCGCCCCTTCACAGACACCTGTATTCAGGTTAAATTGCTGTATTGGCACTTTGCAAAAAAAAAAAATAGTGAATTTTGAATCACGGTTTGGGCACTCGGAGGTTTTTAAGCAGAGGCTGGATGGCCATCTGTCGGAAATATTGTGATGGGGGTTCCTGCATGGCAGGGGGTTGGACTGAATGGCCCTTGAGGTCTCTTCCAACTCTATGATTCTATGATTCTGTGGTCTCTAAAAGGTTCGCCGTCACTGCACTAGACCTTAGTGGAGGCCGATTATTGCAGCCATCACCAGTGTTTGCAGGGGCCTTCGAAGCCAAACGGAGAAGGGGGCAGAATTATAAGTGAGTTTCATAAAGGCAGAAGCATGTTGATTCTAGGAGGAATCTTTCAGATGTTGCTGCTTTTATCTATCAGCCTGGTCTCTGTTGAGTATCTGGGTTTGCAGTAAAACAGAAAAAAATCTGGTAAGCGCCACATGACCTTCTGTTCAATCCACGAACATTTACAGGGGTGCTCCAAGGTGAATTTCCTTTGCCTACTCTGTAGTGTCATGAATATAATGTCAGCAGTCTCCAAGGTTTTCTTTCTGTATCAAACTTTTTTCAAGCCTCAGGACTTGGGGTGGAGGAAGAAGCCCTATACTGCCAATCCCTTGGGAATTATTATTATTATTATTGATTTTATTTAAAATATTTTATCCTGCCTTTCTCTTTAAAAGGACCCGAGGCAGCTTACATCTTTTAAAAGGTCCTTTGCCTGCAGAAAGCTGGCACCAATGTTATATACATCATAGCTGATCCAAATCATTTTTCAAACAAGAAAATATTCATTGTGCAAGGGTCTTTCCCACTCAAGTTAGTGTTTCTTGACAACCTAATGTGAGAAATTGCCTCTTTGGGAGGCAAGAATCCTGTTCGTTATGCCACTTCATTGGCATACATTTTAGCAACAAACTGCTGGGAGTTAAGCTGATTGTAAGCATTTACTGTAGGACACCAGTTGTATGATTCAGTGGAGTGATACCCCAAGCACATCCGATCTCGCATGATTCCGGAAGCTAAGCAGGGTCGGCCCTGGTCAGTACTTGGATGGGAGACCACCAGGGAATACCAGGTACTGCAGGCGCCTGGAGTACGAACTGGCAAGCCACTCCAGTATTCCTGCCAAGAAAACTCCATGGACATGGAGTCACGAAGAGTTGGTCACGACTGTAACGACACAACACACACACACACACACACACACACACACACACACACACACAATATTTAAGATTGAGGTGCCATCATGCCTTGAGCCTATCATGAAAAGACAAGAATCACTGGAAGAAACAGTAACACTGGGGGGAGTTGAAAGCAGTAGGAAAAGAAGGAAAACTGATTATAAGATGGATTGACTAAGAAAAGGAAGCCATGGCCTCAAGTTTGCAAGAGCCCACCAGGACTTTTAAGAACAGGACATTTTGGCGGTCCTTAATTCATAGGGTCACCCTAAGTTGGAAGCAACTCAACAGGAAATCAAAACCATAAATATGTTATAGGACTCCGAGCAAAGCTCCCTTACCTTCAGTTAATGAGTGTCTGGGTCTGTTCCCTTTGATCGTAGAGAAGGAATATGAGAAGCAAACCACTTGTTTAGAGAGTTCTGCCAACCAGCTTGACTCTGAGCAGCACTTGAACAAAGGAGGATCCCACCTAGCTTCTGTGTCAGATGCCACAGGTACGTTTGGCTAGAACAAACAATGAATCAATAGTAACAAGGAAGATTCAGGTAGAAGTTTTCAAATTCCTGAATGTTGTGTGAGTAAGATGCACAATGAAAGAAGAGTTGTAAATACCATCATCCCTGCGCAGTCCAAATATTGATACTTATAAAGAAAGTGCTTGTAAGTGTTCAGCTACTGGTTATTCTGACCACCCTGACCTTTTATGTAGTTATGAAAGTTAGAACTCGTTCTAAAAATGTCAGATGTTTTATGCATGCATGAGCAGCTCTCAGGGAATGAAACTATGTCATGATGTGTCTTGATCTTGTGTAAAAGAGAAAAGGTTTGCTTGTTTTTAAGGAAGAAGTTAGTATTCTTTGTTCTGTGAAGATTGTCATTCATAACTTTGACAAAGTATACTACTGACAAAGCGACTTGGATGAGTAGTGGAACGTTTCGATCTCACAAGAAGTCCAGTTGCCATGACTCAACTTCTCGATATTCTCTGTTTTGTTACATTTTATTTATGGTTCACCACTGTGGAATTAGAATGACTGCTTTTCCCCCCAGGAAAACTTTTTTTCTCAATAGCAGCCTCCCTCCCAGTTCCGAGAGAAGTTGCAATATAAACAGTATTGCTGGCAGTGCAGCTGTGTTAGTGAGAGAAACATCTGGAGAGGAGGGGCAGAGCAGAGTAAGAGGAATAGAGAGGTTGCCGCTCCCAGAGTTGGGGGAAAGAGACATCTTCCTCATGTTCTAGACCAGTGGTTCTCAACCTGTGGTTCCCCAGATGCTCCTGGACAGTGACTCCCAGGAGCCTCCTCCACTCGCTGTGCTGGAAGGGATTTCTGGGAGTTGCAGTCCAGGAACATCTGGGGACCCCACAGGTTGAGAACCACTGTTCTAGACAATGACGTCCTTGTCCCCCTCCCCACATCCAGATGTGTTGGGGGTCTGAATGTGAACAGAACCCCTTAAGTTCCTTTACAAGAGTTTGCTCCAGTAAGGGAGAGAGGAGATCATGGC